>CM066988.1:138196858-138946858 GCA_033977485.1 Hydrangea macrophylla | reverse complement strand
TATTTTTTATTCTTATAGTTATTGATACCGGTGGCAGCAAATAGTGTGATCGAAATGTTGGATAAATGGTCAACATTAATGTCAAATTCGGGTGAAGCGGAAATTGAAGTCTCTGAATGGTATCAAACATTGACTGAAGATGTCATCACTAGGACCGCGTTTGGCACTAGCTATGAAGATGGTAAATCCATTTTCCGATTACAAGCTCAACAAATGGTTCTTGCCTCCGAGGCATTCCAAAAAGTCTTCATCCCCGGTTATAGGTATATATATATATATATATATATATATTACATTAATCCCCCAATTTCTTTCTTTCAGTAATAATATTACTATAATTTTAATTAAAATTAAAAAAAAAAATTATTCTAATAGTTAATTTTAATTTCAGATTTTTACCCACAAAAAGAAACATGGAGTCTTGGAAATTGGAGAAGGAGATTAAAAAGTCACTAGTGGACCTTATAGATCGGAGGAGAGAGAATTGGGGAAGTGAAATGACGGAAAAGGGTCCCAAGGACTTGTTAGGACTTATGATTCAAGCGAGTACCAAACAATCGGCTAATAATAGGACAGAATTGAATACCTCGCCGTCGTCCTGGTCGTCGTCGAGAATAACGGTTCATGACATGGCGGAGGAGTGCAAGAGTTTCTTCTTCGCCGGCGAGCAGACAACGTCGAATTTGCTGACGTGGACGACAGTTTTGCTGGCTATGCACCCACACTGGCAGGTACAAGCACGTGACGAGGTGCTCAAGGTGTGCGGACCACGTGACGTGCCCACCAAAGACGATGTTGTCAAGCTTAAGACGGTAATGCCTCCTTTCCAATTATTATTATTATTATTTTATTATTTATTTATTACGACAAAATTAATGTATTTTGTCTTCTAGTGTGCCGTCGGATCTCAAATTACGAAAACGCCCTTAACTTTATGATGTGTACTGATAGGAACTACTGATTGGAACTAGCAGTACCACAGTCACCTGTGTATTGATAGTTCCGTGTAATGATGATGTACAGAAATTAAGGAAATCTTCTAGTGGTAACATTGTAATTTTGTTAAAAGAATTCATAGGAATAGGGGTATTTTTGTCAAAAACTCAAATTTTTGATTTTTTTGTATGGTTATGATTTGGTGTACAGTTGAGCATGATCCTCAATGAATCTTTACGGCTTTATCCACCGATTGTCGCGACGATCAGACGGGCAAAAGCTGATGTGGAGCTGGGAGGATGCTCGGTCCCACGTGGGACGGAGCTTTTGATTCCAATCTTGGCCGTTCATCACGATCAAGCAATATGGGGAAACGATGCTCATGACTTCAACCCAGCTCGATTCTCGGACGGGGTGGCCCGCGCAGCAAAGCATCCTGTAGCATTCATTCCATTCGGCCTTGGGATCCGGACTTGCATCGGGCAAAATCTAGCACTCTTACAAGCAAAATTAACTCTCGCAATCATACTTCAGCGATTCTCTTTCCGCTTGGCCCCTACCTATCAACACGCACCAACGGTTCTGATGCTACTCTACCCACAATATGGCGCACCCATCATTTTCCAACCTCTGCACGATCCCCTGATTACTCAAAATCAAGGGTCTTAAATTTAAATTATTCCAATCCCTAGACATGACATACCCTATATATATATATATATATATCCCTTTTGTGTGTGAGTGAGTGAGTGAATATATAGATAGATGTATGAAATATGAATGGTGTTGTTGAGTGACCAAAATATCCATATATGTTGGATCATAAAGTCTAATAGGAATTAATTAACTAGGAGATATTTTGTTATATTCCCAATATCCAAGTCCATTTTCTTCTCCTAGCTAAGCTAAGCTAAGCTAAGCTTTAATTGTACTAACCCACCATTACCAAAGTGGCCATGCCCAACGCCTTGCTGGCATGTAACCTTGTTCTAGTTTTAGGAGATTTTAGTTAGGGGGGCTAATCGTTTCTTTGTCTCTGATCTTATGTATGTAATGTATATGTGCACAATTTCAAACACATTTTTGTAATATTATACATTGAATTAAGAATGTGAAATGGTTGCTGGGCCTGGGGGGACCAAACATTGTGAATAGTAGATATTATCAATACAAATTGGCTTATGTAAAAAATTGGAATTTATTACATACTAGTTTACTTTGACAATAGCCATTATTACTTGGACAATACTGGTAGCCTTGTCAAAATCCTCAACAATAAACACCTTAGGTAACTGATATGGCATATTAAAAAACAGGACATGGTATTTTAGGCTTGAGTGAGTCTTTTGCAAACAAACAAATCTCACAAACACAATTTATAAACACCATAATATTTTTCTCTCTCTCCTTGTTAACCCCACAGTGCTAGTAAATCCCACAGTATCAGTGGACTATACCAGAATAGAGATAAACATATTATAATGTTTGTGGATTGTGTTTGTAAGATTTTCTTGTGCCGAAAGACTTATTCTTTAGGCTTTTAACTCTTGTCATGGCATGAAAGACAAAATAAGGGGAAAATAGTATAATTTAGGTACTGATAAGGTTGAGAATCTTGATAGAAAAATAGTTTATATGAGACAAACTTTTCTAATTGACAAATTGTTAATTGCGTCATCAAACATGAAAATAATTTCATTTAAGTAACACACGAAATATATTTTACTCCACGCGGTTACACTCGTTTTCACTTTGTTTAAAACTTACACTTAATCTCCATGTGGTTCTGATTGCAATTAAGAATATATTTGTCATTTAAAGTCAAATATAACACCATTAGGTTTTACAGTTAACACAGAATCACATAACAATTAAGTGTCAACTTTTGCAACCATATAGGAGTACTAAAGTGAAAACGAGTCTAACTGCTAGGAGTAAAATGTATCTAATCTTTAAATATGTATATATATATATATATATATATAAACTATTAGATGGATAACATAAAAGTTTTCCTTGTTGGGTCTTCTTAACATGTACACTAATTAAGGACACATGTTAATTATCTTTAAAAGCTTGCACCTTAGCCCTTTCTCCAAAATATTTCTTTAGGAACAAGCTTTTTTAAGCTTCTTAACGTATGCCCTAAGGGCACATGTTAAGCTTTTCCTTATGGGTTCTTCTTAATATGTACCCTAAGGGCACATGTTAAATATCTTTAAAAGGTTGTACCTTAGCCCTTTCTCCAAAATATTTCTTTAGGAACAAGCTTTTTTAAGCTCTTAATGCGTGCCCTAAGGGCACATGTTAAGTTTTTTTTATTGTTTCTAAAGCACGGTTAGAACAAAGGTTGCAAAGTGAATATAACTCATTTAGCGCCGAATTGGGTCTGAGGCCCCTCCATTGCAGTATAAGTAGAGTGATTGACCCTTCCTCTCCCCTTGTAATAATAATTTTAAAAAAATTAGAAACAAGAGTTGGAATTGTCTTTTCCGATAAATTTATAGAGAACTGAAATAGAAATGGCTTTCCCTAAAAATCATAGAGAACTGAAATGCCCTAGAAACAAGATTTCTTGTCTTCCACAAAATTAAAAAAGAAAGAAGGGAAAATCACTCACCATTGCAGTCTTCTTGGATATGGTGGGATGGACCTTTATTAAAAATTCAGAAAAAAGAACATCCAAAATAAGTAGACTTTATATTACTACAAAGATCAAATTAAAAGCAAAGAACAATTCCAGTGCCCAAGACATGAAATGTTCTTTTAAAGCAAGGCTAACTGTAAACCAGCATGCAAATGCACTTATATTTAATTTATATTCATTCTCTCCTTTATGGGGTTTGGAGTTTTTAGTTGTAATGTAGTGAGAAGTAAGATTTGAGAAGAACAAGCTTTTGTTTTTTGTATTACTTTTTGGGATCTTCTCATGCTCTCTTAATAGGGATTTGATGGTCCCCATGAGGCATGTGGTTAAGGACATCTCTCTTCTAATTTTGATGTTTCTTTGCTTTTGTTAAAGGAATCAAAGCATGCTATGAAGCATGTGATCTCATCCATAATTACCTTAAAACCCCAATTTTCAAATTATTTAACCACATTTTTGTGTGTGTTGACATGGCGAATCCATCTTAAACACACCATGGCACATTAGGACAACACTTCAGTGTTATTACTTCAATGGTGTTTGTGATGTTCTCTCTCACAAAAGTGAGTCTCAGTGCTAAAAAATTATCTTTTTAAAAACTGTTTATAATTTTTGGGTCTCACTTTTGTGAGAGAGAACAACTCTGAAGTGTTGTCCGACACATTAATAGTGATAATTATGGTTATTCTTTTTATTTTATTTTAATCAAAATTCTAATCTAAAAATATATAGAGAGCATTTTCGCTCACCTCGGGTTTCCACTGGATGACATGTGTCCTATTCTAGTAATTATATTGATGATACAAGGGTAAAATATGAATGGAATGAGACACATGTCACTTAGTGAAAACTTGATTAATGAGTAAGAGTGAGCAAAAATGAGGTGAGCAAAAATGTATTCAAATATATACACGTTGCAAGAATCTCAACCATTTGCACAACAATTATTATTATTGGTCATATTATTATGAATAATGTTAGGCATACAACACCAACCACAACCATGCTTTAAATGCATGTATCTTGTGCTTCTCAAAAAATATGTACCTTGTGCTTCTCAAAAAAATGTGAGTCCTGTGTGAAAAATGCGCATAGCACAAAAGTATATACATTTAAAGCATTTATTATGATTAGTAATATGTGCCTAGCATTATCGTATTATTATGCAACTACTTTGCACATTGTTTAATTTAGACAACCTTAATTTGCATCCAAGAGTTACTTATCTATTTTGACTAATTAATTCCTTATATGCAACTAACATAAAATAATCGTGCATATGATATAAAATAGTAATAGTACGTAAATACACTTTGCTCATATTAATTTAATAATGGATGCAATTTGCATGATTAGTAGTAATCTTTTTCTTAATTTTTAGTTCTTGCACTATTAATATTAGAGGATTTAGTTGTTATGTGCTTTGTCACGAGCACTTTTCTAGATAATAACATCTAGGCAATGTCCCCCGGGCTTGGTATCGCAAAACGATAAAAAAAAACATCCCAAAGAATACCCATATATCAGGCAACATGTCTATGAATAATTGAAATTAGAGATATTTGTAGATGGGCCATTTGGGATTATATATATAGGATAATGCTATGTGCACGTTTTATGTGCACCAATCATTACTCATATAATTAAGATTGTAATGGAACTTAGGCAGCATTAGCATACAAAAAAATTAGCATTATTTGAGGCTTTCCAACTTCCATCCTTCAGAGGAAAAAGAAGACAACAAAAATTAGGTTTACCAATAATTGTGCTTATAATACGTCAACTGGTCTACTAACTACGTTTGCTAACTAGTGTTAGGAATTTTAAAACGTGGAATTAAATTCTCTCAATAAATACACAGAAACACATCAACAATAATATATGATGATGCCAAAAATTGGTAAGAGTAAAGTAAAGCAGTTTAGGAGAGAGAGAGAGAGAGAGTGAGAGACTAATTTTTTGTATGTGGTTCGGCCCTGTTAATGAAGGTACCTACGTCCACGGGTGTGTCTGAGCACGTTCACTAGCAGATCACCGGCGGGCCTGGTGAGCCAACAAAGAGGGGCGGCACTCCCAGTAATACCGGCCGGGTGTACGCATATAATGGTGAATTTTGTAGAGGTGCTGTGTAGACTACAGAATTGGCCGCCCCTTCAATGGGGGGTGAGTGGTCTCTTTTATAGATGTAAGAGGCCTACTCTTACATGGACAAGGAAATATAATTCCATTAGGATGTGATTGACACCAATCAAGTAAGTTTCCTAATTGTATTAGGATTGATTGACATTAATTGTGGGGGTTTCCCAATTGGGTTAGGAAATAGATGCTCTTTCCATTAGTCTTCTAGCTTGAGTAGGAAACTGCCCGTAATGATCTGGATTATGCCTGTGGGCCCGGACGGGTTGTTGATTTTGAACCGCTCGGTCATATTCTGAGCGTATCAGCTGCCCCCCATTTCCAAGATTGGCCAGATGCTATATCGGGGCAAGTTTGGAAATCAGTTTGATATTAGTTGCCGCTGTCTGAGTGCTTGTGGAAGCTGCCTCGGGGCTTCTGAGCCTGGTGAGTCCTCGGGAACTGGCTGAGAGTTGAGACCCTGCCTAGCTCGGGACCTTTAGGTGCTCGGGAACTGACCGGGAGTTGAGACCCGGCCTAATTCGGAGTCTTTGAATGCTCGGGAAGTGACTGAGAGTTGAGACTCAGCCTACTTCGGAGTCTTTTTTTCTTGAGTTAGCTCCCAGTATGGTTATCTTCTGCCTGTAAACCTTCGTCAAGGCTGTGGGTAGAAGGATTTTACCATGTTGGACAAGCCGACCTAAAGCGTATTGCTCTAGGGTCCTTTTTTTATGTTAGCTCCCCAGGATGGTTATCTTCCGCCCGTCCAGCCTTCGTCAAGACTGTTGGGAGAAGAGTTTGACCATGTTGGTGGAGCCGACCTAAATCACGTTGCTTTAGGGTCCTTTTACTCCTCTATCGTCGGCCAACCTAAGAGATTTTAGTCACCTCTATCGTCGGTCTGGACCTAAGGGGAGTTAACGCCTCTGAGTACTGTAGGTGCTCGGGTTGTCCAAGATTTTGACTTGGTTATCCGCGAGGCCTGTAGATACCCGGTGTGATTACCTGTTTAGTTCACTACGCCATCTTGCCCCCCAAGCTTTCGCTAAGACGAGGGTCTTAAAGAGGCTATGATCTGTAGGTAACCGACCTGGAACATGGTGGTTGCAGGGTCTTTTGAAGCTTGCCATCGTCGACCACCTAGGGGGTTTGCCCCCATCGTCGGCTGGACCTAAGCGAAGCCGGTGCCTCGGACGTGACCCCGAGGTCTTTTATGCCTGGGTTCGGAGCCCGAGGTCTTTTTAGTGCCTGGGTTCGGAGCTCGAGGTCTTTTTTTTTTTATGCCTCGGGGTTAGGCTCGAGGTCTTTGGATGCCTCGGGGTTAGGCCCGAGGTCTTTGTATGAGTTCTCTGACAATCGGTGGAGCCTCATGTGGTGATCAAGCAAGTAACCAATGTAGTCGGGCTCTTCTAGACCGATGGAGACAGGAGGTCGGATCAGGATCATTGTGCTTCTGACTTCTCTGTGCTGGAGGTAAAATCGGAACTGTTTGATCCTGACCGATGTGAACTGGAGATCGGGCCGGGGCTACCGGACTCAGACCGCTGCGAACTGGAGGTCGGGTCGGGGCTGCCGGGCTCAGACCGCTGCGAACTGGAGGTCGGGTCGGGGCTGCCGGGCTCAGACCGCTGCGAACTGGAGGTCGGGTCGGGACTGCCGGACCCTGTCTGCTGTGAGCCGAAGGAACTGTCAGAATTCCCGGGCTGATCTCGCTTCCGCTTATTTCTGGAGGACTCGTTGCTTTCTTGCCCGGTGTCTTTGGTCTTCAGAAACTCTTCAGTGTCAATGTATTTTCCAACCCTCTCAGAGAGCTCGACCAAAGTTTTCGGTCGGTTTCTGTGGAACGACGCAGCGCACTTGTTGTGTTGAACTCCCGAGCAGAAGGCTATGATGGCGATTGTCTCGTTCAAATTGCGGATTTGAAGCTTCTGTTGGTTGAACCGGTCGGTGAACTCCTTGAGGGACTCATTATTCCGTTGTCTGACTGTTAGTAGTTGCATGTCTGGCCTTGGCCACTCATGCATACCGGCGAACTGGTTGATGAACTGCTTGCTGAGTTGTTTGAAACTGCGGACCGATCGGGGCTCCAAGGAGTAGAACCACTGCATGGCCGGGCCTTTCAAAGTGCTGGGGAAGGCTAGGCAGTGTAATTCATCGGAGTTGGTTGCTAGGGCCATCTGAACCTTGTAGGTCCGGACGTGGTCGATCGGGCTTCCCGAGCCGTTGTATGAATCTAGCCGAGGCTGCTTGAATTTGCGCGGGATAGAGAACCTCGTGATTTGGCTGGAGAATGGTGACTCTGTCTCGGTATTGGCTTGATTCGGAACACAGTTTTGACCAAGCTTTTTGGCCACTCCGTCGATCTGTTTCTTCAAGTCCTTGATTCGGGCTTTCACTCCTTCCCGACCGGTATCTGAGGAGTTGGTCGGGTTGGTGGAAGAGGCTTCTTCATGGTAGGGTGTTGTTCTCTGGGATCGGGCTCGGCTATGACTCTGGGTAACCGTTCGCCTAGGGACGACTTGGCTCTTGACCGAGTGCCCCTGGACTGATTCCCGGGCCATATGCTCCTGCCTTTCCTCTCGGACAGTACGCCCACTATTGATGTCTCTGGCATCCTCAACATGGGACGGGTTGGCTCGGGTCCGTTGTCTGGTCAAGATCGGTTCTCGACCGTACGCAATGTTCCCGGGTCGTTTCCCGGCCACTTGAGGATTGCTTTGCTGGGCTAGCAGTGCTTCGATCTGTTGCTGGATTTGACGCTGGCCCTCCAAGAGTTGCGTAAGGGTTGCGGTGATTTGCTCAGATGTCAGGACTGCTGCAGTCGACGCCGGGGCCGAAGGAACATCCCGGTTGGACTGCTGCGCAGCCTTCTTACCCTTCTTTGGTGGCATATTGATCAGTCAAGAATTTGTTGATGAGAAGAATTGTCGTTTCCCACAGACGGCGCCAAACTGATGATGCCAAAAATTGGTAAGAGTAAAGTAAAGCAGTTTAGGAGAGAGAGAGAGAGAGTGAGAGACTAATTTTTGTATGTGGTTCGGCCCTGTTAATGAAGGTACCTACGTCCACGGGTGTGTCTGAGCACGTTCACTAGCAGATCACCGGCGGGCCTGGTGAGCCAACAAAGTGTAATACCCCGTATTTTCAATAAATATTTAATGCAGAGAGATTCTATATACTTCAATTGACCATTCAAGAAATTTCATCTTCGATCAATCGAAGCTAGTTCGAGCGATCGAGACCCTTCAGTTCAAGCGATCGAACCCTTTTCGAGCGATCGAAAACCCTACCGACATAAATTAAATACGTGGTCCCCACTTCAATCGATCAAACCTTTTTTTCAATCGATCTAACTGACCGATCTGAGTTCGATCGATCGAGCATTCTTCGATCGATCGAGAATGTAAATATCAGAATTCCAGTTTCCCGCAAATGCTGCCACCTACACTCCCATTTCTTTATATATACACTGCATTCGTGTATGTTGTGTGTTTGCTGAGTTTGTGAGAGTTTTAGAGAGTTGAGAGAGTTGTGAGTTTGTGTGTGTTTATATATATATACACAATTATACACACACATATATATATATATATATATCCGGGAGAGAGAACAAGAAGAAGAACAAGAAGAAGAAGAAGAAGGAGAAGAAGAAGAACAAGAAGAGGCAGAGAAAGAGAGACAGAAGAGACGAAGAGAGGAGCAGAGAGAGAAAGAGGCCGCCATTAAAGCTTCGGAGCTAAAGCTTACCCAAACGCGCCCTTACGACTTTTGGTGAGTTCCAAACTCACTCGGTATCTTAGTCATGATGTTTTACATATTCTGGACGTATAATTATAACCCAAACACCCCTTAGCACATTCTGCACGTTCACTGGCAGAATCTGTAGAAGACGAAGTTCGATCGATCGAACTGAGTTCAATCGATCGAACAGCAGAGTCCCAATCGATCGAACTGAGTTCAACCGATCGAACATCCCTGAGTTCAATCGATCGAGAATACTTCAATCGATCGAGACTACCTTCACTTCGATCGATCGAGAAGACTTCAATCGATCGAACAACACTTTCTTCGAGCGATCGAGATGACCTCAATCGATCGAACCTAGCAGAACATGAATGTATTCCTTTCAGTTTATAATTCATAATGCGTAGTTGTTTAATTGCGGTTCCATGTTCCTATTATGCGATATTATGGATTACGGAGGTAATGGGATACGATAATGAGATTGAGATAACATGGTGAGTAACGTAGTCGGGTTCGGAACGCTAGTAATAGTACGACGCGATAACGTAGTAAGTTTGAGATGATAATACTGGGTAGTATTGGATAAGTGAGAAAGGAGTCAGTAAGAGGATTGGTATGTTTAAAGTTGTGTGTGTCGAGCTGATGATTCGCTCAGGTTAAATCCGATAAGTGTATGTCAAGGATTTGATCAGGATCGTGAGAATTATGGGTGCACAGTACTCGCAAGCGTTCTTAAAAGCGGTGAACAGTAAGAGTTCTTAAAAGCGGTGAACAAGAGTAGATGTGGCACGCCCATGATTTATATTTACCAGAGCTGTGTATGTATCGTACTCGCAAGCGTTCTTAAAAGCGGTGAACAGTAAGAGTTCTTAAAAGCGGTGAACAAGAATATGGGTACATCCATGGACCAGTCGTTATATGAGAACGATGTATGGGTGCTCGCAAGAGTTCTTAAAAGCGGTATAGCGGTGAACAAGAGCACTGGTATGTTGTGCTGATATAATCAGTTCGAGATAGTCAGTTGGGTATTGTGAAATCAGTCTTAGAATGGGAGTCGATAATAATCGATTAATGATATGTCTGAATAAACGAGTAAGGGATATATTTAGTATCACTGTCATAATGGTAATTATGTCATTTCTATGAGACTGTGTTAGTTAGTGCTCACTCAGCTTTCAACAAGCTGACGGCCTTTATTGCCTGGACATTCCCCGTCCAGACTACCCTGTCCTTTACAATGCAGATGACGGAACTCATGGCGATAACGATTACCCTGAAGGGAGTTACGTAGAGAATGGCCCCACTGATGCCAGTTATGCTGACGCCTATCCGTACGCTAGCTGAAGACCTGAAGATAGATAGTAGTTATATTACTACTTTTCCTTTTACTGTTGTACTTTGTAGTTAACGGGTACTTGGGCATATGTTGTCTCCAGACCTGTTGTGATCCTGTGGACCGTACTCTGATGTTTGTATTAGATAGAACCGTGTTTATATTTCAGTTGTTTTACTGTTCCTGATTGGACTAGTACTGTGTGGTGTGGATTATCAGTGACTTTCACTTGTCATTCCCTATGGACCCATAAAGGAAATTTATTTTTCTCTATTTATGCTACTCCGGGGCGTGACAGGGTTTTTGGTATCAAAGCGACTGGTTATATTACGATTAGGTTCTGATATTGTCGTTCACTGATGGATTCCACACCATCTGGTTCTAGTATTTAAGATTTTTGAGATGAGATATGAGTATAAGATAAGTTCGTCTTTCTGACGATAGATAGTTTTCCTTTGCAGGATAGCATGGACCCAGAGTTTCATCAGTTTGTTACAGATGCTTATGGAGGACACGTGATCCATGGGGATACCGTGGAGCCAGCTGACCCAGAGTTTTATCATGAGCGTGTGTGCCAGATAGCTAGTAGACATTTGGAGGAGGACATGTGGAGAGCACTTTATGTGACAGAGAGGACTCACCCGACACAGATGCGTATGGATGCTTACCACACTGCGAGGATTGGTAGAGACATTTGCCAGGAGATATTACGGTTAGTTCAGAGTAAGCCCGAGATGGATGAGATTGAGTTGAGAGCTATTGTAGCCGGTCCACCAGAGCCTGTAGTTGCACCAGTGCCAGCAACACCACCACCATCGCCGGTACCCGACGTACCAGTTCCAGAGCCTGAGCCGATTCAGGAGGATGAGGACCTGGAGCTTGAGGATGAGCATGCCGATGAGGACATGGACGAGGACGGAGAGGAGGAGCCGATAGACGACGAGGACCCAGTAGAGGATGAGCATGCAGATGATGCAGATGATGATGAGCCTGAGGATGACCCCGAGGAGCCAGAGTTCGAGCCAGAGGATCCAGTACCAGACCCAGAGGCTGTTGAGGCAGACATAGTAGTAGATGAGGATGCGCCCGATGAGGAGATAGTTGTGCCAGAGGCACCAGTTGTGCTTCAGATACCAGCTGGACCCATTATGCATATGGCAGCTATGGCCGATATGGCAGTAGGATGGATAGCTCAGATGGTCGCACAGCCAGCAGATTTTGTTATGGGAGAGGCAGCCATAGCGGGAGCTCTTGATATAGCTGATGGATTCGCCGCAGTAGCAGTCGATGTCGCCAACCAGGCGATAGCAGACGGGATAGAGGATGATGATGCAGAGATAGTAGAGGATTGGGATATAGGAGTTGTAGTCGGAGATCTTGTTGCACCAGTTGAGGATGACCCACTCGAGGAGATGGAGATTGATTCAGAGGACGAGGCACCACCAACAGGATCAGACGCTGACGACTTTTGAGTCAGGACCTGCAGGGCTTAGTTTTTGTTTGTTTTATCAGGACATGTTGTCCACTAGATTTTTGGGAGCTTGAGAGATAGCTATTTGACCATAGCTTTGTATAGACAGTAGTAGTTGACCTTAGTACTGTTTTAGCCTTGTCCCACGTGGTACATAGTATGGTTACTGTGTACTCCATGGTACATCTTTTGATATCTATATATATACGAGCAGTACTTTTGATATTGATGGTTGGTCATCTGAATCAATCATTCGAAGAGATTGTCAGATTTGCTGCAGGATTAGAGAAGGATGCTTGTCCAGCACAACAACCACAGATGAATCGACCTCAGTCATCTAGAAGTTTTCAACAGAGGAATTTCCATAACTTGCCACCAAGGAATACTCAAGGTTGGAGACCTCAGAGTAATTTTCAAGGGAATAAGAGAACCTGGGAAGGAACCAGAAAGCCACAACAGGGCTATACTCGACCCCAACAATATCGCCAGCAAGGATCACAGCCGCAGGCACTACTGACAGCACCGCCAAGCAATAGCGGAGGATGTTTTAATTGCGGAAAGCCAGGGCACGTTGCCAGATTCTGTACAGCCCCTAGAGTTAATCGCAGAATGGATATTGTCTGTCGGAATTGCAACAAGCCGGGACATCTAAGCAAGGATTGCCGTGCACCACAAGGAGGATACTATGGAGCATCAATTCAAGGGATACAAGGACCTCCAGATCAGACAAGGATGAATGCTATCATTCCAAGAGAAGCAGGCTTTAACGCTGATGAGCAGCAACATTTGGAAGGTACGCTTGTACTCTTTCATAGTCCAGTTAAAGCTTTATTTGATACTGGAGCCGCACGTTCATTTATTGCTGTTAAGATTGTGCGTCAATTGGGTTTAGAACCCCAGACACTTGAGTCAACACTGAATGCTGTGTCACCTTTGGGAGTGACAGTTAAGTTGAGTAAAGTGTGTAAAGATTGCCCATTGACTTTGGGAGATAGGAATCTTCCAGCAGACTTGGTAGTTCTGTCAATGTCCGAGTTCGACATTATCCTAGGAATGGATTGGTTGACTAAGTATAGTGCCAATTTGGATTGCCCTACTAAGTCGATTGTATTTCCGAGACAAGGAAGACCGACGATTAGATTTCAGTGTCAGCCGACGAGCGAGATGTTTCTTACGAGTAATTTGGCTACGATTGGGAGAACAAGTACAGAGCTCACGATGGATCAGATTCCTAGTGTGCAAGACTTTCAAGATGTATTTCAGGATATTAAAGGACTCCCACCGAAAAGAGAAATAGACTTCTGTGTGGAATTAGTACCTGGTACATTGCCGATTTCCAAGACTCCATATAGGATGGCACCAACTGAGATGTTGGAACTAAAGAAGCAAGTTCAGGAACTTGAAGACTTAGGTTTCGTTCGCCCGAGTACGTCACCTTGGGGAGCACCAGTTCTGTTTGTAAAGAAGAAGGATGGAACACTTCGACTCTGTATAGACTACAGGGAGTTGAACAAGGTTACGATCAAGAATAGATATCCACTTCCTCGGATAGACGACCTATTCGACCAGTTACAAGGATCTAGGATCTTTTCCAAGATCGATTTACGTTCAGGATACCACCAACTGTTAGTTCGACCAGAGGATGTATCGAAGACTGCATTCAGGACAAGATACGGGCATTATGAGTTTCTAGTTATGCCTTTTGGATTGACGAATGCGCCAGCAGTATTTATGGACTTAATGAATAGAGTATTCAAACCATATCTGGATCAATTCATTATAGTGTTCATCGATGATATACTAATCTACTCAAAGACGGAAGAAGATCACAAGAAGCATTTACAGATTGCCTTACAGACACTTCGAGATAGCAAGTTGTATGCAAAATTCAGCAAGTGTGAGTTTTGGCTACGGGAAGTCAAATTCTTGGGACATGTTATATCTCAGGACGGTATTTCTGTGGACTCATCTAAGATTGATGCAGTCTTAAGCTGGAATAGACCGACCAATGCGACAGAGGTCAGAAGTTTTCTTGGATTAGCAGGATATTACAGAAGATTCGTAGAAGGATTTTCCAAGTTAGCAGGACCACTGACGAATTTAACAAGGAAGGAGACGAAGTATGAATGGACGGACAAGCATGAGGGTGCATTTCAGGAGTTAAAAGAGAAATTGACTTCTGCACCGGTACTTGCGATACCTAAGAGTGGAGAAAGATATGTGATCTACAGTGACGCATCGCACCAGGGATTGGGTTGTGTACTTATGCAAGACGGAAATGTTATCGCATATGGATCAAGACAATTGAAGGTACACGAGAAGAATTATCCGACGCATGACCTGGAATTGGCAGCAATAGTGTTTGCCTTAAAGATTTGGAGACACTATCTCTATGGAGAAAAGTTCGATCTGTTTTCCGATCATAAGAGCCTGAAGTATTTGTTCTCTCAAAAGGAGTTGAACATACGACAACGAAGATGGATGGAGTTACTCAAGGACTATGACTTTTCATTGCAATACCATCTAGGTAAAGCAAATGTCGTAGCAGATGCTTTGAGCCGTAAACCTCGATTAATGATCGCTGCATTGCTAATTCGGGAATGGAGAGCATTGGAAGTGTTAGCTGAATTCGAACTTCAGCCATTGAAACCAATGGAAAGACAACATTTTGGATGTCTGATGGTACAACCAACTTTGATCAGCCGTATCATAGAAGCTCAACAGACAGCAGAGGATTTGAAGTTATGGTTCACCAAGATGACAGCAAAAGAACCTGAGATCTGGAGTGTTAATACAGATGGAGCTTTACGATGTAAAGGTAGACTCTGTGTACCTGACAAAGAAAATCTCCGGAAGGACATATTGGATGAAGCTCATAAATCACGGATGACGATTCATCCAGGAAGTACAAAGATGTACAAGGATTTGAAGAGAAATTTTTGGTGGGAAGGAATGAAGCGAGAAGTGGCTGAATATGTTTCTCAGTGTCTTACTTGTAAACAAGTAAAGGCAGAACATCAGAAACCACCTGGACTTCTACAGCCGTTACCAATTCCTCAATGGAAATGGGAACACATCACCATGGATTTTGTGGTAGGATTACCAAAATCGCAGCAGAATCATGACGCTATTTGGGTAATCGTGGATCGACTTACGAAGACAGCACATTTTATCGGCTACAGTATGACGTATCCAGTGGAACGATTGAGCCGAATGTATCTGCAACACATAGTACGGTTACACGGAGTACCTGTTTCTATTGTATCAGATCGAGATTCGCGCTTTACTGCAGAATTTTGGAAGAGTCTCCAGACAGCGATGGGAACAACATTGAACTTGAGTTCAGCTTTTCATCCACAGACCGATGGACAGACGGAGAGAGTTAATCAAGTAATGGAGGACATGTTACGTGCTTGTGTCATTGATTTTGAGAATTCTTGGGAGACACACTTACCTTTGATAGAATTCGCTTACAACAACAGTTATCATTCGAGTATAGGAATGGCGCCGTTTGAAGCTTTGTACGGAAGACCTTGCCGATCACCGTTATGTTGGACTGAAGTCGGAGATACTCAACTTCTTGGGCCAGAGATGATACGAGAGACTAATGAGAAGATTCAGATTGTACGTGAGAAGATGAAGACAGCTCAGACCCGACACAAGAGTTATGCTGACAAGCGACGCACAGATTTAGAGTTTACCGTTGGAGATCATGTGCTACTCAAAGTTTCGCCTGTTCGAGGCATCGTCAGATTTGGTCAGAAGAGAGGCAAATTATCGCCACGATTCATCGGACCGTTCGAGATTCTAGAGTGTGTTGGAAAAGTTGCTTATCGCCTTGCGCTGCCACCGAAGATGTCAGGAGTGCACAACGTTTTCCACATCAGTATGCTGAGGAAATGTATTCATAACCCAGCGCATGAAATCAACTTCGAGGATATTGAAGTCAACGACAATGTTACGTTCAACGAAGGACCAGTTCGCATTTTAGATCATGGAGTCAAGAAGCTCAGGAATAAGGAGATTCCATTAGTCAAGATTCAGTGGAAGCATCATGATGAAGGAGAAGCTTCATGGGAACTAGAGTCAGAGATGCGTGAGAAGTTTCCGTTTTTGTTTTAACCTTGTATGTTTCTGATTTCGAGGACGAAATCTTTTGTTGGGTGGTGGATGATGTAATACCCCGTATTTTCAATAAATATTTAATGCAGAGAGATTCTATATACTTCAATTGACCATTCAAGAAATTTCATCTTCGATCGATCGAAGCTAGTTCGAGCGATCGAGACCCTTCAGTTCAAGCGATCGAACCCTTTTCGAGCGATCGAAAACCCTACCGACATAAATTAAATACGTGGTCCCCACTTCAATCGATCAAACCTTTTTTTCAATCGATCTAACTGACCGATCTGAGTTCGATCGATCGAGCATTCTTCGATCGATCGAGAATGTAAATATCAGAATTCCAGTTTCCCGCAAATGCTGCCACCTACACTCCCATTTCTTTATATATACACTGCATTCGTGTATGTTGTGTGTTTGCTGAGTTTGTGAGAGTTTTAGAGAGTTGAGAGAGTTGTGAGTTTGTGTGTGTTTATATATATATACACAATTATACACACACACATATATATATATATATATATCCGGGAGAGAGAACAAGAAGAAGAACAAGAAGAAGAAGAAGAAGGAGAAGAAGAAGAACAAGAAGAGGCAGAGAAAGAGAGACAGAAGAGACGAAGAGAGGAGCAGAGAGAGAAAGAGGCCGCCATTAAAGCTTCGGAGCTAAAGCTTACCCAAACGCGCCCTTACGACTTTTGGTGAGTTCCAAACTCACTCGGTATCTTAGTCATGATGTTTTACATATTCTGGACGTATAATTATAACCCAAACACCCCTTAGCACATTCTGCACGTTCACTGGCAGAATCTGTAGAAGACGAAGTTATCGATCGAACTGAGTTCAATCGATCGAACAGCAGAGTCCCAATCGATCGAACTGAGTTCAACCGATCGAACATCCCTGAGTTCAATCGATCGAGAATACTTCAATCGATCGAGACTACCTTCACTTCGATCGATCGAGAAGACTTCAATCGATCGAACAACACTTTCTTCGAGCGATCGAGATGACCTCAATCGATCGAACCTAGCAGAACATGAATGTATTACTTTCAGTTTATAATTCATAATGCGTAGTTGTTTAATTGCGGTTCCATGTTCCTATTATGCGATATTATGGATTACGGAGGTAATGGGATACGATAATGAGATTGAGATAACATGGTGAGTAACGTAGTCGGGTTCGGAACGCTAGTAATAGTACGACGCGATAACGTAGTAAGTTTGAGATGATAATACTGGGTAGTATTGGATAAGTGAGAAAGGAGTCAGTAAGAGGATTGGTATGTTTGAAGTTGTGTGTGTCGAGCTGATGATTCGCTCAGGTTAAATCCGATAAGTGTATGTCAAGGATTTGATCAGGATCGTGAGAATTATGGGTGCACAGTACTCGCAAGCGTTCTTAAAAGCGGTGAACAGTAAGAGTTCTTAAAAGCGGTGAACAAGAGTAGATGTGGCACGCCCATGATTTATATTTACCAGAGCTGTGTATGTATCGTACTCGCAAGCGTTCTTAAAAGCGGTGAACAGTAAGAGTTCTTAAAAGCGGTGAACAAGAGTATGGGTACATCCATGGACCAGTCGTTATATGAGAACGATGTATGGGTGCTCGCAAGAGTTCTTAAAAGCGGTATAGCGGTGAACAAGAGCACTGGTATGTTGTGCTGATATAATCAGTTCGAGATAGTCAGTTGGGTATTGTGAAATCAGTCTTAGAATGGGAGTCGATAATAATCGATTAATGATATGTCTGAATAAACGAGTAAGGGATATATTTAGTATCACTGTCATAATGGTAATTATGTCATTTCTATGAGACTGTGTTAGTTAGTGCTCACTCAGCTTTCAACAAGCTGACGGCCTTTATTGCCTGGACATTCCCCGTCCAGACTACCCTGTCCTTTACAATGCAGATGACGGAACTCATGGCGATAACGATTACCCTGAAGGGAGTTACGTAGAGTCAGTTCGAGATAGTCAGTTGGGTATTGTGAAATCAGTCTTAGAATGGGAGTCGATAATAATCGATTAATGATATGTCTGAATAAACGAGTAAGGGATATATTTAGTATCACTGTCATAATGGTAATTATGTCATTTCTATGAGACTGTGTTAGTTAGTGCTCACTCAGCTTTCAACAAGCTGACGGCCTTTATTGCCTGGACATTCCCCGTCCAGACTACCCTGTCCTTTACAATGCAGATGACGGAACTCATGGCGATAACGATTACCCTGAAGGGAGTTACGTAGAGAATGGCCCCACTGATGCCAGTTATGCTGACGCCTATCCGTACGCTAGCTGAAGACCTGAAGATAGATAGTAGTTGATGATGCCAAAAATTGGTAACAGCAAAGTAAAGCAATTTAGGAGGGAGAGAGAGAGAGTGAAAGACTATTTTTTGTATGTGGTTCGGCCCTGTTAATGAAGGTACCTACGTCCACGGGTGTGTCTGAGCACGTTCACTAGCAGATCACCGGCGGGCCTGGTGAGCCAACAAAGAGGGGCGGCACTACCAGTAATACCGGCCGGGAGTATGCGTATAATGGTGAATTTTGTAGAGGTGCTGTGTAGACTACAGATTATTGGCCCCTCCCATGGGGGGGTGAGAGGTCTCTTTTATAGATGTAAGAGACCTACTCATACATAGATAAGGAAGTGTAATCCCATTAGGATGTGATTGACACCAATCAAGTAGGTTTCCTAATTGTATTAGGATTGATTGACATTAATTGTGGGGGTTTCCTAATTGGATTAGGAAACAGTTGCACTTTCCATTAGTCTTCCAAACTGAGTAGGAAACTGCCCATAATTTTGGGTGTATCAGCTGCCCCCCATTTCCAAGATTGGCCAGATGCTATATCGGGGCAAGTTTGGAAATCAGTTTGATGTTACTTGCCGCTGTCTGAGTGCCTGTGGAAGCTGCCTCGGGGCTTCTGAGCCTGGTGAGTCCTCGGGAACTGGCTGAGAGTTGAGTCCTTGCCTAGCTCGGGACTTTTAGGTGCTCGGGAACTGACCGGGAGTTGAGACCCGGCCTAATTCGGAGTCTTTGAATGCTCGGGAAGTGACCGAGAGTTGAGACTCGGTCTACTTCGGAGTCTTTTTTGCTTGAGTTAGCTCCCAGGATGGTTATCTTCTGCCCGTAAACCTTCGTCAAGGCTGTGGGTAGAAGGATTTTACCATGTTGGACAAGCCGACCTAAAGCGTATTGCTCTAGGGTCCTTTTTACTGTTAACTCCCCAGGATGGTTGTCTTCCGCCCAGTTAGCCTTCGTCAAGACTGTTGGGAGAAGAGCTTGACCATGTTGGTGGAGCCGACCTAAATCACGGTGCTTTAGGGTCCTTTTGCTCCTCTATCGTCGGCCAACCTAAGAGATTTTAGTCACCTCTATCGTCGGTCTGGACCTAAGTGGAGTTAATGTCTCTGAGTACTGTAGGTGCTCGGGTTGTCCAAGATTTTGACTTGGTTATCCGCGAGGCCTGTAGATACCCGGTGTGATTACCTGTTTAGTTCACTACGCCATCTTGCCCCCCAAGCTTTCGCTAAGACGAGGGTCTTAAAGAGGCTATGATCTGTAGGTAACCGACCTGGAACATGGTGGTTGCAGGGTCTTTTGAAGCTTGCCATCGTCGGCCACCTAGGGGGTTTGCCCCCATCGTCGGTTGGACCTAAGCGAAGCCGGTGCCTCGGTCGTGACCCCGAGGTCTTTGGTGCCTGGGTTCGGAGCCCGAGGTCTTTTAGTGCCTGAGTTCGGAGCTCGAGGTCTTTTGAGTGCCTGGGTTCGGAGCCCAAGGTCTTTTGAGATGCCTCGGGGTTAGGCCCGAGGTCTTTGCATGCCTCGGGGTTAGGCCCGAGGACTTCGTAGATGCCTCGGGGTCATGCCCGAGGACTTTGTAGATGCCTCGGGGTTAGGCCCGAGGACTTTGTATGAACTCTGACAATCGGTGAAGCCTTACGCGGTGATCAGGCAAGTACCACTGTAGTCGGGCTCATCTAGAATGATGGAGACAGGGGGTCGGATCAGGATCATCGGGCTCTTGATTTTTATGTGCTGGAGGCAAAGCCGGAACTGCTTGATCCTGATCGATGTGAACTGGAGGTCAGGTCGGGACTGTCGAACCATGCCTGTTGTGAGCTGGAGGTCCGGTCGGGGCTGTCTGACCCGAACTGCTGTGAACCGGTGGTCGGGTCGGAATTGCCGGACTCAGACCGTTGCGAACCGGATGAACTGTCAGAATTCCCGGGCTGATCTCGCTTTCGCTTACTTCTGGAAGACTCGTTGCTTTCTTGCTCGGTGTATTTGGTCTTCAGAAACTCTTCGGTGTCAATATATTTTCCAACCCTCTCAGAGAGCTCAACCAAAGTTTTCGGTCGGTTTTTGTGGAACGACGCGGCGCACTTGGTGTGTTGAACTCCCGAGCAGAAGGCTAGGATGGCAATTGTCTCGTTCAGATTGTGAATTTGAAGCTTCTGTTGGTTGAACCGGTCGGTGAACTCCTTGAGGGACTCATTGTTCCGTTGTTTGACTGTCAATAGCTGCATGTCTGGCTTTGGCCGCTCATGCATACCGGCGAACTGGTTGATGAACCGCTTGCTGAGTCGTTTGAAACTGCAGACCGATCGGGGCTCCAAGGAGTAGAACCACTGCATGGCCGGGCCTTTCAAAGTGCTGGGGAAGGCTAGGCAGTGTAGCTCATCGGAGTTGGTTGCTAGGGCCATCTGGACTTTGTAGGTCTGGACGTGGTCGACCGGGCTTCCCGAGCCGTTGTATGAATCTAGCCGAGGCTGCTTGAATTTGCGCGGGATGGAGAACCTCGTGATTTGGCTGGAGAACGGTGACTCTGTCTCGGTATTGGCTTGATTCTGAGCACAGTTTTGACCAAGTTTTTTTGGCCACTCCGTCAATCTGCTTCTGTAAGTACTTGATTCGGGCTTCCACTCCTTCCCGACCGGTATCTGAGGAGTTGGTCGGGTTGGTGGAAGAGGCTTCTTCTTCATGGCGGGGGGCTGTCCTCTGGGATCGGGCTCGGCTATAACCCCGGGTAACCGTTCGCTTAGGGACGACTCGGCTCTTGACCGAGTGACCCAAGACTGATTCCCGGGCCATATGTTCCTGCCTTTCCCCTCGGGCAGCAGGCCCACTGCTGACGTCTTTGACATCCTCAACACGGGACGGGTTGGCTCGGGCCCGTTGTCTGGTCAAGATCGGTTCTCGACCGTACGCAACGTTCCCGGGTCGTTTCCCGGCCATTGGAGGATTGCTTTGCTGGGCTAGCAGTGCTTCGATCTGTTGCTGGATTTGACGCTGGCCTTCCAAGAGTTGTGTGAGGGTGGCGGTGATTTGCTCAGATGTCAGGATTGCTGCAGTCGACGCCGGGGCCGAAGGAACATCCCGGTCGGACTGCTGCGCAACCTTCTTTCCCTTCTTTGGTGGCATATTGATCAGTCAAGAATTTGTTGATGAGAAGAATTGTCGTTTCCCACAGACGGCGCCAAACTGATGATGCCAAAAATTGGTAACAGCAAAGTAAAGCAATTTAGGAGGGAGAGAGAGAGAGTGAAAGACTATTTTTTGTATGTGGTTCGGCCCTGTTAATGAAGGTACCTACGTCCACGGGTGTGTCTGAGCACGTTCACTAGCAGATCACCGGCGGGCCTGGTGAGCCAACAAAGAGGGGCGGCACTACCAGTAATACCGGCCGGGAGTATGCGTATAATGGTGAATTTTGTAGAGGTGCTGTGTAGACTACAGATTATTGGCCCCTCCCATGGGGGGGTGAGAGGTCTCTTTTATAGATGTAAGAGACCTACTCATACATAGATAAGGAAGTGTAATCCCATTAGGATGTGATTGACACCAATCAAGTAGGTTTCCTAATTGTATTAGGATTGATTGACATTAATTGTGGGGGTTTCCTAATTGGATTAGGAAACAGTTGCACTTTCCATTAGTCTTCCAAACTGAGTAGGAAACTGCCCATAATTTTGGGTGTATCAGTAGTTATATTACTACTTTTCCTTTTACTGTTGTACTTTGTAGTTAACGGGTACTTGGGCATATGTTGTCTCCAGACCTGTTGTGATCCTGTGGACCGTACTCTGATGTTTGTATTAGATAGAACCGTGTTTATATTTCAGTTGTTTTACTGTTCCTGTTTGGACTAGTACTGTGTGGTGTGGATTATCAGTGACTTTCACTTGTCATTCCCTATGGACCCATAAAGGAAATTTATTTTTCTCTATTTATGCTACTCCGGGGCGTGACACAAAGAGGGGCGGCACTCCCAGTAATACCGGCCCGGGTGTACGCATATAATGGTGAATTTTGTAGAGGTGCTGTGTAGACTACAGAATTGGCCGCCCCTTCAATGGGGGGTGAGTGGTCTCTTTTATAGATGTAAGAGGCCTACTCTTACATGGACAAGGAAATATAATTCCATTAGGATGTGATTGACACCAATCAAGTAAGTTTCCTAATTGTATTAGGATTGATTGACATTAATTGTGGGGGTTTCCCAATTGGATTAGGAAATAGATGCTCTTTCCATTAGTCTTCTAGCTTGAGTAGGAAACTGCCCGTAATGATCGGGATTATGTCTGTGGGCCAGGACGAGTTGTTGATTTTGAACCGCTCGGTCATATTCTGAGCGTATCAATATATAAACAAGCACGCACACACACACAAAAAAACCCCCACAGATTTTTACGTTGTTTGGCAAAATCGCCTACATCCATTCTGAGAAACCAGTTATATCACTATTGAGAATAAATAATTGGTACAAGACTTTGAATTATATTAAATCCCATAACATAACCCTTAAACCGTTTGTGCACCAACTCTCAAAATCCAAAGAACTTGAAACAATTAGTGTAACATAGAAAAATCACAAAGATAAAGAAATACTCATCTCTACCTCACATCCCTATCATTGTGAACAACTCTCGTAGAAAACCTCAGTGATTAATATCTCTCTTACCCTAGACCATGCACACCCATAAAGGGAGTCCCCCAAATTGGTACACCAAGGACTTTCTAAATTTCTATACATCGTCCCCTTTTATAGAGTTTCCAACCATTTACTATTAACAAGAAATCATAGATACGCTCAAAATGAAACTCTATCACAAAAGGAAATATATCACAATAGTAATCTAACCAAAACAGCAATACTCAATTAATGAGATTGTCTCACATATGATATAATCCCAACAACTAAAAGATTCATTGTACTAAGAGCCTGTTTAGAATAGCTTTGGGAATAAGAAATGTTTTATTAAGAAACTTTTTCACAAAAGAGATTTTCTAAAACGCTACTTAGTGCTTGGTATATATTGTTGTGGAGTTAGATATTTTATCAAAATTAATTTCAATAGAAATATATATATATATATATATGTATATATGCATGTATATATTTTTTAAAAGAGTAGATAAGCTTTTCTCCAAACATCTTGAATTTGCTGCTTTCAATTTTTTTTTTTTTTTTTACCTTTTTAAATTTTCAAAAAATTATAAAATGTTGGGACTTAAAAAGCTATCTTTTATTTTTGTAAAAATGGTCAATATGACTATGAGAAGATTATCCCAACGGCCGTAATTTTTAAACAACCACTTATAAGAAATTGTTGGCCCAAAAAGCTATTCCAAAAGTGTTGTAATTAGAGGGGAATATATTCTAAGAACGTTTTAGTCCATTTTCACTTCCTTTTGGGATTATTTGCATTATCCTTCAAAAAAATAATTTGGATGGAATTTGACACTAAAATGCAAGAACAAATTTCAAATGCTTTTATTTTTCAAAATTGGTACAATTTGAGTGTGCAATTCATTTGTATTCGATCTATTATAACCAAAAATTGATTGCAAAGATTCACACAAACTGTAATACACCATGAAAGATCTTTGTAGTTTGAAAATTTGCAGTGTGTCTCAGAAAATTAGGGTAAGTAAACATTCAATTGTATGCATGTATTACTATATACTCCTCCGTCCCAAAATTAGAATCATATATTTTTTTTTGGGATATTCCAAAATGGTGGCTACTTTTGAAATACAATGAAAAATAAGGGGTAAATTGGAAAGATTATGATTTTTTTTTAGATAATGATAATTTCCCATAATAAATTGGTTTTCCAAAGTGTACTCTAATTTTAGGACTGGAGGGAGTAACTTCTGTCATTAAATCAACAAAAATATCTTTTTTAAATGTGATTTGAAGTTTTATCATCATTTCATATAATGATTCCTAATTATGTGAACAACAAGACGCAAATTGAATTAGTTAATAGCAAAGTTGACCCAAATATAGTACCAAAGTCACACTAAACTCACACAGGACAATCATAGTCGTTGATTTTGGTGGGATCCGCGTGGAACTAGGGGTGATAACAAAAACCGAAAAACCGAAAACCGACCGAAATCGATTGTCCAAAAAACCGATTGGTCGGTTTATACAATGTATGTACAAGCTAAAACCGACCGAAAAACCGACCAAAACCGAAAAACCGACCAAAACCGAACCTATTGGTCGGTTTTGAAAACCACAAAAAACCGAAAAAACCGACCGAAACCGACCGCTAACACCCCTACGTGGAACGCATGTGAAACCCACAAGAACCCCACCGAAATCAACGGTCACGATTGTCCTATGTGAATATCAGTGTGGATTTTGGAGTGTGCCTAACATTATTGTAGTACCAAATCATAATTGAACCATGTACCCTATTAGGATGAGAACAGTACTACTACACCCACACACTTTTTTACACATTTTTTGACACCTAACTTTTAATGCATGTACCCTATGTTGTGTAAGTGGTACACAGAAAAGTGTGAAAAATTCAAACAGTACAAGGTGCATGTATTTAAAACCTAATGTGTTAAAGTGTGTAAAAAAATGTATATGCCTAACATTATTGTTAGGATAAGATCATAAGAGCATCCTAATCACCCAAATGACGACACCCAATCAACGTTTACATTTTTATGCCTTAAGTCCTTCTTAATCCCACCCCAAAAAAACTATAAAATATAGAGCAATCAAGTAAGATAAAGACGGCCCCCATTGCTCCTCAAGGATCAAATATGGATTCAAGTAACTAAAACCTTTGTAAACACCGTTAGATTCTATTTGGTATGCAGATTTAAATCAAGGAAAGATAGATAAGAAGAAAAAGTAATTTTCTTGTGTTTTTTTTTTTTTATTTTTTAAAATTATTAAAAATAACAAATTAAAACATAATTGTAAAATAAGAATAAACAAAGACAAATGACTCGTAGAATTCAAAATATTTAATCTATTTTTCAAAATATTTTGTTTTTCTTTTTATTATTCTCATCATTTTTCTTATTAATTAAATAAAGGAAAAAAATTTCTTATATTTTTCCTTTTCTTTTCACTGCTAAATTCATCAACCAAATAAAAGAAAGTATTTATCGCTTTCAAAATCCCAACTGTGTACCAATTATCGTGTAAATATATATATATATATATTTTTTGGAAAATGATAAATAATCGTGTAAAAAAAAATTATAGGTGGTCACACGACTCACACCATACCTCATTTGAGTTCCTAAATTGATACTCCCTCCGTCCCTTTTTTTGAGTCCTATATTTTATTTTGGGATGTCCCAAAAATTAGTGTCCACTTTCCTAAATTGGTATGCAATTTTTACTTAATTTCCAAAACTACACTTCCTTGAAATCTACGCCAAGATAAAACTAAAAAAGTTATTGTAATAATTAGGGGCAATTGTGGAAAGTATGTGTAGATTCTTTTTGTCCCCTTAATAAGTTGAGTTCCCAAAGATGGACTCAAAAAAAGGGACAGAGGGAGTACATTATATTAGTATCCTTTGCATTACTCAACAATTAATGGTGCCAATGAAATTTTAAATGATCACAAAAAAGTTTAAATGTTTTTTTTTTTTTTTTTGGGGGGGGGATAAATTTGTACCATCTGATGGAAAAATTTCCAACAAGAGCTGAAAGGATCAAAAGATCAGAAGGTTCATAATGCATACAAATCTAGAACAAGACAAAGTTAGCCAGCTCATTGTGTGGCCATCTTAGGGCTTAAAATATCAATTGGGTATTTTCTTTATTTTCAGATCCCAAGAAAATACTTATTGAGATCTATGGTTGTAGCAGAGTTATGATTTTTAATAAATCAAGAAGACAATTGATAATTAAATTAATCACAATTAAATATATATGTCTCCTATTCTTGCAATCCTGCCATAGAAATTGAGCTGGCCAATGTCTGCCCTTGATTAATGCGACTTGTCTGGGGTGTTATAAACCTAAAGGCAAGAGATATTTTTACATAATTGGCAATTTCATGCACCATGAGCATGGCACTCCTTTATAAATCCACACATATCCTTGTATATAAATTTGTGTATATATATATATATGTATATGTCTGAGAGTTGAATTGGATGATAATCTTAGTATCTTATCTGCCATATCATTACTTAGACATTACTTAATGGCACTTAGTTGTCTTTGGCTCTATTTGCCAGATGGTGAACCTATCTAATTAATTTTGAGAGTTGAGAGGGAGAAGAGGGGAGGGAGGGAGTCTACAATGAGGGGATCACTACGCTAAGAGCAATGTGACCCGTTTGCTGGCGAATTTATTGCATGTGACATCCTGATTTCGGACTTATGTAGGTCTCACAAAAACACTCAAATCACAGTGAAAGTTATACAGCAATGACTGTAACGATCATACGAGATAATTTTCAATTGTTCGAAGCCACAGTACTTAGGAAGAAAATGAAAAGAAATTAGAAGGTATTTTGTTTTTCTTAGGTGTGAACAAAAAAATCGGAAAACCGACCAAAATCGAACGACCAAAAAATCGATTGGTCAGTTTATAAAATGTATGTACAAGCTAAAATCGACCGAAAAACCGACTAAAACCGCAAAATCAACCAAAACCAAACCTATTGGTTGGTTTTAAAATACACAAAAAACCGACCAAAACTGACCGCGTACACCCCTAGTTTTTCTGCTGCTTAAAAGACTATGAGAAAGAGATTTTCATTTTAGAAATATAAAGTTTGGTCCCTATTTTGGACCATTAATAGGAATTGATCATAGTCATATGGCATGTATAGTAATTAGTCCCTGATTTTGGAAGGTAATCAATATTTAGTCCATTTTTCCAATTTGATAGAGATTTTACGGACTAATATGCTCTTCGTTACATACATACATATATATATATATATATACGTGAGAAAATAAATTTCTCATTTTTTACACGCTTCTCACTTTTTTGTGAGAAATTCTCACTTTTTACACAGTTCGTTTTTTAAGATCCGGACTTTATTTATAGTAATAAAGATATATACAATAGTAAAGACTTAAATTTAGGGGTTTTAAATTTAAACTCCAAACAACTATCTATATATAAATATATATATATATAGAGAGAGAGATAGGAACTCCAGAGATTTTAGATCTCTCCTTTTTCAATTATCTCTCTCTCTCTCTCTCTCTCTCTCTCTCTCTCTCTCTCTCTCTAAAATACAATCACACAAAAGGATTAATACTCATCATCATCATCATCATCGTTGAGATGAAGTTTGGGATTTTCAATGCATATTGAAGCAGCCATACCCGATTGGAGGGATAAATTTCTCTGTTACAAACCATTAAATAAGCTCCTCAATCACTTTCCGGTGGCCACTACCAATCATCCTTACGTTTTGATTGATGCCGATGCCGTCATCGGAGTTGACGATTTAGAGAGTTACATGCTATCTTTGGAGGCTCTACAGGATTGATAACAATTTATATTGTGAATGAGAACAAGAAACTTGAGGGCCAGAGTTCTCGACACAGATTGATGCAAGAAAGAGAATCACAGATCAGAAATTCGAGAGAAGCACAGTCTGGAGTTCTGGTATAAAGCGAGAAGTGAGAATTTCTCTTTGAAAAGTGAGAAATTTGTATTAAAAAGTGAGAAATTTATTTTTATTTTGTGATAAATTACTCGTCATGTCAATTTAAAAGGTGTGAATTTTTTTTGTTTCGGAATTCTTCTCGAAAATTGTTAATTGTTGATAAATTTCTCGTCAAATCCTCTCTATGTGTATGCTTATTTTTGTTTTAAAAAGTGGGTTGTTCTACCCTTTTAGTATGAGTGAGAAACTTTTCATTATTATACACATTAAAATATGAAATTCTCACTATTTTCAATACTTAGTTAATATAGTGAGCAAATTCACACTATTTTAGTGCACTCTCATTGATAATTTTCTCAGTTTTTAAGTATGAAGTTCTGAATACGTAGTGCGAATTTATCAAGAGTTTGTGAGAAATTTCTTAATGATGGTAGACTTTATATAGAGATATTTTATCAGTTTTTAGCTATATATGGTAACTGATTTATCATATATAAATAAGTTTATATATGTACATATATGGATTGTGGAGTAAATGATGATAAATCAGTTACCATATATAGTTATACATATATATATATATATATACATTTCTATAAAAATGATATAGGGGTATTTCAGTCTTCAAATCAGGCAAGGGACTAATTTCTAGATTCGTTTTAAAAAAGGACATATTTCTAGTTAGATGCATATATTAGGACTATATATTAAGTTACCCTTTTCATTTTTAAAATCTAAAAGAGTCCAATTTTATTTCCCAAAGCCATGGGAACTTTTAACTTTCTAATATGATGTTTCCTTTATTTTCTCTTCCTTTTATTTTTCTTTCCCTCGTTTCTCAGTATTTGTAGGGAGAAATTAAAAGGCAATTTTGGAAGATTGGTGTTGAGTTCACAATCGCATGAACATACTTTCTTGATTTTGTTTTTCATCAAAAACAATTAGTCTTAGGCTTTGTTTGGTTTGCTCGTTGAAGGAAAGGAAAACGAGAAGGAAAGCTACTTCCTTTGTGTCTTTCTCCGTTCTTAATTAACATTTTTAGTTAAAGAAATTTCAACAGTATAATAGTACCTTGAGCAGGGTTGTTCAAAATTACCCGAGAACCGACTTGACTGTCCGACCGGACCCGACCCCGACCGAAAAAGTCGGTGTCCCGGGATAGCGGTCGGTGATCGATAATGGGCTCCAGAGAAACCGATTTTTCGGTTCGACGACGGTGGCCCCCCTCATTTCCCCGACCTCGACCGAACACCCCTACACCTGGCGGCTCCTCTCATTTCCCCGACTTCGACCGAACACCCCTACACCTGGTGGCCCCCCTCATTTTCCCTCTCAGTTTCTCTCACTTCTCCTCTCTCTCTCTCTCTCTCTCTTTCTCTCTCTCTCTCTCTCTCTCTCTCTCTCTCTCTAACTTATATCTCTCACAAATACCCACACCACCACTGTCCAGCACCATCAATAGTCAGATCCACCACCACTGCCTCATCCTAAATCACCCCGACCACCCGACCGAAATCGATTTTTCCGACCCCGAACTCCCGGTCGGTCAGTTTCGGTCCCCAACCCCGCCACCCCCACCACTTTGGTTCGACTCAAAATCTCCCTCTACCCCGACCGAAACCGACCAATGAACACCCCTAACCTTAAGAAATAGGGGGAGGAAATGATCACAAAATTCAAAATTTGTGGTTTATTCATACTATCTATTTTTATCTTCATTTTCCTTTCGTAGGCTTTGTTTGGTTTGCAGAGTCCTTGTAAGGAAAGAAAATTGAAAAGGAAAATTCATTTTCTTGCATTATTTTCCATACTTAAATAATATTAACAGTTAAAAAGTTTCAAAATATGCTTGAACTTCAAGGAAAACTGGAGAAAAAGTGATTGACAAACTTCAATTTATTTAGATACCATATTGTTTCTTTTTCTTCCGAATTTTTACATTACTTTTCTTATTAATAAAATATTTTCATTAGAATTTTCATTCATTTTCTCTCACTAAATTCATTAATCAAAACAACGTAAAATGTTTTCCTTAATGTTATTTTCTTTTCTATCTCACAAGTCCATCAAGCAAGCCTTAGACTTCATGTGCTATGTTAGACAATGATCAAAACATGAGCTAGCTTCCATGAAGACCACGTGACTTAATAGCAACAACTTTGATCAATGACAAGTATGGATGGAACTATGAAAGCTATAGTACCATATCATATTTAAGCATGTCACATGTTGACATGTGAATTCTCTATATATATATATACACATTTATATATGCAGAATCGGGACCAAAGTTTGTTTAATTGCAACGTTATACATCAGGAGTCATTTTCTAAAGTCCCCAATATTTTCTATTTTGAATTCAAAATTGTGACCACCAGTGTTATGGGTCCATCAATTTCAAACTTGAACCTTCCACATAAGGGCCTGTTTGGCAATCGCTTTTATTTCTGCTTCTATGGGTCAATTGCAAAATGTATTTTTTGGTCAATCATACATTTTTTTCAACTGGCACATATTGTTTGAAAATAAATCGCAGAAACTGATTCGTCAAATAGTTTAATTTTAACTTTTAGAGTTTCATAATCACTTATTAACTGTAGACGATATTGCAAAAAGGGGCCTAATTCCTAAGCAACAAAGCATTAGCAAACAAATGAAAGATATTTTTGGAATTACTAATTGGGCCGCCCAGCCCAGTCCAGCCCACCTCTCTCTCTCTCTCTCTCTCTCTCTCTCTCTCTCGTGGGTGGAGAGGGAGCATACTCACATGGGAGCTCTAATCATGAAGAGGTGCTAATAAGACAAAGGCAGAGGATTTGGTGGAACCACATAAATGTACAACTCGTTTGTAGGTTTCCCATCTATCAATCCCTCTCATAGTTGTTGAGAAAAGGGGGCCTCAATCACCTTCTAATAAATACACATCAATTAATTAGTTAAATGAAAGCTTCATATGACACTGTTCCTATAATAAAGTTTTGTTTGGAATGCAGAGCTGTGACTTGGGAATGACACATGGAACCTTTGTGGAGGATTAGAGAGATCAAACATGTCATTCCCACTTTCTCTATTTAATTTCCTCATACTATTAACTTTTAATACATCATTACCCTTTCCTTTAATGCTGTGTTTTGGGTGAAGGGTAGAAAAGTAACACTTCAGTAAAGTTGCTTCAGTGCATTTGGTTAGGTTCCTCTCACAGTTTTTAAAATTACCTTTTTAATATTGTTTTTTTTTTAAACAATTGTTTTGGAAATTGTGCATCTATGTGAGAGGAACCTAGCGAAATGTATTGAAGCAACTTTACTGAAGTCTTATCCGAAAAGTATAAGGCTATAAGCAAGGAAAAGAGGAGGGAAGATGCATCCCACGCCCACGGAAAGGAACGAAGTTTTTGTGCCAATTAATGCAAGAAAGAAGCTAACATTGTGCATTTTATTAAACGGCGATAACTGTGGTCCCAGAGGGACGCGTAACTCCTTCCTTTCCCTCCTCTATTCTACTCTTAGGCCCCGTTTGGTTCGCTTGGAAAGTAAGCGTGAAAATGAATCTCATTCCTTAGAATTACTTTTGTGTGTTTGGTGTGTTTAATGGACACAGAATCTATTTCCAACTAGAAATGAATTCTTAGAAAAACAAGGAAACTCATTCCTTATGTTGAGGTGATATTTAGATTCCTTTTTCTAGGAAACTACCTTATCTCACTCAATTAACAAATCAATAGTGCATAAATTTGAATTAACTAAGTTTGAATTTAAATTTAATTACCTAATCAAATGATTAAATGGTTGTTAAATTTTCAAACTATTGTCTTGCAAATCATGCAATCATATATAATACAAATAAACCAAACCAAGCCAAGCCTTGTGTCCCAATGAATTGGGGTCGGCTGTATGAATCATTTTTCTCCATTCTGCACGATCAAGAGTTATATGCTCATTTAAATTATATATATTCATATCTTGTTGCACTACATATTCTCAAGCCAGTCTAGGTCTGCCTCTCCCTTTAACCATTCCAGGCACTACGATCTTATCACTCTTACAAATAAATATTTTATAATTAAAATCTTATCATACTTTTCAACTGTTTTAAAATAACTTACAATTTAAAGAAGATAAATGTTGTTTCCAAGATTATTCGTTGGTTTATCCAAACATTATAATGTAACTAATTTGGCATCAATTTTCCTGGAATTGGATTACTTGGAATTAGTTTCCTTTTCATAGTTCCTTTCCAGTTAACCAAACGGGGCCTTACATCTACTCTTTTACTCTCCCTTTTCCCTCTCTTCATATCAACATGGCATAAAGACCAAACGTTGAACAAGAGGTATACATATGTATGACTGGTGACTCACTCATCAATTTCATGATCCCCATTGATCAAGAACATAATCAGATGGCTGTTAGTAATATTCCTCTTAAATCCATCCATTCAAAAGGAGCATCAGAACCTACATCTAATAAAGTAGATAAACAATCATAAGTGTATGAAAAAAATTGTGGATAATTTGTATTGTGTAGTCTACTAAGATTAATAAACACCTAGCATTAAAATACTTTTGGATTCAAAAGTATATTTATATACTGCAATAAGCCCAAAGCCTATTACAAAACACGGCTTCAACTAGGCTCAGCCAAACAAAAGCCCGTAGTGGGCCCAACAAAAACATATGACGCGGGCCCACCTGCGCAATTCAGTCCATCCTTCTCTACCATAAAAATCAGACAAATAATATGCTCAAAGCCAGTAGGCAGTAGCTATCTGATCCCTTCCAACAACCAAAAAATAAAAAACAGGAAATCAAAGAAAGAAGGTGAGCAGCGACTTAGTTAACAGTTACTCCATTAAAACTTTGATATCAAATCACTGGTTAACAACAATCAGCACAAAAGCCAGTGACAATTTAGCTCTAAGAGTCTCTTTGGAGTTTGGATAACACAAGAAACAAGTTTGTGGTACAGACAAGAACCACTTCTGAGTAGTTCCTTCCTTGTGGGCTGCTTTTTAGGTACATAGGGTCCGTATTTGGCTTTAAAATGATTCAAAAATTGATTCTTTATTAAACCAACAAAACACTTATTTTCATCAGAACAAATAATATGAGACTTGGGTGGAACTTTCAATCTGAACCTGTATTCATCATTCCCAAACCGACCCTAAAATGATTGAAAAGTATCTGTATCCAAATGAATCCTATGGTGTCTAATTCAGAGAGCCCAAGTCTTTTAAGCAATTGAGAAAAGCAACATTGTTTGTACAAACCAGAATACAAATTAAGTACATCAATCTTGTGGTTTCCCTCAAAGTATTAAGACGCAAGTGCCATAATAAGAGACTTGATGACAAAGGACACTGGAATTTATAACAATCAATTACAAACATATGAATTCAACAAAATTTGCTGCTGGCCGAGCTTCTCTGGAATACCAAAATGATTGCATTTCGTGATCCGGTGAACCACTATATCAACCAATTGTACATCCAATCAGGCTTGTTAAAACAAATTTCACTTGTTGAACCACTGTCCGTTTGTATTGTTCTCAATAAAGTGAAGAAGCAGATCCATGCAGCTTCAAAAATAAAAATATGAATTCGCTGAAAATTGAAAATAGATCAGAGCGTGTATGTATAATCCAATCTCAACAATGTCATGAAAAAAAATTCAAATCTGCAGAGGATAACATATTTTTCAGTTTGATGTGTTTTTCAGGTTAATATCGTAGTTATGCATTAAAATGACAACTCATTTAAATGCCGTTATCCAGTGAGGATCCTGCTGAGTGCTGACAAAAGGTATGCAGCACTTTGAAGAGTCTAGAAAGCGCTTTCAAAATTCTTCTCCAAAATTGTACTCTAGAAATCTATGCGGCACTTTGAAGCTACTGACCATTGCAATATTTACTTAAAAGCAATCAGTTTGACAAGCTTGATTTGCTCAACTAATTTGACGAGTAGTTGGCAACTCTTCAATTTGCCTCTGCCATTAAGCAATTGAATTGGAGTCGAACACTCCCTCACTGGCTCGGCAGGTTGAAGCAATCTGAAGAGCATCTCTAAGATACAAAGTCGCTTGGCGATGCTCTTATAAAATTTAAACTGTGACATTACCTTTTGTACAAGAATGGTTGCTTTAAGCTTGAACAAGGCTTCCACAAGTTTGGCACCCTAAGCCTTTCATCAATGTGCCAAATATGGTCCCTGCATAGGATTAAAATAACAACTATCAAATCTCCATGCCTAACAATTATGCGTCAAGGCGTCAATAAATTCAGCCAAAAAAAAATGGAAGCTAAGTTTAACTTCCTAATGTACATGCTCAGAGAATTAGTCACTTTCACTATACTTACCCCTCAAAATATAAATATAGTAGGCACTTTTATCTCTGTTGACATGAACAATGCAATCTGACCATGCATTGAACTGGTGTTAGATTATGCCGCTCCATTTGTTCTCTAATAACATGCGTTGGCAATAAGTAGAGTTTAACATTCAGATTTTTCTATGTCATTCCATGTGATTTTATTTCTCTGAACAAAATATTGAAAGAAAGCTACAAGTTAAGGGACGATGTTAATAAGGCAACTCAAAATCTCTGATAGTTTGGGCATGATAACGATGAGAAAGTTGTTCAGTCCGTCAATTGGATTTCCAAAGGATGCAACCCATTAAAATAAATTACGGGTGCAAGATTGAGCTTATTTTCACTCCAAATGTAAATGTAAAACCCTTTTCGATTACATATTTGAGCTCATGAATCTTCCTGTTCAGATGTACAACAAAACACTACGATTATATATTACATCGCAGCTAAATTCGGCATTTGTACCCACACCCATCTAATTCAACAAATAGGCCAGGCAATGGAAATGAAAAGCCCTTTGACAATACATATATATAAGCCATCAGTAATAATGATGGCACAGGTATGTGCATAATTTTACATATTTAAACGTGAGTGCGGTTACAGAAGAAATGATCAATCTGGCTTCAGAAAATGTGAAGCAAACGCGAGGTTCAATGTTCATGAAAATTGGACATATTTACTTCTGTGAGATGCCCTGTAAACGCAAAAACAATAGGTTCATCCCATGGCCATACAACATTCTACTTCAGTTGCTATTTTTATGCTTAATACTCGAATATATAATTAGACACTAGCTGTTAACTTGAGGTTAGTTCCTGGCACTCTCAAGAACAAAGTGTAGGGTTCCAAGTATCACTAAGATGTGATCGTTTGTACAGCTCTGGAGAGGGTGTCCTAATTATAGAATGAACAATTTGGCTATATCAATCCTACAGAAACACTTGCATCAAGACTACCGGGTTTTAATTTTTAATCACGATAATTAAAAAATCTTTGCATCTTGAAGTCAAAAGTAGCATAATAATGCATTAAAAATGAACCCCATCAAATGCAAACAAGTTATTTGTATAGAACTACAGTTAAGAAAGTAAAAACTACTCAGCTGCTATAACTACAGTCAGCAATGTGATCAGGGCCGAGAACTCTGCAAGTAAAATTTTCAAACAAGTAAATTAAGTCCTTTAATGATATTGCATGACCAGTCATTAGGATTTTAATCAACTAGGATGATCTTTCAAGATCAATATCATGCGTCCTGCATTCATGGATGCATAAGAGAATATGGAAGACGGGTAGACGTGCTGGTAGGAGGGCAAGCAAGGGATTCCATAACAAATCTTAGCCTCTAGGCTCCAACATCAAAAGTAGTTAAGTGAAGAAAAGATTTAAGAGACCACGGAGAAGGATGAATTTGATCGATCTTGTTAAATACATTGTCTAAAGATGGCATTTTGAAAATTGTACAAGTGTTTGACTTTGGAGGCTACATTTTCAGCTGGAACTTTTTCGTTTTCAAATTAAAGTAATGGGTAGTGATCCAGTAACGTATGGTGTAAACAACTAATATTGGTACAAAGATTTCGTACCCGAGTCTACCCACGCCTATAGCAGCTTCGATGCAACTCTTAGGACTATTTATTTAGTAACTTGACTAGGAAATGCAATTTGTCATTCAAGTAACATCTATAGGAAGCTATAAAAGTGTCACTGCTAGGGCAGTGGAAACTCAGGCCCCCGAATATGTCTCCAATAACTTTTGTCAGCACGACTTCAATAACTTTTGTCAGCACGACTTAATCTTGTGAGCATCATCTCAAACATATAGGGAGAACATCAAGTGCTCCATGGCAATCACTCCAACATACCCATGCCTGAGAGAGAGAGAGAGAGAGAGAGAGAGAGAGAGAGAGAGAGAGAGAGAGAGAGAGGTGCATGCAATGTCACAGAAAAATAAGTAATCCACACACCACACCACCCCCCCCCAGAAAAAAGAATAAAAGAAAACTAAAAGTGGTATTAATAATTTTTTGCAGATTCTACTACAAGCCCCAGCCAAGAATAAAGGGCTCAGTTGGACCCCTAAAACACAGCTTTCAAGATCCGTCATTGAAGACATGTTATTTTCTCGTGCAAAAACAACTTTACCTAGGGTGGCCATGGGTGGTAGGCAAAGGCGACTTCATATTCACAAGTTCAGAAAATGCCATTAGATACTCTATTTAGAAGTGGCTACAACTTCAATATATTTATCCCCCACCTTGATCTACAAAACCATGTAGTCTTCTCTCCTCAAAAGTAAATCATCCCCAAGTTCAGGTACAACTATTTGTCCTACAAAACGGATTTTAAAAACCCAAAGAAACTATATTACCAATTCACTGGGTCAGAAACCAACTAAATGTAAAAAAGGGATGAACACCAAGTGATAACACTAACTTACATGCATCGACTTCAACATATCATTCTTGAAGGTATTAAACATATTGTAAAAGCAAGTCGAGCATATTGTCAAAATAAAAGGTGTTTCTAAACTCTAGCTCTTTTAAGTTTGCAAGTGCATGGCAATAACATTTTGTATTTCGACAATTTTACTTGGCATCCAAAAGTAGTTTCTACATGATAGAAGAAATTAGTCCATTGAATCCGCTTCAAATTTTAACCATGTTGTTTTCGGAGTTGTTGGAATTAGGAGTTGATTCCAGGATTTTTATTATCACATTTATGGGTCATGTTGACCGTAGTTATGAGAGTTTTATTATCTTTTATTCTCTTTCCTTTTCTTCTTAATCTTGTAACCTATATAGTCTTAGGATGTAAGTAATACAAATTATCTTTTCCATAATTCTATTTAGTATCAGAGCCTAAAACTGCTAACGCTAACCCTAACCCTAACCCCTCCACCACCCTTGTGCCGCACCATCCACCACCTCCACCCTTCCTGCGCCACCTCCATTACCCTCGCCTAACCCTCGCCGGGACCCCCAGACCCAGCCACTGTCCCGCCGAGACCCCCAGCCCAGTCGCAGCAGCATAGAGCCCCTCTCGGCTCTGTCGCAGCCTTTGGCTGCTTTTTGTTTGCCCTTTTTGGCCTGTTTTTCGTGATGTACTAGAGCCTTTATGTGCTCTTAGTCGTTTGTTTGGGTGATCTGAGTGTCCAACTGCCCTGCTGTTTTTTGCCGAGAGTCCGGCTGTGGTTGTTCTCTTTCTTCCCAGATCTATTCTATTTTTCTTGGGTTGTTCTGCACTCAGTTTTTAGCGTGCTTCTATGGCTAAGGAAACTAGTAAGGATGTCATTGTTACTACAGCTCCTCGCTTTGACCCCTCACTTTCTCATACTACACTGGCTCCTCTTCGCCCCTTTCTTGTAGGCAAACGCATGATTGGATGGTTACGTGGCAAGGAAAAATCACCAGGAGAATCTGATCCTAAATATGAAGAATGGTACACTGACAATTGCATTATTCTGGGATGGATGTTTAACTCAATGGAAGAGCGGGTTTACAACATGTTGAAGTACCCTCGCAATGTTTTTGACCTCTACACTACCCTGAATAAAATGTATGCTCGTTCTTACAGCGATTCCCGTATTTTTGAGCTCTATCAGGATATCTCACATGCTTCTCAAGCCACTTTGAGACTTTCTGTTACGGATTACTTTGGGTACCAGCAGACTCGCTGGGAAGAGCTCTCTCAGTATGAGCCTATTACCGACTTTCCTAATGATGGTGCTATTGAGACCAAGCGCCTTGATCAGTTTTTGATGGGCTTAAAACCCAAGTTTGAGACCCTTCACACCCATATCCTTAATACTGTCCCCTTACCCTCTTTATTTAAGGCTTTTGCTACCATGGATGGCGATGAGCAACGTTGTCGCATTATCTCGATATCTCCTATGATTGGCCCTCCTCCGTCTGTTTCTGACCAGATGGCATTTGCTGCTCCTTCGGGTCCCCGTCCCACCGGTTCTCGTTTTTTCTGTCAGCACTGTCGAAAGCATGGCCATACCATTGACCGTTGTTTTGATCTTCACCCCGAGTTGAAGCAGCAATTTGCTACGAGTCGGCTTCACACTGATCGTGGGAGAGGTGCCCCTCGTATTGGTACTGTGGTTAAAGTCACCTCCCCGTCACCTGATTTTGGACAGCTTCAGTCACAGATTGCCCAATTGCAGTCTCACTTGGGCCTAGGGGCCTCCGCTTCTTCTTCCGGACTAACCGCTGTTGTTGCCACAGGTAGTCCTACTGCCCTTCATGGTAAGTCCACTCACCCCACATGGAATCTGGATTCTGGATTCTGGTGCTAATAATCATATGACTGGTGAGTCCTCTGTTTTTATTTCTCCCTTACTCTATATTAATCAATCGGTCTGTATTGCTGATAGGTCTTTTGTCCCCGTACATAGGGTGACGTTTATTTGTCCCCCAATATTACCCTTTCGTCTATCTACTATATTCCCAACTTTGCCTATAATCTCCTTTCGGTTAATTGTCTCGTCAAAGATCATAATTGTGCTATTGTGTTCTTATCCGATTGTTGCTATTTGCAGGACCCGACTTCGAAGAAGATTTTTGGCAGGGGCATGAGCGTGACGGTCTATACTACTTTGGGGCTTCTTTATTTTCTGGGATGCAAGCTACTAATTTATCTGTTTCTATTAATTCTGTCTTACAGAATTCTAATATCTATGTTTTTAGCCTTAAAACTTTAGATTGTGGCATGCTCGTCTAGGCCATGCAAACTTTTAATACTTGTGTTGGTTATTTCCTCCTTTGAATAAAGCTTGCAAGGATTTCCATTTTAATTGTGTGGTTTGTGAATTGTCTAAATATACTCGCACTTCTTATATTCCACGCACGCATAGGGCACCTAGTGCCTTTGATCTCATTACTCAAATGTTTAGGGCCCTTCTCCTGTCACGGCCTTGTCACAGCACCGTTATTATGTCACGTTTATTGATGATTACACTCACTGTACTTGGACTTATCTAATGAAGAAAAAATTTGAAGTTTTTACGCACTTTAGAAATTTTCTACAAATGATTAAAACTCAATTTCATACTGTTGTGCGTAATATACGGTCAAATAATGGTCACATGTATATCACTGATGATTTTAGGGCTGCCCTTAACAAAGAGGGAATTTTCCAACAACTTACCTGTCCCTACACCCCTGAACAGAATGGTGTGGCGGACCGTAAAAACTGACACATCATGTCTGTGGTAAGATGCCTCTTGTGTGGTATGAATATTCCAAAATATTTTTGGCATATGGCCGTCCTTACTACCACTTATTTTATTAACCGTACTCCCAGTCGTGTCCTTGAAGGAAAGGCACCTCTTCATTGTCTTAAGCCTGATGTCACTCTCTTTCCTATTTTATCACGTGTGTTTGGATGTTTTGTTCAAAATAGGAATCCTACTCGGACAAAACATGATGATAAGGTTGTTCGTTGTGTTTTCTTGGGATACTCTTCTATGTCAAAGGGTATCAATGTTATGATCTTGTTACCCGTCACTTATATCATTCTTTAGATGTTACTTTTCTAGAAACTGTCCCTTTTTTTCTAGGTCCCTCTCCTTCTGCAGGGCAGGCACCGGTGGAGCCAGTTGTGGCCGATGATTCTATTTTACCTCGTCCTGTACCTATTTTAGACTCCACCGGTGACTCCCTGCCTCCGGTTATCACTAGTGACCCCTCGCTGGTTTATTCTCACCGCCCACGCTCCTCTGATCCACTGCCAACGTTTTCTCCGGATTCAGGTATCTCTTCTCCTTTATCTCCAGTTGTTACTCCTAAAATTGTTTATCCCCATTATCCTACTCATGTTCGTCGCCCTCCCGCTTAATTTCTGTTGTCTGATAGTACTAACCATCCTATTTCTAAGTATATTTCCTATCAAGGTTTGTCTCCAGCTTATCAGTCGTTTCTTAGTCATATGGATTTAGTTTCTATTCCTCGTTCTGTTCATGAGGCTCTTTAGAATCCTAAGTGAGTGACAGCTATGAAAGCAGAAATGGATGCACTTCATGGTAATCAGACTTGGGAGCTTGTCCCTCTTCCCATGGGTGAGCGCACGGTTGGGTGTAAATGGGTTTTTAGCCTAAAATATTTGGCTAATGGGACTATTGATCGCTACAAGGCTAGTTTGGTTGCTAAGGGCTTTACTCAGATTCCTGGTAAAGACTTTGGTGCCACTTTTGCTCCTGCAGCCAAGTTAACTATTGTTCGTCTCCTGGTCTCTTTAGCAGCTGCTTCTTCATGGCCCATTCACCAACTCGATGTTAAGAATGTTTTTTCTTAATGGTGACTTGACTGAGATTATTTATATATTTATATAGATCCCCCACCAGGCTTTCGGGCTCAGGGGGAGTGTTCTGCGAAGGTTTGTCGCCTCCGCAAGTCTCTCTATGGCCTAAAGCAATCTCCTTATGCTTGGTTTAGTCACTTCAGTGATGTCGTCCTCGATATGGGGTTTATTCGGTGCTATTCAGATCACACGTGTTTTATTCATCGCCAAGCTCAAGGAAGGTGTATTATTGTCTCAGTGTATGTGGACGATATTATTATTACTGGCAATGATGCATCTGGTATTGTTCAAGTGAAGCATGATCTTGGTACATCGTTTGATGTTAAGGATTTGGGCCCTCTTCGTTACTTTCTTGGTATTGAGATTGCTAGGTCTCGCCAGGGTATTTCTTCGTCTCAGAGAAAGTACTACCTTGATCTTCTTCAAGACACTGGAATGTTTGGGTGTCAGCCTACCTCCTCGCCTATGGATCCAAACCTTAAGTTAACTTCAAAAATGGGAGAGCTTTTGCCCAATCCTGCTGTGTATCAGCATCTTGTGGGTCGTCTCATCTATCTGACGAACACAAGATCAGATCTTACTTTTGCGGTCAGTGTTGTGAGCCAATTTATGCACTCACCACGCTCTTCTCATTTGGATGTTGTTTATCATATCCTTCGGTATCTCAAGACTTGTCCTGGTTTTGGGCAATTCTTTAAAGCAGGAACACAATTAGGTCTCTCCTGACAGATGCAGATTATGCAGGCTCTAGGAGTGACAGGTGCTCTACCTCTGGTTTTTGTACGTTTTATGGTAGTCATCTTATATCTTGGAAGAGTAAGAAGCAAACTGTTGTTTCACGTTCTTCTGATGAAGTTGAGTATCGTGCCATGGCTCAGGGCACGTGTGAACTTTTATGGCTTCGGTCTCTTCTAAGTGAGTTGGGTTTTCCAGTAGCAGGATCATCCACCTTGTTTTGTGATAATAAGTCTGCCATTATGATGTCTTCTGATTCTGTTCTTCATGAGAGAACTAAGCACGTGGAGGTGGATATCCACTTTATTTGGGAGAAAGTTCAATCTGGTGTTATCGTACCAAATTTTGCTCCCTCGTCTGATCAAACTGCTGATATGTTTACCAAGTCTGTTGGACCTACACTTCTTCGGTCATCTCTTGGCAAGCTTGGGCTTGTCAATGTCTTCGCTACAGCTTGAAGGGGAGTGTTGGAATTAGGAGTTGATTCCGGGATTTTTATTATCACATTTATGGGTCATGTTGACCGTAGTTATGAGAGTTTTATTATCTTTTATTTTCTTTTATTCTCTTTCCTTTTCTTCTTAATCTTGTAACCTATATAGTCTTAAGATGTAAGTAATACAAATTATCTTTTCCATCATTCTATTGGAGTGACAAGTGTTTAAGCCTGCTAAAAATTTTATGACTAAAAACTGTCATCTACAAATCAAGACAATACCTAATTTAAAGAAATAGAACTAACCATACAGTAGAAATCTCACTTCAAATACCTCCTAAGAGCTCCCTCGAGAACATTTTTTAAAGGCATTTTGACAGTTGAATCTGGAGGTCAACTTACTACCAGATTCAGATATCATCTCCATGGAAGAGATCACATCCGTCTCAAAAAGAATTCCTTTCCCTCCTCCCTATCCGCAGTCTATTTTTTTTTAACAGGAAATTAAAAGAGGCCATTGGATACTTGAATGGATTAACAAAGTGACCTTCAAAATTCAAAAAACACAGTCAGAGATGGTTTTCTTTCCCTTCCCAAATGATGATGTTTGGCGCTCAACCATAGAAACTTCATTAATATCACTTGCTTAAAAGTCAACAACAGAGAAAGAATGTGTCAAAATGGCAGCATAAGTTTACGGATGAACCGGTCTCTATTTCGTAGACTCATAGCACTGTGCAAGACAAGTAGCCACATTCACATGCAACTCGTAGTCTTAATATATTAGTTTTTAATGCCCACATCTCCAATGCCAGATAGTTGTCTCAGACAAGGCTCTGTTACACTAATTAACAGCTCAATAGAACATGAAAAAGCACCATACTAGGTAACACATATCATTAGTCACTGATTCCACAGAACAGGATAAAGTTGGCTTATCAATACACAAAGTACTCATCAACTATTGGCATATAAAAGGTCGGCGGAACCACATAGAATAAGTGAGTTTGACCAGAAAGTCCCAAGTTTAAATCAAGAATATTGTCATATACTGATATGGATTACAAATTTTATGGATAAAGCCAACTTGGAAACATTAAAGCAATAGTTAAGTTAAAATATCTCGTAACATAAGAAGATGCAGAACAAATGATGTAGTATACTTGTGGTGCTGGTGGCCACAAGGTTAATATTACACACCATTTTCTGGTGTTTAAATTTCACTATGTCATCTAAATAATGACAGACAACTCAACAAAGGCCCTCTCAGTATTGGACAAGTGCAGTAACACAACCAAGGATTTAAATGTGACCTCATACGTAATCAATTGCACTTTGCAGGTGACCATCCCATGACAATGCTGATAAGGTAATTCACAGCCATAATGGAAGTTACAGTTACAGACAGTCAAGACTGTGAGATAAAAGAACAAATCCCATTCCTTAATTAATCTATTCGGCCAAAATTTGAATGGGACCTTCACGACTAAAATTCTACCTAAATCTACTATTCTTGGGCAATGAAACTCAAGATTTAAGTGCGGATCTTGTATCAAAACATTGTTTCTTTTTCCCTATTTTTTTGGGGGTGAAGGTATCAACATAATGTGGCAGTTGCTTTAGTTCACGAGTTTGAATCTGTTTTATCTAATTTTCCTAGTTCACTTGTTTTAAGTGAGGTTCACAAAAACATACATGTATTTTGAGCTTCGATCTTGGAATATGGTGGTCGTTTTCGTTCGGATCTTTGAAACCTCCCATTACTCTTCAATGTCAGCATCTATAATTTAAGGATTATAATGTTACCATATTCATAATCATAACTTGTTGCGTCAATGTTCTTGTTCCATGCAACATGGCCATGAAGTTATTGAGTCAAACGTTAAAAACGCCCGAAGAATCACCAAAAAACGCCCGAAGAATCACCAAAAAAGGCCAGCGCAAGCCCACGAAGTGCTCAAGCTAAACTTAAATCGGATCCTTGTATTCCCTCGGAATATAAATCGTATGCTTACAAACTAAAATTGCAAAGGCATCTTTGAGCAAGTTATAAACCAAGCGATTGATTCCACCAAATAAGCATATAACATTCGAGCATAACCGCTCACCACAAGAAGGAAAGTCATCAATCCACCTGTGAAACCAAATCTTATTATACCATCAACGTCCTCTTCAAAATACACTTCCCTTCAAATAATGGAATAAAGTCCTCCTATAATATTTTTCTTTATTAATTTTCATTAAAATTGCAGCTTCAGGCTTTGTAGACAAGATGTCCTTCTTGAGTTTAGCACCAATTGCTTGTGTCTGATAGTAACCAGTATATTCAAGAATGCTTGAACGCAATACGCATACAAATCGTTTGTGTGATTGTCAGTGGCAAATAACTCTTCATCATATCAGAACACGCATATGCTCGGATATTTCATCTACAGATGTTCAACCCCAACTTTGTAGATCCTCATCCAAGCTTCTATAACATTCACAATCCCAAGATTTAAGTATTTGAAATAAGTCAACATATTTTTTCTAATAAGTAAGGAAGTTACTATGTATGCACGCCACCCACCCACCCGCCAAGACATACACACACATATATACAGGGGCGGACGTAGGAATTTAGTTCAGGGGGGCAGAGGCTTACACGGGGGTTCGGGAACAGCGCCCTTGCCTTGAACTTTTTTTGTAAAAAATTTACAATTGTGTGTGAATGTTTTGTAGATTTTATGTATAGTGGGTTGGAGAGCAAAACATAATTATTCATAGACAATTAGACAAATTAATCTCTCACGATTTTTTTTGTGTTATAGGCTTAATTAGTTATTTATAAAACCAAAGCATCATAACAATTTTTTGGGGTCAAATTCATGTGATTAAAGAGAAAGGGTAGGTAAAAAAAAAAAAAGATTCTTTGGAACAATTCGATGAGAGAATTTTTGCTCACCCAAAATTTACTTACTCATTGATCACCCAAGCATCCCATTCGGTGAGAAAGTGGAGCCTGTTGAATTGGAGCATCCAACCCAAAACCAATTGGCAATGGGTGGAGTGGCCCCTTGAACTTATATATTGAGTAGCAAGATTATAAGTCTCCGATATGGGACAAACAATCTCAACACGCCCCCGCACGTGTGGCATGACTGAGAGCCAAACACGTGGATTACAGAGATAGGGTGACGTGGAGCACACGTGGACAAATTGGGCCCAACAATAACCTGCTCTGATACCATGTTAAATTGGAGCATCCAACCCAAAACCAATTGGCAATGGGTGGAGTGGCCCCTTGAACTTATATATTGAGTAGCAAGATTATAAGTCTCCGATGTGGGACAAATAATCTCAACAGAGCCCACCACATTTCATGGACAAAATGGAGATAAACAAAAGTTGAAAAGTAGTGGGTCCCACATGCTCACCCAATGGGGTGTTTGGGTAAACAATGGATGAGCAAATTTTGAGTGAGCAAAAATGGTTTCCAATTCGATATAGGGGTAAAGTGGGCATAATGTGTACTAAGTTTTTTTTTTTTTTAACAATATGATGTACTTCTTGACTGTGTGTCTAGAGTAGTGTATTAGGCCTAGAGTATAACATACTTTTAAGTACTAGACCTACTCACACAATTTTAAAGAAGCGACTCCAGGGGGGGGGGGGGAGGGGGGCAAAGTGGGGCAAACATTGTGGACTTTAAGCTGGTTGTCGAGTGCATTCTATACATAGGTAGTAGAGTTTTCAATTAAGTTGGGGGGAGGGGGGGGTGGGGGGCAAATGACCCCGTGAGGACCACATGGATCCACCCCTGCATATATATGTATATATATATATATATATATCACCATAAAAGAACAATTCGATGATAAAACCAAAATGTGAAGTTCCATGAGATGACAGAACTTTGCAACATTTGCAGAGTGAAATATACATATCTGCATCAAAAAAGATGAAATAGTACGGAGCTGATGGTAAAGGTTCGAAATAAAACCTTTAAAGCATCCACATATTGGGACATCTGGTGACAGCAACAAGATTCTGGTCCTACATCCTTCGAAAAACACATCTGAGGCTCAGAGGTGGCTCAAAATCGAAGAATGCAGCAACCAAATATATAAGTCATACCATTGGCTCATCATAAGCTGTCCTATTGGTAGTTAGTTTGATGCCGGTATTGACCATTGTCTACACCAAGAGCAAGGTGGCAAACCCAAATTCATCTTTTGAGATTTGGAAGCAAGATGATCAAAGTCTCCTACTTTGGCCCTGGAAAATGCAGGGGAAGCATCAATAATGTCCTCAAAAGAAATGCTTATGCTGCCAAATAGTATGGAGGCTATCAAACTATTCGGAACCCCAAAAGATACTCATACAGAATTTAAGAGTAAAAAAAAAATGCTGTTCAGGATTCCAGGGGTTGAAGGAAAAAGGGAAGACTATGAACTCCCATCAAGTAAACAACAGCGGCAAACACACATAGGGTAAGCACAAGCATAAATGGAAAGGCGTTTGGCCACACAACGAAATCCTAATTAACAAGAGGTTTAAATATGTAAGCAGTGAACTAACTTCATTTACTCTAGTCTCTACATACATTAGTTCTGCAGATCCATGGTGTACCGTGCAGTGAGGATTTTTTTATGACCAAACCAATATTAAATATCATATTACATACAATTCGGATAAAAGACAAGAAGAAGGATAGAAGGTATAAAAACTTGAGCTCAGAAACATTATTGCTTTGTTGAAGTTTGTGGTACAAACATTTCAATCTAGACTAATACAGAGTGTATAAAAACATAGAGGCAACAGCACTGTTTTATCCTGCTTCTTACAATGAAGTCATTGAACCTAAGTCAAAAGAATTCTAATCATATAAATGAAATGGAAGAAAAAGTGGAGAGAGAGAGAGCAAATAAAGTATTTCCTGGTCTTCCTGTCATCTAATAGGAATGGTGGTAGCATTAGAAATTAAGTTCCTTATCTCCATCAAATGTTCATCATTTGATATGTGGAGCGAAAGACGAAGGTTTGTCACCAACGTCTCTCGTTCCCAACTTAAAGGTCCTGATGCATGCAATGCCTCCAAAGTGCAACGGTAAGCATGCAACTCTAACCTATGGATTTCCAACTTCAATTCCTCTTTAGTTAAAAGGAGACAATTTTCTTCATTATATCCCCACCTACAAGAGGACTCAGCATCACTAGATTGACCTTCAGTATCTTCAACAGGACCTGCGGAGAAATTACAAGGCAACTTAAAGGAATAGTTGTTATTCATGCTACAACTACCCACGGAGCTTGTAGCATTATCAGCATCATTAGTTTCTAAGCTTATCCCATGAGAACATCCAACAGTTCCATTTAGTTTCTCCATCTCCACATCCACTTCAGAAAAGTGAGTAGTTCTGTTGTTATAAGAAGCATATATGTCTTTTTCATCCAGTACTTCTCGAGGGGAAGTACCAGCTTCTACCTTTGCAGTTGACAGGAATGGATTTGCAGAAATCACTCGATGGCGCCGACCATCTTTCTCGATCACTCTAAATTTCAGGGCAGTTCCTGTGTCCACTTCAATTTGAGAGTGGCAATAAGGTGAACCTCTCTTCAGAGTTTTTGAGGAAACAACTCGAGAATCCTGGAAATCAATGCTGTTCTTAGCACTTAAAAAATCATCTTTTACTGTCTCCTTAACATGGGTGCAAAGATTTTTATTGTGCTTCAGAGTTGACCGTTCACTGGGATCTTCACGATTCCAAAAACCCTGTGAGCAGAATATAAGTTAATAATATGTAATACCAAGGTAAAGGAAATCCAATTAAATATTCTATCTAGAATGTTTAAAATAGGCAGTTTGAAGACGATAGACACTTCTCTTAAAATCCTTAACTGAATCAGTTGCTTCAAATACTTTAAACAATTGTTTCATGTCATGACTCACGGATGTTGAAATTTAGGTCCTAACTGCTACCGACTAGCATATAAATACACACAACTATGGACAGAGAACAAAGGAAAAAGTTCAAAAAGACCAAATAATTCAAATAGCACAGAAAGAAATTCCAAATTTTCATATAAAAGAACAAGAAGCTAACATACAATAGCTTCAAATGCAAGTACCTGTCCAACCATGATCCATTTGTCATCTTGCCAAGATTGTCTAATGCGGAGATCAAACTTTCCAACTTTAAACTCCTGTGAGGATCCAAGCAACCTAACCAAGAAGTAGTTCCTACCCAAAACCTTAGACACGGTAGCCATCTTCCAAGAGAAATTGTGAAACACTTCTACAACATCACCAGAACTAACAATGAGTTCCAATGGAGGAGGAGGAGGAGAAGGTCTAATTGACTTCCTCGATACCCTTTCAACAATTGTCACATTAGCAGCACCCGGAGGCATATCGTATCCCACAGTGTAGTTGTGCCCATTGCCACAGATTATCTCAGCACAACGCCAGGAGCTCGACGGGACATCGTTTTTGGATAAGACCTCCACTTTACTCCCTCTCTTGTATTTCATTCTCACTATGTGATCACCCAAAAATTCAACAGCACAATACCTGTTATTCATAAAAACATGAAATAAAGTAAGAAACAATGAGTAATCAAGAAATTGAACAACTCAAAGGGTCCACCTCAAACCAAACAAGGATACACAGATCAATTAAAACTGGAGGTAATAATCTTTCATTTTTATGATAATATATTACAACATGCATACGAGATAAAATGTATTGGCATTGCAAAAAGAAAATTTTCTTATCTATTCGAATAACAAAGTATTCTTAGTTGAGTTAGGTAAAAATATCCGTAACTATAATCTAAACATCTCAAAATAAAGAACAATTCAGGGACTCAGAGTAAATTAGATCAATTTGAGAATTTAATAAAGGAGAGAGAGAGAGAGAGAGAGAGAGAGAGAGAGAGAGAGAGAGAACTATCTGATAGTTGATTAGATAATCCACAGGTAAAATTATGTGATGAGGGATAGTATGTACATGTCATTGGATTGTTATTATTCAATGAGTGTATGAATTTATAAAACCACAATCACATTATACATGTGCCTACTACCTATTTATTCATACATATGTGATATATACGCACACATAGACAACTCTTTGTCGAAAATTTGTCATCAGAAAAAATCATGAACAACAAACAGCATTGACACATAAAACCTAACCCTAAAAATCATCAAGTCTCTCCACACAAGTAAAGGAAACAATCATCGGAAATAAAAACAGAAACACTCATCAGAGCGAATAATTTCCGTACAAACCAAATAACTGAACACAGAAAACAGAAAAAAGCAAAAACATTCACACACAAATTATTTCACAGAACAAAAACCAGTAATATCATCATCATTCAACTAAAAATAAAAAAAAAATAAAAACTTCAAATTAATTTCAAAAACAAATATAAACTGATATAGAATCGGATATATACATATATATATATATATCAGAGCAAAAAAGAGAAATTAAAAGGTGGAATTGATCGCATTAGAGAAGAGAGGCGAAGATATTTCACTGACCTCTTCGGCGATTATCGATCGGAGAAAAGTTGATTAGTTTTCTCTCAATCAAATTCGTATTTTCAGTCTGTTGTTTGTTGTGTTTTATGTTTTATGTTTTATTTTATTTTTTATTATAAATAATGTTTCGTTTAATTTTCGAAAACAACTTAATAAACAACGAATATGTGGGTAATGCATTGTGAGACTGTGAGTTGCCAACTGCCCAAGAATAGCTTGTTGGGTTGGGATTCACTGTTACATCTTATTGTGTGCCTTGGCGTGTACCGTTTCACAAAAAAAAAAATTTAGGTCATTTGGTGTTGTAGTGGTATTTTGCGATGACATTGCTATCGGAGAATGGGGAAAAGTTTGAACCATGGTATGAGCGTGCCAATGAGAGTTTTAACAAACTAGGCTAAACTTTTTTTGGGACTGAATATACCAATTCGTAATCTAGGATAAATTGCATTTTTCACCTCTAATTTTGGTGTCCACTTTAAGTTAATTAATTTTGATATCTTTAATTTTTAAGTTTTGTCCCTCAACTTTTATAAGCGATTAAATTTGGTCCAACAACCAACATTTGGTCGTCACAAATTTTATGAAAATTCAAAATATAGGAACCAAATTGAAATCAACCCCAAAGTTGGATGTAAAGTATAATTTACCCTTACAATTATGTGTCTTTAGTGTCAACTACTATTATGATTTTTGAAGATAAACATAAAAAGAAAAAGAACTAATTATTTTGGCCCCATTTGGAATCACTTCTCACATATTCGTGTTGGTTCAACACACTTGTGAGATGTAGAAACTTTCAAAAGCACTTAAAAGTCTTAAAAGCACGTTTTGCTGAAGCAGAGACAAAGGTGTTTCAATTGTAAGAAGCATATATGAATTTCAATGAATTTTTCTCAAGTTTTCATGGCTCCCAAATGAGTAAGGCTCCTTATTCTACTTACGTTTATGCTCATACTCAAAAGTTTATGTTAATCCAAATGGCCTTTATCATTTAGGATGTGATTTATCACAGATCACTACATGTGGTACCACTGTCACGCCCGTCCCTGTAAATACACTTGTTTTAAAATGTAACATTGTTACATTGAGAATTATTAACGTAGTTTAATAATTGTGAAAATGATTGATTGGGGTCAATGGAATGTGTCCAGTGAGGACACGGTAATCTAATAATTCATGAGAAACTTGACATGATTAAATGACATTTATGTGGATTAAATGTTATTTGAGTTATGGTATATGTGAATAGTGAATATACATGTGTTGTGTACTTTTCTGATAGTTTGATCTTGTTAGAGATCATTTTGAACGAATTAGGGATAACCAAGATGATACGTTGCATAAAAAGTAAATTGTCTATAAATTCCACGAAAATAGTTTTCGGGACGTAATTACTGCGACAAACGGAACTTAGATGAAACTTTTTATAATTTTCACTCATGAAATAATAAATTAGACATGTAAGATGTTTCGGGGAATAGTTAGAAGTTTTGAGAACTCATGGGGAGGTAAATGTAATTTCTAAAACTCGTGTCTATATGTAGTAAGTTCAAGATATTTTTCATTTCAAAATATCTCCAAACCTTTGGGGTGGCTAAAAGGAAAAGGAGATTTTGGAGTTTCGAGCTTCACGATGCCAATCGACGACCTTCCGTCCGTTCAACCAAATTTCATATTCGGACTCCTCCAGGTAAGAGCTACATTTTGATACTTATTAGGCCATGCTTGACTAACTTTTTAAAAAAAATACTAAAATTAGAATTTTAGGGAAAAAAAAAAAACTATGCAACACTCATAGGTGTAATACCCCGTATTTTCAATAAATATTTAATGCAGAGAGATTCTATATACTTCATTTGACCATTCAAGAAATTTCATCTTCGATCGATCGAAGCTAGTTCGAGCGATCGAGACCCTTCAGTTCAAGCGATCGAACCCTTTTTCGAGCGATCGAAACCCTACCGACATAAATTTAATACGTGGTCCCCACTTCAATCGATCAAACCCTTTTTCAATCGATCTAACTGACCGATCTGAGTTCGAGCGATCGAGAATCCTTCGATCGATCGAAAATGCAATTATCAGAAATCCCAGTTTCTGCGCAAATGCTGCCACCTTGCCCTCCCATTCTTTATATATACATAAACCTCGTGAGAGTGAGAGAGTTTGCTGAACTCTTGTGACAAGAGAGAGTTGAGAGTATGTGCTTGTGTGTTGGTATACATATATATACACATACCTCCATATATCTATATATATACACACACATATCTATATATATATACTCAGCTTGGAGAAGAGAAGAAGGAGAACAAGAAGAACAAGAAGAGGTCGAGAAAGAAAGACAGAAGAGACGAAGAGAGGAGCAGAGAGAGGAGGCCACCATTGGAGGAAGCTTGGAAGCTTTCAACCGAGCCAAACGCACCTTAACGACTTTTTGTGAGTTCCAAACTCACTCGGTATCTTAGTCATGATGTTTTACATATTCTGGACCTATAATTATAACCCAAACACCCCCTAGCACATTCTGCACGTTCACTGGCAGAATCTGTAGAAGACGAAGTTCGACCGATCGAACTGAGTTCAATCGATCGAACATCACTAAGTCTCAATCGATCGAAATGACTTCAATCGATCGAGATCACTTTCACTTCGATCGATCGAGAAGACTTCAATCGATCGAACATCTTTTCTTCAATCGATCGAGAAGACTTCAATCGATCGAACATCTTTTCTTCAATCGATCGAGAAGACTTCAATCGATCGAACCTGAGCAGAACATGAATGTTTTCCTTTCAATTATAATTCATAATGCGTAGTTGTTTAATTGCTATTCCATATTCCTATTATGCGATATTATGGATAACGGAGGTAATGGGATACGATAATGAGATTGAGATAACATGGTGAGTAACGTAGTCGGGTTCGGAACGCTAGTAATAGTACGACGCGATAACGTAGTAAAGTTTGAGATGATAATACTGGGTAGTATTGGATAAGTGAGAAATGAGTCAGTAAGAGGAATTGTATGTTTAAGGTTGTGTGAGTCGAGCTGATGATTCGCTCAGGTTAAATCCGATAAGTATATGTCAAGGATTTGATCAGGATCGTGAGAATTATGGGTGCACAATACTCGCAAGCGTTCTTAAAAGCGGTGAACAGTAAGAGTTCTTAAAAGCGGTGAACAAGAGTAGTTGTGGCACACCCATGATTTATATTTAGCAGAGCTGTGTATGTATCGTACTCGCAAGCGTTCTTAAAAGCGGTGAACAGTAAGAGTTCTTAAAAGCGGTGAACAAGAGTATGGGTATATCCATGGACCAGTCGTTATATGAGAACGATGTATGGGTGCTCGCAAGAGTTCTTAAAAGCGGTATAGCGGTGAACAAGAGCACTGGTATGTTGTGCTGATATAATCAGTTCGAGATAGTCAGTTGGGTATTGTGGAATCAGTCTTAGAGTGGGAGTCGATAAGAATCGATTAATGATATGTCTGAATAAACGAGTGAGGAATATAATTAGTATCACTGTCATATATTGTTCATAATGGTAAATTATGTCATTTCTATGAGACTGTGTTAGTTAGTGCTCACTCAGCTTTCAACAAGCTGACGGCCTTTATTGCCTGGACATTCCCCGTCCAGACTACCCTGTCCTTTATAATGCAGATGACGGAACTCATAGCAATAACTATTATCCTGAAGGGAGTTACGCCGAGGATGGCCCCACTGTTGCTGGTCAGGCTGATGACTATCCGTACGCCAGCTGAAGACCTGAAGATAGATAGTAGTTTATGTTATTACTTTCCTGTTATTGTTATACTTTGTAGTTAACGGGTACTTAGGCATATGTTGTCTCCAGACCTGTTGTGATCCTGTGGACCGTACTTTGATGTTTGTAATAGATAGAACCGTGTTTATTTTTCCAGTTGTTTACTGTTCCTGTTTGGACTAGTATTGTGTGGTGTGGATGTTAGTGACTTTCACTTGTCATTCCCTATGGACCCATAAAGGAAATTTATTTTTCTCTATTTATGCTGCTCCGGGGCGTGACAGGGTTTTTGGTATCAGAGCACCTGGTTATATTACGATTAGGTTCTGATATTGTCGTTCACTGATGGATTCCACACCATCTGGTTCTAGTATTTAAGATTTTTGAGATGAGATATGAGTATAAGATAAGTTCGTCTTCCTGACGATAGATAGTTTTCCTTTACAGGATAGCATGGATCCAGAGTTTCATCAGTTTGTTACAGATGCTTATGGAGGACACGTGATCCATGGGGATACCGTGGAGCCAGTTGACCCAGAGTTTTATCGAGAGCGTGTGTGCCAGATAGCTAGTAGACATTTGGAGGAGGACATGTGGAGAGCACTTTATGTGACAGAGAGGACTCACCCGACGCAGATGCGTATGGATGCTTACCATACTGCGAGGATTGGTAGAGATATTTGCCAGGAGATATTACGGTTAGTTCAGAGTAAGCCCGAGATGGATGAGATTGAGTTGAGAGCTATTGTAGCCGGTCCACCAGAGCCTGTAGTTGCACCAGCACCAGCAGTACCATCATCACCGGTACCCGATGTACCAGTTCCAGAGCCTGAGCCGATCCAGGAGGATGAGGACCTTGAGCATGCCGATGAGGACATGGACGAGGACGGAGAGGAGGAGCCGATAGACGACGAGGACCCAGTAGAGGATGAGCATGCAGATGATGCAGATGATGATGAGCCTGAGGATGACCCCGAGGAGCCAGAGTTCGAGCCAGAGGATCCAGTACCGGACCCAGAGGCTGTTGAGGCAGACATAGTAGTAGATAAGGATGCGCCCGATGAGGAGGTAGTTGTGCCAGAGGCACCAGTTGTGCTTCAGATACCCGCTGGACCCATTATGCATATGGCAGCTATGGCCGATATGGCAGTAGGATGGATAGCTCAGATGGTCGCACAGCCAGCAGATTTTGTTATGGGAGAGGCAGCCATAGTAGGAGCTCTTGATATAGCCGATGGATTCGCCGCAGTAGCAGTCGATGTCGCTAACCAGGCGATAGCAGACGTGATAGAGGATGATGATGCAGAGGTGATAGAGGATTGGGATATAGGAGTTGTAGTCGGAGATCTTGTTGCACCAGTTGAGGATGACCCACTCGAGGAGATGGAGATGGATTCAGAGGATGAGGTACCACCAGCAGGATCAGACGTTGACGACTTTTGAGTCAGGACCTGCAAGACTTAGTTTTTGATTTTATCAGGACATGTTGTCCACTAGATTTTTGGGAGCTTGAGAGATAGCTATTTGACCATAGCTTTGTATAGATAGTAGTAGTTGACCTTAGTACTGTTTTAGCCTTGTCCCACGTGGTACATGGTATGGTTACTGTGTACTCCATGGTACATCTTTTGATATATACATATATACGAGCAGTACTTTTGATACTGATTGTTGGATGTTTGATGTATTGTTTTGTAGAACTGTTAGCTCTTGTTACTTCGCGTTCTATCTTGGTTTCGTTTCTACGAGAAGACTTTCAGCTGATCAATATGTCTCTTGTAGGCAATACTCGTTATCATCATGGTAGGACCCTTGAGAAATCACCAAGCACGTAATGGAGCACCTATTCCGGAAGGGATGGATCCGACGGGAATTTTCGAAGCTTTCATGCAGAGGATGGAGCATGTGGGGGATACTTATAATCACTCCACCCACCAGAGACCTTTTGCACCCCCGCCACCGAGACAGACTGGAGATAAGTTGTTAGCGAATTTTCGTGGGTTACGTCCAGAGAAGTTCGATGGACTAACAGAACCATGGAAAGCGGAACAATGGATAAGAGAGATGGAGTTAATATTTGAAGCATTGGAATGCAGCGAACAAGAGAAGCGTCGCCTTGCTACTTTTCAGCTCACTTATGCCGCCGCAGATTGGTGGGAAGCCGAGCGAGCCACTATTGGGATCGATGCTGCTAAAGTTATGCCATGGGAGACATTCAAAGGCAGATTTTTGGAGAAGTATTTCCCGGAGGATGAGAGAGATCAACAGGAAAGGAACTTTCTCAATTTGGTACAAGGAGGATGGAATGTCAGGGAATATACAACACAGTTTGAGCGTCTATCCAGATTTGCTCAACATATGATAGACACTCCACAGAAGAAGGTGAAGAGATTTCACCAAGGATTGAACCCCCACCTCAGACATATGATGGTTGGTCATTTGAATCAATCATTCGAAGAGATTGTCAGATTTGCTGCAGGATTAGAGAAGGATGCTTATCCAGCACAACAACCTCAGATGAATCGATCTCAGTCATCTAGAAGTTTTCAACAGAGGAATTTCCAAAACCAACCGCAAAGGAATACCCAAGGTTGGAGACCACATGGTAACGATCAAGGAAATAAGAGAACCTGGGAAGGAACCAGAAAGCCACAGCAGAGCTATACTCGACCCCAGCAATATCGCCAGCAAGGATCACAGCCACAGGCACTACTGACAGCACCGCCAAGCAATAGCGGAGGATGTTTTAATTGCAGAAAGCCAGGGCACGTTGCCAGATTCTGTACAGCCCCTAGAGTTAACCGCAGAATGGATATTGTCTGTCGGAATTGCAACAAGCCAGGGCATCTAAGCAAGGATTGCCGTGCACCACAAGGAGGATACTATGGAGCATCGATTCAAGGGATACAAGGACCTCCAGATCAGACAAGGATGAATGCTATCATTCCAGGAGAAGCATGCTTTAACGCTGATGAGCAGCAACATTTGGAAGGTACGCTTGTACTCTTTCATAGTCCAGTTAAAGCTTTATTTGATACTGGAGCCGCACGTTCATTTATTGCTGTTAAGATTGTGCGTCAATTGGGTTTAGAACCCCAGACACTTGAGTCAACACTGAATGTTGTGTCACCGTTGGGAGTGACAGTTAAGTTGAGTAAAGTGTGTAAAGATTGCCCATTGACTTTGGGAGATAGGAATTTTCCTGCAGACTTGGTAGTTCTGTCAATGTCAGGATTTGATGTTATCCTAGGGATGGATTGGTTGACTAAGTATAGTGCTAATTTGGATTGCCCTACTAAGACGATTGTATTTCCGAGACAAGGAAGGCCGACGATTAGATTTCAGTGTCAGCCGACGAGCGACATGTTTCTTACGAGTAGTTTGGCTACGATTGGGAGTACAAGTACAGAGCTCACGATGGATCAGATTCCTAGTGTGCAAGACTTTCAAGATGTATTTCAGGATATTAAAGGACTCCCACCGAAAAGAGAAATAGACTTCTGTGTGGAATTAGTACCTGCTACATTGTCGATTTCCAAGACTCCATATAGGATGGCACCAACTGAGATGTTAGAACTGAAGAAGCAAGTTCAGGAACTTGAAGATTTAGGTTTCGTTCGCCCGAGTACGTCACCTTGGGGAGCACCAGTTCTGTTTGTAAAGAAGAAGGATGGAACACTTCGACTCTGTATAGACTACAGGGAGTTGAACAAGGTTACGATCAAGAATAGATATCCACTACCTCGGATAGATGACCTATTCGACCAGTTACAAGGATCTAGGATCTTTTCCAAGATCGATTTACGTTCAGGATACCACCAATTGTTAGTTCGACCAGAGGATGTATCGAAGACTGCATTCAGGACAAGATACGGGCATTACGAGTTTCTAGTTATGCCTTTTGGATTGACGAATGCGCCAGCAGTATTTATGGATTTAATGAATAGAGTATTCAGACCATATCTGGATCAATTCATTATAGTGTTCATCGATGATATACTAATCTACTCAAAGACGGAAGAAGATCACGAGGAGCATTTACAGATTGCCTTGCAGACACTTCGAGATAGCAAGTTGTATGCAAAGTTCAGCAAGTGTGAGTTTTGGCTACGAGAAGTCAAATTCTTGGGACATGTTATATCTCAGGACGGTATTTCTGTGGACTCATCTAAGATTGATGCAGTCTTAAGCTGGAATAGACCGACCAATGCGACAGAGGTCAGAAGTTTTCTTGGATTAGCAGGATACTACAGAAGATTCGTAGAAGGGTTCTCCAAGTTAGCAGGACCACTGACGAATTTAACAAGGAAGGAGACGAAGTATGAATGGACGGACAAGCATGAGGGTGCATTTCAGGAGTTAAAAGAGAAATTGACTTCTGCACCGGTACTTGCGATACCTAAGAGTGGAGAAAGGTATGTGATTTACAGTGACGCATCGCACCAGGGATTGGGTTGTGTACTTATGCAAGACGGGAATGTTATCGCATATGGATCAAGACAATTGAAGGTACACGAGAAGAATTATCCTACGCATGATCTGGAATTGGCAGCAATAGTGTTTGCATTAAAGATTTGGAGACACTATCTCTATGGAGAAAAGTTTGATCTGTTTTCCGATCACAAGAGTCTGAAGTATTTGTTCTCTCAAAAGGAGTTGAACATGCGACAACGAAGATGGATGGAGTTACTCAAGGACTATGACTTTTCATTGCAATACCATCCGGGTAAAGCAAATGTCGTAGCAGATGCTTTGAGCCATAAACCTCGACTAGTTATCGCTGCATTGCTAATTCGGGAATGGAGAGCATTGGAAGTGTTAGCTGAATTCGAACTTCAGCCAGTGGAACCAATGGAAAGACGACATTTTGGATGTCTGATGGTACAACCAACTTTGATCAGCCGTATCATAGAAGCTCAACAGACAGTAGAGGATTTGAAGTTATGGTTCACCAAGATGGCAGCAAAAGAACCTGAGATCTGGAGTGTTAGTACAGATGGAGCTTTACGATGTAAAGGTAGACTCTGTGTACCTGACAAAGAAAATCTCCGGAAGGACATATTGGATGAAGCTCATAAATCACGGATGACGATTCATCCAGGAAGTACAAAGATGTACAAGGACTTGAAGAGAAATTTTTGGTGGGAAGGAATGAAGCGAGAAGTGGCTGAGTATGTTTCTCAGTGTCTTACTTGTAAACAAGTAAAGGCAAAACATCAGAAACCACCTGGACTTCTACAGCCGTTACCAATTCCTCAATGGAAATGGGAACACATCACCATGGATTTTGTGGTGGGATTGCCAAAGTCACAGCAGAACCACGATGCTATTTGGGTAATTGTGGATCGACTTACAAAGACGGCACATTTTATTGCCTACAGTATGACGTATCCAGTGGAACGATTGAGCCGGATGTACCTGCAACACATAGTACGGTTACACGGAGTACCTGTTTCTATCGTATCAGATCGAGATTCGCGCTTTACTGCAGAATTTTGGAAAAGTCTTCAGACAGCAATGGGAACAACATTGAACTTGAGTTCAGCTTTTCATCCACAGACCGATGGACAGACGGAGAGAGTTAATCAAGTAATGGAAGACATGTTACGTGCTTGTGTCATTGATTTTGAGAATTCTTGGGAGACACACTTACCTTTGATAGAATTTGCTTACAACAACAGTTATCATTCGAGTATAGGAATGGCGCCATTTGAAGCTTTGTACGGAAGACCTTGCCGATCACCGTTATGTTGGACTGAAGTCGGAGATACTCAACTTCTTGGGCCAGAGATGATACGAGAGACTAGTGAGAAGATTCAGATTGTACGTGAGAAGATGAAGACAGCTCAGACCCAACACAAGAGTTATGCTGACAAGCGACGCAAAGATTTAGAACTTGCCGTTGGAGATCATGTGCTACTCAAGGTTTCGCCTGTTCGAGGCATCGTCAGATTTGGTCAGAAGAAAGGCAAATTATCGCCACGATTCATCGGACCGTTCGAGATTCTAGAGCGTGTTGGAAAAGTTGCTTATCGTCTTGCGCTGCCACCGAAGTTGTCAGGAGTGCACAACGTTTTCCACATCAGTATGCTGAGGAAATGTGTTCATAACCCAGCGCACGAGATCAACTTTGAGGATATTGAAGTCAACGACAATGTTACGTTCAACGAAGGACCAGTTCGCATTTTAGATCGTGGAGTCAAGAAGCTCAGGAATAAGGAGATTCCATTAGTCAAGATTCAGTGGAAGCATCATGATGAAGGAGAAGCTTCGCGGGAGCTAGAGTCAGAGATGCGTGAGAAGTTTCCGTTTTTGTTTTAACTCTGTATGTTTCTGATTTCGAGGACGAAATCTTTTGTTGAGTGGTGGATGATGTAATACCCCGTATTTTCAATAAATATTTAATGCAGAGAGATTCTATATACTTCATTTGACCATTCAAGAAATTTCATCTTCGATCGATCGAAGCTAGTTCGAGCGATCGAGACCCTTCAGTTCAAGCGATCGAACCCTTTTTCGAGCGATCGAAACCCTACCGACATAAATTTAATACGTGGTCCCCACTTCAATCGATCAAACCCTTTTTCAATCGATCTAACTGACCGATCTGAGTTCGAGCGATCGAGAATCCTTCGATCGATTGAAAATGCAATTATCAGAAATCCCAGTTTCTGCGCAAATGCTGCCACCTTGCCCTCCCATTCTTTATATATACATAAACCTCGTGAGAGTGAGAGAGTTTGCTGAACTCTTGTGACAAGAGAGAGTTGAGAGTGTGTGCTTGTGTGTTGGTATACATATATATACACATACCTCCATATATCTATATATATACACACACATATCTATATATATATACTCAGCTTGGAGAAGAGAAGAAGGAGAAGAAGAAGAACAAGAAGAGGCCGAGAAAGAAAGACAGAAGAGACGAAGAGAGGAGCAGAGAGAGGAGGCCACCATTGGAGGAAGCTTGGAAGCTTTCAACCGAGCCAAACGCACCTTAACGACTTTTTGTGAGTTCCAAACTCACTCGGTATCTTAGTCATGATGTTTTACATATTCTGGACGTATAATTATAACCCAAACACCCCCTAGCACATTCTGCACGTTCACTGGCAGAATCTGTAGAAGACGAAGTTCGACCGATCGAACTGAGTTCAATCGATCGAACATCACTAAGTCTCAATCGATCGAAATGACTTCAATCGATCGAGATCACTTTCACTTCGATCGATCGAGAAGACTTCAATCGATCGAACATCTTTTCTTCAATCGATCGAGAAGACTTCAATCGATCGAACATCTTTTCTTCAATCGATCGAGAAGACTTCAATCGATCGAACCTGAGCAGAACATGAATGTTTTCCTTTCAATTATAATTCATAATGCGTAGTTGTTTAATTGCTGTTCCATATTCCTATTATGCGATATTATGGATAACGGAGGTAATGGGATACGATAATGAGATTGAGATAACATGGTGAGTAACGTAGTCGGGTTCGGAACGCTAGTAATAGTACGACGCGATGTAAAGTTTGAGATGATAATACTGGGTAGTATTGGATAAGTGAGAAATGAGTCAGTAAGAGGAATTGTATGTTTAAGGTTGTGTGAGTCGAGCTGATGATTCGCTCAGGTTAAATCCAATAAGTATATGTTGTCAAGGATTTGATCAGGATCGTGAGAATTATGGGTGCACAGTACTCGCAAGCGTTCTTAAAAGCGGTGAACAGTAAGAGTTCTTAAAAGCGGTGAACAAGAGTAGTTGTGGCACACCCATGATTTATATTTACCAGAGCTGTGTATGTATCGTACTCGCAAGCGTTCTTAAAAGCGGTGAACAGTAAGAGTTCTTAAAAGCGGTGAACAAGAGTATGGGTATATCCATGGACCAGTCGTTATATGAGAACGATGTATGGGTGCTCGCAAGAGTTCTTAAAAGCGGTATAGCGGTGAACAAGAGCACTGGTATGTTGTGCTGATATAATCAGTTCGAGATAGTCAGTTGGGTATTGTGGAATCAGTCTTAGAGTGGGAGTCGATAAGAATCGATTAATGATATGTCTGAATAAACGAGTGAGGAATATAATTAGTATCACTGTCATATATTGTTCATAATGGTAAATTATGTCATTTCTATGAGACTGTGTTAGTTAGTGCTCACTCAGCTTTCAACAAGCTGACGGCCTTTATTGCCTGGACATTCCCCGTCCAGACTACCCTGTCCTTTATAATGCAGATGACGGAACTCATAGCAATAACTATTATCCTGAAGGGAGTTACGCCGAGGATGGCCCCACTGTTGCTGGTCAGGCTGATGACTATCCGTACGCCAGCTAAAGACCTGAAGATAGATAGTAGTTTATGTTATTACTTTCCTGTTATTGTTATACTTTGTAGTTAACGGGTACTTGGGCATATGTTGTCTCCAGACCTGTTGTGATCCTGTGGACCGTACTCTGATGTTTGTAATAGATAGAACCGTGTTTATTTTTCCAGTTGTTTACTGTTCCTGTTTGGACTAGTACTGTGTGGTGTGGATGTTAGTGACTTTCACTTGTCATTCCCTATGGACCCATAAAGGAAATTTATTTTTCTCTATTTATGCTGCTCCGGGGCGTGACAATAGGTTTCGCTTATGATTGGAGATTCGGCGTAGAATCGGACTCGTAGTACTTTTCCTGAAATCTTAGGAGCATAGCTTGAGGTATGAATCATCAATTTATGATATATATATATATATAAGGAATTTTTTGGATGTTTTAGATATCATGTATGATATTGTGATTCGGGCAAAACTCAAGTGTTAATCTAGGCCCGTTAATTTTACAGCGAGTACGTATGGAAAGCATGGTAATATGGTTATGTGAACATGCTAAGTGACTATGTGGGTCAAAGGGAACTTTGGTACAAGTTCATGTCGAGATACGCCTCTCGATGTTTGAGAGTTATAGTAGCGACGGCTACTTGCTTGGTTTGAGAATCGGCCAAAGCAGTTGGGTGCAATGGTTGATAAACTTTGGGCTTGTTATTGGCATTGCAGTTGATAGACTTTGAGTTTGCCAATATACCGGATGAATGCGTGTCTCTCTCCCTAGAGACTATTTGACATGGAATAGATGTTTAAAGCATGAATTGCCATATATGCATATATTTAGAATTGTGCATTCAACATATAGCTGAGTAGTGAAGACTTCCTCCATTGCAAGTGAAAAGAAGAAAAGAAAGAAGAAGCGAGAGGAGTGAGGCCGAGGGGACAACATATATGGGATTATTCTTATTCATACTTTTGTTTTCTATTCCATTGTTGTAATTATGTGGATTGAGAAGTTAGAACTATGTCTTAACTTGAAAATTTCTGAATGGATTTGTAGTGTTGTAATATGTAACAAACTTTCTTTGGTTATGTTTGAAACTCATTCAAACTGCTAAGTTTGTGTTTTGTGAACTTAACTTATCAAATTCAGATTTTGAATGAATGTGGATTGATCCAAACAAGCCTTAACTTGTTTCATTTTTGTAATGTTTGGCAAGGTCTTTATAAATACTTATAACCTTGATATGGTTGGTTAAGGTTCGGTTTGTAGTGTGGTAACTTGGAAGGGTTGTTTGACCCTTAAGCAAAATTCTACCAAAGGGGGAGGAATTATGTTGCAAAGTCATTCGACCAGTCGAACGGGACAGTTCGATTGGTCAAAATTTGTTTTGTCCGTTGACTTTTTCTACCCCTTTTGAAAATTATTTAAATATTTTGATTAGTTCTTAGGATACATTTGAGACCATTTTTAACATAAATTTATTCGTTTCAAAATATAATTATGTTTTCAAATTCATACAGATTTTACAACTCATAAGGCATTGTTTTCAAATGAGTTGTATACTCAAGATTGTTTTTAGGTTTTTTTTTCTACTGCTATATTCTTTTAATTAATTGGATGAGTCTTGGTGACGTGTCACATATTTTATTTTTACCCGTAGCGAAATGGGTCGTGACAACCACTTCTATAACATTTGATCAGAATCATATCATCATTTTTAAATTATATATAAATATGTAATTAAGGGAGATGCATGCATTTTTAACCAACTCTTTTTTCTTTTCTTTCATGAATTGATTTCTCTTAAAACTTTCTATTTTTGACTTGGAACCTGTCTCTAGTATAGTCAAATAAGTTTTTTGTATACGCACCCATTAATTGCTCGTCCATCTTTATCATTGGGGCACATCTACGTATTTAGATAAGCTTAATATATTTGTAAATTTTCATATAAATCAAAGTTTCATATAAATCATATGATGTAGACTATATGGAGTAAGAAACGAAAGACCATATGGAGTAAGAAACGAGAAGATCATTGTGCATAATTTGGAGATGTTATTTAGTGGAACCTCACACCATATTATAACTTATTATAATTTCATGCAATTTTTATTTTTAAGTGAATATGACAGATAGTTGCAGTATTTTAAGTCAATGTTGTGTCACTTATTTTTTTAAAAGTTACAAGTCTTACTAATTGGGGCGTCTCACCTTACCAAAATAATAATCATGTGTGATAGTCTCATGAAAGCGAGCTGCCACGTCTCTTACCTACTAACATTAGAAAGTGTCTCATGCGGTGTCATGGTGACATGGTCACCATCATTTTAGAATTCGCACAAAATTGAGATTTAGAGAGGCTATATATCCAATGTGTTAAAGAAAAATAGGATTTTTATTTGAAGACCAATGGTCAAGCCATCATTCTCATTTTATTTGATTTGATTTGATTTTTTTTCCATCTAACCAGCCAATTGCATGCACCAATTGACTATAGACGTCTGAACATTTCAATTCTACACGTATATATTATACATAAAATTAAAACAAATCGTTATTGTAAACCTTAAAAACGTGATGGTTAACCCAGTCGTTAGGAAAGTGCAAATTTTGGAGTGACAAAAATGATTTTGATTTGTATGTGTAAGTGTTTTTTTTATTGTTCGTATTTATACAGTTATACACGTATTGCGCTTGTTTGTGTGTGCGTATTCTCAAGATCACCTTTGGAGAAATAGCGTTGACTTCGGATTAATTAGACTATAAAAACCATAAGGTCTCTTTGCAATTTGGAATTAAAATTGTTACTTTTTCCCCCATTAAAATTGTTACTTTTTCCCCCAATTTGGAATTAAACACAATGTGTATATCCATATCTAAATGCATTTGTGGGGGCATAATATGTATACTTGTGTAACTTCCTTCTAAAGTTCATGTATCACTGTTGCCAACCTTGAGGTTACTGAGGTATGTGCATGTTGCTTGGAAGCGAAAATAACTCTAACCCTATTAAGAAGTAAAAGCACAATGCAAGCTGTCATTTTTTTTCCCTTCCCTTTATTGGGAATTTAATTTTTTAATCAAATTAATTTATTAGAGGTTTCTTGCTAATTACAACATGAAGCATTCCTCTATAGTCACGTCTCATGAAAAGCCCCTCGAGAGAAATATTTGAGTTTGCTTCTATTGAAGCCTTTGAAGGTTATGCGAAAAAAGTGTTCATTTTAATCTTCAATTAAAGCACCATGAGAGTGTGTAGAAAGTAGGGTTCTAATAATCATTTTTTCAAAACCTAAAAGATGCATATGAATTTCCAAGTGCATACACATATCAGTGTTATAAAAAAAATTACATAAAAATCATACTTTTTTTTTTTTTTTGATAACCAAAAAAAAAAAAATCATACTTGACTAGCCAATGCAACCGGTTTGAACCGTAGATTGTCAGAAAACGGTCTAGTTTGGAACGGTAAAACCATACCAAACCGAACCAAGCCTTATGTCCCAATCAATTGGGGTCGGCTGTATGAATCCTTATTCTCCATTCTGCACGATCAAGAGCTATATGCTCATTTAAATTATGAGTTTAAATTCTTTACGGTTCATCCGTAAACCAGTGCATTTACGGCAGCCAATGAAGTAATGCCAACACAACAAGTTGTGTCATTAGTACTACATCAACTGTAAAGCATTGGATAACTTCCTCTATGATTCATGGATCTTCCCTGTTCCTACGTCTTCTCCCATAGTCCAACTGATAAACTCCTCTGTGCTCCTTCATCATCTCCATTGCCAACATGTATCAGATTAGGTTTTAAAAAAAATGATTATCATTGTATCCCAATCCAATCAAAATTTCTTATCTATCCATATGCACCCCTACTTTCTGGGGAAACCCATCCCTAAAGCACAAATTCCTAATCTATATTATACATCCAACAAAACTGTTACACAGAACTCCAATTTTATGGTGATTCTTATTTTTACTCAAAACTCTATTTAGAGGACTTTTACAGTATCACTCCTTGGAAACTTTCCATGAAGTTTTCAAATAAGAAGTTGTCAAAGATTGTTTTCCAGAAATTCATTCAATTTCTTATGTGTCTTTTTAGAGAAATGCTACACACACATTCCAAATCACACCCTAAACCACACCCCTGCTTTAAATGCATGTACCCTGTGCTGTGTAAGTGGTGCACAGAAAAGTGTGAAAAATTCAAACAACACAAAGTACATGCATTTAAAACAAGGGGTGTGGTTTGGGGTGTGGTTTGGAATGTGTGTGTAGCATTTCTCGTCTTTTTAATAGCGCTTTTTCGTATTAAAGGAAAACCCAGAATAGATAGAGAATTATATTCACTGCTTTAGCCTATATTCACTCTCTTTACAATTAAAGGCAAATTGCTGATGTGGCATTACCTCACTGGACGCTGCAAACCAAGGGGTTTGCGGATGAACCGTCTAGAATTTATACCCTTAAATTATATATATTCATATCTTGTTGCACTACATATTCCCAAGTCAGTCTAGGTCTGCCTCTCCCTCTAACCATTTCAGGTACTAGGATCTTATCACTCTTTCGCACAGGTGCATCTACAGATCTTCGTTGCACATGGAACGGTAAATAGGAAAATTCTAAAAACTGCACTATTTTTTTAAAACCGGTTGTTGAACCGAAAAATTGAGAACTTTTTTTTATTAATATTATCATTTTTTGTTGTTGTAAAGTACTATCAATATTTAGTACATCAATATGACATCACTGATTAGTCGAGGTGCGTGCAAGCTGACCCAGATACTCTCGATTACCAAATATATATATATATATATATATATTTAATACATAAATATGACATCACTGATTTAAATTCAATTGAGTTGACGGTTGAACCAATAAGCAATAACATATGACCTGATAAAGTTATAATGACTTCTATTATATATGATACAAATATAGAGATAGCCTTTATCGCATTTTTACAAAATAGATAACGTTGAAAAGGAAAAAAAGGAAAACTTGGCCATTCACCGAGAGAAATTCCAGCAGAGTCCACCAAGGAGCAAGGGCAAGTGTTTGTCTATATCATAATTCGTAGAAATTCCAGCAGAGTCCACCAAGGGGCAAGGGCAAGTGTTTGTCTATATCATAATTCGTAGCCAACATAAATGGTAAATATTATAGTCCACTAGCTTTTGGCAAGGATGCCGAAGGACAACTGATTGGAAAAGTGTCCCACCTAATTTTGGTGAGAGAGAGCCACTTGAACGAGAAATTATCTATATCTTTCGATTCTTAATTTCCTTGTGAATTGACTATTTTATGTACTCCACATTAATGGATAGAATATCACAAGTGGTTATCACGCTGTGACAGTGACAATCATATGGAATAAAATTTTCATTTCAATAATAGTGTAGGACTTGGATCAAATTCAGAAAGTGCATTTTTGCTTACTCAAAAATTATTCGCTTATTGTTTATCTAAAAATTTTATTGGGTGAGCATGTGGTAACCACCATTTTTCATGAATAAAAAAATGATTAAATTTTGTGAAAAGTTATGGGTCTCATACGCTCACTCAATGAGATGTTTACGTAAACAGTGAGTAAGCAATATTGGAGTGAGCAAAAATGCTTAGAGACAAATAAAGGACAATTCAAAACGTAGTGATACGCCCACCATCTCTAGGAGGGAGAAACTCTAACTCCATTCTAAAGCAGTAACAATATAGTTCTCAAATTTAAATTTAAAATTTTAATAATAAAAATACTACATGATGTGACAGTGTTTGGTGGTATCACATACCACTATATATGGTGCAGCTCGTAAAACAACCATAGCATTAAAACCAAAAACTAGCCGAAATTAAATCAGAAGCCAAGTAAGAAATATCCAAAAGTAAGTACATTACTAAATCATCTCTATCAATAAGAAGGGAATTAGAAAAGAGAAAGTGAAGTAAATTGAAAAAAGAGAGAGAGAGAGTATAGAATTAAGTAGAGACCAATCTGAATACATTTATCTGGGATAAGATCTTAGCAAAAAAAAAAAAATCTGGGATAAGAGAAAAACCAAAGAATTAAAGCACAAAGAATCAAAACAAGTGGGATTAGGTGAATTGCATTCTCGCCTGAGGATTTATGGTGTGAAGTAATAATATTAATGTCTTTCTTGGTGGTTTCAGAAATGGGATAGTACACCGGCAAGTCATCGGTGACCGCAGATTTCAAAGATGGAGAGCTTTTCGTAGCCGGTGACAAGTTCACCGAGAACTCATCCGCGGCTCGTGTAGTGCTCGATGTTCTGTACATTTTCATATAGAGTTGAGAACAAATTAAGAAGCTGAAGATAAGTCATATATATATATATATATATATATATATAGGAATTTTTTTTTTTGGGTAAATTACACAAACCTCCCCTGAGGTTTGCCTTAATTACACGGACCTCCCCTCTTGTTTCAAAAATTACACAGACCTCCCTTGAGGTTTGAATTAGGTAACAAAACGCCCCCTCCCCTAATGGTCCGTTAGTTTTTTTACATTTGCCTCCCCTGAAAATTACAATTAGCCCCCCTAATTTATAAAATTATCATACTAAAGCCCCCTTTTCTCTTATATTTTTGTGCTAATTATAAAATCCCTCCTCCCTCCTATGTTTTTGGGTTAATTTTTTTAGCATTAATTTATATCTACACAAAATATACACAAAACATATATAAAGAAGTCCAAATTTTTTTTCCCCCGAACAAACCTCTATCAAGTCCCCCCTGTATTAATTTTCTAGATCCGCCCCTGTCCCTATGCTTCAAAAGTGAACACTTAACCCCCTGTGATTGTGGACTAAAAGAGAACTGTTATGATTTCACTCAAAGAGCGTTAACCCCAAAATTAACATCACAAAATGGATTAAGTGTTTATATTTTTAACCAATTTTAGAATTTTTGTCAGTTTTGAGTGAAATCATAACAATTCCATTTTAGTCCACAATCATAGGGGGTTAAGTGTCCACTTTTGAAGCATAGGGACAGGGGCGGATCTAGAAAATTAATACAGGGGGGCTTGATAGAGGTTTGTTCGGGGAAAAAAAAAATTTGGACCTATTTATATATGTTTTGTGTATATTTTGTGTAGATATAAATTAATGTTAAAAAAATTAACCCAAAAACATAGGAGGGATGAGGGATTTATAATTAGCACAAAAATATAAGAGAAATGGGGCTTTAGTATGACAATTTTATAATATTAGGGGGGCTAATTGTAATTTTCAGGGGAGGCTAATGTAAAAAAATTAACGTACCATTAGGGGAGGGGGCGTTTTGTTACCTAATTCAAACCTCGAGGGAGGTCTGTGTAACTTTTAAAACAAGAGGGGAGGTTCATGTAATTAAGGCAAACCTTAGGAGAGGTTTGTATAATTTACCCTTTTTTTTTTTTATATGGGGATGGGGAGTGATTAATAGATATGTACATGGACCGGGGCTTCTAGCCTAGATGGTCATGTACCACCTCTCCTTTGTGGGAGGTGGGAAGTTCGAGTCCCCTCGTGGGAATTTGAACAGGGGGTTTCACTCCCCTTCAGCCAGTGGCTGTCTATCGTGTGTGTGTGTGGCGCCAGTGGGTGCTTTGACTGTAGCAAAAAAAAAAAAAAAAAATAGATATGTACATGAATGCTCAAGCCTGAAGTTAAGGAGGGAAGCACCTCTACTTTGATTTGACACTTGACTCTTGAGTGAGAGGGAGAGAGAGAGAGAGTTTGGATCCGTTTGACTTGAGATTTTGAAGTTGAATATTGAAGATAGTGCTTGGGTTTTGAGACTTTACTACTTCTTTATAAGGTTAGCTTCTGAGTACATTAAAGGGTGATGATAATTAAGCATGTGATGATCCATAGAAAATGAAGTTACTAAAGCTTAGTTTGGTCTCACGTGGTGTTTTAAAAGTAGTTTATGAAATTTATTTGATAATTTTGTATAAGTGACACATTACTCTTTAAAAAAATATCAAAAAATAATCTTGAGTTTTTAAAAGCTTCATTCTAGAATTTTTAAAAGCTCTCTCAAAAAGCCTTAAGTTCAATTTTTGCAAATGTCATAAACTAATTACCAAATGAATTTCCTCTGATGTCACTAGACCCGACAGTGATACAGGAGAGAGATAGACTCATTAATAGGGTTGTGTCCCAAAAATTGTGTATTTAGGTGTGTCCCAAATACTACTCTAACATAAAATTGTGCTTAAAAAATTAAATAAATAAAAAAATAAAGTGAAAGAACCAAAATGGGGCAAAGCCTAAATTATATACACATGCCTAGTGCGACTATTTTAACTGTGTCAACGATGAAGTACTTTTATCATAATTTAACCATATAGTGATATCTTGTTAGCTACGGAGTATGTTATTCAAAATTTTCATGGAACAACTTGAGCTTAAAAAGCAGTTTTATAATCCAATCTAGATAACCAGCCCACTTAGTTGGGTTGGCCAGGGTCTATATTTTTAATTGGGAGGTTGTGAGTTCGAGTCTCCTTGGAGGTGATTAAGGGAGCCAATTGTTTTAAAGTGGGATATGACCCCCTCTTGTGTGTGCGTGTGTTACTAACTTATAGGCTACTTAACCCCGTCCATATCACAGAGACGATTAAAAATCTAAGACACATAAAAAAAAAATCCAATCTAGATCAAATAAAAGTAATTTAATCTAATTGCAAAGGAGAGTTCCACAAGACATGTATTTCTGCTTTAACCGTACCTTAATAAATGCAATCAGGGGGGAGGGGGGGGAGGCAGCTCCACTCCTTTTGTTGTGTGTTGTTTTGCTCAACTCTGCCAAAGGCCCAAAGCTGTTGTATGACATGGCTATGGCATTAGCATGACATCATAGGAGGAAAACATTAGGGTTAAATATATTTGGAGTTATTAAAAATAGTCACTTTTATTTAAAATATTAAAAGACAGTCAGTTGTTTTTTTAAAATAAAAAAAAATATTTTAATTAAGATTAAAATTTAAAAACTCATCAATTTTTTGATTTTTTTTTTAAATAAATAAATTATATTTACTCACATCTCTTCCTCACCGCCACCTCCACCAACTGCCACCACCATGGTTGGCCACCACACCACACCCTGACCACCGCCACCATACCATGACCACCAGCCACCCTCACCACAACCTCTCTCTCTCTCTCTCTATATATATATATATATATATACACATCAGTATATATATATATATATATCTTATATATGGCCACCACCACCCCCATCCTCCCTCTATCCCTTCTCTCTTCTCACCATCACTACCACGGCCCTCCTCCTTCATCAATCCCTGCCACTGTAGAAAATAAAAAAATATATAAAATAAAAAAAAAGTTGCAGGTTAGAGCAACTGTCCAAACGGCAGGAGCAACTCACCAAACTTATTAGGAGCAACTCACCAAACGGAAAGAGTAAAGTTGCTCCATACGTTCGCTGAGTTGCTCCCGGTACGTTTATTGAGTTGCTCCTTCTGGTTGGACAATTGCTCCAAAATCTATATCTTAGTCCACCACTCCTACCCCCACCCCCATCTCCACCCCCACCCCCACCCCCAACCTCTCTATCTCTTCTCTTTCTTTGATCTCTTCTCATAGCCACCACTATTATGGGCCACCTCGCTCATCCACCACCGCTGCTACACCCAAAAAAAAAAATGTAGATTTTTGGAGCAATTGTCCAAACAGAAGGAGCAACTTAGCAAATGTATGGAGCAACTTTACTCTTTCCGTTTGGTGAGTTGCTCCTAACGTTTGGTAAATTGCTCCCGATAAGTTTGGTGAGTTGCTCCTGCTGTTTGGACAGTTGCTCCAACCTGCAATTTTTTTGTTTTTTTTTTTTTTGTTTTTTTGTTTTTTTTTTTTTTGCAGTGGTGCAGGTGGATGAGAGATGAGGGCCGTGGTGGTGATGGTGAGAAGAGAGAAGAGATAGAGAGAGGTTGGGGGTGGTGGTGGCCATATGTAAGAGATATATATATATATATATATAATCATGTGTATATATATATATATATATAGAGAGAGAGAGAGAGAGAGAGAGAAAGAGAGAGGTTGTGGTGGGGGTGGCTAGTGGTCGTGGTGTGGTGGTGGTGGTGGTTGGGGTGCGGTGTGGTGGCCAGCCATGGTGGTGGCAGTGGGTGGAGGTGGTGGTGAGGAAGAAGATGTGGGGGTATATGTAATTAATTTATTTTTTTATTTTAAAAAAATCAAAAAGTTGATGTGTTTTTAAATTTTTAGTTTTAACTTGATATCTTTTTTATTTTGAAAAAGTAGGTGACTGTCATTTAATATTGTAACTAAAAGTAGACTGATTTTTAATAATGCCAATATATTTTACCCTCACATAGTTAGATTTATTTTTACTTTACCCCTCATGTAGTTCAAAAGTGGACACTTAACCCCCTGTAATTTCGAATTAAAGTGACTATTAAGATTTTTCTTCAAAATTGATAAAAATTGTAAAATTTGCCAAAAATATTAATATTTAACCCTTTTCCTAAGGTTAATTTTGGGATCAATCTCCTGTGGGGGAAAATACTGCCATTTAACCCATGTATGTGGGGCTAATTTTTAACACTTAACCCCTTTGGAAAGCTATTTTTGGGATTAACTGTCTATGTAGCACTAATGTTGATACATAAACTCTCTCATATGGGGCTAATTTTAATATTTAATCTCCAGGTGGGGTTATTTTGAGAGAAATCTTAGTAATTTCACTTTAATGCAAAACTACAAGGGGGTTAAGTATCCACTTTTGAACCACATGGGAGTAAAATAAAAATGAGCTAACCATGGGGTAAAAATTATTGGAAAAATTGGTGAAAAGGTCATTAAGATGAGTTTTATTGAAACTAAGGACAATTTAAAATACACATTGAGAATAAGTCTTCTTAATGTCCATAGACCAAAATACCCTCATCTTCAACCTCTAACCCTAACCAAACCCTAGCCACCATAACCATTACTCCACACCACCTCCGACCACTACCCCACCTCCGACCTCCACTCTCGCCATCTCCGGAGACCACCAGCTCACCATCTCCGGCGACATCTCCAACGACCTCTACCTCACCATAACAACTCTCTGTCGAGGTGTTTTAGAGCTATTTGAGGTATTCTAGAATTGAACAGTTGTAATGGTTTACTATACTACTACATGTGAAGAAGATAACAAAAGTGGAAGTAATTAGAATCAGAATAGGATAGATTTTTAAAATAGGTTCTTGAACGGGAAAATTTAGGTGGAAAATTGGAGTTTCATATGATGCTCTCAATAAATCATGAGGCTCATGTAGTGATGAAGGAACGAAGAAGATGCTGAGGAAGCAGAGAGTGAAGTTCTTGCATTTAAAGAATTGCCTTAGTGTTTGGATTTGAGGGGAGAGAGAGAGAAGAATTGCCTTAGTGTTTGGATTTGAGGGGAGAGAGAGAGAAGAATTGCCTTAGTGTTTGGATTTGAGGGGAGAGAGAGAGAGAGAGTTGAAATTTGATTGGGGAAATCGAGTTTTCTACTTAGACTAGTCTTTGGTCATATGGGAAGAGGAGAGAGAGAGAGAGAGAGAGAGAGGAGGTCCAAATGGCTGACCAATTCCAATTCTGAGTGAGAGAGAAAGAGAGAGAGAGAGGGGGGGGGGGGGGGGGGGGGGGGGGTTGTGTGTGTGTGTGTGTGTGTTTAAGTGATGACCAATTCAAATGGGGTGAATTCAACAGTCTGATTTGTCGTTGAGTGACAATCATAGTTGACAAAGAAAAAGAACACAAAAAAATAAAGGGGTCGTAGATTGAGTTTTTAACGACCAAAGAATTTTCAAACTTAGTGAAGAGATATTAAATACTTGACACTTTAGAAAGAAAAAAAAAAGTAAAAAAAGTAGTACTACAGAATTTGAAGCAACTTTGGGTGCAGCCAAGAATCCTAAATGGTTTGCCAAAACAGCACACCAAAATTTGACTTTTTTTCTATTTTACACAAAAAAAAAAAAAAAAAAAAAAAGAATAAAAAAAGTAGTACTACCGAGTTTGAAGCAACTTTGGGTGCAGCCGAGAATCCTAAATCCCAAAAAATGCCCTTAAAATGTAGTACCAGCCTTCACAACACATATACTTCCCAAATTTTGAACTCCAAATATGATTATCAAATGCAGTCAGTTGTACGCATGCAATGATATGTGATACCACCAATCACTGCCACAACGTATGAAACGACTTTTAAGCATTTTGGATACAAATTTGGGATTCAAATTTAAAAAAGTAAAGAATTATTCTAATAACACATTCACCATTGACCATTTCTTGAAATGTGGACTGCAGGGAGTCCCTATCAGGCCTGTCCACTGTTAGCAACTTAGCACCCACTAAATCAGTAAGTCCTTTATTCTAAAGGCATAAAATCTATAACAGCAAAGATAACTGGTAGGTGCCTCAAAATGTTTCATAACCACAGACCAAAAAAGAATTTCTGTTGTTTCCAGTATGAAAAGTAGTTTCAGCATTTCAGCTCACATCTGCAACAATATGTATACATATAATCTATATTTAAAAATTAAAATTGCTTGGTACAATGTATATCTTTTCAATGCCTAAACATTGTATGCCCATTTTCATGCGAAGAAAAAAGACGGGTCTACGATAACACACGGGGTGGGGGGGTGGATCAAAATTCTAACTGAAATACAAAAATACAACAGGAATTGCTCCAAAATCACCTGCAAACACAAGCAGATGTAATATCTAAGAATGCAATCAGTACAGAATATTATTACAGCTTAAACATCCCTTTCATCCATGCATCAGAATAAGCAAAGATTCTAATACAGATTTGGGCCCCTCAATCAAAAAAAAATTAAAGAAAAAAAGCAATGAATCTATCTATATTGGAATATAAACCTTCAATGGCAATCTTAAAAGATCAAATAAAAAAGACATACAAGAATTATCACATATAAGTTATATCAGTTGTATCAAGATCCTACAAAGCAAGAACACCAAACACTACTTGAAATTATCTAATTATAATAACCACAAACATAAGAACATTTAGATTGTCAGTCGCATGCTAGGAAAAAATCTTCAAATAAAGTAATCACAGCTCAGTAAATTACCAAATCAAACCTAAGCAGCACACTAATTTATGTTTGGGGTGGGGTGGCTTAAAAAAATGTACTTCAGACAATTACTAAGAAGTCAATTACTAGAGATCCATGCACACTACGTAATCAACCTAAGAAGCCTTTCCTGTAAAGAATGAAAACAATAAAACCCAAAAACTGATCTTTTTTGCCTATATACCTTATAAGAATTAGGAACTGATCCAGACCTAAAACTCATCCTCACCAAACTAATCCATAAAAGTTTTCGGTAAACAGAACAAATATGGATAACCCAAATAAACTTGATTACAAGTGGGTTGTGCTAGGTTTTCATCTAGGGGTGGCCGACTCAATAAGCACTATTTTCTTCCCCTTGTATTCTTCTTCCTTTATTATCATCATTGTCCACTATTCTTGTTCTTGCTAACATTTTCGTTGATATAGTCATTATTGGTCTCAACAGGGACAGCAGTTTACTCCTGCAGGTAAACATTTAAGTTCTCAACCCGATAATATACAGGTCACGTTTGGTTCAGGTAGTTCTGGACCAAACCGAGTAAATTGTGAGCTCAATTCGTTCATGATCACAGAGGTTGCGAGCAGATGACCCATTTAGTTTGAGGAACAGCAGACACAAATTACTAGCGAAAAATAAAATCTGCAGTCAGTTTGAATGAATTACTTGCAATCTAGAAAACAAAACTGTACACACATCTTACGTTACTTTCAGAACTGAAAACTGTACCTGCATAAATATTTTCTCCTCACTCTATGTAGAACTTTTTTCGGAAAGGCGGAAGCAGCTTGCCAGTAGATTGTTTTATCTCACAGCCGAGTTCAACCTCCATTAGACGATGATTTTGTTCAGAGCGATTCATTGAGAAATCAACTATCAAACTATCGCCTTCCCTGACATGAATAGGAGGGTGCAAGAGGAACACCTGCCCATAAACGCAAGAGAACATTATTGAAGCTAAACCAGATAATCATACAAAAGCATGCAGCCAATATATACATAGATATATTTTGCCCAAACCAGCAAAAGCTTAAGCCATCAAATTAGACCCAACATAAAGAGGTAGGTTATTTTGCTGATTCCTTGGGCCATTGACTTCACAGAACAATAGACCCAACAACAAGAAATGCCAAACAATAACTTTCTGTAATCAGAAATGGTCTAGGGTAGTGATGGTCTAGGGCAGTGAATTGCTAAGTTGAAATTCAACTTTGGCTACAGTGCAATCTTCTTTTACGTTCATCCAATAAAATCGCTTTAATTGCAATCCATAAGAAGTACGAACACCTCCGTATTAGTGGTACTGACCTGCTGGCCCCAGTGTGTGCCGTGAGCTTCACTAGGAGCAGTTGTCAACTCGATTTCGTTTTGAGCTGGATTTTCATTGCTTCCCTAAGGTACGCCAATAAAAATGGAATACAGAAAAGTTGAAGTTAGTACACAGATTCCTGACACTTGTCACTGCAATAATGACAAGGGATACTAAGGCTCTGTTGGTTCATGCATTTTGTGAGAAAAAGATTGAGGAAACATTTTCCTTGTTTGGTTAAGGCGGCAATAGTCGAGAAAATATGACGGAAAAGTAAGTATGGTGAAAAACTAATTGAAATTTTAAATTTTTAGTTAGTTCCCTTCCTCTTTTCTCGAATTCCTCTTGAATTCTGAAAATTTTAAATTTCTAACGTTAATTAAGCATGGAGGAAAACAAAAGGCAAAACACTAGAAAAACGGTTTTCCTTTTCCTTATCTAAATCCACTAACCAAACGGAGCATAAAGGTCAACTCACTCGAAAATGGACATCAAACCACCCAGCGAACCCACAGAGTGTCGTGTCCTCTGCTGTAATCGACGATGTAACACTTGCTCTAACATTAAGGATGTCATTTACAGTTGCTGTCAAACAATCAAATTCCTTAATGACAGCGGCCGTTCCGATAGCTTGATTCGGATGAAGGTTTTTCCACAGTGAAGTCTACAGAAATCCAGTAGCACAACTCTTTTAAGACTCGGAGGAAGGAGCAATAGTCAATACCATAAGCGAATTTCATAACATAAGAGAACATTAACTCCAGAGTGGACCTCATGCAACATATCATTGAACGTATTGAATATGTAAACACCAACATGAAAGAAGACTTAGAAAGAAAAAAAAAAGAGGAAGTAAGTGCCAGTTTATGAAATCTTCATTGAGTGAGTGGAGAGCTAATATGGTCTCTTTGTAAGAGATAAAAGTGAAAATGTAAACACAGACGTAATTCCTAGTTGTGGACTAGGAGAACTGGAGGATGATAAACAAGGAAGAAAGCGTTATAGTGGGCTATATCTGTCGAGATAATATTAGCGGAGGAAGGTTCAGTTGGATGTTTTCCGGGGTCTATGGAACAGTGAGCGATACAGATAGAACAAGATTGTAGTCTTTGTAGACCCCATGGCTGAGAAGTAGATGGAATAACCCTCGTTGCCTAGGAGAACTTCCCTGTGGTAACATTACCCAGCGAAGGGTAGAACCAAAACTAAAGTTATGCAGGAATTTTCAAATTTCATTGGACTACAATGAATTAATGGACAAACTAATAAAACATTAGCAATGGTTAATGATTCGAACCGCTTCAGAAATTTAAAAATTAGAGCCAACCTAAATCAAGCACTTACTTGTAAATAGAATTTTTTCTGCTCTTCAGAGAAAGGCTTTGTAAGAATATTCATATCAACACCATAATAAGACTTGGTCTTATTCATGAAGTAAAACCAATCGTCCATAGTTCCTTCATAATCACTCTTTTTTTGATCTCCTAAACCAGACCTGATAGGTGCCACCCACATGCGAGCATGGCTTGGATACCTGCCAAACAAAAAATACATTTGTAAATCAACCTTAATGTTGCAAATACACAAGTTGCTCACCATAGGATTTTTTGTATCCCATGGACACCTTCAGATTTAATTAATTCCTACCATTTTGCAGAAGCTCAACATGAACAATTTTTTGGTGTTCCTTTGAACATATTAAAATTTTGTATGATACCTATCACATGGGTATACAAAACTCTAAATTCACTGCAAGGGAATATTTGTTAACAATGTTCAAGTCGAAACACAATAGCCCAACTTAAAGTCTGATTTCAATTGCGTGAAGATGAAAACTTCAAAACAGCCATTTTTGGTGGTTACATAATAAAATACCAGAGCTCGTTATGCAACAACCGCTCTGCTGTCTTATTAAAAACCACCCCTCTAGTGGGGGAAAAAAAAAACTCCTCGACTAAGCTTGTCCCAACTATCTCAGGTGCTACCGAAATAAATAGCAATATAGAACTGTTCTATGATGATTCAGTTCACACATTACGTACATACACATTCATCCTTACTCATGACAACTACAAGTTCAAAACATGTAAAAAATAAATAATATGGAAAGCAATCTCTCTCTCATTTTCAGGAAAATCATTCAACACACATAGTTAACTCCAAAACCGATGATTTGATCATATTGAGTTCTCTCTCGAGTAAAAAGCCCTTTCTTCTAACAATGTTCTTTTTGGATATGCTAAAACAATGAATTACAGAACCTAACAACCTCACCTACCACAAATTCAGTGAGTAATAGAATTATCAAGTACCAGCTTTTCCGAATGACCCTCTCATTGGAAAAAAATCTTCTTCGTTACATTACCATAAAAACACCATATTACATCCCTGCGAATATTCCTAAGCTTTTCAAAAACCATACCCTAGGTTTACTCTACACATTAAAAGGCTCCTAAAGCCATATTTTCCCAGCAAACGTTAAGGTTAGTGAGAAACACAACTCCCAAAGAATCTTCAAGTTGAGAACGTTGTTAGCTAAAACACCTAATTTGGGAAAATTCAACAATTTTGCTGTATGTATTTATATGGGGCTCTCTAATTTTCAGGAGACAACCGACAAGTAATTAAGTGTTCATTTTACAGCCAACCAGCGACGAAAATGAAAACATCTGCATGGCAGCCATGATTTTCAGTAATTGCAGTTGATTTGGCTTGAAAAGATGATTGATGGTGCAAGTGATAGCACCTGATCGCCAATTACTGTGCCTGGTGGTGCGGCCAATGTTACATGCTGAGTATTGTAACAGAGAAAAGACAGTTATCACCAGCAATAACAAATGACCAGTCTCATCGTTTATATTCATTCTCCTCCCAAAATCTTATGCCAGTGACTGCTCTCGCTGTTAAGATCAGTTAGTGATAAGGTGTATTCTTGAATGTTCCCTGGAGAACCACCATATATTGAATATTTGATGATGAAATGATGATTAACAGCAATAATCGCCACCAGGCTGGTAATAACTCCAAAACAAATTATCAAACTTTTCTCAGTGCAACTAGGGTGTACAAGCTCTTGGGTTTCAGTTTTCACCACATCCTTGCCACCATGTAAGTTCTAACTTTTAACCACACCTTTGCCTTTCAAATCAACCCACTTAACTCATTCTTATAGGTTGACTTGTTTGTGTTGAATGCTGATAGAAAACCCAACTCTACTTATACCCATGCTGGCTGATACTAATTTCCAGGAATAAATGCATCCAGTCTTTTTCCTTCCTTTCTAGTTTTATCACAGTCTGTCAAGATGTCTATTGTTCTGCATTATACTAGGACAAAACTGGATTTATTAGTTTCGCACCTTTCCGTACTACATGGCATAGCTTCTGCCGTTCCTTTTTCCCACTAGTGTAACTGGAATACCACGCAATAGTCAACATGCTCAACTAATTTAACCCACTTGAGTTCTAAAAACTCATCCTTTATAAACTCTCCCTCCTATTAAAGGTAAAAAAAAGTTTATCTAAAATAGTTGATCATGGGATAATCTTGTCCCGCAATCATAAAAAGATATAATAATAAAAATAAAAAATAAAAACCCTTGCTTTTACCCTAATTTCAATGAATCAAATGACATAATTCTGTCTTCTTTGCACAAACACCGAACTGTGCCCACTATAGTTAGATGTCATCAGCAAACAGCATAGCATAGCCAGTGTGACCCCTGGGTGGCAGGTGGTGTAAGCATAATCCTTGAATATTTTGCTGCAAAGAAAACATGCACAACCCATGGTAGGAAAATTTATGATATCAAGTCTTTGTGTGTCTGAAGCCACTTAAAGGCACCCCCTGAGAACCTAACCTATGGATGACAGATTCTACTGCCGAATAAAAATATAAAATGTGCATAGACCCTAAATATAAAATAGCATTTACTATTTTTTAAGACAAGTCAAATAAAGATACTGAAATCAGACCCTTAGCAGCAGTAAACATGTGCAGCAACAAGAAGTATAAAAGTACTCACATAACTCCGGTTGGCTTCAACCAGCGGTCACGGGCACAAATCACAGAATCAAACATTGACTCACGTAGAAGAAAGTATCCCATCCACTCAGAGATGATCACATCAACTACCCATCAACCAATTTCTAACGTTAGAGTCAGAACCACAAGCATTTCACAAAACCCAAATGCAAACTTGCATGCCGGGAAAAAAAATAAAATGATGAAGAAACAATTAGAACAGTATTGACAACCACAGCTTAATGGGTAATAACCTTTCTCTGGCAGGGTAACATCTTCCATTGAACCCTCAATCACTTCAACCACATCTTGAAGGTTATTTGCTTTCACTAGTTCACGGGCATGTTCCGACACCTTAGTCGCCTCGACTGCATAGACTTTTTTGGCACCTGCTTGCGCTGACCAGATTGCCAGAATGCCACTCCCTGTTCCTACATCCAACACAGTCTTCTCCGTGGATTCACCAATTCAGTCTCAAATATCAAACACAATAGTCCATTCAAAAGGAAAAAAGAAGTGACTAATACCAAATCAGGAACACTGGGTGTGTGAACATTTGCGTGTATAGACTTACAAACTCATATGCATCTCAATTCGCAGGTATCTGAGAGCAAAGAATTTCTAGTTCCCACTACTTCCCTGCGCTCATAAAAATTGAAATTCTTCTGTAACCATATTTCTATGTTGCCAATGAGCTCACCAAAAGGCAAAAGCAAACAAACAAACTACCATACATTGATACATGCATACATAAACACAGACATGAAGAGCAAAGCTGGTCTCCTTGCTGGAAAAAAGTTAGAGAGAGAGTAAACTACAAATAGGATCGCTGCATTTTTGTAAAATTTGATAGAAACGGAAAAGAAAACTAGAACAAAAGGCTACTATATTGTGTTTCTTTTCTTGTCCTCGGTTTTCTTAGCAAACAAACATAGCATCAGAAAATAGGTGAGAGAGAGAGAGAGAGAGACCTTTCCCTGGAAGTGATGTTTGTTCTGAAAAATGGAGTTGAAATAAGCGTCCATGCGAACGCGGTCGGAGAGCATCTCCTTCTGGTGGAAGAGAAAAGAGTAGGTGCAGAAATAATTAGCAAAATCAACGCCCTTATTCACGGTGGCGCCGCCGTTACTGGTGGCGATACGATCACCGGCGACGCCGTCAGCTGCTGAATCCTCCATGTAAAGATAAAGAAAGCGACTCCAAGAGAGAGAAAGAAGAGTAACTCTGTGCTTAGGGCAACGACTATACAACATGGTGCCAAAAAATCTGGGGATAATATTGCCACGTCAGATTATTACTTTCATGATAATTAAAGGTAAATTATATTTTATACCCTTGTAGTTTAGACAAAGTTTCAAAATGGTCCCTCTAGTTTTAATTTCGCCAATTTACTCCTCCAACTTTCAAAACCAACTCAATGTGTTCCATTTGTTAAAATAAGTCACGGAAGGAGACGGAATTTTGACTTTCCACTTCTCTGTAATTCTCTCTCCTAACTTTGCCATCCCTCTTGACTCTCTCTCTCTCTCACTCCCCATATCCATATCCTCACAAGCGAGCACTCTTTTTCTCTCTAAATCGCACACTCCCCCCTCCCCTTCCCCTTCCCCTTCCCCTTCCCCTTCCCCTCCCTTTTCATCTCCAACTGTATCAATCTCCAATCCCTCCCCACCGACCTACCGTACCTCGTCAACCTCATCGTCCTCAACCTCTCTGGAAATCGCATCTCAAGCGAAATTCTCCCAAACATCGTCCTTTGCACCTACCTCAACGTTACAGGTCTCCTAGAATAACCTTCCGACGATCCGATTCTGACCCAACTCGACCTTCTAATTTGGCTCTGAGTTCTAGATGTCTTTAATAATAGGATATCCGGTCGAATTCCGGTGACCAGGTTCAATGCGAGCTCGTATGTGGGCAATAAGGGTCTTTATGGGTACCGTTTACCGACATTGAAGAGTTGAGGGTTGTCAATTTTGGCCATTGTGGAGGTCGAATTGGGCAGTGGGTTGTTGAGCTTGGTGCTGGGTTTTAGTGCTCTGTGTATATGGTTGAGACTTAAGAGTTACATATCAGAAGAAGGCATATATCAACTGATAATTTAGCAAAACCGTGATGGAAATTGCAATTGCAATTTCTACAATATTTTAATTGGCCCTGAATTCTTTTACATGTCCACTATAGCTTGAGGAAGCAATTGCATTCATAAAGGAAAAATACTCCAAAGAACTGCCTGTGACTAGAGTATGTTTCTTAAAGCCAAATCTTAAGCTTGAAACTCCTATTGGAATTTCTGAGCAACTAGAGTATGTTTCTTAAAGCCAAATCTATTACTACTTGATGTTACTGTTGTCTTTTGGGTTGTCTTTTGGGTTGTGTTTATGAGTGAATGGTTTTGGTTTGTGAGAAAATGGATATGGGGCTTGAGAGAGAGTGAGAGAGATGCAGAGGGATGGCAAAGAAAGGAGAGAAAATGACAAATAGGTGGAAAGTCAAAGTTCCGTCTCCTTCCGTGACTTATTTTAACGGATGGATCACATTGAGTTGGTTTTGAAAGTTGGAGGAGTAAATTGGTGAAATCAAAACTAGAGGGACAATTTTGAAACTCAGCTCAAACTAAAAGGGTATAAAATATAATTTACCCGATAATTAATTATGGGAATTGATTTTGGCACTCCAAAAGTTACCATTGGCACTCCATTGTACCACATCCAGTGCATGTAATACTATACAGTTAATACACTGCATGGAGTGCCATTATTAACTTTTGGAGTGCCAAAATCAATTCCCTTAATTATGTCAATATCATATAATTTGCATTTTGATCTGAGTCGTTTGATTAATGTGGCCAGAACAACGAAGTGCGTATCCAATAGGAAACACTCTGCGGACAAATTATGATCATATTAGCCCCTAACCACAGTTTATCTCTCTGAGACTCTATCATAGATTCATAAGAAGTGAATGTTTTTCTTTCCCTGGGACAAAAAATATAGTAAGATTATATGAGATTTTATCTTAATTATAGTTATGTATTTTAGTCATTTAAAAGGTGAGACATTAGTCTTGAGACGTGCCAAATTGCCAATCAAAGAATCCAAACACAAAGTGGACCACCACCGCCAGGTCACTAGGGGAGGATGTATCGAGGAGCAAGGGGGCTTAAGCCCTCTATGATTTTTAATTTTTTTTTTTATATACCTAAAAAATATATTTTTTTATATTTAAGCCTCCTCTTAAAATTTAGAAACTCCCAATATTTTTTATTTTAGTTTTTGAGTTTTGACAAAGTTTACAATACATCAAAGTATAATACATTCAATTTATGAAGTAATAACAAGCTTATGAAGACATAAGTTAAGTTCTACTAAATAGCATCTTCTTTTTATTCCAATCGCCATAACCAACCATTAACTTTTTGTTATCCTAAGATCGATAACCAACTTAATATGGGTTTTTAGCAGTAGAATTGCACTCTGCAGAACCCAGATCGATCCGGGTTAAAGGGTGGATCGATTCGTATGTTTTGGAGGACATTCTGTGGAAGAAATGCTGAAATGGATCGATCTGGGCTAAAGGGAGGATCGATCCACTTACAAATTTTACAGCACGTACTCTTTCTAGAAAACTCGGATTCGCACACCATTTTTTGTGTTGGAATTGGGACTCAAAGACCTATATTTTGGTATAAAATTTTACTATATTTTTTAAATTACCATTTTGCCCTTGAGGCTGTTTTGTCACAATAAAGATCTTTTATATTGTTTAACTCATGCTATTCTTAACAATTTACATGTTTCCTTACTAATTAGTGTAATTTGGCGCTTGTAGCATTGTTACACGTGTCCTAATCCGTCCAGGGCGGGTTGGGGTGTGACAATATATATATGTATACATGACATCTCTCTCTCTCTCTCTCTCTCTCAAGACTGTCAAAACAACCATAACCCACGAAATGAACTCATATATATAAAGAAATGAAGTGTCACACGTCAAAACCCAAAGCAAACTTGGAGACCAAGTTCAGCTGTATGGCAATCGATTGGGACTAGGTCTCAATCGATTGGTATCAAATATCTATAAAGGCAATCGATTGGTGATGTCGGCAAAGACAATCGATTAGGAAAATGGGTAACCAATTGAGAGTCAAAGTTGGCGATCGATTGGGAATTGTTTCAATCAATTGGGACACAAAATTTACCAACAGAAGGGTAAGGATCAAAGATTAAGTCATATATACATTAAATTGCATTTATAAATGAACATCTGAAAATACAAGGTATTACAAACTCTTAGGGAAAAAAAATTGGTGCAATTTCTAATGACACTCATAGCGACACAAATATAACAAGTAGCTTCTAGTGACAGTTCTAATGACACTTTTGTGTTGTCATTACTCACAAATATATAGGGGTGGGCAAACAGTTCAGTTAACCGAATTTTTTAACCGAACCGAAATAAAATAGTCAATTCGGTTCAGTTATGAACCGAACTAAACTAAATACAGGCTGAAACCGAACTGTTCTAACTAAATCGGTTCGGTTTTCGGTACCACTTGTGAAAACCGAACCGAACCGAAGACCGAATTGTGTAAATGATATATATACCACCGAGAATATTAGGGCAAATAAAACACATGCTTTCTCTTTCTCTTCATTTTTTATCTGACTTCTGTGGAGAGGACTCAACAGCGCCGCACACCACATCTCTTCCTCTTCACCTCTTCACTCTTCAGTCTTCACTTCACCAGTCACCACACCAGCGGCCAGCCGCCGGCGGAGACATCACACTCACACGGTCACACCATGTCACCACCACCAGTCACCTCACTGGCTGCGCCTCCCCACCCAGCTAACGACGACCACTCACGACCTCACGAAGACGACGTTCCGTCGTCCCTGACCTCACGATGGCGAGATGACCGCCGACTGGACGACCGCACTAATTTGTGGGGGTTGTAATTGTTCTTGTGAGTTAATTGATTTCAGATTGTGGAGTTGTATTTGGTTGGATGTTTGGCCATGTTTTTCCAGTGGGGCATTTTTTGTGTTATAGAGCAAAACACTTGTGATTTGGTTTTGGCTTGTTGGAGATCTCTCTCTCTCTGCACTACAAGTCATCATATCTGGGCTTATTCGAGCAAACTTGTTCAAATTCTGAGCAGATCTCTCTCTCTCTCTCTCTGCACTACAAGTCAACAAATCTGTGTATTACATCAGATCAAGAGGTAAGAGCTTTGGACCTTTGGTATCAAGAGGTTTGGTATGTATATATATATACATATGTATATATGTTTGTTTTCGTGTCTGAGCTTTGGTATCCATTTAGATTTTTTAATTTTTTTTTAACTCAGATTAGTTTCCATTTTGTATATGTTAAGAGGTGTTGATCTAGAATTTTTATTTTATTTTTATTTTCATTTTCACAGATTTCTTAGTTTTGATGATTTAAAAAATCACATTTAGTTTTTATTTTATTTTATGTATATATATAATTCCGGTTAACTGAATTTTAAAAACCGAACTGAATTACTAATTTAGTTAACCGAACTGAACCAACCGAATTTCATTTCGGTCAGTTAACAGTTGACATTTTCTCAAACCGAACCGAATCCAAACCGAACCGAACTTCTTCAAACCGAACAGAACCGACCGAATGCCCACCCCTACAAATATATGTCACTTCAAAACTAACATTTAGTGACACATTTAATGACACTTTTTCTCTATCGTTGCAAAGTAACATTTATCGACGGTTTTACCAACACTTGGGTAAGTGTCGCAACAAGGCTTAGCGACAGCACCTATTATGACACTTAGGTAAGTGTTGGTTTAACAACTAGTGATACATTTTATAACCTATTGCAACACTTTTTTTTTAATGTCTTTAAAGGCCTATTTTATTGTAGTATATTAAGAAACCTTCACCTTTAGAAGACCAATCAACTTTGGAAACTATCCCCAAAGTGCTCTCCTAATCAACTTAGGAAAGCTGCCTCTAGCCTAGATTTCCCATTCTCGCTCGCGCGGCTACTCGGACAGGACCCACTCTCCCGGATCATTGTGCGGGCGACATTCCAATTTCCAATCTCTTTCCAGCTTCTCCTAGGGATGGCAATGGGGTGGGTTTTTCGGGTTCCCCGCCCCGCCCCGCCCCGCCCCGCCCCTAATAGGTAGGGTATGGGGGGGCTTAATAGGGTTAGGGGCGGGTATGGGGGAGATTTTCAAAACCCGGGTCGGGGTCGGGTCGGGGTCGGGGTCGGGGTAGGGTCAAAAAACCCGCCCCGCCCCGCCCCGCCCCGAATATACTTGTATTTATATTTTTACCCCTCAATAGTTATGTATATTACCATTTAAAAAAAAAAAACTGCACTATTAGAGAACTAATTGGGTAAGTTAAAAAAAAACTGCACTATTAGAGAAAAAAATGCATTTAGAAATTTGCTTTTTTAATTTGTGTACCAAAAAAAAAAAAAACATAATCGAGGCGGGGCGGGGTCGGGGACCCCGGGGGCGGGGAGAGCACTATGCGGGGCGGGGCGGGGCGGGGGCGGGGGAGGGTTTACTGAAGCGGAGCGGGGGCGGGGTATGGGGGCCCCGTCCCATACCCGCCCCGTTGCCATCCCTAGCTTCTCCTGAGGGCCCGCTTGAGCAGGGCTAGCTCAGGCATCATTCCAGCTTTGAGAAATTTTGCCCAATTTCCAACACCCATCTTTATCAACCAACTTAGTTCCTTGCTTCCATCTTTTCTTTCAGAGCTTAACGCTCTTTATTGCTTCTTTGAACTTATGTAGGGTGTTGCTCATTTTTATCATTTTTCTTTTCTGCTCGATTGATTTTGAACGCTTTGGTAATCTATTCCTTTCTGTCCACGAATAATCAATGTTTAGTTCACTTTCATTGCTAGTTACTTGTGTATTAGCCAAAAATGTCTCTCATGAATTGGTATCTTTAGCCACTTTTGTGACAAAAATTAATATCGGAAAAAAGAAAATACACATCTATTATATCTATTATATAAAGATCAAATCTAAATCCCTTCCCACAATGTGCCACTTGGCATTATGCATGATTTTCTTTTTTCTTATATGACATTTCATACAATCAGTTTTCCTTTTTTTTTTTTCCCATAAAAAAACTTACAAAGAGATATTGAAAAGTCATTCAGCAAAGTGACCTATCATGCTTCCCTATGTCAGCAATTAGAAGTTGAATATCCAAATGAGAAGTTTTCTTTACTGCAATATTTAATCTAATATATAATAAATGACACTGAATCTAGACCAAAGGCCAAAGTACATCAGTTTATTCATTTCTAATTGGTATTTCTCAATCCGGCTCCTCATTAATTTCTTCAACCTCACTTTTTTTTTTTGTTAGAACTCTTCAACTTCATCTCACTTCTATATCCATTCCAAACTCAATTAGACATGTTCCCACTATTGTCAAACAAATAAAAATGAGGATTCAACAGTTGTTTCTCTCTCTAACCTCAGGTTTTCATCAACACCCATTCTCTCTCTCTCTCTAACTTTTACTTTCTTTTTTCAATCACCTAAATTTTCCTCCCCTATTTTGTTTGTTTGTTGGTTTGTTTTTGACAGCGACAACCTCCCACCACCGTCCTCCATCATAAGCCTCCTTAAATCAAACGGAATCTCAAAAATCTAACTATCAACGCCGACCCAGAAACTCTTTGGTCATTTTCCAAATTTTACACTCTTTTCCTGCTTTTCTTTTCCTTTTGATTTCACAAAGAAATAGCTGTCCCTTTTTATATTATTTTTAGACTGTGTTTATAAATATCGATCGATCACTTGGCTTTTTATGTTTGATTTTATAACAAGAAAAATTAAAGGGCCATTTGTTTTAGAAAAAAAATAACAGTCTTTTAAAATAATTTTTTTAGAGCAAATATAGCAGTCACTTTACATGCAATTGATAAACTTAATATATGTACATGTAATACACAAGTTAGTGTATGATAGTATATCATGACTTTGTATTAAGAATTAAAATTTTGTGAACTTTCTCAATGTATCAAGTAGTGTACACTATTATTGACAAGAAAATAAACTATGTGTTAATATCTATATCCGGCTAGTTCAAAACTCGGACTGTCAGACATGTTGCAATGTCAAATTTAACTTAAAATAACGAATATACCCTTTCTAAACTTGAACATTATTTGTGTTTCTATTCATAATAAATCTATTTCATTTATTTTATTATTTTTAATGGTATATGATGTGCAATCAGTAGCGTAGTTAGAAATTTTTTTCAATGGTGTTATCCACTATTTTAAAAAACTTTTACACACTAAATTGTCTTATATAATTTTAACAAAAATATTCTAAATCTTAAAAATATAAATAGAAGAAAAAAAATCTTTAACTACTTTCATTATCAACATTACTTTACAGAAAATTCTCCATGACTAAAGGGCATCTTTCACACTTACCTTCGATCATTTTTTTTTTAATCGAAAACATGGGTATTTTATTATGTAGAAGTGGAATCAAGCATTACAAACTGAGCAACTTGGGGAGGGTACTCCTCAAGCCAGACTCTCAAACATTTGAAAATTTTAGTAAGTTCAGCAAATTCATGGGCAACCATTTTTCATGTTTTAATTAAATATATTATTATAGGCTCGTCATTCAAATACATATTTTTCAATGTGTGTAACCACACAATTATTTATCCATTAATAACTCATTTGATTGAAACTATATTTGATAATTACCCAATATGGGCTTCCTAAACCTCATAAAATTACAAATTTGACACCCTTTTTTTTTTAAGTTGGGTCAACTAAAGGTAGGATATTTTCAAAGCATATAGCTGTGTGTGTAACTTTTTTCTTCCTAAATCTCAGTAAGTTCAGATAAACCCACTTATCAACATGAGTAATGCAATATGTACTCCTAAATGCACAATTAAATGCACAATCAAACTTAAAAATATTGGATTTCGTGCTGAAAAACTTGCACACTCTATACCCCTTTTTTTGTGTACAGACTTTTCAGCACGAGGTCCAATATTTTTAAGCTTAGTTGTGCATTTGGTTATGCATTTAGGAGTCCATCTAGCATTTCCCTATCAACATATAGCTTCGACACTTTTTGCAACGACAGTAGTGATGCTGAAAATGATGGTCCAAGAAAAAAGGAATATGATGGAATATAGTTTATGAAGAAGAAAAAGGGGAAAATAGTTTACGGGGTGGATTGACATTTTAAAAATAAACTTTGGTCTATCTTTATCAGTCAAACTTTTTTTTTTTTTTAAATCTTAATTCTTTTCAAGAACAATTTTCTGTTTTCAATTAGGTTGTTTGGATGATACATGAACATGTTGATTCAGAAAAAGCAATAGTTCTAAATAGTTAGGTGTATGTGTATTTTTTTTTGTTTACATATGAGTTCACCTCTGACTTAAGAGCTAATTTGGGAAAGTAAAGAACTGATTTTGTGGTTCATAAATTAACCGGTTTACAAAATCTAAGTTTTGGTGATGCCAATTCCTTGCATATATAGGAGTTGGAGCTTAGCTCTTTTAAAGTTGGGTCAAACTAACTCATAATAATTAGATAAAAATAAGACTTAAATTGAACCTGATCTAGTTGTAAACTTTTACAAACACACTCACTACTTTACAATTGGGGCTTTACAAGCCAACACAATTCTGATATCAAGTGAAACGTGAACATATATATTTTAAACACCGCGGACGTAGTAGCCAAGTTGGCAAGGCGTGAGGCTTCCTTAATTGGGCGCCTCGGGTTCGAGTGTTAGTAGTGGGATATTATTGGCCATTATCCATACTTGAGTCCCTCGGATCCTTCCTACTTGTACGTTCTTGGTGCTGTAGTGATGTGCTCGCCCTTCCAAACAGTAGATGTGGCTCAAAGCAAACATGTTAGGAAATTATATTTTCTAATAAGAGTGGGCAACATATTAATAGCAGTTATATTATAAGAGCTATTATTTAAAGGGGCTTATATTATGTGGTCTAATTGTAGGAAGCCCATGGACTTCTACTGGGTATGGGTTTAATGAGTAGATACCAAATACTGATCATGTTAGGAATAATGGGAACCCTAACATATCAGTATATAAAGACATATAGGTTATGGTCCCCAATATGTCAAATCATATATACTACTTCCTCCTCCATCCCATCAAGAGAAGGAACCCATTACAGATCTAAGGAGATTTGATTGAGGAAGACATAACTGATCGTCATCGTTCTTCTAAGGTTTGCTAATTGCTTCCATGAATACATGTATTTATTCTACTATATTATATCCTTGATAATCTAACATGATATGATCTTAGGGTTGTAATTTTACTACTCTAGAGTTCTACAATTTTATAGTTAAAGATTCTAACAAGTGGTATCAGAGCAGTTATCATGTTGATTATTAGGGCTTTTATGCATAATGTTTGGTCGATGCATTATATGTTGGCGGATTGTTGTTTCAAAGAGATGGCACTTGTTTTTTTTTTCCGGCTGATTCATGTATGATTGCAATGGCATTTGATTCAGTAATATCATTAAAATAATATGATGGCACTTGATTTGAATCATCATGGCGGCGTCATGTGCATATATTTGGCAGTGCTCAATAGGCCCAACATCATATATTCATAATATATTAGCATATTGATGAACGTGGACGTGGTAAGTGATAGACATGTTTCTAGTATTTTCTGGAATAGTCCATTCATAATCAGCTAGGGATCTTGGACATATGTTTTGCTTTCACACATTGCAAATATTGGATGGGTGATGGGTCCAGATTCTCTCAGGCCCATTAAATTTGGGCCTTATAATGGCTCAACGATAGTGCTTCTCTAGGGTCAACATTTTTTTCAACGAATTAAGTTCCATGGAAACTGCACTTTAATTAAAATAATTTTTATTGTGCTTTAAAATATTGGTTAATTCATAACATGAATTAAGTTTTATGATAGCTTAAGATTTTTGGGGTCTATTTTAGGCTCCAATACAATATGTCTGATATTTCAAATAAATAAATTGAAATAATATGTTGCCAAAGTAACCCCTGTTGTGTAAATTTATTTATTTTGAAATATTAAGATGGTATATCTGTTATTCATGCGATTAACAATCGGCCCAAAGGAAGATTCTTAATTGGCCGAATGATCGGTGTACATGTAGTGGTAAATATGTGACAATTATCAAGTTAATTATCCATGTGGGCAGTGAGTCGGCCCAAAGGAAGGCTACTATTTGACAGGACTTATTGTCAATATTTGATCACTACACGGGGAGTACCACTTACAGTTGATATTTCTGTCCAAAGACTAAATATCAATGTTGTTCTAGGTATCCTGTGATGGGCCCACCATTAAGTAAATTATTTAATGTGTCATGCATGCATACATATATAAAGTATTCATAATATGTTTATGTCATGACATGTTATTAATTATGAGCAAATTATTTTATTTTATTTTGTTCTCTATTCAGTTTCTGTTACAGCTACAAATGTTTCTGCTCAAATTAGTGCTATCCCAATGCTGAATGGGGGAAACTTTAAGGTATGGAAAGAGAACGTGGAAATCGTTCTTGGATGTATGGATTTGGACCTTGCGCTAAGGACCGAACGACCCACTTCGACTACGGAAAACCCGAATGAGGGTAAAATTGAGAAGTGGGATCGCTCGAATTGCATGAGTCTGATGATTATGAAACGTTCCATTCCGGAAGCGTTTCGGGGCTCGATCACTGAGAGCACAAATGCTAAGAAGTTCCTCTATGAATTACAACAATATTTTGCTCAAAATGAAAAGTCGGAAACGAGTACCGTTTTGGCTACTCTGATTTCCATGAGGTATAAAGGAAAAGGGAACATAAGGGAGTACATTATGGAAATGTCTCATCTCAGTGGGAAACTCAAGGCACTAAAGTTAGAGTTATCTGAGGACATGCTGGTGCACTTGGTTCTCATATATCTTCCTGCACAATTCAGTCAATTTAAAGTGAGTTATAACACCCAAAAGGACAAATGGACTCTTAATGAGCTCATATCTCACTGTGTGCAAGAAGAGAAAAGAATTCAGCGAGACAAGACTGAAAGTGCTCATTTAGCATCAACCTCTCAGAATAATAAAAGGAAGAGAGCTAAGGATGCTGCAGACGTGACACCTCAGCAGAAGGAACTAAAGAAGCAAAATGAGGAATTCCTTTGCTATTTCTGCAAGAAGAGAGGCCACATGAAGAGAGACTGTCCCAAATATGCCGCTTGGCGTGCAAAGAAGGGTAAGCTTCTCGTTTTGGTTTGTTCTGAAGTTAATTTAGCTTCTGTACCTAAAGATACTTGGTGGGTAGATTTTGGTACTACTACTCACATAAGTATGTCTATGCAGGGTTGCCTGTGGAGCCGGCCGCCAACTGATGCTGAAAGATTCATCTTTGTGGGTGATGGTAAGAAAGTTATAATGGAAGCTTTAGGAAATTTTAGATTATTATTAAAGACTGGTGTTTATTTGGATTTGATTAAGACTTTTGTTGCACCGTCTTTTAGACGAAATTTAGTTTCTATTTCTAATTTGGACAAATCTGGTTATGCTTGTTCTTTTAAAAATAATAAGGTTAGTCTATTTCAAGATTAAAAACTTATTGGTACCGGTTCTTTGATTGATAATCTTTATATGCTTGACACTGTTACTTCCTATAATGAAATTCTGCATACTAATTCACGTGGTACAAAGCAAAAATTAAGTGAGAATTCCGCCACCTTATGGCACAAGCGATTAGGCCATATCTCTAAACAGAGAATTGAGAGACTTGTGCGTGACGGGATTCTTGACCCCTTAGATTTGGCAGACTTTCAAGTCTGCATTGAGTGCATTAAGGGGAAACAGACAAACATAAGGAAATTAGGTGCCAACAGGTGTACAGACGTCTTAGAACTCATTCACACTGATGTATGTGGTCCATTCCCTACAGCCTCTTGGAATGGACAACAATATTTCATTGCGTTCATAGATGACTACTAAAGATATGGGTACCTATATTTGATACATGAGAAGTCACAGTCCCTGGATGTTTTCAAGTCATTTAAAGCCGAAGTTGAACTTCAACTTGGCAAGAAAATTAAGGCTGTCAAATCTGACCGTGGTGGTGAATACTACGGTAGATATGACGGATCAAGTGAACGACGTCCAGAACCCTTTGCTAAATTTGTAGAGGAATACGGTATCGTCCCTCAATACACAATTCCAGGCAAACTTAGCATGAATGGTGTAGCTGAGAGACGAAACAGAACGCTCAAGGACATGGTAAGAAATATGATTAGTCATTCTTCTTTACCAAAATCACTCTAGGGAGAAGCTCTAAAGACTGCAGCATATATACTTAACAGGGTTCCAAGTAAAGTAGTAACCAAAACCCCTTATGAATTATGGACTAGAAAGAAGCCTAGCATTAGGCATTTACACATTTGGGGTTGTCCAACTGAGGCACGACCTTATAGGCCACATGAAAAGAATTGGACTCTAGAACAGTCAGTTGCTACTTTGTTGGATACGCGGAACGCTCTTGGGGCCTTTAAGTTTTATGATCCCACTGCTAGGACATTTTTTGAAACGGGAAATGCAAGATTTCTTGAGGAAGTTGAGTTTGTGAGAGAGATAAGGTTAGAGACATTGTCTTTGAAGAGAAATTTATTCCTAATCATATTGCTATTGAAAATGTTCAGATTCATATTCCTGACATTGTTCAAGATGCAAATCCGGATATGCGAGACAATGTACAAGAGCTCCCTGTGCAAAATGAACAAATTATACTTGAAGTGCAAACTCAACAACCTCAAGAGGAGATGCCATTAAGAAGATCCACTAGGGAAAGGAGAAATGCAATTTCGGATGATTATATTGTATTCTTCCAAGAACATGAGTTTGACATAGGGATAGTAGAAGATGATCCAATCAACTTTCACCAAGTCAAACAAAGTTCCATCAATGGTCTCAAGCAGGCTTCCCGTCAATGGTATCACAAGTTTCATCAAGTAATCACCCCGTATGGTTTTGAGGCGAATGTGGTTGATGACTATGTATATCACAAGTTCAGTGGGAGTATTGGGCAGATATTTGAGTAACCCAGGAATGGATCATTGGAAAGCAGTCAAATGGATTATGCGATATTTATAGAGAACAAAGGACTACATGCTCACGTTTCGGAGATCATATCTTTTGGAGATCGTCGGGTATTCTGATTCCGATTTTGTTGGATGCCAAGACAGTAAGCGATCCACATTAGGCTATGTTTATATGCTGGCTAGAGGAGCTATATCTTGGAAGAGTGCTAAGCAAACACTCATAGCTTCTTCAACCATGGCTGCGAAGTTCATAGCCTGTTATGAGGCATCCAATCATGGGATATGGTTGCGAAACTTTGTCACTGGACTGCGTGTGGTAGATGGCATTTAAAGGCCATTAAAGATATACTATGACAATAAAAGTTTCTGGTTGTTAAGGAAAGAATTCAGAGTGGTCAAATTTTGATAGAACATATAGGGACAAACTCCATGATTGCGGATCCGCTGACCAAGGGATTACCTCCCAAGGTCTTTCACGAGCACACTGCTCATATGGGTGTTAGGTTGTCTAACGATACTTTGGTTTGGTGGGAGTTAACTTTGGATGTTCTATTTTTGACATTTATGGTTTTATTTTCTGCAGAATAAAGTTGATGGTTTAAAGTTTATCTCTGAATCTAACTATTTTCTATATGCGGTTTTGCATTATTTCGGATTGATCTCACTAAAGACTAAAGTAGGACCAGTTGGAAATAGGCATATCTGAGATCACATTGTATGTAATTTCCATGCTACTCATCCATACTTGATCTATGTCGTTGAATGTGTTGGTATGGTGACCATTGAAGGTCTAGTTACGATTATGTGTGACGAAAGCCGCCTTGATTCCATACTAATATAGGAAATGGACCAGATTGAAACTAAAGTGAAGTCCAAAGATAAATAGCACAGGTGCGCATCTAAGGAACATATAATATAATTGTTTCAGGAATCATATGTAGCCCAAGTGGGAGATTGTTAGGAAATTATATTTCCTAATAAGAGTGGGCAACATATTAATAGCAATTATATTATAAGGGCTATTATTTAAAGAGGCTTATATTATGTGGTCTAATTGTAGGAAGCCCATGGACTTCTACTGGGTATGGGTTTAATGAGTAGATACCAAATACTGATCATGTTAGGAATAATGGGAACCCTAACATATCAGTATATAAAGACATATAGGTTATGGTCCCCAATATGTCAAATCATATATACTACTACCTCCTCCATCCCATTAAGAGAAGGAACCCATTACAGATCTAGGAGATTTGACTGAGGAAGACATAATTGATCGTCATCGTTCTTCTAAGGTTTGCTAATTGCTTCCATGGATACAGGTATTTATTCTACTATATTATATCCTTGATAATCTAACATGATATGATCTTAGGGTTGTAATTTTACTACTCTAGGGTTCTACAATTTTATAGTTAAAGATTCTAACATTGGGGACTCCTATGGTCACACACAAAGGAGTTTTTGCGCACACAATTTCCCTTTCCAATACTTGAAAAAAAATTTTAAAAAAAAAGCAACATCCATACTTTAAACATTTTAAAAAATGCATTAAGATAAATCATAAATAAAAATATCAACATTTGTAGGCACGTCCTTGAAAACTTTAACTAGATACTAAATGTAGGCATATAAGTTATAACCCTACTTTTATGTTTGAAACAATTAAATACATGTACGTTTTATCTAGATGATCAGTTTTCACAAGTCGTGCATGTGGCCCTAATTACAGACTACTCTAAAACACTCTCTTCTCTTTCTTAAATTTTTGTGCATGTGGACCGACTATGACCTTATCTATCCGTATTAATTGTCACAAAAAATCTTTCGTATATAGTATAGTAATGCTATGTTTCCCAAATTTATGTAATAACTTGATATGCACAAAAATATCAGGTTAAAGTTAGGCCTCGTCATCTCAGGAAAGAGAAGTCAAGTCATCTTGAATTTGGAATGATTGCATAGCCATCCCGGGCTTTTGCGCCAAACCTCCCGGGATGGTCGTAAGTCCGAACGTTCTTTCCAGATGGACCCTACATGGGCGTGCCCCGGTAGGCGTGATTGCTTGGTCAGCAAGCCTCCAGGCAGTTTCCTATCCCAGCTAGAAGACTAAATGGAAGGAGCAGGCAGTTTCCTAAACCACTTAGAAAATATCCCTAAATTCATGTAAACTAAGCTGTAAATAGATTAGGCTTCCTAATATATAAACTTACTTTGTACGGGCAGTCTCTTTCACCTATAAAAGAGGCCACCTGCCCCCATTGAAGGGGGTCGCATTCTATTAAAAAGAATAGCACATTATTATCACTCATACGTATACACCCGGTCGATTTTACTGGGAGTGCTGCCCAATTGTTGGCTCACCAGGCCTACCGGTGATCTGCTGACGAAGCGCACTGACGCACCCATGGACGTAGGTCACCTTGTTAATGGGACCGAACCACACACAAACTCTTGTGTCCCCCGTATCTCTCTCTGAATTTCTCTTACCAATTTTCAGCATCATCAGTTTGGCACCGTCTGTGGGAAACGATAAATTTTTCACCAACAAACTTCTTGACTGATCAACATGCCATCAAACACGGGTAAGAAAAAAACTGCCACGGTTGGTCAGGAGAACTTGCAGCTCAAGCAGCAGGCCACCTCCATGACCTCCGAGCAAATGACAGCGGTGCTCGCGCAACTTCTGGAAGGCCAGCGGCAAACCCAACAGCAGATTGAAAGCGATGTTGGCCTTACAGGAGAATCGTCCTCAATCCGAGAACCAAACCGGGAAGAGTGCCCCCGACCGAGAGCCCGTGCATGTCCGGAACCGTACCCACTCTGCGCTGGTATCCCCGTCGGATTGGGAACACATCCGGGATGGTGACCGTAGCAGAGCACCCAGGCGCACCAGGCAGCAAGCTCGGACCAATCCTCGCCGGGTGGAAGATGCTAGAGATATCATCAATAGACGACGTGTCACCATGAGGGAGGAATCAGGACTAATGACCCGAGAATCAGCCAAAGACCCTCCGGTCAGGAGCCGGGGAGATCTTAGGCATACGATTACCCGAAGCTAGAGCTGGGTTCTATCCCCAAGGATGACGCACTTCGAGGAGAAAGCATCATCATCAGACCCGACGTACCGCTCGGATATGGAAAGGAAAACCGGGCGAGATATAAAAGCCCAGATCGAGGACTTGCAACAGCAAATCAAAAAATCGAGCCACAAACAGCTCCACGATCACACAATATAGAGACCGAGTCGCCCTACACCGCTCGGATCACCGTGTTCCCATCCCGCAAAAATTTAAACCGCCACATCTCAGCTCTTATGACGGTTCAGGGAGCCCAGTAGATCATGTCCGCACTTACAAGGCTCAGATGGCGCTGGTTACCACGATCGACAAATTATTGTGCCTGGCCTTCCCTAGTACCCTTAAAGGCCCAACCGCGCAGTGGTTCTATGCTCTGACACCCCGAACGGTTGATGACTTTAAGACAATGAGCAAGCTCTTCATCAGCCAGTTTGTGGGGATGCTCGACCGGTCACAACTGGACACCCAGTTGCTTAACGGTAAGCAGCTAAAGGGGGAGTGCCTGAGGGAGTACGTGGACCGTTTCAATCAGCAAAGGCTTCAGATTTGCAATCTGAATGAAACGACCGCAATCATGGCTTTCTGCTCGGGGGTTCAACACACCAAAGTTGCTGTGTCGTTCCACCGTGACCGACCGGCAACCCTGGTGGAACTCTCAGAGAGGGTCAAAAAATACATCGACATGGAGGAGTTTCTGAAGTCCAAGCACGCCAGTTTTATGGGAGAAGAATCCCCAAAAGATAAACGGAAACGGGAAGACTCCGAGAAGGGTCCGGGAAAGAAGCCCAAGCCAGTTCAGCAGAGAGGCATTGGGATCAGGCCACAATTACCTTCACCCTACTTTTTCGGCCAATCCACGAAGTTATGGCCGCCGTAGAGATCCAAAGGCTACTCTAGGAGCCCGCCAAGTTGAAAATCCTGCCCGGTAAGAGGAACCGGGACAAGTTCTGCCGCTTCCACAAAGACCATGGACATGATATAGAGGATTACTTTAAGCTTAAGATTTCCATTGAGAAGCTGATCGAGCAGGGCCACCTAGCTGAATTTGTGGCACCAAACAGACGACCTTGGCAAGAAACCCGGACTCCCGAGCAACCGCGACCCCTCGGGAAAATTAATGTATTCTCCGGAGGCATTTCGGGCGGAGGGGATTCACAGTCGGCCAGGAAGAGGCATGCTCGGGCATCTCGATCGGATGTCTGGCATGTCCAATCCACCCGCTCTTCCCCAACCGACGTGTTGATATTCTCATCCAAGGACATGCTAGGCCTGCACTACCCTCATGATGATCCGCTGTAGTGACACTCTCCGTAGCAAACTATGTGATTAAAAGGGTGTTGGTAGACACGGGCAGCTCCTCTGACATCATGTTTGTCTCAGCATTCGATTAACTAGGGATATCTAGGGATCGGCTCCGACCAGTGGCCACTCCCGTGGTAGGTTTTAACGGGTCCAGCACTCAACTGCTCGGTACCATCGAGCTCCCGGTCCTCATGGGAGCCTGCCCTCAACAGGCATCTGTACTGGCAAGCTTTGTGGTCGTGGAAGCTCCATCTGCGTATAATGTCATCATTGGGAAGCCAACCCTCAAGAAGACCAGGGCATTCGTATCAACGCACAGCCTGGTGGTTAAATTCCCAACCATCCAAGGGCCCGGGAGCCTACACGGAGACCAAGCCGTGGCCCGGAGTTGTTATGTCAGCTCTCTGCACTAGGAGGCCATCGTTGAAACACTGAATGTCCAAGAGATGGACCCAAGGGATCAGAATGATAGAGTGGGATTGATCGGGGATATGGAACAAGTGGTGCTAGATCCGTAACTCCCCGACCGAACGGTCACTATCGGCACCCTTCTGGAGCCCGACCTTAGGGAGAAGCTAATTCAGTTCCTGCGCCAGAGTCGAGATGTGTTTTCTTGGTGTCATGAAGACATGCCCGGGATTGACCCCCGAGTAATGTCTCACCGACTCAATGTCAACCCAAACTCCCGGCCTATGAAGCAGAAGAGATGGGGCATAGCCCCCGAGAGGCAGAAGGTAGTGCGCAAGGAGGTCGATAAACTGCTCAAAGCAAAATCTATCTGAGAGGTCCACTATTCCGACTGGTTAGCAAACGTAGTACTGGTCAAGAAAAGCAACAAAAAGTGGAGGATGTGTGTGGACTTCACCGATCTGAACAAAGTCTGCCCCAAGGAGTGCTATCCACTGCCCAGGATAGATCTCCTCATGGACTCCACAGTCGGTCATTCGCTCCTCTCGTTCATGCATGCCTACTTCGGGTACAATTAGATTAGAATGTACCCCGGGGACGAAGAAAAAATCTCAGTCATCACGGATCAGGGGACCTACTACTGCAAAGTCATGCCTTTCGGCCTTAAAAACACCGGTGCAACCTATTAACGCCTGGTCAATCACATGTTTAAGGACTTGATTGGGAAATCCATGGAGGTCTACGTCGATGATCTGCTGGTTAAAAGCCGAGACGAGTCTAACCATCTTGAGCATTTAGCCGGGGCATTCAACATTTTGAGAAAGTTCGGGATGAGGTTGAACCCGGCCAAGTGCACATTTAGCGTCTCATCTGGGAAGTTTCTTGGGCACCTAGTCAGCAGGCGGGGGATTGAAGCGAACCCCGAAAAAATTTAAGCCATCATAAACATGCGGTCACCTAGGTCAACCAAAGAGGTACAGAGTTTGGCCGGACGGGTGGCTGCATTAAATAGATTCGTGTCCCAAGCTACCGATCGGTGTCTGCTATTCTTCAAGATCCTTCGCAAAGGTTTTAGTGGTCAGAAGAGTGCGAGGAAGCATTCCAGGAACTCAAGAAGTACTTGGCATCGCCCCCTCTACTCTCAATGCCCACGCCAGGCAAAGAATTGTTCTTATACTTAGCGGTGTCACGCTCGGCGGTTAGCTCGACACTCATTCGGGAAGAGCACGGGATACAATTCCCGGTCTATTACACAAGTCGGACACTTTAAGGCGCAGAAAGTAGATACTCCCGTATTGAAAAGCTCGCCTTTGCCCTCATCACTTCAGCTCGGAGACATCGCCCGTATTTCCAGGCCCACGTCATTGTGGTCCTTATAGATCAGCCCCTCCGTAAGATCTTGAGTAAGCCTGAAATATCCGGGAGGCTCGTCAAATGGGCCTTAGAGTTAGAGGAATTTAAAGTGGTCTACAAACCCCGTACAGCGATTAAGGGACAAGCAATGGAAGACTTCATTGTTGAATTCACATACCAAGAAGACCCAGTTAAAGATCCCGCCCCACCGATCTTACCGCCCGGCCTAAAGTCAGATATCCCGACCTGGGTACTTTATGTGGATGGTTCTTCCAACAAACAGGGCAGCGGAGTAGGGATCATCTTAACCATGCCCGATGGGATCCAGGTCGAGTATGCGCTCAGGTTCGGATTCAAAGCCTCCAATAACGAGGCCGAGTACGAAGCCTTGTTGGTTGGATTACAAATGGCAACCTCAATGGGCGCACTGCAAATGCAAGGTTACAGTGACTCTCAGCTTATGGTAAATCAAGTCAACCAAGAGTATGAGGCTCGAGAGCATAATATGGTAGCTTATCTAGCCCTTGTCCGAGCAGTTTCAAAGAAACTTCAGGGGTTCTCTGTCACGCAGATACCTAGGGAGGAAAACACCAGGGCTGACCGGTTAGCCCGCCTCGCTTCATCTTCAGAGTCAGACCTGCCCGGGATAAGGATAGAGTACCTACCCGAGCCAAGTGTGTTCAACTCAGAATGCATGGAGGTCGAACCGGCCACCATAGAACCTAACTGGATGGACCCAATCATTGAATTTCTTGCAACATGCGCATTACCAGACAAAAAGGAAGAAGCCCGCTGGGTTAAATACCACATCATTGATGGCATCCTCTACAAAAGGGGATTTTCTATACCGTACCTCTGTTGTGTCCACCCTACACAGGTCCAAGCAATACTGTACGAAATCCATGAAAGGGTGTGCGGGATCCACATCGGAGGCTGGGTACTCTCACACAAAGCCCTGCTGCAAGGTTACTATTGGCCGACCATGGCCAAAGACTCTCAAGAATACGTCAAGAGATGTGCTACGTGCCAAAGATTTTCTCCCATGATCAACCGTCGGGGAAAGCTTCAGACGCCAATCCTCAGCCCCTGGCTGTTCGCTTAGTGGGGCATTGATATTGTCGGTCCCCTACCAATGGGAAAGGGACAAGTCAAGTTCGCTGTCATTGTCGTGGATTACTTCACCAAGTGGGCGGAGGCCGAGCCCTTGGCAACAATCACCGAGAATAAAATAGAAAACTTCATGGAAAGGAATATCCTCAGCAGGTTTGGCGTCCCCCGGGTTCTGGTTAGTGATAACAGTAGGCAATTTGACACCTTGGTATTCAGGCAGTTCTGCTCGGGGTATAGGATATCCAATCACTACTCATCCCCTGAGTACCCCCAGGCCAATGGCCAAACCGAGGTGACCAACCAGACTATTCTTCAGTCAATTAAAACAAGGCTTGAAGAGGCCAAAGGACTATAGGCAGAGGAACTACTAACCCTCATGTGGGCCTACCGCACAACTCCCCGAGCGGCAACAGGCGAAACACCTTTCTCACTCACCCTACGGCTTCGAGGCGGTAGTCCCCACAGACCTGGGGTTGCCCTCTTACCGGGTGGCAAACTTCGACGATCAGAAAAACGAAGAGGCCCTCAGAACCGAACTTGACTTGGTAGAAGAAATAAAGGATCGGGCCTATCTAAAGGTGGCAGTGTACAAACAAAGAGTCTCCCGGTACTATAACAACAAGGTCGAGCATTGGGGTTTCCAAGTGGGAGACCTCGTCCTGAAGGCGGTAAACTAGTCTACCAAAGTCCTGAGCCACGGGAAGTTGGGGCCAAACTGGGAAGGACCGTATATAGTTACAGGGGTCAATCGACCAGGTGTAGACACCCCGATTTTGACCAAACGTCAAATCCAGGGATTGGTTACCTCTTAAGACCGATGATGACGATGACCGGTAAAATTCTAAGATTTTCCAGAGAATTCAAATTCTTCAAAACAAAATTCAAAAATCAAAATAAGAGAGAGAGAGAGAGAGAGAGAGAGGGAAATTGGGTACTCGGGGGGAAACCCGAACGTTGAAGAACATGTGAGAAAATCAGTCTACAAATTTTTTTATTCAAATAAGAGATATAATATGAAAGAAGTTTTCAAAAGAAAAAGAGGAAAAGAAATTTTCAGAAAAAAAAAGAGAAAAAGAAAGAAATAAAAATATACCATGTATATAGGTGTATCTTAATAAAGTACACTACATATATAAGTACATTAGTATATAATTTGCTAATAATTAAGATTGTGGTAATGTAGGTTTTGAAAATTAAAAAGAGGGCAAAATTCTGTTAGCCCCGGCACGCGAGAAAGCCGGTGGCACTCACTGAGTGCCGCTCGGCATTGAGCGAGTGCCGCCGGCAGCCATCGAGTGCCGCGAACTATAACAGACTGCTTTTCTCACATGTTCTAGAAGAAAACTTTGCACATGGGTTTCCACCCGAATTTACCTATTTAACCTTGATATGATGGTCTATATAAACAGGCCTTCATCTTCTTCATGAGGACTTTTGACTCTTACTTTTAAAAATTTTCACTAGAGAGAGAGATATAATAGAGAAAGAATTGGAAGAAGAAAGAAGAGTTTTCTTGAAGAATTGAAGGGAGAATTTGAAGATTGTGGAAGAGCTTCCTAAGAAATTGAATAAATCCTTGAGGTCATAGAGGTAATCTCTCAATCCTTGGTAGAATTAGGTGAATTCAATCACAAGTTCATAGTTCTAGGAACTTTACATATTTTCAAAACCTCTCTTCCTACCCTATTTCATCACACACCACTTAGAGCTTGTGATTGAATTCCATAATGTTTCATTAATTTGGATCCAAAATAGAGCTTTGGATTTATGAATAAAAGAGTTTTGATTTGAAATTTTCAAATAACCTTTGATTTCCTTTCTTTTGTTTATATTCTTCTCAAGAGGTCTATAAGATCTTCAATATCTCATTAGATTTCTTTGAGTTTGATCCTCTAGTTTCCTATGATCCTATGATTTATATGGGGATTAAAGTGGATCATGATCATCTCTACATGTAGTTGGTAGAATTCAAGTCTTAACTCATGACTTGAAATCTCCTCACTAAAAATCTTATGGGATTCATGCTATATTCCATAGAGGTTTATGTAGTTGGGATTTCATTTAGTCTCCAAGGACCATTAACTTGGTAGGAGAAATAATAAGATGACTCCACATTCTTCAATGACCATACATTTGAGAGAAGAATTGAATGTAGATTTTCATTTAAAATAAGTAAGACCTTAGGATTTTCTTGCTAGATCTCCAATTATGTGATCTATGATAGGAATCCATCAAGGTTAAATCTAAGGATTTCTCCCTACTCCATTATTTGTCCCAATAATCATAATCAAACTTGATTCTAGTCCTTTCTAGGATCATGAATCAAGTTGGTTTTAAACTATGAACATCAACTTAACAAAGGTGCAGTGAATCCATAAACCAATTATGATCAAGGATTTTTTATAGAGTCATGATTCATTAGAAATGGATGAGACTAATTGGAGGATGTTCATAACTCATTTAAGTACCTCTGTGATTTTTGTTTTGATGAAATTCCATGTCTAAGATGGTTTGGTCTTATGATTTCAAAAAATACAACTCTCTGTCCAAAATTTCAGAACAGTAAGTCCGTTTTGAAATTAATAAATCAGAACTTTAATAGAGTTTACCGGGCCTCTAATAATTTTTTCTAAGTACCTTAATGTGTTAGGAAGATACCCTAAAAAGATCTAAGTGTTTCTCATTTTTTTACTATTTTTAGAAAATCGTACAAGATCTCTGGACAAAGAGTTGCAGATTCCTGAGTGATGTCTAGTTTTTTCCATATTCCCAGAGATCTAACCATTCAAACCTTGATTTTCTTTTTGGGTTATAAACTACACTCATAGAGGCATATCATATCCAAAAATCATTAAGATCCAACCGTTGGAAGTATGGTTTTTCTACTTTTTAAATCTGGTCTGCTCTCTGTAATTTAGGAAAAACAGTCACTGTTTTGTCTATTCTCATTGATTTTAACTTAAATGGTTCCCTAATGTCTTGGGACCCAAATCATGTTGTGAATAATGATAATTTAGTTTAAATCCAGAGGCTAAGTGATCCAAGTTAGTGAATAAATCCATATCTTATTCTTGTTCATATTCATTCATACATTCATATACATTAATGTTTATGATTAGAACTAGTTATTGGATAAAGTTGGACTTAGTTGAACCTAATTGAGCATAAACATGGATTCCTTATGATCATGTTGGAATTATAGAACCCCTATATGGACATTACATTGGCTCCTAGTTGAGGCTTGTATGTCTATAGAGATGCTATGGCTCCAACTAATCAATAGGAATTCATAGTTTTGACAATTCTTTCCATGCTTGATAGATCTAAGCTAGAGATTAGGATTGATTACTTGATGTCATATTATGTGAAGCATGTGGACTAACTCTTTATTTTGTAGCGCATTTGAGGTACAATTTCTCAATCCTTCTCTAGTTTGTTCTATTCTTTGATTTTATTGATCTTCGATTCCATGCGCGACACCTTAGGTTAGGTCTTGCCTTATGTGTTTATATGCGTTAGAGACCTTTTTCTTAGGTTTGTTTTATATGTATACATTGCACGTTTAAATTCGCAGCTGGATCCCGAGTAAGTTTCCTAGTTCCCTATTTGCACATCATCTCGCTTGCTATTTGAACTATGTGGCTTATGAATGATATTTTGTCGTTAGCAATCTTGTACCCTTTTCAACATGCTTGTGTAATGTATTATTTATATATATATATATGTATTAGTTGAGGGCATGCTTAGATTAATAATTCGATTAAAAAGGATGATGAGTAGAGGCCTATCACGAGATAGGATGAAAAGGGGTGTTTTAGTCCGCCGGGCTCCTTCCCTTTCATTCCATAATCCCCGGATCCAGATTATCTTTGGTTTCGCAAAAGATCAGTTTGCTTTCAAAATGATTTCTTAATTTCCCCTTAAAAATTAAGTGGCGACTCGTGTTTTTATTTGAAATTCAAAAAATATTTTAAAAACAAAAGTGGGCCCAAATGACGGCATCCACACCGGGCACCTACTAGTTACAAACTTTGGACGAGTATGAGCTTTTTCACCCATGGAACATACAACTCCGCAAATACTTTCAGTAGTACTCAGGGGCGAGCGGGTTAGCACTGGCTAGGATTGTCTGTAGCTTTACTCGAGCAAATCACTATAAATTTCTAAATAAAATAAAGGTTTTCTATTTTACTTCGTGAAATTATTCCTAACAGTGTTCCGTGCAAAATGGAACAACCTCGAGCCTAACCCTGAAGCTCCTCAAAAGACCTTGGCCCAAAACCAAGGCACAAAAGACCTCGGGGTTATACCCAAGGTATAAAAGACCTTGGCTCAACACCAAGGCGAAAAAAGGACCTCGGGCCTAACCACGAGGCACAAGCTTCGCCTAGGTCCAACCGATGATGGGGGCGAAACCCCCTAGGTGGCTGATGATGGCAAGCCTCAAAAGACCCTGCAACCACCCATGTTCCAGGTCGGTTTTCTACGGTCCCTCACTCCTACACTCCCGCCTTAGCAAAATGCTTGGGGGGCAGGAGGATACCAGACCAAAACAGGAAATCATACCGATCATTAACAGGGCTAGCAATCCTAACGTTCTAAGTACCTACAGTGATCAGAGGAAAGCTGTCTGGACAGTAAAACAGGGTACGCTCCTAAAATACACCGGGCGGGACCTTTAAAACGGGTCAAGAAGACCAAGAATTCTACCGGTTATGGTCTTAAACCATTTGCTAAGGCAGGGAGTTAGATCGATCAAAACCGGTTGAGAATTGGCAAACACAAGCACAAGTGCAGAAACAGTAAACAATTAATGGAAAATTGGTCTCAAGGACCTTTTCATTAATTCAAAACGATTTGTACAGGGCCTTGGGCAGTTGTAGTAGCCTCCCAAATATATATATATATATATATAATACAACACAAAGAGAAAGCAGGTCGGGGACCTTAGTCGTCCACTTCGACCACATCTTCAGTCTCCCCAGCCTCTTCTCCTGGGGCAACTCCTTCTTCAGTTCCCAAGCCCCCGCCCAGGGCAGGCTCTGCAGCTCCAACACCAGCAAGAGGATCCTCATCAGCCGCGGGACCGACATCCCAGTAGTCCGAATCAATCCCCTCGTAGGACGAGATGTCCCACTCGGGGTGATCTCGGGCAATCCGCCGTTTCAGATCCTCGTAGCCCTGGAAGAAGCCGTGTAACACCCGTACCTGAGAAAAAGGTTTAACTATCTCATAATATGCATTAATTAATAATAATTAGTGTATAAGAATAGATTAAGGGGAGGCTTGGACTCGCCCATGGAAAAGCCCAATGAGGACGAACAGGTTTGGAAGTGGGACCCAGCAAAGGGTCCAGATAAAAAATGAATTAATTTGCATTTAAATGCATTTTATATGACTACTTGGAATATGTTTAGTTGCTTTCATATCAAATTGTTAATATGTTACTAATTAACCCAATAAGGGAATTTTTACAAAAAGGTGCATAATTAGTAGGTACGTTAGCAATTTTATAAATATTTGGGACCACGTGTGGGACCCATACGAGACTTAGACAAACACCCATTTAGAAGTATTGGGTAGCTAATGGAATTATATAGGGGTTTCATAATAAACACCTAGAAAGTTTAGGGGTATAAATGAAAAGAAAAGCAAAAACTTATATGCATATAATCTAATTGGGTATATGGAGCATGTTGGAGATCCAAGAGGCAAGCATGAGCTGCCCTTTCTCCTTCTTATAACTACACGTAGAGAAAAAGAAGGACGAGCTGTCCATTTTCAGCTCATTCTTCATCTAACCACAAAGAATGAAAGAAAAGAAGGAAAGGAAAAAAGAAAATTGGGGTTTTGGGCTTCGTGGGTAAACTTGGGGTCATTTTGGAAGGTTGAGAGAAAGAATAGGAGCTGAGAATTCTCAGCAATTCAGCACCTCAACTGAATTACTAAGGAGAATTAGAAGAAAGGAAGAAGAAGAAAGAGAATAACATGTATCCACCAAGTGGGCCTAGCTTGGAATATCCAAATTGGGTAGGAAGACTTCAACTTATTCATCAATTGTAGTTTTAATTGGGCAAAGAAAGGTAAGATTAATATCTCTATGTAGTTTAATTTCACTTTAAATGTGTAGTTCGACGTTAGAGATTTAATCGATAAACCGCGTGATTCCGAAAATGTGTAGGAACTTAACGAAGCTTCAAATTGGGTTCGAATTTGGTATTTGGAGTAGGAATCGAACGGAGGTGAGTGACTCTAATCCATGGGCTGAATGTATAATTGTGTTTAATGTTACAATTTATGAAGTATTATGTTGATTATGATGTTAATGTGTTGAATTATGATGGTTAAAGCATGATAGTATAAATTGGAATTTATTATGCTTAATTTTGCAAGGATTTCCATGTTGAGATGATTATGTGATTATGTGTTATGTGGGTTGAAGAAAGCCTTATGTTGATTCACCGTGGATTTATTCCATAATAAGGAGACGTGGAAAAACCCAACGGTGTAAGGGTGCTCACCACTTAACTGTGTAAAGGTGTGTGGGTGACGACCCAACTGTGGAAGGGTATGTGAGATGGTGTGAATTAGAGGTGCTATATGCGCATAAGGGAAAAAGACAAGAGCGACGACACAGTGAATTGATATTTGGTCTTTTGGAGACTAAGTGTTATATTGATTGTTGATTTGTGCATTGAATATGACATACACTCATACATGTGATTAGCTTTACTCACTAAGCGAAAGCTTAAACAAATATTATTTTCTGTTGTGGTTATTGAATAACCACCGCAGGTACGACACAAGAGGAAGAAAGGAAATGATCATACGACGGGGTGAGCGTGGGGGTTATGAGATGTGTGTTGATGTGTTTATAAATCTAGATGTTTAAGTATCTTAATGAAACTTATGGTTTAGAGATGTATAGTTAACTCATTTTGGAAAACTTGTAATATGTAAGGTTCAATTTAGTGTTGGTTGTATATTGTGGTATGAGTTGTAATATGATGTCCATAAGTTGTGTGTATATAGGGAGAACTTTATAGATTATGTAACTTTAAAAGACAAACTAGATTTGGGGTCTTTTGTTTGAAAGTTATACTCATGTTGGGGAAATGAGGGGTTTGATGCAAGTTTATGTTTCTAGTGAAGAATCACTGTGCTAAGAGTGTTAAAACTACTTTTCAAATGGTTTGAAATGTTTTGGAAACTCCTATGATGTTTGGTTGTTGTTTGGAAATACTTGGGAGTACTTTTGACATAGTTTTGGAAATGTTTTGGATAAAAATCTTCATTGCTATGTGGTTTTGAGCAAGGAATGGGTGTTATAGGTTCATTTGACTCAAAAGAAGTTGTGTGTATTGATCGGGAGAGAACTAATCCTATTTATACGCCTTAACGAGCATTTGTTAGTACCTTTTTATCCTGTTTTTGTATATTTTTACTCTGTTTTCTAGTTTCTGACAGGTTTTGGAAGAAATCAACTAAACCAGGCTAAACAGGGTGAAAAAGCATAGTTGAAGAAGCTGAAAAATCCAAGTCGCGCGCGCGGTCCGCGGGCGTGAAAATCAGAGAATCGCTCGCGCGATCTGCTCGCGCGATAATCCAGAAACCGCTCGCGCGATCCGCTCGCGCGAGACCCCCAATAACTCGCTCGCGCGATCCGCGCGCGCGAGGTACCAAAAGTCGCGCTCGCGCGACCCGCTCGCGCGATATGCCCAAAAACCAAAGTTGCGTATTTCAGTATACTGAAGACTCCTGTGCAAACGAGACTGCTAAACGACGTCCAGACTGTAAATTGCATGCGTTTCAGTTCGTTTCGGGTTAGGAAGCCTTCCAAAGCTTGTACAAACTCTATATAAACTCCAAATTTACTCAATTATGGGGTTGGCAATTATTATACACACATTCTACAACCATACTTCCAGCCCTTGAAGAGGGAGAAGCAAGGAGAAGAAGAAGAAGACCAAGGGTTTCCATGGCCTCCTCCATCAACCTCTTGCCGATCTCTACTCCTATGGCAGCTTAGATCATCGATCTAGGGTTTCAATGAAGCCCTAGATGAGTATCGCGCGACCCGCTCGCGCGATATGCCCAAAAACCAAAGTTGCGTATTTCAGTATACTGAAGACTCCTGTGCAAACGAGACTGCTAAACGACGTCCAGACTGTAAATTACATGCGTTTCAGTTCGTTTCGGGTTAGGAAGCCTTCCAAAGCTTGTACAAACTCTATATAAACTCTAAATTTACTCAATTATGGGGTTGGCAATTATTATACACACATTCTACAACCATACTTCCAGCCCTTGAAGAGGGAAAAGCAAGGAGAAGAAGAAGAAGACCAAGGATTCCCATGGCCTCCTCCATCAACCTCTTGCTATCTACTACTTCCATGGAAGGCTAGATCATTGATCTAGGATTTCAATGAAGCCCTAGATGAGTAATAGGGTTTTACTTATGTTTTTATTTTAGTTTTATTATGTATGGATGACAGTCACATGTTTAGAGGATTTTTATAACTAAATCGTACTTCTATTGATTAAATCATTGCTTTAAGAATTTATTCTTGTCTTAGATCTATTTTGACTGTGATGTGCTCAACGATCTATTCTTGCTGTGCTTGTTTAGATTGTTTACATGTGATGGTGCTTTATTGATTTGTGCTATCAAGTATCCGAATAGTCCATGCCTAGGTTAGACGGATTAGATCACAACCTTAGTTTAGTGTGAGATAATTCGTGCTACCCGAAGATGGATTATGTTGGTGCTTGAACCATGATTATCTTCTTGTCGGAGGAATTGGGTTTGTAGCTACAATTCCCCATATTCATCCAACGTAATAAACTAAAGTAATTCATAAATATTCCTATTATGAAACTAGTGGTGGATTTGCAATCCTAGGTTCCCTTTACATATTATTTAAAAACACTTTTAATTGCTTTCATAAGTTAGATTTACTTTTATTGTTATTAGTTTAATTAAATTCAAAATCAAAGCCGTTTTTCCTAATTAATTAAACTTAGGTTTTAAAATTAAATCGCTGTAGTAATCAATCTTTGTGGGTTCGACCTTTACTTCCACACTGCAAATCTTTAGAAAAGTAAAGTATACTTTTATATCTTGATTCTGACAACATCATGTATGTTTTGAATGGGTTTTGGTTGTAACTAAGTTGTATGTAATAGCCTAGTAATGTTGACATCGACTCGTGGAGTCGCTTTCACCTTCACTTTCAATTATGTTGTACATGAGTTCAAAACTAGTTACAATGCTTGAATGGTTCTTGAAGTGATTAGGAGTAAAACCTTTTAATGGTTGTGTGTTTCAATGAGTTTGCATTGCTTTCGAGCACTTTTTGGTGGTTCTAAAATGGTTGAGAAGTAGCCCCAAGTGCCTTGTGAGTTTGGGAACTTTTAAGGATGTTAAATGGGAGAAAATATGGTCCAGAGGGTACTTGGACCGGTCGAATTGACCCTCTCGACCGGTCGAATGCCCCTCTGCCCAAAACAGTGATTTCGAAAACATTTTCTGACGGCTTTTACGGAAACGGACATAACTCTTTCTAGAAAATTCGGATTTGCGCGCCGTTTTTGGCATTGGAACCGGGACTCAAAAATCTATCTTTTGGTCTAAATTTTGGCTATACTTTATTAATGACAATTTTTCCCTTGGGGCAGTTTTATCAAAATAATGTCATTTTATGTTGTTAAATTCATGTTTTTCTTAAGGATTTACATGTTTTCTTTGCTAATTAGTGTTTTGGGGCACTTGTAGCATTGTTACACGTGTCCTAATCCACTTGAGGTGGGTTGGGGTGTGACAAGCCGTTATCAAACGCCTCTTCTGTGGCCCCTGTGGCCGTCACCTCAGCTGCGGCCTTTGTTCGGGCCTCAGTCATCGCCGTGAGGGCTCGGGAAGCTTCCAAATCAGCTTGGGCAGTTGCCAATTCTGCATGGACTGCACCAAGGCTAAGGGTTAAGCCCTTCACCTTATCCTTCTCCAAAGCTAGGGCATTTTGCCTGGCCTCCGAGGTCGCTCACTCCTCAAACAGAGCGGCTTCAGCAGCAGCGGCCCTCCCGGACAAAAAAGGCAGGAAGGACTCAGCCCCTGCGGCCATGCAGCCGACCTGCGAAGAATCCAAGATGGTCAGTTAACATGATAAACGCAGGAAAAGCTGTGGTAAAGAGGAGTAGGAGTGCCAAGTGCCTACCATATGGGAAAGACTGTACAACCATCCCTGAAACGCCTCGGGAGACATGTTCGCACACGCCTCCACCTGGCTGGGGAGAAGGGTGGACTTGACCCTCTCCCTAATCACTGCCGATTCTTCAACCGGTGCCCCGAATGGTATTCCCGCTCAGGGAGAAGTCTCGGCCACCACCACACAGGGAGCTGAAGTCCTGACAGATTCCGGACGGTTCGCAGTCCCGTGCCAAATTTGCCTCAGCGGGCGTTCGCTGCCCAAGGCTTCCGCGACGGGCCTCTTTCCTTGTGCTATCGCCAATCGGGCGGCAGTAGCAGCAGCGGCCTGCCTCTCCCTCAGCTGCTCCAAATTCCTCTTTGGGGCCATTTCTACAAAAGGAAAGCAGCCACGAAGTTAGTAATCAGAGCAACGAGATAATGAAGGATAACCAAAATTAAGTTGCCGATAAACTCTTACCCGGGATGATTGAGGGAAGGACGGGGGCCTCGGCGGGGTGTTCTGGTCGGTGATCGCCTCTCTGATCTCCCGAGTGGGTTAGAACGTCCCAAAAATTGATAGGATGGTCCGCCAAGCTTCTGATTCTCTCTTGGCACTCCCCGGGAATACTAGGTGGGCTAGATGATCCCGCTGTAATGCAAACTGTAACACAGTTAGTCTCAAAACAAAGTAAATACAGTGAGCGGGAAGTTACTTCACTAACTTACCCCTTAGTTCTCTCGCCCAGGAAGTCCTCATCTGGATCCCCAGGGCCCTCTCACAGAGTCCAAGGGTGGACACTTGGAAGAATATATTCTTCCAACCCTTGTTGTTGCTCGGGCAATTCATTATGATCTTTCTCCCCTGTCGAGCCCCGAGAGAAAAGAACCTGATCTCCCCATGTACGGGAAACGGTCAGTGTGTCCAGAGAAACTCCTAGACGGTAAGCTCATGCCCAAAAACTTGGGGCCAAAGGGAGATGGACCATATGAGGAATCTCCAACCGTTCGGGGCCAGTTGCCCTGGGGCGATCCCCAAGTATATAAGGACGTCTCGAGCGACCGGATGGAGAGGAATGCGGAACCCAGCCATGAGGATGTCCTCATATAAGGTGGTGAAACTCCGCTAATAGATTTGGGCTCCGCCGACATTCACGGCCAGGGAGCAATAGTCGGGAAGGCTGTACCTATCCCTAATGCGGCCGAGATCTTCAGTACGCAGGGTGAATGGGATGAACTCACTGGCGAAGGCTACCTCGGGGTCGGGTTCCCCTGGTGTTTCATCACCCGAACCCCGGGAAATGGAAGCAACGGGGGCTCCCTGGTCCGACTCATCGTCGGATAGACGGATTGGGATTCTGCCTTCACTATGGTGATCGGAGGGAGACGTGGACGGTGGACTCAGACTTATGTCCGATGTAATACCCTGAATATTTTTAATAGTTCTAAATGTTTAAATTGATATTTTTATGATTTTATTTAAATTAATAATGTGGTTAGTATACAAATATTGGTGTGAGTGTTTACACCATAGGAAATACCATTGAATTTTGAAATTTTATATATTGGTAGTGCACGTGTGTGTGTGTTTAATGTGGTGTGTGTGGTTAGGTTATATATTTAATATATAATAGTGTGGGTGTATATCTATAGTATATAATATTAGGTTAGTATAGGTTTTAACCAAAAGAAAAAAAAGAAACACTAGTCCCCCTCTGCACAGCCGCCGAGAGAGAGAGAGAGAGAGAGAAGAAGAGGAAGAAAAAGGAGAAAAGGGAGAGGGTCTTGGCTTCGTGGGCACGTGGGGAATCGCGGAGCGTATACACTGTGTTGCCAATTTTTTTTCCCAAACAAGGTGAGTTAAATTTTGTGTACCCTAGTATATATATATACACGTATGTATATATGTATATGAGAGTAAATTAAATTAGTACTTGTTAATATAATTGTTAGGGTTACATCCTTGTAATGTATACATGTTATTGTGAAGTAATCTAGATTATATTTTTTTTCTTTCCCTTCTTGTGACTTTGTGATTATGATATTAGGGTATTCGACAAGAATTAGGTGAATAGTTAGGTTGATAAAACCCTATGTGAGATATTCATAGTAATCAAGTCAATATATGTGAAATTCGTTCGTTTTTTTTTATTTCACACTGTTGCAGAAACTTTAGAAAATTATTGTAAATTCGTGGGTTGGAATTTTAACATTCTGTCCGCGTACCTTGTGTAAAACGCAATTCTGCACACTTTTCGTGTTTTGAGTTTTCCCTGATTCTGCACCGTTTGGGCTGTAGATTTAAATTTCAGTAGCAGTTTTTATATGATTAAAAACGTATTGGATGTCTAAATTGATTTATGTGTCGGGATAAACTCGTGTTCGTTATTGTGATATAACGTGAAATTTCGTTGAGATGTAAGCATTCTCATCTAATGTTGGGTTTCATAAATTTGTGAATGTGAGACCATTCATGTGAAGATTTTTAGAATTAATATTAGAAAATCCTTTAGTGTGTTCACCACTGCTCCTTATGAGTTTAGGCGGCGACTTCGTGGATGACCCGTCTTGTGTGATTAGACGGCGACTACGTGGATGACCCGTCTTTTCATTTTAAGCCTTATGCCCGGCTTGTTGGTCTATTTCATGTGTATTTAGACATTGTTTATTGACGTCAAAAACGTAAGTACTAGCCTTTCGGTGTAGACTCAAATCCCAGTGATACCCCATGGGAGTTGGGACCGGAGTGGGAGTTAGTATTACGTTAGGAGACACATGGGATATATGTGTAGGCTGAACCATGGATGGGTGGCCGAAGTGGTGAACATAAGGTTTAATTAATTAAAACACATGTGGTGCTTAAATTGCTGCTATCCGTTGTGTTGTAGTTCATTATATTTTGTTGTAGTCGAATCCTTGTCATATCAAACAACTTATGTGGGTATCCGTTAGTTTAAATGTAGTCTTGTATGTGTACCAGAATATCTTCGGGAAACGTTGTTGTGATTTAATAATAAATTGGATCAGGTTAGTAAATTAGATAATTTGATCACTTAACTTCATAATTCAAGGTCGTTTCGCGTAACCTGAAGTAAAACGACAATCCGAGCGACTTTCGTGTTTTACACTTTTACTAAAAACGTCATCTTGACACCGTTTTGATTTAATTTCAGAATCTGCTGAATATCGCGTGTCTATGAGCTGAAGTTTAATAATTAATTTCTGACTTACGTGTTTAGAATTAATGAACGGGGACGCGTGACTTCCCTTGGAAATTTAATTCTGAACATCTTTCATGTTTTAAGTTTTGTCCAATTCCAACTCCTTCTTGAAGATATATTCATTTTTTTAAATACCATTTAAAGAAGGATTTTTTATTTTTTTTACTAACATCTATTTATGCAGGATGGTAGGCCCACTAATGTGTTTGCAGGTATTGGCCTACCATAGCTAAGAAGGGTAAGTATTTATTCAGTCTAGTTCGGGTAGGAACTATATTGCCGTCACATAAAAGGGAAACTACCCCTTGTCCCGTTATGTGAGCGGAACTACTTTCCTACCCGATCTTTTATTTATTATTGTTGTGTTGGTGTAAGGGATTATGAACGATCCCTAAGATTGTGTGTAATTAGTTTTATTTAACTCATACCAGTCATGTGACTGACCCGTTGAGTTTTTTTCTCGCGGGTGCGTTCTTTTTGGAGCGTAGCCGATCGGAATTTGCAGGGATAGTGAGAAGTTCGTGGCATTTGATAATAGGAGACGTGTGAAGTCTTTATTAGCTTTTAAAATTTTATTTGAGAGTTCTAGTATTTTATATTTTGGCATTGTGGGCCATTTGACTTTATCAGATATTGTTTGAATTTTTTTTAGAGATTAATTATGATTTTGGAACATTAGATTTTGATCCTTTTTGATTGGATATTTTACTGGTATATTGCGTTTGGGAGTTAAGTTTTATCCTGTTCAGACTGTGTGTTTTTTTTTCTTCTTTGCGATCACCTCTAATAATCGGACAATTGGATATTGGTTTAGGGGTTTTCCCTTGATTAATATTTAATTGTCTGGAAATTTGGGGTGTGACAGTTTGGTATCAGAGCCATAGGTTACCCTAGATTGGAGAGTGTCTAGGTGATCTTCGGAATGTGGTGAATGGGTTGTTAATTACAATGAATGAGTTTGTGTCAGATATTCATGTATGTGTGGTTGTCTTATGAAGGTTATGGCTGGAGGCTACAATACTCGTCATGGAGCTCAGGCTGGAGGTGGTGAGAGTTCTGGAGGAGTTGGAGCAGGAAATCCCAACTTAGTTCAGGTTGACGTGGGGGCTATGATGAACCAGATTCTCCAAGCTGTGCAGAACAATCAGCAGGGAAACCAGGGTGACCCGTTCGCTAAAAGGAACAAGGATTTTATTTCTATCGGCGGGCGAACATTTGATGGGGATAAGGGTCCGCTGGCAGCACATGCTTGGGTTCGCAAGTGTGAATTTGTATTTGAGCGGATGCAGCTGACAGAGGTGCAGAAGCAAGAGTTGGCATCTCAGCAGTTGGAGGGTGCGGCCTTGTCATGGTGGGAGTCTGTGCGAGCTCAATATGATGTGGCAGAAATGACATGGGAGCAGTTTAAGGTTGAATTTGAAGAGAGTTTTGTTCCTAGAGCAGTGCAGTCACAATTGGCTAGAGAGTTTCAAGATCTTACACAGGGTACCATGTCTGTGATGGAGTACGTGAGAAAATTTAATGAACTTTCTTACTATGCTCCATATCTCATTGATACCGAGGAGAAGAAGAATGAGAAATTCATTGATGGATTGGGACATTACCTCTCCAAGTCAGTGTTAGCGGCAGAGGGTGAGCTATTTAGTAAGATAGTGGATTTGGCCCTGAAATTTGAAAAGAAAGAGCATGTCACGCCCCGGAACGGCAAAAATAGAGAAAAATAAATTTCCTTTTTGGGTCTAAAGGCAGCGACGGGTGAAGTCACATGATTGTCCACACCACGCAGTACTAAGCAATAAGAAGTAATAGTGTAACAATAATGAAGTCTAGGTTCTAATCACAAAGCAACATAAAGTCAACAGAAGTTAATAACTATTACATATCAGAGTCTCGAATCAAATATAAGGCAGCGGAAGTACAAATGCCAAGGCAACATATGCCTGACTACAAAAAGATTCTAAAACGGTAAAGACAACTAGCTACAATTCTAGTCTAGTCTTTAGTTGGCATATGGGTAGTCCTCGGCGTAGTAGTCTTCTTCGGTCTGACCTCCGTCAGGGAAATTCTCCACGGGGACTCCGTCACTGGCATAGTAGTCCTCTCCTGCAGGCCCTTCACCTGAATAGTCATAACCAGGGTGCGCTGGAACGTAGAAATATCCAGCGGCATAAACGCCGTCAGCTTAATGAAAGCCGAGTGAGTTAGATACTAACAGGGTATCAGCTATTTAAGTTATTACAAGTTATAAACCGTAACCAAATTAGAATTCTGTGAGGGTAACTCCTTTAATCAAACCAATTATCCGATTACTAATGTTTTACTCATTTTAAGACCGATAACATGTCTAGATAGGGGAACAGACTCGATAGTAGTTCAACTCTATAATACACCATTGCTCATCCACCGCTTTTAAGAACATATGCACAGTTCACCGCATGTCATGGATACCACGTTAGTCCATCCCCCGCTTTTAAGAACATATGCACAGTTCACCGCATGTCAGGGATATAACGCTTTAAACAACAGTACATCATTCTATGCCACGACTTAGCGACGTCTACCAGTGATCACGGTCCACCGCATGTCATAGACACCTTCGTCTGTCTACCGCTTTTAAGAACATATGATTAGATCATCTGGCTATCTTAGGGCAAATGGTCCGGTTCACCGCAAGTCATAGACACCTTCGTCTGTCTACCGCTTTTAAGAACATATGATCGACCAAAGCCCGCCCACGCAAGGTTCCCGAATCTTAGCAAACCTACTTAAGTTCAACTCTATTTCCGATACATGACAATCCCAATGTGGCCCGACTACTCTGAATGAAATGAACGTTAACTCCAAAGGATTCACAACTATTCCGTTATCTAACATTATAAGCATTATTCGATAGTCTTGTTATTACTACGATCCTATGCTGCATTAACTCGTTATCATGTCTGTATTACAATAATAAAGCATGCTGGGAAATACTGAACAGTAAATAAACAACTAAACAATTATTACATTATCTAAACAAGTAAAACAGTAAACTGTAACTGCCAATGTCAATCGATTGGTATAGATGTCAATCGATTGGTATAAAAGTTGTGTCAATCGATTGGGATAAGGTTCAATCGATTGGTATAAAAGTAGTGTCAATCGATTGATAAAGATTCAATCGATTGAGACATGAATGATGTCAATCGATTGGTATAGGTGTCAATCGATTGACACTTCGTCTTCTTCACAGAGAAGACTGCCCAGCAATGTATAAACGGAATTACGTGGTTTCTCTTCCATTTCTTCATTCAAACATGTCATAACATCAATGTAAGGCTACCAAGTGAGTTTAGAACTCACCTTAGACGTTAGGGGTGTGTTTGGGAATGTGTGTTTGAGCTTGAGCTTCAATGGTGGTCCTCCTCTTTCTCTCTCTCTAGTTCTCTGTCTTCTCTCTTCTCTTTCTCCTTCTTTCTTCTTTCTGATTTTCTCCTCTTCTTTCTTCTTGTCTCAGTCCACCTCTGTGTGTGTGTGAGTGTATGAATACATGTATATATGTGAGTATATATATATATATGAGTGTATATATATAACACACACACAAAAACCCTCCCTCTCACTCTCTCTAATTTCTGTAAACAAAAGTACGCCCAAAATGGGCTGGTATATATAAGGAGAGAGTGTTCACGTGGCTTCTCCCCAGCCAGAGCAAAAGAATCTGCCCAGCTGCCTCCAATCGATTGACATAAGTGTCAATCGATTGATACAATCAATCGATTGAGATAAAGTTCAATCGATTGGTATCCAAAGCAAGTCAATCGATTGGTATACTTGCCAATCGATTGGTATCCAACTTATACCAAGGGTAAGGCCAAGCTCATACAAGTATTAAAAGAAACATACAAGGTCTAGTTATATAATACATTACAAAAATACAGGGTATTACAGAGCAGAAGTTCCAGACAGAGAAATCTGCAAGAGCTAAGGCAGCAGAGTCATCGAGAGATAACCGTTCCCAGTCTCAGCAGAAGGATGGGGGAAAGAGTGGGAATCGATACAAGCCTTACGACCAAGGGCAGAAGGGCCAACAGAACCAGAGGCATGGTAATAGAGGTCAGTACTTCCCGCAGAACCAAGGAAATTTCAGGAATCAGAACCATCAGTGGAATGGGCAGGGAGGTCAAAATAATCAGGGCTTCCAGGGCTATCGTCAGCAGGTCCCGCAGCCGCAGATTGGGTTCCGCCCACCAGTGCCTCAAATTGGAGCACCACCAACGAGAAAGGAGATGGTTGCAACTTCTAAGCTGTGTTATAATTGTGGGATATCAGGGCATATTGCTAAGTATTGTCCAAATAAGCCCCAGAACAATCAGGCAGCTCCTGTTAGAACATTTGCAGTGATGCCAGGCAATGAGAATGTGCAAGGTAGTCTCAAACTTTTTCATTCCAGTGTTCGTGTTTTGTTTGATACGGGTGCATCTCATTCTTTTATTTCTCGTCAGTTTGTTTTGAGAGAGGGTATTCCTGTGACTCCTTTACTTGTGCCTGTATGCGTAGAAACACCTCTAGGAGGGTCTGTTACCTTATATGAACAGTGTAAAGATTTTATGATAGCCTTTGTGGATAGGACATTTCTTGTTGATTTGATTGTGTTGGGTTTCGAGGGGTTCTCCATTATTTTGGGTATGGATTGGCTTAGGAAGAATCATGTCACCTTAGACTGTGCTAAAAGGACTATTCATATAGATACTCCGGGTTTGCCTCGTTTATCTCATACTTATCCTGACAGGGCAGAGTTAGTGATGTCTAGTTTTCTGTATTCGGTGGAGATACCGAAGAAGGATATTAGTGATGTGGAGGTGGTATGCGACTTTGAAGATATATTTCAGGAGATTCCTGGACCACCGCTTAAGAGAGAGGTGGAGTTTCTGATTGATCTTTTACCTGGATCCTCACCTATTTCAAAATCAGCATATCGTATGGCACCCAAGGAATTAGGAGAGATGAAGAAGCAACTTGATGAGATGCTTCAGAAGGGGTGCGTTGAATTCCTTTCTTTTGTTGATTATTCTATTATCCTTTGTTGTTTTCTTTCCTTAGCCATTAGAGTAATCCTTTTGAGGTGTGTATGACTCAGGTTCATACGACCCAGTAATTCTCCATGGAGAGCTCCAGCTATCTTTGTGTCGAAGAAGGATGGTTCTCTGCGTATGTGCATAGATTACAGAGAGTTGAATAAGGTGACGGTTAAGAACAAATATCCGTTGCCTAGGATTGACGACCTTCTTGACCAGTTGAAGGGGGCAGCAGTCTTTTCTCAGTTGGATTTGAGGACGGGATATCATCAAATGGGAGTGGAGGAGGAGAGTATTCCACGTACAGCTTTTCGTACCCGGTATGGATTGTATGAGTTTTCGGTGATGCCGTTTGGGTTGACCAATGCTCCAGCATTCTTTATGGATTTGATGAATCGGGTGTTCAGGCCGTATTTAGACCGATTTGTTGTTGTTTTCATCGATGACATATTGGTTTATTCTCGGACTCTTGAGGAGCATAGAGAACATTTGAAGATTGTACTGCAGACGCTTCGAGAGCATAAGTTATATGCCAAGTTTAGTAAGTGCCATTTTTGGGAGTCGTCGGTGAGATTTCTAGGACATGTTATTTCAGCTAAGGGAATAGCAGTAGATCCTGAGAAAGTAGCAGCAGTTCAAGAGTGGGTGCAACCTACTAATCCTACAGAGGTGAGGAGTTTCCTGGGGTTAGCTGGGTATTATAGAAGGTTCATTGAAAAATTCTCAGTCATAGCAGCACCGTTAACAAAGTTGACACGTAAGAATGTGAAGTTTTTGTGGACAGATGAGTGTGAGCAAGCATTCAAGGAGTTAAAGCAGCGGTTGACCACCGCACCCATTTTGACCATTCCGGTTGAAACTGGGAAACTTGTAGTGTTCACGGATGCCAGTGGGACCGGTTTGGGTTGTGTTTTGATGCAGGAAGGGAAGGTTGTTTCGTATGCTTCTAGACAGTTGAGGCCACATGAGAGGAGGTATCCTACTCATGACTTGGAGTTGGCAGCGGTCGTGTTTGCATTGAAGGTGTGGAGGCACTACCTCTTTGGAGAGAGATTTGAGCTTTATACAGATCATAAGAGCCTCAAGTACTTATTCTCACAAAAGGAGCTGAACATGAGACAACAGAGATGGGTCGAGTTCATCAGTAGTTACGACTTTGAGATTCTTTATCATCCAGGGAAGGGAAATGTAATGGCTGATTGCGCTTAGACGGAAACATAGCGTGATGGCTTCTATGATGGTTCGGGAGTGGAAGTCTCTTGAGGTGTTAATCTCTCATGATATTCAACCAGTGCGAGAGAGTGAGAAGGCGTACATTGGAAGTTTGTTGGTTCAGCCAACCCTAGTAAGTAAGATTCGACAAATGCAGTGTTCAGATAAAGTTTTGGTCAGTCATCTTAATGATTTGATTGTGGATTTGCTTGATGAATGTCCGACTGATTGGACTGTGGATTCAGAGGGGAGTCTGTGTTTTCGAGGTAGGCTTTGTGTGCCTGATATTGCAGAATTGAAGAAGGAAGTTCTAAGTGAGGCACATCGATCTCGGTACACTATTCACCCTGGTGGGACTAAGATGTATCATGACTTGAAGCGTACCTTTTGGTGGGACGGTATGAAGAGAGATGTGGGAGAGTTTGTTTCTATGTGTGTGGTGTGTCAGCAGGTGAAGGCGGAACATCAGAAGCCGTCTGGCTTGTTGAAACCCTTAGAAATACCTGTGTGGAAGTGGGAATGCATTTCCATGGATTTTGTGGATGGGTTACCGAGGTCCAAGAAGGGGAATGAGTCGATTTGGGTCATTGTGGATCGGCTTACAAAGTCTGCACATTTTATTCCTATTAGTATACATCGTACGGTAGACAAGTTGGCACAGTTGTACATTCGGGAGATAGTACATTTGCATGGGACTCCGGTCTCGATTGTGTCTGATCGTGATCCATTGTTTGTGGCAGAGTTTTGGGAGAGTTTTCAACGCGCTATGGGGACCCAGTTAGATCTTAGTACTGCTTATCACCCTCAGACCGATGGGCAAACTGAGAGGGTTAACCAGATCCTTGAGGATATGTTGAGGGCTTGTGTTCTCGATCTCGGTGGTAGTTGGGAAGAACACTTGCCATTGGTAGAGTTTGCTTACAATAACAGTTACCATTCTAGTATAGGAATGGCACCTTTCGAAGCGTTGTATGGGAGGCCGTGTAGATCTCCAGTGTGTTGGGCGGAAGTAGGTGATGTACCTATTTTGGGTCCGGAGATGGTTCGGGAGACTACTGAGAAGGTGAGTGTCATTCGAGAGAGGATTAAGACTGCTCAGAGTCGGCAAAAGAGTTATGCTGATAGGAAGCGCAAGGGGGTAGAATTTGAAGTTGGAGATTTTGTGTTCTTGAAGGTATCCCCAATGAGAGGTGTGATGCGTTTTGGTAAAAAGGGGAAGCTTGCTCCGAGGTTTGTAGGACCTTATGAGATTGTCGGAAAGGTTGGAGAGTTGGCCTATAGAGTATTGTTGCCACCGGCATTGGCGGCAATTCATAATGTGTTCCATGTATCCATGTTGAGGAAATGTGTGAAAGATCCTGAACTTATTGTTCGTCCGACAGAGCTTGAGATTAATAATGATCTTACGTATGTTGTTCGACCTATCACTATTGTCGATCGAGATGTGAAGTATTTGCGGAGGAAAGTAGTGCATCTTGTGAAGGTGCAATGGAGTGAGAGAATTAACGACGTTACGTGGGAACTTGAGGAGAAGATTCGGAAGTCACATCCCGAGCTATTCGAGTAGTGTTCGTGCGTGTTTCAAATCTCGGGACGAGATTTTCTTTGAGGTGTGTATAATGTAATACCCTGAATATTTTTAATAGTTCTAAATGTTTAAATTGATATTTTTATGGTTTTATTTAAATTAATAATGTGGTTAGTATACAAATATTGGTGTAAGTGTTTACACCATAGGAAATACCATTGAATTTTGAAATTTTATATATTGGTAGTGCACGTGTGTGTGTGTTTAATGTGGTGTGTGTGGTTAGGTTATATATTTAATATATAATAGTGTGGGTGTATATCTATAATATATAATATTAGGTTAGTATAGGTTTTAACCAAAAGAAAAAAAAGAAACACTAGTCCCCCTCTGCACAGCCGCCGAGAGAGAGAGAGAGAGAAGAAGAAGAAAAAGGAGAAAAGGGAGAGGGTCTTGGCTTCGTGGGCACGTGGGGAATCGCGGAGCGTATACACTGTGTTGCCAATTTTTTTTCCCAAACAAGGTGAGTTAAATTTTGTGTACCCTAGTATATATATATACACGTATGTATATATGTATATGAGAGTAAATTAAATTAGTACTTGTTAATATAATTGTTAGGGTTACATCCTTGTAATGTATACATGTTATTGTGAAGTAATCTAGATTATATTTTTTTTCTTTCCCTTCTTGTGACTTTGTGATTATGATATTAGGGTATTCGACAAAAATTAGGTGAATAGTTAGGTTGATAAAACCCTATGTGAGATATTCATAGTAATCAAGTCAATATATGTGAAATTCGTTCGTTTTTTTTTATTTCACACTGTTGCAGAAACTTTAGAAAATTATTGTAAATTCGTGGGTTGGAATTTTAACATTCTGTCCGCGTGCCTTGTGTAAAACGCAATTCTGCACACTTTTCGTGTTTTGAGTTTTCCCTGATTCTGCACCGTTTGGGCTGTAGATTTAAATTTCAGTAGCAGTTTTTATATGATTAAAAACGTATTGGATGTCTAAATTGATTTATGTGTCGGGATAAACTCGTGTTCGTTATTGTGATATAACGTGAAATTTCGTTGAGATGTAAGCATTCTCATCTAATGTTGGGTTTCATAAATTTGTGAATGTGAGACCATTCATGTGAAGATTTTTAGAATTAATATTAGAAAATCCTTTAGTGTGTTCACCACTGCTCCTTATGAGTTTAGGCGGCGACTTCGTGGATGACCCGTCTTGTGTGATTAGACGGCGACTACGTGGATGACCCGTCTTTTCATTTTAAGCCTTATGCCCGGCTTGTTGGTCTATTTCATGTGTATTTAGGCATTGTTTATTGACGTCAAAAACGTAAGTACTAGCCTTTCGGTGTAGACTCAAATCCCAGTGATACCCCATGGGAGTTGGGACCGGAGTGGGAGTTAGTATTACGTTAGGAGACACATGGGATATATGTGTAGGCTGAACCATGGATGGGTGGCCGAAGTGGTGAACATAAGGTTTAATTAATTAAAACACATGTGGTGCTTAAATTGCTGCTATCCGTTGTGTTGTAGTTCATTATATTTTGTTGTAGTCGAATCCTTGTCATATCAAACAACTTATGTGGGTATCCGTTAGTTTAAATGTAGTCTTGTATGTGTACCAGAATATCTTCGGGAAACGTTGTTGTGATTTAATAATAAATTGGATCAGGTTAGTAAATTAGATAATTTGATCACTTAACTTCATAATTCAAGGTCGTTTCGCGTAACCTGAAGTAAAACGACAATCCGAGCGACTTTCGTGTTTTACACTTTTACTAAAAACGTCATCTTGACACCGTTTTGATTTAATTTCAGAATCTGCTGAATATCGCGTGTCTATGAGCTGAAGTTTAATAATTAATTTCTGACTTACGTGTTTAGAATTAATGAACGGGGACGCGTGACTTCCCTTGGAAATTTAATTCTGAACATCTTTCATGTTTTAAGTTTTGTCCAATTCCAACTCCTTCTTGAAGATATATTCATTTTTTTAAATACCATTTAAAGAAGGATTTTTTATTTTTTTTACTAACATCTATTTATGCAGGATGGTAGGCCCACTAATGTGTTTGCAGGTATTGGCCTACCATAGCTAAGAAGGGTAAGTATTTATTCAGTCTAGTTCGGGTAGGAACTATATTGCCGTCACATAAAAGGGAAACTACCCCTTGTCCCGTTATGTGAGCGGAACTACTTTCCTACCCGATCTTTTATTTATTATTGTTGTGTTGGTGTAAGGGATTATGAACGATCCCTAAGATTGTGTGTAATTAGTTTTATTTAACTCATACCAGTCATGTGACTGACCCGTTGAGTTTTTTTCTCGCGGGTGCGTTCTTTTTGGAGCGTAGCCGATCGGAATTTGCAGGGATAGTGAGAAGTTCGTGGCATTTGATAATAGGAGACGTGTGAAGTCTTTATTAGCTTTTAAAATTTTATTTGAGAGTTCTAGTATTTTATATTTTGGCATTGTGGGCCATTTGACTTTATCAGATATTGTTTGAATTTTTTTTAGAGATTAATTATGATTTTGGAACATTAGATTTTGATCCTTTTTGATTGGATATTTTACTGGTATATTGCGTTTGGGAGTTAAGTTTTATCCTGTTCAGACTGTGTGTTTTTTTTTTTCTTCTTTGCGATCACCTCTAATAATCGGACAATTGGATATTAGTTTAGGGGTTTTCCCTTGATTAATATTTAATTGTCTGGAAATTTGGGGTGTGACATCCGACGTCTCTGACCCGGACCGCTCATCCTCCGATCTAGAAGATGAGTTAAAGCCAGAGTGATACATCCTTGGGGTTTCAGTGACTGGGCCAGGAAGTAGAGGACGACCTAAGTATGGGTCAGGAACTCCGAGTCTGAGGTACAAAAGAGGCAGGGTTATCAACCTAAAAGGCAGAAAGTATACGGTCTTAAAGACAATGTGACACTCGGTCAGAACTACCCAGGGACAGCCCGCTCGGTTCAACCTATCGAATGTAGCTCCCGACTTGAAGAAAGAGCAGAACCTGAGAAAGAAAAAGTCCCAGTCTCGTTTTAACCTAAGAGGGTTCGCCCTCTCCAGCCTCGCTTAGACAAGAAGAGAAAAAGGAAGAGGAAAAGGATGATGAACTGAAACTGAAAATGGAACACTTACTATGATTATCGGAGAAGAAGAGCTCGGGAAGCTTTACAGGACACTTTCTCTGCTCTCAAACCGCTCAGTATCTCTATCAATTGGCAGCAGGAATCCCAGAAATGAAAAAGTGTTCTTTATATAGGGAGCGCGGACGGTCTAGATAAAGTTAGATCTAACGGCCAGGAAATTTTCGCGCCTAAACTTGCCGACAACCATCATCTCGGGCACGCGGAACGTCGCCTCAAAAGATGCGCCCAATTAATGCCAAAAGTGACGGTCCGGTTACGACGTGACTGTTCGGTTACATTCATACCAACCTCGCTAGAACCTGACCAGGCCAGTGGCAAGGTGACACGTGGCAGAAGTTGGTCCCAGACCCACATAGCCATCGCTCAGTCCTGACCCCAGAAGATCAGCTCGATCGGTCACGACCCGGGCAGCAACTCAGGGCCATTTCCCGAACGGTTTTCTGTTAGAAGCAGTCTTAATTTTCAAACCTCATCCGATAGAGCATCCCATTAGTTTTGAAAATGCGGGGCAGCTGATATGCACAAAAGTATCAGGTCAAAGTCTAACCTCGTCACCTCAGGAAAGAGAAGCCAAGTCATCTTAAATTTTGAATGACTACACAGCCATCTCGGGCTGTTGCACCAAACCGTCCGGGATGGTCGTAAGTCCGGACGTTCTTTCTAGATGTACCCCACATGGGCGCGCCCCAGTAGGCTTGCTTGGTCAGCAAACCTCCAGGCAGTTTCCTATCCCAGCTAAAAGACTAAATGGAAGGAGCAGGCAGTTTCCTAAACCACTTAGGAAATATCCCTAAATTCATGTAAATTAAGCTATAAATAGATTAGGCTTCCTAATCTATAAACTTACCTTGTATGGGCGGTCTCTTTCACATATAAAAGAGGCCACCTGCCCCTATTGAAGGGGGTCACATTCTATTAAAAAGAATAGCATGTTATTCTCACTCATACGCATACACCCGGTCGGTTTTACTGGGAGTGCCGCCCAATTGTTGGCTCACCAGGCCTGCCGGTGATCTGCTGGTGAAGCGCATTGACGCACCCGTGGACGTAGGTCACCTTGTTAACGGGACCGAACCACACACAAACTCGTGTGTCCCCCGTATCTCTCTCTAAATTTCTCTTACCAATTTTCGGCATCATCATAACCTAATTATAATTCTCAAATATAAATATGTAGCAGTGAGATCACATTCAATCGAATAATTCTATACTTTCAAATGCTTTAACAGATATACCATATCATATGATGTGATAATGATTAGTGATATCACATACCATTGCATGCGTACAATTGACAAAACATTAATCAAAATTTGAGAAGTACATCATTGCTCCCTTCAATAATGGTGGAACCACTTTGACATCCTCCAATACAAATTAATTGGGGCCACTGCCACATGTTATGAATCATATTCGGGATACAAAATTGGGAAGCATTTAATTATTCTATATCCTAATGATTTATGTTGTATCATACATTCCAATTATGTTTTAAAATGCTATAATTTAGGTTCCAAAATATTGTAATTAGGTTCTTAAATGTTGCAACTTAAAAAAATTGCTCCGTACTTTGTTTTTATAACAAGGTTTCAAAATATTGTAACTTGAAAACTATTTTATTTTATGTAAATAGGTCCCAAATTAATTAACAAAATAATTTTTGGGGGTTTAATTATAATATTTTGAGAGTAAAACTATTAAAATGTATGATACATCTAAAACTGCTAAGATGTATCATGCATAGAATTTCCCTTCATCGGAAAGGTTAGATGTTTGTCCACTTGGTATTGGGACATGGGAGCCGTGATTCATTTAAGGGTAAATTAAACTGACCTCACTTAAGTCAAAATGAATGGTTCTTATTTTTTTTTGCTAAGAACCATTTCATTAAATTAAAAAGAAGCACGAAACAAATCAGAGCCACTAGCCCCATTGATTCCTTAAGAACAAAGGAAGGTCGGTCTCCAATGGGGTAGACCCAAAGAAATTACAAAGCAAAGTTCATTGGGCAATATTCTGGGCAACAAAGTTCACAAAACAATGAACTTTGGAAACATGTCAAAAATAAAAAAAATTACATAGCAGTTTTCTAGCTTCCACAAAAGGAGAGTCTAAGGACTAATTGAGAATGGAGTTCCAATTCTGGAGAGTGTCACACACCAGCAAGAGTCACCTTCAAAGATAACATTTTTGTACCCCAAAATGCTGACCAACTTGATGGAGTGGACAGCAGCATCCACTCCATAAAAAAAGAAATGGCGGGTTGGGTCGGATTTGGGCGGGTCAAGTGCGGGTTGGGTTGAATATGAGTCAACTCGCCAATCACCCAACAAATGGCGGGTCAAACACGGACGGGTCAAGTATGGGTGGGGTCAACCCGCAGTTACCCAGGACATCGCCCCCCCTTCTCTCTCTCTCTCCTGAATTGGACTCCTAAAATCAAGCATCTCTCTCTCTCCAGAATTGGACTTCTAAAATCAAGAATCAGTCTCTCTTTCTAAAATCACATCTCGATCTCTCTCTCTCTCTCTGCAGAATTCCACTTATAAAAAAAAAGTTGTACTATATCACTTCTAACCCCAAATTTTGAGTAGTGGGTAAATTGAAAAAACCTATTTATGCAGGAATGTATGTATAGATATACAAATTAAGACACAAAGAAACACATTCTAAAATCAAGAAATCAATTTTTAATTTCATTTTTCATTTGGTTAAACATGAAACAATAAAATTCTTGGAGCTCTCTTTTTGGATCACTGATCAGTTGGGCATAACAAAATCAGTCGAAAAGAAGGTATATAGTATATACTATTATACATACACACATATACATGTATATATACATACATATAAATATACCAGTAGATTAAAGTTATTGAAGGGATCAATGATCATTGATCAATCAAATTTCTGTTTTGCTTAGCATCTATCATCTTTATATCTCTAAAATCCCTCGATCCCAGAGAAACCCTTCATATATCACATGCAAATCCAATGCGAAATGTGTAGAAGACATCATGCTTTTAATCCGCTGGGCACCAATAGTCTGACCCGTGTAAACCCGTCCAAATTGTAGATTTCAAATTAACGACCCAACTTTGACCCGCAATTTAAAAAAATCAACCCGTCTCCATTATTTGCGGGCGGTTTCAAGCGGGTTTGCGGATTTGGGTGAAAATTGCCAAGTCTAAACATGGGTTGCTGCCAGAGTGGAGTCGAGACTGTTGGATATCCAAGTGTGAACATGGACGATATCCTCCTTGTCATTTCTAAACACAGCCGCATAGGAAGTAGAATTGGGTTTGATTGCAATACCAAAATTCACTTTAATCCAGTGAGAGGAGGTGGGGACCATCGGCCAGTTTTAACACACGCTTTAGGAAGCGGCCTTTTTTATTAACTTTGACGTATAAGGGTACGTTGGTCATTATCAAAAAAAATTTAACAATCAAATTAATGATCTACCAGTTGAGTAACAAAAAAAAAAAAAAAAAGTGTGTTATTCAACCCCAAACCTCAAAAGATGTCAATTTAATTAAATAACTTCGAGGGACGTCCCTGTATTTTGACTTGGGGCAGATCTAGAAATTTTATGTTGGAGGGTATTTGAGTGTACAAGGGTTTGGGGGCAGCGCCCCGGAGCCGATTTATTTTGGGGGTTTATTTATACATATTTTTTGTGTAGATAATATAAGATAATGCTATCTATAAATATTAATACAAAACTCAAGAAATCTTCTCCCATTGTATGATACAAACATCAAAGTTATAAAACATTGGGACCTTTTATATACTACCCATATAAATTATAGCTAACAAACGACACCTAAAAAAAACTATCAGATGCCATATTTATATTATTAAAGGGCACATATGAAAAGTTAATACAGATTGACACCAAAGGTACAATAAAATGATATCTTATTACTTCAAAATGAGACCAACATATTGAATGTATCACATTTCACGTAGGGGGTTTAAGGTATGTATGAAATTCTTGTAAAAAGCACCCTTGCCCCTCAATAAATCCGCCCCCTTTTTTTTTCCTCTCCCCCAAGTAACTAATAATTAATTCTTAACTGAATGTAGAGACTTTTTGTATCCGGAGGGGTTACAGGTTTGTAATTTTTATCAATTGGCTTATTTAGGTAACATGCATGCAGCAAGTTAGAGAGCTCAATTTTTAAAGTTTCTAACACTCCACTTCAGGAAGTAGAAAAAAAATGTGAATTTAAATTTGCTAAAAGCAATAGTGAATTTAAGGGTTCATTAGATAAAAGTGAAGTGCTGATAATTTTTTTTAGGAGGTGAAGTGCTGATAATTGATTACCTCCTCCTCCTCCTTCTTCTTCTTCTTTTTTTCCAATCTCAGAAGCCAGAAGATTATCTGTATTTCCTATCAAATGATTTATCCTTATCAAGAATTGGAAAGAATAGCTTTTTGAATCCTGTTACCTTGTTTGCTCAAAAGTCAAAGCTCCGGAAAAAAAAAAGTAATAATTTGCAAACAAGCACATTGCATGCTTATGTAACAATATATATTTTATATATATATATTTGGAAAAGTGAATAACATCATTTTCCTCCAAAGAATATTCTCATGAAGGTTTGACTCTTAAAATAAGATCATATAGACTAGACACATATGGATATAATTTTTTCGGTTGAGAAATATATTTGAATCAGGTATTTTGTTTATGAATATGACTTTTAAAAGGCCTTTTAAATAATTTGTTATCTATTATCAACTCATTATATATATATATATATATTTACATGGATCCCGACTAGATACATACACATCTCAGTTCCAACTCAACTCTAAAGCTTCATATTAGTCCACAACAAAGAATAATAATGATCATTCATTCCGACTGAATAATAAATGAGGACAAGCAACTACAATTCTATGGAACTAAACAATTGGTATTTTAATTTCGTTATACAAATGTTGTTTCTTTTATCGGCTTTACATACTTTTCAATATAAATAAATATGTTTGGTGTTTGAATTGAATGTAAAACAATGTGCACAGGCTGAGTCTTGCATTTACTGTTCCATATTGAGTCTAAGATGGGCGGAGCTGCGTCAATCAAGCCTCTGAAATCTCATCCAGATGCCAAGTCAATGTACACTTTTTCCAAAAAAAAAATATAGTAAATAATAAAATCTTAGTCAAAGTAACAAAACTAAAAGAATTAACACAAGATAGTACAGAGTTTAATTTTTATGTTCAGTAACTTAGCTTCTGAATTTTCTGTACTTTTGTCCTTGTTTATTATTTAATCAGAAGGGCCTTTTCTTTCCATGACCACCCACATGAATTAGTATAATCTAAGATCTCCAAACATTGCTAAATTAATGCTATATATTAACCTATTTCAACCTTCAATCGATTGAATCCTCCTCGATGTCCAGATCTTCGCGAATATCTATGATTTTCCACGATAGCCTTATGTGAAACATCAAATTACTCATGAATTCAGACTTAGAATTCAGACTTAGTCTTAGTTTTAGCACATGAATTTTCAATCTCCAACTTCAGAAAATATACTAATTGTGACAAGTTCAAGCCGTCCCTACATATACATTATAATAAAATCAATAAGGTTTTTGAATGAGTCCTAACCACTGAATCTTTAATTTAGTTCAGTGATCAGTCCTCGTCAGTCCTTTTATACTTCAAAATTGATCATACTAAATATACTAGTATCTGGTTATTGGATCAAGTGCATTACCCATCAAAAAAAAATATTGGAAAATAAGTATTAGAAAGATATATCTATTGAAGGTAGCATTAATTTTATTTTTTTTTGCTTTAGTTTCAACAAAAAGAGTTGCTTTCTTGAAGCATCGATAGCTACAAAAAACATGTATAATTTACAGTTAATGCTTAAAGGATTAAGATTGTGTAATACTCTCTGTATTTTCGTTGTAATTTTATACTCCCTCCATCCCATTTTATGTGTCCCCCTTTCTATTTTGATATGTCCCAAAATTGTTGTCCACTTTCCTAAATTAGTAGATAAATTTTACTTAGTTTTCCAAATTGCCCTTCCTTACAACCAATACCAAAACAAAACAAAAAAGAAAGTGCAATGATTATGGATAATTGTGGAAAGTAGGTGTTTTTGTTGTTCGAACTAATGCTTAAAAACTAAAAAATACTCTAAAATAGACTAAATTCTAACTATCCCTAGAATTAATTCATTTCTGGGTTGGAGGCAGGAAATCCTTTTTTTATTCCCCCTTAACTTCCTTATTTTGCGCCTGAAGATTTTTTAAAATTTCAAAGATTGTGTGCTTTTGCAATTTTTTTTTATTGTTTTAAAGTTTTAATTTCTGAAGGGCTTTGACTATAGATTCTGCTTGAATGCCATTTGCACTTTTGGCCTAATACCATGGAAGCAAAGAGGTTAAATAACAAACAGTAAATTTGGGGTCTCAACTCTCAAGCAGTGAGGTACAGAGGTACTTGTTCTTTGCTTCACAAACCCAAAAAAAAAAAAAAAAAGAAAAGAAAGAAAAAAAAGAAAGAAAAAAAAAGAAAAAGAAAAAGAAAAAATGCAGTGAAAATTGTGGGGGCTGTCTTGTGCCCAAAATAACAATGAGAGAGAGAGTATACTTTGGGTTGGATGCAAGTTGCGGCATTCGGCAAGGCCTACTGCAATTATATCAAAACTAGTGGACAGCTAATCTGATGTTGTACCATGACTAGTTTTTTTTAGTTGACTTACCCATTTAATTGGGACTGTTCCCTATTTAATGTTGTACATATGCACATTCAATTGGGATTGTTACCCATTTTCTATACACTAGTGAAAGTCATTTCACTCATTTCTCTAACTATTGAACCAGCCAAATTATCTTTAACTTATGCCTGCTTATCCGATAAATAGCAGTCTTAATGGTTAATCTGTTTGCTACAACGCAATCTATAACACCCGTTCTCATAGATTTTTTTAATTATATTTACTATGCATTATTAATCATTTAATAATGACTTGAGTATATGTGAGATGTGGTCTTGACCCACTGAATTGATTATGAGTGTCCAGTGAGAACCCAGATGTGGCCAAAGTGACAATCTCAAATTAGAACATGTGTTGAGATATTTCATTTGTGATGGACAGTGATGAAAATATTCTTATGTGCCTAAATATTTATTAAGGCTTACGTGATATTAATATTTTATTGTTTTAATATGTTGATTATTAGAGACTACTTTTGTGGCCAGTTTGAGATATCTTTGTGAGAGTGAGAGTGAAATGCATAATTGACCAAGTGATAGTTGAAAACTAGAGTCTTTATATAAGGCTGAAAAAAAGACAGTAAGCCGATGGATTAGGTGAGCTTTCTTTAATGAAAGGAAATTAAGCACAATTTGACCCAAATAAGAAAAGAAAAAAGAAACATAAATTAAGCACAATTTCCTCATAAGTAACCCAAATGAAAAATCAGTGGTCCCCTCAAAATTTAAATATTCCAAAGTGTGTGTGTGTGTGTGTGAGAGAGAGAGAGAGAGAGAAGTTTTGTATAGGTTAGAAAAGTAAACACTGAACAACAGACAGTTGGCTTTTTCCTACCAAGAACTTTGAATGAAAATGGAAATCGCCCTCTCTTCTCCCCATTATCCTTAAAAAAAAAAAAAAAAAACCAGAAATGAAGTTTGAATGGATATATGGAGGACAATAAATCCAACATAATCGCCGCTTCATTGGTGATCGTCCTGATCGTCGTGATAATCATTTTTCGTGTCTCTCTCGGCCTCTCCAAGACTTTCTATCTCATAGCAGGGGCCGATATTGCAGCAATTCTAGCTGTCGTAGCCTTCATATTCATTAGATACAGATTCAACAACAGAAAAAGGTTATTACAATCTCGATTGAGTCTACAGGGAAGAGAGCTTAGAATTGAGTACAGCTTCTTAAGAAAAGTGGCTGGAGTTCCAACTAAATTCAGATACAAAGAGCTGGAAGAAGCAACCGATGGTTTCGGATATTTATTAGGCCGCGGAGCTTCGGCTTCTGTATTTAAAGGAATTTTAACGGATGGGACATCGGTGGCAGTGAAGAGAATTGAAGGAGAAGAGCGCGGTGACAAGGAATTCAGATCAGAAGTTGCAGCCATTGCTAGTGTCCAACATGTCAACCTTGTCCGCCTAATTGGCTATTGTTGTGTCCCCAACACCGGCCATAGATTTCTTGTTTACGACTTTATACCAAACGGGTCCTTAGACAAATGGATATTTCCATGGCGAGAGGGCTGTTTGGGACGCGTTGGGGGTTGTTTGGATTGGCACTTGAGGTCTAGAGTCGCGATTGATGTTGCCAAAGCACTTTCTTATCTCCACCACGATTGTAGGTCTAGGATTTTACATCTTGATGTTAAGCCAGAGAATATACTCCTAGATGTGAATTATCGAGCCATTGTTTCGGACTTTGGGTTGTCCAAATTAATGGGAAAAGATGAGAGTAGAATTGTTACGACGATTCGTGGGACTAAAGGTTACTTAGCACCAGAATGGCTTTTGGAAAATGGAGTTTCTGAGAAATCTGATATTTATAGCTTTGGGATGGTGCTTTTGGAGCTCATTGGTGGTAGAAGAAATGTTTGTGTGATTGAGAACGGAAAGGACCATTCAAAGAGGAAATTTCAATATTTTCCAAAGATTGTGACACAGAAATTGAGAGAAGGCAAAGTTATGGAAGTGGTTGATCATAGGGTAATGGAAAATGGAGGGATTGATGAGAGAGAGGTTAAAAAGCTTGTTTGTGTGGCTTTGTGGTGCATACAAGAGAAGGCTAGGCTTAGGCCAAGTATGGACCGTGTGGTTGAAATGCTCGAAGGGCGTGCTCCGGTCGACGTCCCACCGGAGTCCAAAATGATCATTGTTGATTTTTTATCAATTGATGATGAGCCAAACAGCCCTCATCAGAGGCCAAGAATTGCTAAATTGCCTCCACCAGCTCATATTGATAGCAACCCTACTCCTTCCTCATCAACATGCTCATGTGCTATATCCATTTTATCAGGAAGATAGCTCCTTCTGTCAATTGATCAATTTTTCCAATTTTTTTGTTCATTAGAAGAAAAAGAGGTACAAGTTCTTTTTTAGCTATTGTGAAAATTTTGAATGATCAATGTTGTGCATTACTCTTTCTTCATTAAATCAAAAGCAAAACTCTTATGCATGTTCAATTTGTAGATTTTTATATTTTTATCCACTAAACTTCTCCAAAATGAAGTACTTTTTGAGTCTCAGAAGTCAGAATACTCTGTTTGTCCAGAAGTAGTTCTTTTCTGGCTCTAGTTTCACATATGTACCCTCTAACCTTGCAAAGCTAAGAAGAAGGTAAAAAAACAAAAAAACTATGGTAGTTGGGATGTTAAAGTTGAAAAATAATGTTGACTAGATCTATGGCTCCCGAATTTGGTTCCGAAATATTTTCCATTCGTATCACAAGCATGTTATGTGATACCACTGATCATTGTCACACCACTGACATAGCATGTGTTACTAATGCTAAAGCATTTGTGAAACAAAATTAAAATTCAACTTTAAGAAACATAGTGTTACTAGTTAACATTTGTGTAGCCTTTGGAATTAAGGGTTAATTAGTGTTAAATCTCCCGTTTGGAAAAGGTATTAGTTAGATGACACAATGTATTTTTTTTTAAGGGAAAATATCTCACATATAAAATTGGGCAAAATTTTTTTGGCAATTTTGTGAAATTTCACTAAACTTTCTTGTGAAATATCACAATACAAATTTCACATGAAAGTTTAGTGAAAATTCATAAGATCGTCACGATTTTTCACTAAAAAAATTTCGTTGTTGGAGCTAATTCTTAAAAACTAAAAAGTACTCTAAAATAGATTAAATTCAAACTATCCTAGAATTAATTCATTTGTGGGTTGCAGGCAGGAAATCCTTTTTTATTCCCCCTTAACTTCCTTATTTTGCGCCTGAAGATTTTTTAAAATTTCAAAGATTGTGTGCTTTTGCAAATTTTTTTTATTGTTTTAAAGTTTTAATTTCTGGAGGGCTTTGACTAAGATTCTGCTTGAATGCCAATTGCACTTGGTCTAATACCATGGAAGGAAAGAGGTTAAATAACAAACAGTAAATTTGGAGTCTAAACTCTCAAGCTGTGAGGTACAGAGGTACTTGTTCTTTGCTTCACAAACCCCAAACAAAAAAGAAAAAAGAAAAAAAAAAAAAAGAAAAAAGAAAAAATGTAGTGAAAATTGTGGGGGCTGTCTTGTGCCCAAAATAACAATGAGAGAGAGAGAGAGTATACTTTGGGTTGGATGCAAGTTGCGGCATTCGGCAAGGCCTACTGCAATTATATCAAAACTAGTGGACAGCTAATCTGATGTTGTACCATGACTAGTTTTGTTTAGTTGACTTACCCATTTAATTGGGACTGTTCCCCATTTAATGTTGTACATACGTACATTCAATTGGGTTTGTTACCCATTTTCTATACATAAGTGAAAGTCATTTCACTCATTTCCCTAACTATTGAACCAGCCAAATTATCTTTAAGTTATGCCTGCTTATCCGATAAATAGCAGTCTTAATGGTTAATCTGTTTGCTACAACGCAATCTATAACACCCGTTCTCATAGATTATTTTAATTATATTTAGTATGTATTATTAATCATTTAACAATGATTTGAGTATATGTGAGATGTGACTTTGACCCACTAAGTTGATTATGAGTGTCCAGTGAAAATCCAGATGTGGCCAAAGTGGCATTCTCAAATTAGAACATGTGTTGAGATATTTCATTTGTGATGGACAGTGATGAAAATATTCTTATGTGCCTAAATATTTATTAAGGCTTACGTGATATTAATATTTTATTGTTTTAATATGTTGATTATTAGAGACTACTTTTGTGGCCAGTTTGAGATATTTTTGTGAGAGTGAATTAAACACGTTGTATAATTAATAGATTAATTAATAACTTTATAATATTAAATAAAATCACTTATGAGACTCATACAAAACTTAGACTCATACCATCTAAAAATTGGATAATTAATATAGTAACATATGAGTGTAAATAGAATTTGAGAAGAGTAGACCTTATTGGATTCTCCTAAAATCTTTGGTAAAGCCTTTAGAACATTTGGGAATAATTTAGAATGCTTTGGAAAGTCCAAGCAGGCAATGTGCTGTCAATAAATACAAATACCATCTCGAAAAAAAAAAAAAAAAAAAAGACGGGGGAGGTGCCGACTGTACGGACAAGGTGGTTTTTTCCGCCCCTTTTGACGCCATTTGATCACTGTAACAACGTTCAATTTCAATTATAATTATATATTTAGACTTCTAGTGGCAAGATTAACATTTTGGTACCAATTTGGTTGAATTATGTGATGGTTTTTCTGCGACACATTTTGGGATAATAGCTTATAATTTGTAGATTTTGTATAGAATTTGTACCCGGTGATTAGAGGAGCATTAATCTCAAGTTTAGGGACGAATTTTACGAGGTGAGTGACATGCATGATATATGAATGATTCCATGTTTGGATTCATTTGGGATGTAAAAGTGTGTTAAATTAGCTTAATAAAACTTATTAGTTTATTAATGTGCAAAATTCATGTGATTAAATTAGGCCCAATTGATTGTGAAAGCATGGTGTAATGAATTATTTGAGCATGTTGAGTTGCCTATTTGGGTCGATGGAATTGCTAGTTCTATACCATCATGAGATAATTGATGTGATGACGACCACGGCCGCTAGAGGCTTTTGAACCGCACGTGTAGAGATGTGGGTCATGACTAGGTAAAAAAATATCATTTATGAGACTACTGTCATTTGGCACATAAAGTCTACCTTTTCATCTCAATGCTCAGTCCGTACTGATACTCTATATTTGTGGTTCCTTTGCGGACATCTTAGCAAACTATAGCTTCAAATCCTCATTTGACTGTTGAGCTTCTAAGATACGGCTGATGAGAGCCGTTGCACGACCAAACATCCAAAGTGTTGTCCTACTCCTGATTCCACTGGTTGGAGGTCAAATCCGGCTAACGTCTCCAATGTTTGCCATTCTCTAATCAAAATCGAAGCAATCAAAAGGCGGGGCATTCGGCTCAATGCGTCAGCTACAACATTTGCTTTACCCGGATAGTATTGCAAAGAGAAATCATAGTTCTTAAGTAGTTCCATCAATCTTTGTTGTCGCATGCTCAAATCCTTCTGAGAAACAGGTACCTTAAACTTGTGATATAAGAATAGATCGAACTTCTCTACATACAAGTAGTATCTCCAAATTTTCAGGGCAAACACGATTATAGCTAGTTCCAAGTCATGCGTCGGATAGTTCTTTTCAAGCGGCTTGAATTGTCTCGATCCGTATACAATAACATTCCCGTCTTACATTAGCACACAACCAAGTCCTTGGTGCGATGCGTCACTATAGATTATAAATCGTTCACCACTCCTGGGTATCGCAAGTACTGGTGCTGATGTTAGATTTCTTTTAATTCCCGAAATGTATCATTATGCATGTCGATCCATTCATACTTTGTCTCTTTCCTTGTCAAACTTGTCAACGGTCCTGTAATCTTGGAAAATCCTTGCATGAATCTCTGGTAATATCCAGCCAATCCAAAAAAACTCTTAACTTCGGTCACGTTGGTTGGTCTTTCTAGCTCGACACTGCATCGATCTTAGATGAGTCTACAGAAATTTCATCTTGTGATATCACACGTTCTAAGAATTTGAATTCCTGCAGCCAGAATTCATATTTGCTGAATTTTGCATATAGACTATTGTCTGTGAGAGCCCGTAGAGCAATCTACAGATGCTTCTTATGCTCTTCTTCTTTCTTCGAGTAAATCAGAATGTCGTTGATGTATACTATAATGAATTGATCCAGATATGGTCTAAATACTCTATTCATTAAGTCCATAAATATTGTCGGGGCATTAGTCAATCCAAAAGAAATCTCCAGAAACTCGTAGTGCCTATATCTCGTCCTGAAAGCAGTTTTCGGTATATCTTTCAACCGAACTAGCAACTACTGATAACCTGAACGCAAATCAATCTTTGAAAAAACCCTTAACCCTTGTAACTGATCGAACAGGTCGTCTATCTGGGGAAGTGGATATTTGTTCTTGATCGTGACCTTATTCAACACTCTGTAGTCGATATAAAGTCGTAGCTCTCCATCTTTCTTCTTCATAAGTAGAACTGGTGCTCCTCAAGGTGACGTACTCGGGCGAACGAAACCTAAGTCTTCTAGTTATTGAACTTGTTTCTTTAACTCTAGCATTTCTGTTGGTGCCATCCGGTACGGGGTCTTGAAAATCGGCAACGTTCCGAGTGCTAGCTCAATGTTTCAAGGGCAGAAGTCTATCTCTCTCTTCGACGGAAGTCCTGAGATATCTTGAAATACATCTTCAAATGTCACACCCGTCCCGGGAAAAATCATTTATTTTAAATTGCATATTTGAATTCTAAAATTTATTAGTTTTGATTAATAATTGAGATGATGTTGATTGTGGGTCAACGGTGAATGTCAAGTGAGGACACGGGAAGTTGGTAATTTATGAGGCATTATCGTGACTTAAATGACATTTATGTGATTAAATATTATTTGACATATTCTAGTAATTGTGAATAGTGATTTATCATGTACGGAACGAAACAGGAAAGTCGCTCGAATTGTGTGGTATACTCCCTGACCGTCCAGTTCCCTTGAGTTAGACTCAATAAATTCCTCTTTTATTGGTCCCTTTCGTCCTCAGGGAAATACTTTTCTAGAAATCGAGCCTTGAATGCTTCCCACGGCATTCTCCTTGTAGCATAGATCCCAATTGTGGCTCTCTCGGCCTCCCACCAATTTGTGGCAGAGTAAGTCAGTTGAAATGCGGTTAGCTGTCTCTTGTCAAGCTCGCTGTATTCTAGGGCTCCGAAAATTAGCTCCAACTCTTGTATCCATTGTTCGGCTTTCCACGATTCTGCTATGCCGTCAAACATCTCGGGTCGCAGGCCACGAAATCGTTCCAATAGCTTATCGCCCGTCTGTTTCGGAGGAACAACGTTATTGTTTCCATTGTTAGCTCGGTGGGTGGCATTGTTGTAGGTGTCGCCAACATGTTCTATCCGTTGCATGAATGCTTCGAAGACTCCGGTTGGGTCCATACCCTCAGGAATGGGTGCTCCCAGTCACACTTGATATCTTGTGTTCCCAGCCATAGTATTTCGCATGAGGTGTACATATGAAAGTTCTAACGATTAGCTGACAATCTTCTCGGGGAAACAACCATAAATAAAACAACGGGAAGCATAGCACAAATCTAAATTGTAATACCCTGTATTTTGGTATATTAATAAGACTGGTATTTCATTTTTATACTCGTATAAACTTTCTCTTCCTTTTGGTGAATTTTGATATCAATCGATTGATAAGTTTTCCCAAATCGATTGACACTTTTCAGATACCAATCGATTGATAAGCATTCCCAATCGATTGCCATTTTACCGACTAAAATTGATTACGTGTCAACATTCCAATCGATTGCTATTCATCCCAATCGATTGATAGTATTCCCAATCGATTGACTACAAATATCTGTTTCCAATCGATTGACTCGTGTCCCAATCGATTGACATAAGCTGAGAAATATTTTCTTCTTTCCTTCAGCTTTAAACGTGTGGCACTCTTAACCCCTATATATATACTCGTTCATTTGTGGCCTTAGGTCACTTTGGCAGCTTGAGAGAGAGAGGCACACCTCTTGTGAGATATATACATACATATATCTATCTATATATCTATATCCATACACACACACTGCCTTGGCAGCTGGAAGAAGACGAAGGGAAGGACAAGAAGAAGAAAGGAAGAAGAAAGGGAGAGACAGAGAGAGAGAAGGCTGGACAGAGAAAGAGAAGGAAGAGAGAGAGGAAAAGCTTGAGTATTCAAGACTTACACCCAGCCAAACGCACCCTAAGTGAGTCCTAACTCACTTGGTCACTTTATTTGATGTATTTATAAGTTGTTATGACCTTTAGATGTGATAAGAGTATGATTTCTACGTTTAAATATGCTGTTTTTATAATCTGCTGGAGAAGACGTAGTATCAATCGATTGACATAATCTCAATCGATTGACATCAGTCGTTTCTCAATCGATTGGATAGGATTCCAATCGATTGACATCTCAATCGATTGCCATGTTTCTCAATCAATTGGTATAACTTTTTGTCCCAATCGATTGAACCTCTGTTCCAATCGATTGGCATGATCAGAACATGGTTTTCCTTTGCCTGTTATTTTATAAAGGTTTAGTTGTTCGATTTCTGATTCGGAATTTCCATTATGCGACTATGGGGTAGATAGGAGTAATGTGACACCAAAGATTTATGGATAATGAATAAAAAGTAATATGAAGACGTGGGTGACGTGTTGTTCTGAGATAAATTTGATATCCGTTTTCTTTTAATCCGAGTAGTCAGGCCACATTGGGAATTGTCATGTGTCGATGTTAGAATGGAACGTAAGTAGGTTTGGTAAGTTCTGGGAATGGTACGTGGATGGACGATTGGTCATGATATGCTCTGAAAAACGGTGAACCGGATACATGGTTCTTGAAAAGCAGTGAGCTGGACCAAATAGTCCTAAAATAGACTGGATGATCTATGAGATGCTCTTCAAAGCAGTGAACAGGACCATTGTTCTTAAAAGCGGTGAGTTGGGATCACTAGTAGATGACGTTGAGTCGTAGCAATAGATTGATATGCCTTGTTCGAAACGTTATATCCCTGAAATGCGGTGAACAGGATCATTGTTCTTAAAAGCTGGGGACAGACTGACGCGGAGTCCATGACATGCGGTGAGCAGGATATATTGCTCTTAAAAGCGATGGACAGAATAAGGGTGTATCCCTAGAGTTAAACGATTGAGTCTGTTTATGACATCTGAGTATGTTGAGTTCGGTATTTGAGTAACAAGACGATAAGGGTCGGTTTACAAGAATGAATAAAGGAACAAGATATGGATATAATAAGATGTTAACTCGTATCTTCATAAGCTTGTGTTTATTTCAGATAACTGGTACCTCGTTAGTTTATGCTCACTCAGCTCTCAGTAAGCTGACGGCCTTTTATTGCCTGGACTTTCCCCGTCCAGAATATCCTGTCCCTTATTCTGCAGATAATGACCAGTACACTGATGACTATTATCTAGAGGAAGGCCCCACCGATGATGGTTACGCCAGGGAGGATTATCCTTATGCCAGTTGAAGACTGAAGATGTTATAGTTAGATTACATTTCGGTTGTTCTGTTGAATCTTTAGTTAACGGGTACTTGGGCATTTGTTGTCTCCAGACCTGTTGTGATCCTGTGGACCACACTCTGATATTTTTGTAATAGTTAGTACTGTGTGTTATTCTCAGTTGTTTACAATTGCTGTTCTTTTGGACTAGTACTGCATGGTGTGGATTATTAGTGACTTTCACCTGTCATTCCTTATGGACCTAAAAAGGAAATTTATTTTTCTCTATTTTTGCCGTTCCGGGACGTGACATAAATCACAACATAACATAAAAAAAATGAGATGACAACAGAAATAATCAAAAGAAACAATCTGCCACACACACACACACACACACACACACATATCTAAAAGATGTACAGCAGAGTACACAATAGATTATCTGTGTACTGCGTAGTACATGATGCTATAAAAGATCTAACAATAACAAGACCACTACTGGTGGCTACCTATATAAAAGGGCTATGATCAATAGTTGTCTATGTAAGCATCAAAAGTAAGTGGACAACATATCTTGAAGTCAAAAGCAAAAGTCTAAGTCCTAAAGGTACTGGACTCAAAAGTTGTCCATGTCAGATCCATAGATAAAAGCCTCATCCTCTAGGGCAATCACGGACAAAACATCGTCCTCATCCATGTCATCATCATCCAACATATCCTCCTCCTCCATCAAATCCTCCTCGGGTAGCTTTGGTCCATCATGCTCCACAACAACTCCTAAATCTCTCACATCAGCCATATCGACCTGGGTTGCATCGAATGCAACTGCAAGTGCCTCAGCCTCTACCATAGCAGGGGCCAACTCTGTTGCTTCTATCTCAAATCCATAGGGATGTGCAACTATCTCCGCAGCCCACTCTGCTTCCAGTTGTGCTATCATGCCGTCTGGTACGACTGGTACCACAATGTCATCACCTGCGTCATCCTCTGCTATAGCCTCCTCTATCGGGTAACCCTTTGCTACCACAATATCTACGTGATTCGAGGTAAAAAGTGCATATTTATAGTGTATTACGTGGTATTTTATGCATACTTTTATCCCCAAAGTCCCTACATTTAGGTACATTCTAATAACAATGTTCTTTTTATTGTGTTAATGCTTAAATATACGTTTTTGCATTGTTTTATAGGTATTAGGATGTAAATCAATGAAGTGGAGCTAAAGAAAAGTGATTATGGTGAAGAGAACAACGGAAGCAGCTGAGAAAATGCCAATTTTGACAATGAAGACTTCAGATTTGGAATATTTTCCCAAAGATATGAAATGTAGATCTTTGAGTTACGGTCGCGTGGCCGCAAACGGGAGGTCAATCCGAGCTCCGAGTGAAAAGTTATGGCCATTCTCCCATCGGTGCGCAGAGCTGTCAAAATCAGAGAGGTTCAAGCGATTGAGGAGAGTTCAATCGATCGAACCTTCAATCGATCGAACTAAGCTCGCTCGATCGATCAAACTTTATATTCACCCAAAAGTTGCGTAAACTCTGTGGGAACCCTATATATAAGTCGTTTTGACGCCAGACGAAGGGAGGACGCTCCAGAACGCGAAAAATAGCAGTTTAGGGTAGTTTTAGGGTTAGATTAGGAGTAGGTTAGGTTAGATTAGATTCATATTATTTTTCCTCTTTTCCATTGCTATACTAAATGTTATTGAAGATTTCAAGTTTTTTTCAAGTTATAATCAGATTATTACAGGTTTTTCCTTCCCTTTTCTTTATTTCATTGTTTATTACTCTAGTTATTATGATCGCCTTAGTTCACTGTTTCTGTACTAGTTTTATTATGTTTCCGTAGTTTAGACGTTGGGAATATGTGATGAAATATTGATTCCCAACCTCTTCCATGCAATCTTTAGAAACCTTGGGCTCGATCGATCGAAGGTATTTCGATCGATCGAACCAGAGCCATAGTCAAGCGATCGAAGGCATTTTGATCGATTGAAGGATGATGCAGTCCGATCGATCGAGAGCGCTTCGATCGATCAAACTTGCTAATTCCTGAGATTATTCTTTTAAGTATTCCATGACTTTCTATTTTAGAAATCTGTCATCAAATTGTCCCAATAAGCTCAATTTGTCACAACAATTTTTAGAACTTAAAGCCTTAAGGCTATTTTCTTCAATGACTTTTGAAAATCACTTTGAATGCTAACACCATTTAGAGTGCAAGTAATTACCATTGTTTTAAACCGTCTTTCAAGTATTTTAAATCACTTGTGATGATGTAGTCCCGGTCATGAAAGGGCTATTGATTCTTTATCTTTAGAAAAATACGGAATACTGAAAAGGGATGTACTCCATAGAGCGTTAATGAATATGCATGGTAGATGGTTAGGATCAATGTGGATTCTCGTGTTTCCAACACCTTTAGTTTATATGTTTAATTAGTTATGTTTCTTTATACTTTAGTTTATTATTTAATTTAATTTAATTAATTAGGATTTGTCAGAACCTTCACTCTTACAATTCAATTTTTCTATTTCTTTAGGTTGTAACTTAGTAGATATTCTTTCTATTCCTTCCCTGTGGGATCGACCTGGACTTATCCAGTATTACTTGCATGATCACCTACACTTGGGTATTGCACAAGAGCGCACAACTTTTTAGTTGTGTCAAGTTTTTGGCGCCATTGCCGGGGAAGGCAACTAGGTTAGAATTTTACTAAGTTATTTCCAATTTTTCTTACTCTGAAAAAAAAAAGACTTTTGGACTTTTTCTTTCACAAGAAAAAAAATTAAAATTCTGTCGTTTAAATATTTTGGGCAAACATGTCTTATTCATATTACCCTCCGTACAACACAAACACACTTGAAAATCAATATAATTATCCCCCAAGTTGGCAAGCACCAACTTATGACACGCAATATCAAACCGAGTGCTACCAACCACCACAATGGGAAAACAATAGTGGTAATCTCCCATATTATCAAACATATCAAGAACCTCTACATGGAGAGTTCTATCAATCGCAATGGGGATATAACCAAGATAATAATGTAGGATATGATAGTAGTTCCCACGATTATCAAACGCACCAAGACTTTCCCTTTGGTGAGTCTTGTCCACAAACACAATGGGAAGGGGACTATCACCAACCACAATGGGGTGAAACTTCATATAGTAATAATGAGGAGAATAACCAAGTTGAGGATAATGGTATGTTAAAATTACTATTTAGTGAAATGAAAAGGCTAGATAATGCACTTGATAAATTAGAAACTAGATATCAACAAGCATATGCTAGCCCACCTTTAGAAGACTATACCAGTCCTTCAACATTACAACCTAAATTTCAAGACACTAACAATGGAATGGAAATAGAGGACTATGACAGGTTTATACCGAATGAGGTTAACAACTCACTCGAGAAAGTCATAACCCAACAAAAACTCCAAAACCAAACCATTAAGCATGAAGTTATAGAACCATCTTCTCCTCAATATGCATCATCAGACATCAACTCCTTCACTACCTTGATAAAATTGCACAATCTCTTTATCCAAAGCACCTCAATAGATTATATATATAGTGAGGCGAGTTACAAGGATGAGAATGAGGATTTAAAAGATAATGATAGTTTATGTGACTGCACGCAACTAGGAAAGGAGGAGTCCCCTGTTGACTCTCTCCCTAACTTTGATAGTGACCCTAGGGAGGACATTATTGAAATTTCTAAATTCGATTTAGATTCATCTGATATTCATGAACCCTCACCTCTTTCGGCCGAAGAGGTGGTGTCACCAAGTTGCCCATCACCTATCCTTTCTATTAATCAAAACTCTCATCCTGGGCTTAAAAGTTATGTGTACCCTAATATTGAACAAATAGAATATGTTGTGGAAAAGGATGATAAGGATTCTAGAACATGTTTTTCACAAAATTTTAACTTTCATAATTCTTTGAGAGAAGACTTGGAAGATATTGAGCCCACTTTAGATGATCTTAAACTTCAACAAGAAGCTAGTAATCTGTTAGACTGCTTAACCTTCTTGACTGATAATGACATAGAGGCCCAAATAGATAGCTTTATCCAAGTCCAGTCCAAAACCATGTGCATAGAACATAAATTAAATTCCTATGATCATATTTCTATAGATTCTGTTCTAGAACAAGAGGAGGGTAGTAAAGCTTCATTAGAATGTCACTTAGACCCTACCCCTTTTAATGAACCATGGCCTCCGCCTATTTTTGATAATATAAAAATAGAGGCTATTATAGGAAATACCAACACTAAAGATCGTTTCTTGAGTATAATTCCTAAAAAGTGTGGTATATCTCTTATAACTGTCCCCAACAAATTTGGCAGCCATAGGTTTTGCATCATCTTCTCTGACCTCGAGTCTGACATTAGTTGGGGGGAGTTGCAATTTTATGAGGATCCCTACGTTCTTCTCACTATTAAATTATTTTATTGGGAAGATCCTCAAAAATTTCGGTTATTAATTTATGATAACAATCTTGATTAACTGAATTTATTTACTGGGTAGTTGTATTATATTCTGTATTTTTCTTTGTTGCTACTAATGATTTTGCAGGTAACTTAAAAAAAAAAATGGATATTAACGCCTCGAGGTAACATCCTTCCTTCTCTCGCTTTACTTTACATGTCCATATGCTTAGTTTAGAACATTGAGGACAATGTTTAGTTTTAGTTGGGGGGAGTGAGTCACTGCATGCCTCGTTTATTTCTTTTTATGCTTTAATGTCAATACACCTGCTTAGCAACATGTAACTCAGTAAAATAAATTGTCAAAATTTTAAATAAAATATTTTTTTTTGAATTATTTTAAATATAATAAAATGGTTCTTGTATTTCTCTCATAGTTAATGTAGTTAGTTATGATGCATTAGTGTTATTTTCTGTATGTTATTACTATGTAATATACTATGATAGTTTCTTTACTATCTTAGTTATGGTATGTTTTATGCCTTCTAATCTTCAAATAACTTTGAGCATGTTGTGACAACCTTGTACATAGTTAAAATGGATTAGTAAGCATAGCTTAGGTGTCTTGAGAGACTGTAGTGGAGACTAATAACCCAAGTGAGCTTTTGTGCCATTCTTTTATTTTTGAGGGTTTTATAAAATTACTCTTGCTTTTTGAAAAGCGTATTCATTCGTTGAAAGTCTTATTTTTCTTCTTCATTTTGACTGATCACTAGAAGAGAACGTTCAGGATTTACCAACTTTAGATCTCTTGAATTTACTAAAATGAATAATCCTATGAACTTAGAAGATGATTTAGGCCATCTTTTGATCTTATATGCAAAATATAGCCTTGGCCTACCTCAATGATATTCCTTTATTTTACCCTTTGAGCCTTACCATAATCGCCTTGTCTTCACAATCCTAAAGTTCATACCTAACTCCATATTTGAGTTTCTTTTCTTTATCTAAGAGTGATTGGGATGTGTTATCTTGATAAGAAGTTTGGTTGTGTGAATAAGGGAAAGTTGGCAAAGGAAAAAAATGATGAAAAAAAAGAAAAAAAAAAGCATGAAAAGAAAAAAAAAAGTGCCAATGGTTGTTACAAAAGAAAAAATAATAATAATAAAAAGAAGAGTGTGAAAAAGAATAAAATAAAAGAAAAAAAGACGAGAGAGATTGGAGATGTGGGAAAGTTTGAAAAGTTGTAATAGACATTCCAATCACATCCTTTAACCCAATTGAATATCACGAACCTCTTTCTTCTTTCACCTAACGCCTCTTTTTCAGAGTCCTGATGATTTTAAGTAAATTGGATATGAAGTTAAGGTAATGAGAGAGTTCTCTACGGTATCTCACTCTTCTAGTGAAAAGTATCCTTTCATGAGACTTTGTTTACTATAAAATTTCCATTTTTCTATTTAGCTATGAGAAGCATTAGATTCCATTCACATTTACTCTTTATAGCTTCCATATCATGAGTGATAATTATTACACCCGCCAATTCGGAGTGATTTCATCTTGAGAGTGGAATCCCGATAAGAGTTGAGTCAAAATGAACGTCTTGATAGCATCTTAGGTTATGCGTGCTTTGAAATTAAAGTTTTGTATTTGGGTTGTCCATTCACACACTGTCACACCCCAACCCACCCCCGGTGGATTAGGACACGTGTAACAAGAGTAACCGCACCCAAAACACACACTAATTAGAGAGAAAAGGTGAATAAACCACTCTAAAGAACTCTATTGTGATAAAACAGCCCCCAAGGGCAAAATAGTCATTTATAAAGTATGTAAAATTTTTATACCAAAAGTTAGAATTTTGAGTCCCGGTTCCAACGCAACAAACGGCACGCGAAACCGAGTTTCCTAGAAGAAGTTATGCATGTTTCCGTAAAAACGGACATGCTGGGGAAAAATACAAGGCGGATCGATCCCTTCATAATGGGCGGATCGATCCATTTATATTAGTCTCCCGCAGAATGTCCCCTTGGAAGGGCGGATCGATCCCTTCACAAACCGCGGATCGATCCCCTTCACAAATTTTGCTGCTAAATTTCCTTTGCTGTCAAACAAGTTTCCAAGTTACCAAAACACAACCAAAACATATGGAAACCTTATGAAACTTTGGGAAAACATCTCCAATATACTTCCAAACACTTTTAAACTCAATTTAAGCAAGGATCATAGAATCATACCCACAATTGGATCAAGTTAACTATGAACTCATCTCATTCGGTTCAAAAACAAACTTTTCAACTTTTAAACTCAATTCTCATCCAAAGTTTATAAAACTTGTTGGAATTCAACTCAAAGTCATAACTAACATTATAAACACTAAAGAAACATGTCCAAGACACTAACGACACACCCGGACTTGCCGAGATGGTCAAATCCATTACTTGCACCCTACTAGAACAAAACGAGAGAGATTACACATATGTTCTCAAATTTACCTCCAACTCTCCAAAATACATGGTTGTGACCCAAGTTCACTTCCAACAACTTAAATATGAACATTAACATAAAAAAAACACCATACTTTACATCATTTTACAAGTTTCAAAAGAAATTTACAAGCATGAGGCTCAATCTCCCCCATCTCTCCCATCTCTCCCCATCTCTCCCATTCACAAGTCAAGACTTCAAGCCTCAAGTCGAGAACCTTAAGCCACTAGTTACATATAACACAAGTTTGAAAACATATTTACAAGCTCTAACTCTCCTCCCCATTCCCGAGCACGTCACCTTCTCTCCGGATATCGCTCCGTACCTGCGGTGGTTGTTATGTACCACAACAGAAATAGGAAAACGGTTTTCTTAAGCAATTTGCTTAGTGAGCATTCTAAGCATGACTGAATGTTTAACATGTGCAATGCAACAATCAACATATAAATCATATTTGTAGTCGCCGAGTCACCGGTTTAATGATTCATTCAGACCCGAAGACCTCCCTTGGTCCCGTGGCCACTTCTATTCCTTGGACTTCCGTATTTCTCGGATTCTTCCTCTTCACCACCCTTATTACTCCCAACAATGAACCATTTTCCCGGTGCTCATTGACTACCACATAGACATATAAGCATATAAACATGCATCAACATATGGTTTTCACAAAATTGATATGAAATTCACAATCCACCAATATAGTAACTTCTAAACATGATATCAACAACCAAAGTTATACAAGGATTCATTGACCACCTTAAACACAATCATTTTTAGGCTAGAAAACTCACCTCACTCACAGCTTATACCCCAAATCAAGCTAATTATGCAGAATTCCTTAGTAATTCTTGCCCAATTCTTTCCCCCGGAGTAATTCCTATACAAATTCGGCAACCTCGGTCACCGATTGACGTAAGCTACCAAAATTACAGCGAGTAAAACAGAAATTGAAGGTATAGAAACGACCGTCTTACCTCCACGAGTCCAAAAGTGGTTTCGATTTGTGAATCCGACGAACGACGGCAACGGAACGGCGAGAATTCGGCGTCGGTGACGTTTTACGTCTTCTCTCGGTGCTCTCTCTGTTTTCTCTGGATTAATTCCAGCAGATTTTGAGAGACTCTCCCTCAATTGACACATGCTTGCATGTGTTTGAGGTGTCATCACCTCAATTCCCCACTATTCCCATTTACACCCCTGAAATTTATTAAGTTCTTATTATGAAATCCCCCAAACATTCCATTAACTACCCAATTATCTAATGAGGGTTTGTCTAAGTTTCGTATGGGTCCCAACGTGGGTCCCACATATTTTGTGAAATTGCTATCGCACCTACTAATTTTACATCTTTTTCATTTATACCCTTATTTGGGTGTCCAAACTAATGCTAACACATATCAACATGTAATATGAAAGCAACTTAGCAAATATCCATGTAATCACATAAAAATGCATTTAATCACTTAAAATGCAAATTACCAATTTACCCTTCACTGGGTTAAATTTCAATATATGTCCCACCTCTCTGGGGACTTTTCCAACTAGTGTCCCTCTCTGAACACTTTTTACTTGGGCGAGTCCAAGCCTCCCCTTAATCCATTTTATACACTAATTATGTTAATTAATGCATATTATCACAAATAATTAACCCGTTCTCCGGGTACGGGTGTTACATTTCTCCCTCCCTAAAAGGGAGTTTGGTCCCCAAACTTACTCTTACCTCAAGAATTGAAGAGATGCGGGTACTTGGCTCGGATCTCATCCTCCCGCTCCCAAGTAGCCTCTTCCACTGAATGGCTTCGCCATTGAACCATCACCAAAGGAATCACTTTGGTCCTCAATACTTGATCCTTCCTATCAAGAATTTGCACTGGATGCTCCACGTAAGTTAAATCTTCTCGAATCTCTAACGGTTCCGGAATGATAACATGTTTCGAATCCGGCACATAACGTCGAAGCATCGACACGTGAAACACATTATGAACATTCTCTAATTCTTGTGGCAGCTCTAACCGATAAGCTAATGGCCCAACTCGATTAAGAATCAAATACGGCCCAACATATCTCGGACTAAGCTTACCTCGCTTACTAAAACGTGCTATGCCTTTTGATGGTGATACTTTCAAAAACACATAGTCACCCACCTCAAACTCCAACGGTCTTCTACCCGTATCCGCATAACTTTTATAACGACTCTGAGCCGTTTGTAACCGTTGCTTAATCAATTGAATCTTGTCAGTAGTGATTTGCACTATCTCTGGTCCCAAAAGTTGTTTTTCTCCAACTTCTGTCCAACACACCGGCGATCTACACTTTCTACCATATAGTGCCTCATAAGGCGCCATTCCAATGCTAGTTTGGAAGCTGTTATTGTAAGAGAACTCGATTAAAGGCAAGTGAGTCTCCCAATCGGCCTTGAAATCCATAACACATACCCTCAACATATCTTCCAAAATTTGAATCACCCTTTCGGATTGACCATCAGTCTGGGGATGGAATGCAGTACTAAAATGTAGAGTTGTCCCCATAGCCCTTTGTAAACTCTCCCAAAATCTTGATACGAACCGAGTGTCACGATCTGACACTATCGACACTGGTGCTCCATGAAGCCGTATAATCTCTCTAATATAAATCTCTGCAAGTTTTGATGGATCTTTGGTCTTAATAGGTAGGAAATGGGCTGACTTAGTCAACCGGTCTACAATCACCCATATGCTATCATTTGACTTTTGAGACTTTGGGAATCCCGAGACGAAATCCATTGTAATATGTTCCCATTTCCACTCAGGTATCTCCAACGGGTGTAGTTCTCCCCCGGGTCGTTGATGTTCTAGTTTCACCTTTTGGCACGTCATACATTTAGACACAAATTCTGCAACTTCTCGCTTCATACCACTCCACCAGTAAATTTCTCGCAAGTCTCGGTACATTTTGGTACTACCCGGATGTATAGAATATCTTGTATTGTGGGCTTCCTCCATAACTTTATTTCTCAGATCTCCAACTTTAGGTACACATAATCGGTTTATATATTTCAGAACACCATCTTGGAAACTGAATTCTGGCCTTCTCCCCTCTGGTAACTCATCCACAATCTTCTTGAATTCTGGATCTAAGAACTGATTAGTCTTGATTTCACCAATTAAACTTGGATGTGCCACGATCGCAGCCATTAAACCACCTCTAATTTTAGGAACTACCTCAAGCTTCAATTGTTCAAATTCCTTTATCAACTTTTCCTGTCCAGTCAAGGCATAAGCTAAGTTTTCTGACGACTTCCGACTCAAGGCATCGGCAACTACATTGGCTTTTCCCGGGTGATACTGAATTTTTAAATCATAATCTTTCATGAGTTCCAACCATCTTCTTTGTCTCATATTAAGATCCCTCTGAGTGAATAGGTATTTAAGACTTTTATGATCCGTGAAGATTTCACAAGTTTCCCCGTATAGATAATGTCTCCAAATCTTTAACGCAAAAATTACCGCCGCTAATTCCAAATCGTGAGTTGGATAGTTCTTTTCATGAGACCTCAACTGTCGTGAAGCATAGGCTATTACCTTGTCATCTTGTGTTAGCACACATCCCAAGCCTTGGTGCGAAGCATCACTGTATATTCTGAAATTTCCAGTGCTTGTTGGAATTATAAGTATTGGTGCCGTAGTCAACTTTTTCTTCAATGCTACAAAACAATCTTCACATTCCTTGTTCCACTCAAACGGTACATCTTTTCTCATCAACCTTGTCATTGGCGTTGCAATTCTAGAAAAGTCTTTAACAAATCTTCGATAATACCCGGCTAACCCCAAGAAACTTCGAATCTCGGACACATTTGTCGGTCTTGACCAATTCATAACAGCTTCAATCTTCTGTGGGTCAACAGAAATACCCTCTTTAGAAATCACGTGTCCTAGAAAAGTGACACTCGTCAACCAAAATTCGCTCTTCTTCAACTTCCCAAACAATTGTTTCTCTCGAAGTCGCTGCAAAACTAGTCTCAAGTGTCGTTCATGCTCTTCCGGACTCTTAGAATAAATGAGAATGTCATCAATGAATACAATAACGAACTCATCCAAATATGATTTGAATACACGGTTCATCAAATCCATGAAGGCAGCAGGCGCATTAGTAACCCCAAACGGCATCACTAGAAATTCATAGTGCCCGTAGCGGGTCCTAAAGGCTGTCTTCTCCACATCCTTAGCTTTAACTTTCAGTTGATGGTACCCAGATCGTAAGTCAATCTTTGAAAATACCTCAGCCCCTTGAAGTTGATCGAATAGATCGTCAATACATGGCAACGGGTATTTGTTCTTGATGGTTACTTTGTTGATCTCCCGGTAGTCAATACACATCCGCATTGTACCATCTTTCTTCTTCACGAATAATACTGGTGCACCCCACGGGGACACACTAGGTCGGATAAAACCCTTGTCTAGCAACTCTTGCAACTGTATCTTTAACTCTTTCAACTCAACTGGTGCCATTCGATATGGTGCTCGTGAAATTGGTTGGGTTCCCGGCATAACATCAATACCAAATTCAATTTCTCGATCAATCAATACACTAGGTAACTCCTCAGGGAATACATCTGGAAACTCTTTAACTACCGGAATATCTTCAAGTTTTAAATCGGGACCTCTAGTATCAAGAATACTACACAGAAACCCCCGGCAACCCTTCTTTAATAAACGACAAGCTTCAATAGCTGACACGATATACGGCGGTGACACAACACCCTTACCTTGAAAATAAAACTCATCTTGATTCGGAATACGGAATGCTACTCCTTTAGTGTTACAATCAATATTAGCATGATTAGCCGCTAACCAATCCATACCCAATATAACATCGAAGTGTTGAATTACTAATGGTACCAAATCAACAGTTAACTCTTTACCATTCACATTAATCTCACACTTCCTAAACACACCCGAACTAACCAACGGAGGCCCCAACGGTATCGCGACAGATAAATCATAGTTTAGGAACTCTAATGGTTTATCTAAATGTTTAGCAAAATGGTGTGACACGAATGAGTGTGTAGATCCCGAATCTATAAGTACATTTACTAGATGTGAGCAAATGGGAACCATACCTGAGACAACAGTGTCGGCAGAAGCAGCATCTCCCGGCCTGAGTTGAAATGATCTTGCCTCTCGTTGCTCCCTCCTCGGAGGTTGAGTAGTCCTTGGTGTGATAGCGCTTGCCGCAGAAGAACCTGAACCTGATGCTCCTTGGCGTCTAGTAGGACAATCCTTAGATTGATGTCCCAATTCCTTACAAGTGAAGCATCGACCTCTCATATCTATATTCTGATTTGGACAGTTCCTGGCGATGTGTCCCGGTTGTCGGCAACTATTGCAAATGATTGGGTTTGGAAGTTGATTGCACCGGCCCCAATGAAATTTCTGACAAGTCTGATACCTCGGTTTATTTCCACCGGAACCACTACCAATACTAGCTGATGATCCTCCTAAACTCTGTCTTTTTGCACTCCCCTGACCACTGAACTGACTTGATCCCGGTCGTTTACTTTGTTGACTCGGTGGTGGTGGCATGTTTGAAGTATAACCAAGGTCTCTCTCAGCAATAGAAGCAATGTCCAATGCCTTAGCATAAGTCTCTGGACGGAATACGGTCACTCGTCCTCGGATGTCACCTCGAAGTCCCGCTACAAACTTTCTTGCCTTCACTTTTTCGGTTGCTACAATGTCCCCGGCAAACCTTGCCAAACTCGTAAATTGCGTGGAGTACTCCCGGACTGACTTTCCCCCTTGTACCAACTCCATGAATTCTTGAGCCTTTTGATCCCCAAATGACTCTGGAAAATGTTGATCATTGAAAATCTCAAGAAATTGGTCCCACGTTGTCGGTTGACCCGGACCCAGCTTAGTACGCCACCAATATTGCGCTTCATCTTTTAACGTGTCTGCAGCAAATAGCACTTTTTGTTCATCAGTACATGGTAATACCCGGAAGATCTTCTCCATATCCGAGATCCAAAAATTCGCCTTCATCGGATCGGCTTCCCCGCGGAATATGGTCGGCTTTTGTTTGTGAAATTTAGAAATAGTAACAATGTCTTCCCTTGGATTCGGATTCGGTTGTACCGGTCTCTCTTCGATCACATGAGTTTCTGCTACTCGTACCAACCCTTCGATTGCTCTTTCAACCCGTTCCATTCGGTTTGAGGTGTCACCTCCAGACATAATGCCTGGCACCCACATATAGTACACACATGCACGTTACTTTTAAATAAACACATGGCATGCTTATCAACATTAAAACATGCTAAGTAAACGTGTATGCATGTTTATGCAACTACGTGTCATTGTGTGCACACTACGCGTCGTATACGTCTCTCGTCCCCAAAGGCTCTAACCAACTGCTCTGATACCAAAAATTGTCACACCCCAACCCACCCCCGGTGGATTAGGACACGTGTAACAAGAGTAACCGCACCCAAAACACACACTAATTAGAGAGAAAAGGTGAATAAACCACTCTAAAGAACTCTATTGTGATAAAACAGCCCCCAAGGGCAAAATAGTCATTTATAAAGTATGTAAAATTTTTATACCAAAAGTTAGAATTTTGAGTCCCGGTTCCAACGCAACAAACGGCACGCGAAACCGAGTTTCCTAGAAGAAGTTATGCATGTTTCCGTAAAAACGGACATGCTGGGGAAAAATACAAGGCGGATCGATCCCTTCATAATGGGCGGATCGATCCATTTATATTAGTCTCCCGCAGAATGTCCCCTTGGAAGGGCGGATCGATCCCTTCACAAACCGCGGATCGATCCCCTTCACAAATTTTGCTGCTAAATTTCCTTTGCTGTCAAACAAGTTTCCAAGTTACCAAAACACAACCAAAACATATGGAAACCTTATGAAACTTTGGGAAAACATCTCCAATATACTTCCAAACACTTTTAAACTCAATTTAAGCAAGGATCATAGAATCATACCCACAATTGGATCAAGTTAACTATGAACTCATCTCATTCGGTTCAAAAACAAACTTTTCAACTTTTAAACTCAATTCTCATCCAAAGTTTATAAAACTTGTTGGAATTCAACTCAAAGTCATAACTAACATTATAAACACTAAAGAAACATGTCCAAGACACTAACGACACACCCGGACTTGCCGAGATGGTCAAATCCATTACTTGCACCCTACTAGAACAAAACGAGAGAGATTACACATATGTTCTCAAATTTACCTCCAACTCTCCAAAATACATGGTTGTGACCCAAGTTCACTTCCAACAACTTAAATATGAACATTAACATAAAAAAAACACCATACTTTACATCATTTTACAAGTTTCAAAAGAAATTTACAAGCATGAGGCTCAATCTCCCCCATCTCTCCCATCTCTCCCCATCTCTCCCATTCACAAGTCAAGACTTCAAGCCTCAAGTCGAGAACCTTAAGCCACTAGTTACATATAACACAAGTTTGAAAACATATTTACAAGCTCTAACTCTCCTCCCCATTCCCGAGCACGTCACCTTCTCTCCGGATATCGCTCCGTACCTGCGGTGGTTGTTATGTACCACAACAGAAATAGGAAAACGGTTTTCTTAAGCAATTTGCTTAGTGAGCATTCTAAGCATGACTGAATGTTTAACATGTGCAATGCAACAATCAACATATAAATCATATTTGTAGTCGCCGAGTCACCGGTTTAATGATTCATTCAGACCCGAAGACCTCCCTTGGTCCCGTGGCCACTTCTATTCCTTGGACTTCCGTATTTCTCGGATTCTTCCTCTTCACCACCCTTATTACTCCCAACAATGAACCATTTTCCCGGTGCTCATTGACTACCACATAGACATATAAGCATATAAACATGCATCAACATATGGTTTTCACAAAATTGATATGAAATTCACAATCCACCAATATAGTAACTTCTAAACATGATATCAACAACCAAAGTTATACAAGGATTCATTGACCACCTTAAACACAATCATTTTTAGGCTAGAAAACTCACCTCACTCACAGCTTATACCCCAAATCAAGCTAATTATGCAGAATTCCTTAGTAATTCTTGCCCAATTCTTTCCCCCGGAGTAATTCCTATACAAATTCGGCAACCTCGGTCACCGATTGACGTAAGCTACCAAAATTACAGCGAGTAAAACAGAAATTGAAGGTATAGAAACGACCGTCTTACCTCCACGAGTCCAAAAGTGGTTTCGATTTGTGAATCCGACGAACGACGGCAACGGAACGGCGAGAATTCGGCGTCGGTGACGTTTTACGTCTTCTCTCGGTGCTCTCTCTGTTTTCTCTGGATTAATTCCAGCAGATTTTGAGAGACTCTCCCTCAATTGACACATGCTTGCATGTGTTTGAGGTGTCATCACCTCAATTCCCCACTATTCCCATTTACACCCCTGAAATTTATTAAGTTCTTATTATGAAATCCCCCAAACATTCCATTAACTACCCAATTATCTAATGAGGGTTTGTCTAAGTTTCGTATGGGTCCCAACGTGGGTCCCACATATTTTGTGAAATTGCTATCGCACCTACTAATTTTACATCTTTTTCATTTATACCCTTATTTGGGTGTCCAAACTAATGCTAACACATATCAACATGTAATATGAAAGCAACTTAGCAAATATCCATGTAATCACATAAAAATGCATTTAATCACTTAAAATGCAAATTACCAATTTACCCTTCACTGGGTTAAATTTCAATACCTGTCCCACCTCTCTGGGGACTTTTCCAACTAGTGTCCCTCTCTGAACACTTTTACTTGGGCGAGTCCAAGCCTCCCCTTAATCCATTTTATACACTAATTATATTAATTAATGCATATTATCACAAATAATTAACCCGTTCTCCGGGTACGGGTGTTACACACACACACTTGAAGATTAATAGGTATGGAACATTCTAATGACTTTGATAGTAGATTAACTGTAATGTGTGTATTGCATTGCTATGACTTACTAGAGAGTTTCATAATATTGTTGAGCTTAACCACATTGTTAATGAGAGGAATTTTTTTTTAAAACATTTAAACTAGAACCATTACCATAAATATGAATTTTGTGGGTAAATTCACTGCAAACCCTCACGAGACAACACTCGTCTACTAGGGGGAACCTAGGGGTTTAAAGGCTTGTTGCATACGCTAAATGCAATCGCGATTCCTGTGAAAGTGAGTTAGGATTTTTACGGTGTTTTGCTTTCTTTTGTTTTTAATTTTTAGAGTTAAATAAACACTGTTGTAGTTCTCTTCATTGCTAGGGACTAGCAATGAGCTAGTTAGGGGGTGTGATTCGAGGTGAAAAGTGCATATTTATAGTGTATTACGTGGTATTTTATGTATACTTTTATCCCCAAAGTCCCTACATTTAGATATATTCTAATAACAATGTTCTTTTTATTGTGTTAATGCTTAAATATATGTTTTTGCATTGTTTTATAGGTATTAGGATGTAAATCAATGAAGTGGAGCTAAAGAAAAGTGATTCTGGTGAAGAGAACAACGGAAGCAGCTGAGAAAATTCCAATTTTGACAATGAAGACTTTAGATTTGGAATATTTTCCCAGAGATATGAAATGTATATCTTTGAGTTAAGATCGCGTGGCCGCAAACGGAAGGTCAATCCGAGGTCCGAGTGAAAAGTTATGGCCATTCTCCCATCGGTGCGCAGAGCTGTCAAAATCAGAGAGGTTCAAGCGATTGAGGAGAGTTCAATCGATCGAACCTTCGATCGATCGAACTAAGCTCGATCGATCGAACTTTATATTCACCCAAAAGTTGTGTAAACTCTGTGGGAACCCTATATATAAGTCGTTTTGACGCCAGACGAAGGGAGGACGCTCCAGAAAGCGAAAAACAGCAGTTTAGGGTAGTTTTAGGGTTAGATTAGGAGTAGGTTAGGTTAGATTCATATTATTTTTCCTCTTTTCCATTGCTATACTAAATGTTATTGAAGATTTCAAGTTTTTTTCAAGTTATAATCAGATTATTACAGGTTTTTCCTTCCCTTTTCTTTATTTCATTGTTTATTACTCTAGTTATTATGATCGCCTTAGTTCACTGTTTCTGTACTAGTTTTATTATGTTTCCGTAGTTTAGACGTTGGGAATATGTGATGAAATATTGATTCCCAACCTCTGCCATGCAATCTTTAGAAACTTTGGGCTCGATCGATCGAAGGTATTTCGATCGATCGAAGGTATTTTGATCGATCGAACCAGAGCCATAGTCAAGCGATCGAAGGCATTTCGATCGATTGAAGGATGATGCAGTCCGATCGATCGAGAGCGCTTCGATCGATCAAACTTGCTAATTCCTGAGATTATTCTTTTAAGTATTCCATGACTTTCTGTTTTAGAAATCTGTCATCAAATTGTCCCAATAAGCTCAGTTTGTCACAACAGTTTTTAGAACTTAAAGCTTTAAGGCTATTTCTTCAATGACTTTTGAAAACCACTTTGAATGCTAACACCATTTAGAGTGCAAGTAATTACTATTGTTTTAAACCGTCTTTCAAGTATTTTAAATCATTTGTGATGATGCAGTCCCGGTCATAAAAGGGCTATTGATTCTTTATCTTTAGAAAATACGGAATACTGAAAAGGGATGTACTCCATAGAGCGTTAATGAATATGCATGGTAGATGGTTAGGATCAATGTGGATTCTCGTATTTCCAACACCTTTAGTTTATATGTTTAATTAGTTATGTTTCTTTATACTTTAGTTTATTATTTAGTTTAATTTAATTAATTAGGATTTGTCAGAACCTTTAATCTTACAATTCAATTTTTCTATTTCTTTAGGTTGTAACTTAGTAGATATTCTTCCTATTCCTTCCCTGTGGGATCGACCTGGACTTATCCAATATTACTTGCACGATCTCCTTGTAGACACCCCAATTTTGACCAAACGTCAAATCCAGGGATTGGTTACCTCTCAAAGGCCGATGATGACGATGTCCGTGACATTCGAGGATTTTCCAAGAAATTCAAAATCTTCAAAAAAAAAAATTTAGAAAATAATAAAGGGAGAGGATTCAGGCATTCGGGGGAAAACCCGAACGACGAAAAACGTGTGAGAAACTCAGTCTGGAAATCCATTTTGTTTTAAAGAAAAGAGAATTAATAAACAAAAACAAAAAAAGAAAGAGAGAAAGAGGGAGTTTTCCTTGAAAAAAGGGAGGACAAAATAAAAGATTTTTGAAAAAGAGAAAATACAAAAAAAGAAATAGTATATTCAAAAATATACCATGCACATGGTTGATACCATGCACATGGGGGATCTTAATGCAAATATATACATATATGAAAAAAAAAATTTGTTTACACCAACATATTTTTGAAAAATCAAAAAGAGGGAAAAAATTCAGTTAGCCCCGGCACGCGGAAAACGCGGCGGCACTCACTGCGTGCCGTGCCGGCACTCACTGTTTGCCGCCCGGCACTCAGCAAGTGCCGCCCGGCACCCAGCGAGTGCCGCTGGCTGTAACAGACTGCATCTTCTCACATGTTCTAGAAGAAAACCTTGCACATGGGTTTTCACCCGAATTTACCCATCTATCCCTGGAATAAAGGTCTATATAAACAAAACATCTTCTTCCATTTTGAGGACTTGAACTTGAAAATCAAGAGATACATATATACAAGAATCATATAGATTTTTAGAGAGAGAGAAGAAGAATTTCTTGAAGAGAGTTTGGGAAATCTTGGAAGATCCTCACAAGAAGTTGAAGAAATACTTGAGGTCCTAGAGGTAACCTCTTAATCCATGATAGATTTAGGACCATTCAATCACAAGTTCATAGTTCTAGGAACTTTTTCACATTTTCAAAACCTCTCTTCTTATCCCATTTCATCACACACCACCAAGAACTTGTGATTGAATCTCATGACATTTCATCAATTTGGATGTAATTAGCTTTGGGTTTAAGACAAATTCAACTTTAAAGAGTTTGTATCCTTAGTCTTCTAAGTAATCCTTGATTTTCCTTATTTCTATTTCATTAAAAAGGTGCATGAGATCTTCCATATCTCATTGAACCTCTTTGAGTTTGATTATTTAATTTCCTATGATCTTATGATCTATATGGAGATTAGAATGAATCATAGTCTAAATCTACATATAATTAGTGAGATTCAAGTCTTAATCCATGATTTGAATCTCTTCATTAAGAAATCTTATGGAATCCTTACTATATTCCAATGAGGTTTGAGTAAATTTTAACTTCATTTTTACTCCAATGACCATCAAATGGTAGGAGTGATAAGTTGAATTCAAACTTGAGTCCATAGGTTTGAGTTCTTTATTTGAGGATTTTGTGAAGTTCATTTCAATACTTCATCAAGATCCATAAGTGTAGTATGTCTCATAGTCTCCAATGACCATCAAATGGTAGGAGAAAATGTGTTAGTTCAAGTCTATTCCCATGGCTTGGACTAATCTTTCTCTTAGGTTTTAAGAAGTCTTTCATACTTCATCTAGAACCTATGAGCATGTATGTCTCTAACTCCAATGACCATCAAATGGTAGGAGTGATAAGTTGAATTCAAACTTGGGTCCATAGGTTTGAATTCTTTATTTGAGGATTTTGTGAAGTTCATTTCAATACTTCATTAAGATCCATAAGTGTAGTATGCCTCATAGTCTTCAATGACCATCAAATGGTAGAAGAAGTAGTTTGGTTTGTTTGGTTTGGGCCCCAACTTCATGTTCTAATAGTTGAGGCCAATCAACAAACTTGAACTAGCAAGACAAAAACAGAGGGTTCACAAACTGTTTTTGATCAAAGATTTTTAGTTTAAGATCTAACCGTTGAAATCAAGTGAAACCAACGGAAAAATATCAGTAACACATTGTTTTACCACTGTGATTTTTGTTTTAGCAAGATTTTGTGATTAGAGAGGTTTGATCATAATTTTTGTGAGCTAATCACAATCTGTCCAGAGTTCTAAAATGCTTTCAGAATAATAAGTCTGTTTTGAAATTAATAAATCAGAACCTTAATAAAGTTTTCGGGGTCTCAAATAATTTTTTATAAGTACCTTAATGTGTTAGGAAGGTACCCTAAAAAGATCTAAGTGTTTCTCATTTTTTTTACTATTTTTAGAAAATCATACAAGATCTCTGGACAGAGAGTTGCAGAGTCCTGAGTGAGGTCTAGTATTATCAGTATTCCCGGAGATCTAACTGTTGAAACCTCGATTTTCTTTTTGGGTTAGAAACTAGACTCACAGAGACATAACATATCCAAAAATCAGTAAGATCCAAACATTTAAAGTATTTTATTTCCATTTTTGAACGTCGGGTCTGCTCTCTGTAAATCACAAAAAACTGCTATTGTTTTTGTCTAATCTTATTTATTTCAACTCAAATAGATTCCTAATGGCTTAGGACTCAAACCATGTTTTGAACAAGGATAATTTAGATTAAACCCAGAGGCTAAGTGATCCAAATTAGTGAATAAATTCATATCTTATTATTGTTTATAATCATTCATTCATTCATATGCATTGATACTTGTAGTTAGAAATAGTTCTTGAACAAAGTTGGGCTTAATTGAATTTAATTGAACATGACTTAGGATTGATTACCTTTTGATATTATATTTAGTATGAGGCATGTGTACTAACCTTTGTTTTGTAGCGCTTTGAGGTACAATTCCTCAACTCTTCTCTAGTTTAATTTCATACTTTGACTTATATTGATTTTCGACTCCATGTGCGACACCTTAGCCTAGGTTTTGCCTTATGTGTATATATGTGTTAGAGACCTTTCTTAGGTTTATTTTTTGCATGCATTGCACGTTTGATATTCGCGGCTGGATCCCGGGTATGTTTTCTAGTTCTCTATTGCATATCATGATGTTTGCTAGTTGAAATATGTGACTTATGAATGATATTTTACCGTTAGCAATTTTGCACCCTTTCAACATGCTTGTGTTATGTATACCTATATATATATTAATTGAGGGCATGCTTAGATTAATAATTTGATTAAAAAGGATGTTGAGTAGAGGCCTATCGTGAGATAGGATGAAAGGGGGTGTTTTAGTCCGCCGGGCTCCTTCCCTTTTCATTCCATAATCCCCGCACCCAGTTTATCTTTGGTTTCGCAAAAGATCAGTTTCCTTTTAAATGGTTTCTTAATTTTCCTTTTAAAAATTAAGTGGCGACTCTTTGAATTTGAAAAATGTTTTATTTAAAAGTGGGTAAAATTTGAAAACCTGCGATATCCACACTCCTACACTTGGGTGTTGCACAAGAGCGCACAACTTTTTAGTCGTGTCACTATGCTAACTGGCACATCCATACCAGCTGGGTCCTCGGGGTCTTCCTCTGGATCATACTCCGGCTCCTCGTCATTGGTGTCCTCGTCCTCCTTATCCTCCATCTCCTCGTCATCATCCTTTGGCTCATTATCTTCGTCGCCCTCATCCTCTGGGTCCTTATCTGCTGGGGGTACATCAGCCATGTCCTACTCTAGTAGGGGTGGAGGTGTCTGGGGTGGTGGCTCTATCGGGGGAGGTGGAGGTGCTGCTCTAACCTCTGCAAATAAAACCTAATATGAAAAACAGTCTCGCAGCATTTGTAAGGAATCCCCCTCATTGCGCCGGAAGGTGTCCTTGCGGTAGATCAACTCTTTATCACCTCTAGATCCTGGGTCCCAAATCTGTACTGCTCAGTCAGCATGTCTTATACTATCTCTGTGATGGCTCTCTGCCTAACCTTCCAGACATAGTATTATGGATCTGCTGGCTCAATACTGCCCTCATACACATTGTGTCCTCCAAACTCCTGGAATGAACAGCATGAAGGAAAAGTGGTTTAAAGTTAGAGTTTAAACGCACAGCGGAAATAGGTTAAGTTATAAAACTTTTGGTATTCCAGGATCTACTTCTCGTCAATTCCATAGATGTGTACTAGGGGGTGCAAGAATTATACCTTAGTGTCTTGAACCCAATTCTAAAACTTTAACTTCCAGCAGCCTCCACTAGATGATCTTCACCCTTATGACTCCTGCGGATGTCTGCCGAAAAGACTAGGGTTGGTGGGAACCCTAATAGAGAGGATAGGAAGGTTTTGGGAAGACTATGATAGTTTCTGCAGCTTCTGCGTATAAAAACGACGATCACTAACTTCCAGAACGCAGCTGCTCTATTTATAGATTTCCAGAACCGACCTAGACTTCGATCGATCGAAGTGACTTCGATCGATCGAACCTTCGATCGATAGAACCATTCTCGATCGATCGAACCTGCTGACTTCAATCGATCGAACATACTTCAATCGATCGAACTTGTCTTAACAGCTTCCTCAAGTGTCTTTCCAAGCATTCTAGCGGAGCTAAGAGTGAGACCTCCTAGGCTCTTTATTGTTGGCTCAGACCAGTTTGTTAATTACCATGACCAAACTCTTTGATCAGCAAACTAACTAACTGGTCAGTTAACGTTTATTCCACTATAAAACGATAACTGAACTCCAACGCAAAAGAACATATCCGAAGGGATAACTAGACTTGTATGGTGTACTAATGTCCCTCTACCATCAGCATTCGTAATCATATTCAGGTAGTCGGATAACTGTTACTGTCAACCTGAATCATGATTACTTCTTGTATTCCTTGAGTCCCATTCACTACTCATGATTACCAAACATGTTGATAACTCTTATCAACAAGACTGCAGTACTCAGTAATCAACTTGGTGACATTCTCAAGGGAATGCTTACTCTGAATCAGAGGGTAGATTCTATCTTGACAATATATGTTCACAACCCTATGGACATGACACACCCAAGATACCCAGGTGTTGATCTTCTATAGACCTCACTGATTGGTAAGTCAAAGCAGCCATATCCATAGTCTGTGTTCATAATCATCTCAAGATTGAGAACACGTACTTTATACAAGTTATGAGTTCCTATTGACTGTTGACAGCCTTAAGCGTCAATAGGAAAGCTCAGGTCCGTCAATGCACTATAAGCACTAGCATATCAACTAAGATCTACACTCTAGTGATTGAGATTAATCACTCCATCCAATGGTAGTTAATTATGCTACAGTGTAGACCTGATGAGGTATCCAGTCTCATCATCCACTGTGACATATTCTAAGTATCAAAGAATAGTAATTCGTATCTCACTTGTGTGTATCTCATACACACACGAATTGCTTACTATGATACTTAAGGACAAAACAATCATCTCATGAAAGAAACATACACAATAAAATGTAAAGCTGATATCCATATATTATAATGCTAATGTCTCATACATAAAGTAATGGTTTGAGGGCACAAACCCAACAAACTCCCACTTGCACTCACAACCATTCAGAACTACATCTAAGACCTAGACTACCTAGATGACGATCAAAGACCTTCTGTGGTAAGGCCTTTGTAAACGGATCAGCAAGATTGTCAGCGGTGGCAATCTTGGTGACAGTCACATCTCCACGTTGAACTATATCTCGGATTAGGTGATATTTCCGCCTACGTGCTTTCCCTTCCCGTGGTTCCTTGGCTCCTTGGACTGAGCCACTGCCCCACTATTATCGCAGTATAGCGTAATAGGTGACAACGACGCTGGTACCACCTCGAGTTCCATAAGGAACTTCTTGAGCCAAACAGCTTCCTTTGCGGCTTCACAAGCAGCCACATACTCAGCTTCTGTAGTTGAGTCTGCAATGCATTTCTGCTTAATGCTCCTCCAACTAACAGCACCACCTCCCAAGGTAAAGAGATGTCCGGATGTCGACTTTCTCGAACCTTTATCTGACATAAAGTCCGAGTCAGTGTATCCTACTGGAATTAACTCACTACCGCCGTACATAAGCATGTAATCTTTAGTTCTTCTCAAGTACTTAAGAATGTGCTTAACGACTGTCCAGTGCTCTGGACTAGGATTCGATTGATACCTGCTAACCATGCCAACGGCTAAGCAGATATCTGGTCTAGTGCATAACATCGCATACATGAGACTTCCCACTGCCGAGGCATAGGGAATTCCTGCCATGCGATTCCTCTCCTCTTGTGTCTTTGGACACTGGTCCTTGGAGAACGCTAAACCATGCCTGAAAGGTAACAAACCTTTCTTCGAATTATCCATAGAAAACCTAGTTAGCACTTTCTCGATATAACCAGCTTGAGATAATTCCATTATCTTTCGCTTGCGATCCCGAAAGAGCTTTATCCCAAGAATATAGCTCGCCTCTCCTAGATCCTTCATATCGAAAGTACTAGCTAGCCAAACCTTGACCGTTGACAGCGCCGCTACATCATTCCCAATGAGTAGAATGTCGTCAACGTAAAGCACAAGAAAAGCCACTACTTTTCCTTCACATTTCTTGTACACACAAGGCTCATCCAGATTCTGTATGAAACCAAACGACTTGACCGCTTGGTCAAATTGGATGTTCCAACTTCTGGATGCCTGCTTAAGCCCATAAATGGACTTTTGCAACTTGCATACCAAGTTACCTTTCCGACCAGCTATGAACCCTTCTGGTTGTTGCATATAGATGTCCTCCTCAAGATTGCCATTCAAGAATGCAGTCTTGACGTCCATCTGCCAGATTTCATAATCTAGGCATGCAGCAATGGATAAGAGTATTCTGATGGACTTGAGCATGGCTACCGGCGAGAAGGTTTCCTCATAGTCAATGCCCTCCCTCTGAGTATAGCCTTTCGCCACAAGCCTTGCCTTAAAGGTCTCAACCTTTCCATCAGATCCTCTTTTCCTCTTATAGACCCACTTGCAGCCAATGGGTTTAATATTGGCTGGAAGTTCTACAAGATCCCAGACCTGATTGGAATCCATAGATTCCAATTCAGCCTTCATAGCTTTAATCCAATGAGCTGAATCAACATCAGCCATTGCCTCTTCGTAAGTGGTAGGATCAGATTCAAATTCTATGGAGACAGCTTCAAAAATTTCTCCTAAGAACATGTATCTATCAGGCTGGCTGATAATCCTCCCACTACGACGAGGTACCAGTGCGGAAATGGGTGAAGAAGTGGTATTTTCTTGATTTTCATCGTTATCAACTGCGGGTTGGACTGAGGGCTCTCCTTCTATCTCTCTAAGATCTATCCTTCCCTTAGGTTTATGGTTCATGATATAATCATCCTCCAAGAAAACAGCATTTGTACTAACAAACACTTTATGTTCTCTTGGATCATAAAAATACCATCCATAAGTACCCTTTGGATACCCTACAAAGTAACATACTTCCGATCTAGAATCCAACTTGCTCATCTTTCCTTTGAGCACATGTGCCGGACACCCCCATATCCGGAGATGTTGCAAAGAAGGCTTGCGCCCCATCCACATCTCTCGTGGTGTCCTGGGAACAGATTTACTTGGTACTAGATTTAGTATGTATGCAGCGGTTTCCAAAGCATAACCCCAAAGGAATAATGGCAACTCTGAATAACTCATCATCGATCTAGTCATGTCTAAAAGAGTCCGATTCCTTCTCTCCGCTACACCATTCTGCTGAGGCGTACCAGGTGCAGTCAACTGTGACAGAATCCCATTCTGTACGAGGTGATCAATAAACTCATTAGAGAGGTACTCGCCACCTCGATCAGATCGAATGGCCTTGATATGTGTGCCCGATTGCTTCTCCACTTCAGCCCTAAACTCTTTGAACTTTTCAAAGGCTTCAGACTTGTGCTGCATTAGGTACACATATCCATATCTAGAGTGGTCATCGGTAAATGTTATGAAATACTCATAACCACCCCTTGCTCTAATATTTATTGGTCCACACACATCAGTATGAACTAATTCCAACAATGCATTGGTCCTATTACCCTTTGCAGGAAAGGGCCTTTTGGTCTTCTTACCCTCCAAACAAGACTCGCAGACTTCCATTGGTTCGAGAACCAAATCGCCTAAGACCCCTTCTTTGACTAGTCTGCCAATCCTATTCAGATTGATATGGCCAAGCCTCATATGCCAAAGCCTTGTTGGATTAGTGGAAGGTTCCTTTCTTTTAGATGGTAAAGTTACCACTGAGTTATTAAGTTCTAAACAAGAATCTTTTGAAATATTGGGAGTAATCACATACAAACCATTTGATTTAACACCAGAACATATAAAAGAACTGTTTCTTTTAATGACAACTTCAGTTCCAAAATGAAAGGAATAACCATTATTCGTTAAATTAGAAACTGAAATTAAATTACGTCTCATTAAAGGGACGTAAAGTACATCTGATAAAATCAAAACTTTATTGTCTGAAAATTCTAAAACTACGACTCCTATAGCAACCGCAGATACGGTTGCGCTAGAACCTAGAGTAAGCACGATCTCCCCATCACTGCATTTCCTGGTTGATCTGAACCCCTGCAATGAATTACAGATATGGTTAGTCGCACCAGAATCAATGCACCAAGTGTTTGAAGTATCCGTAATAAAACTTACTTCAATCACATGTGATTCAATCATACCTTGAACTCTTGTAGCTAAGAATTTTGGACAGTTCCTCTTCCAGTGGCCCTTCTCACCGCATTGGAAACACTTTCCTTTGCCTTGGCCACCCACCTTCCCTTTGCCCTTACCTTTTCCCTTAGATTTTGTAATCTTAGGGACCGATCCAACACTTGAACCACCAGTGCCAGCCTTTTTCTTTCCTTTCTTACCTTTCTGTGTAGATCGGGAAGAAGAAGCGCTTTTCTCAACATTTAAAACGCTGCCCCCAGGTTTGATCACCCCTTCTGCTGCCAGTAAAGAACTCATTAATTCGCTCATTGAAAAATCCATTTGATTCATATTATAGTTAAGTTTGAATTAAGCGAATGATGGCGACAGCGAGTTGAGGATCATATCAACTTGGGTCTGTGCATCGATGTTGGCTCCCAAGGTCTCCAGTTCGTTTAAATAACCAATCATTTTTAAAACATGTTCTTTGACTGGAGTACCTTCCGACATCTTTGCACTCATTATCTTCTGCATGGCTACCTGTCTGGCAGGCCTGCCATGCTCCCCAAACATCTTTTTCAGGGATGTGATAATGTCACTGGCAGAATCGTTCGATTGAAATTGGTGTTGTAACACACTAGCCATTGAGGCCAGAATATAACAACGGGCCATTCCATTCGACTTCTTCCATTTGTCGAACTCGCGTCTGGCAGCTGCCGAAGCATTTGCCGCGGGTTCTTCAGGGCTTGGGGTGGTGAGGACATATATGTGATCCTCCGCAGTTAAAACGATGTCAAGGTTACGTTTCCATTCAGTGTAGTTATTTCCAGTTAACTTGTTTTGAGTGAGTATGGTGGCAAGTGAACTAAATGCAGATCCAGACATTATGATTACTGAAAATCAAACAAACAAAATAAATATGGATATCAGAATTGACAGTTTGAAATAAAAGAATCCTTAAAACTCTTATTTAAAAACAAAGTCGCCGGAATATCGAAACGAAAGAATAAAGCCTCCGTGTGGTGGTCAATGTTCGATCTTTCGATTTATCATGACTTATCCGCTATGCAACTCTTGCAAAATAGCCATGACTCCCGAACCTATTTGATCTCTAAGTTTCTGAATAATGCCCCGTGTGGGATCCCTTATCCATAGCTTAGCTAGTGTGTACCATTAACTAGGATCCAATCACAACCGTCTCAAGTAGCGCCTCCGTGTGGTGGTCACCCTCTAACACGTCTGATTGATCCTATCCATAGGAAGTTCACATCTAGTAACCAATGAGCAGTGTACCCTCCGTATGGAATGATCACCCCTGGCGAGGTGACACAGAATACACTACTCATCTTACAATGAACCGTTAATGGAAGATCGTGGGTGTTATTTGATAAGACCCTCTCCCACTAGATTTAGTAAATTAAGGATTTTGCTTTTGAAAAATGTTTCCACACACTACCCATAAACATCCAATGTTTACTAATGTGTTGAAAACGGTTTTTGAATTTTGTTTTAGAAAACTTGTTTTAAGTGCATGCAACAATGTATTATACGCCAATCACAAAACAAGCACATAAAACAAAAAACTAAAATGAAATATAGGCATTCAAACAATGCCTCTATCTCCCATGGCTCTATTTCCATAGAACCACCTTCTTGGTTTGGTCGCCTCCGGCTCCATCTTCAAGGAATTTCTAATTCTATTACATTGGACCTATGTTTCTTTTGAAGCTTACAATTTATCTAGAAAAAGGAAATAGCAAAAAAAGAAATAAAAGGCTAGGGAAACCGGTGCGACTTTCCTTTTCGTAGGATTGAAGCCGCAGCGCCCTTTACATACGCCTTAAAACCAAACCATTAATAAATTACAACATGCACCAATCTCAAACAATTTAAATATAAATATTTAAACGACTTGGTGCCATGGGAGATAGCGACTAATTTTGCTGCAAAAGGGTTAGTCGTACACGCATCCACACATACATAACAAATATATGTAACTATTAGAACACTTAATTGATTCACACAGTATATAAACACTTTACATACTGAATTAGAACTTAAAACAGCATCTTACTTCTCTGTCACAGTTCGATCGATCGAAGACCGTTCGATCGCTCGAACCTTCGATCGATTGAACACTGTTCAATCGATTGAACACTGTTCAATCGCTTGAACATTCTGTTTCACAGAATGATTTAAAATTTTCACAGAAATAATTTAAGATTAAAGTATAATTTAAAAAAACTTTTACAACTGTGAACAGAACACCTGGACAGAGAATCTGTCTCGATCGATCTAACACTATTCGATCGATCGAACACTAGAAGGCTTCGATCGATCGAAACTAGTTCGATCGATTGAGAACAGAATGTTCGATCGATCGAAACAAGTTCGATTGATTGAGAACAGAATGTTCGATCGATCAAAACAAGTTCGATCGATCGAACCCACCTTGCATCCTATGCAATCACAGTTTTGTATTCTGCTGCGATAACATTGCAGAAACAGATCTGTGACGATGCAGTTTCGAAAACAGTTCTAAAATCAACATGCAAATCAAAACTAGGGTTCCAAAAACGCATCTATAGATCCAAACGAGCGTGGCTCTGATACCAATTGAAGGAAAAGTGGTTTAAAGTTAGAGTTTAAACGCGCAGCGGAAATAGGTTAAGTTATAAAACTTTTGGTATTCCAGGATCTACTACTCGTCAATTCCATAGATGCGTACTAGGGGGTGCAAGAATTATACCTTAGTGTCTTGAACCCAATTCTGAAACTTTAACTTCCAGCAGCCTCCACTAGATGATCTTCACCCTTATGACTCCTGCGGATGCCTGCCGAAAAGACTAGGGTTGGTGGGAACCCTAATAGAGAGGATAGGAAGGTTTTGGGAAGACTATGATAGTTTCTGCAGCTTCTGCGTATAAAAACGACGATCACTAACTTCCAGAACGCAGCTGCCCTATTTATAGATTTCCAGAACCGACCTAGACTTCGATCGATCGAAGTGACTTCGATCGATCGAACCTTCGATCGATCGAACCATTCTCGATCGATCGAACCTGCTGACTTCAATCGATCGAACATACTTCAATCGATCGAACTTGTCTTAACAGCTTCCTCAAGTGTCTTTCCAAGCATCCTAGCGGAGCTAAGAGTGGGACCTCCTAGGCTCTTTATTGTTGGCTCAGACCAGTTTGTTAATTACCATGACCAAACTCTTTGATCAGCAAACTAACTAACTGGTCAGTTAACGTTTATTCCACTATAAAACGATAACTGAACTCCAACGCAAAAGAACATATCCGAAGCGATAACTAGACTTGTATGGTGTACTAATGTCCCTCTACCATCAGCATTCGTAATCATATTCAGGTAGTCGGATAACTGTTACTGTCAACGTGAATCATGATTACTTCTTGTATTCCTTGAGTCCCATTCACTACTCATGATTACCAAACATGTTGATAACTCTTATCAACAAGACTGCAGTACTCAGTAATCAACTTGGTGACATTCTCAAGGGAATGCTTACTCTGAATCAGAGGGTAGATTCTATCTTGACAATATATGTTCACAACCCTATGGACATGACACACCCAAGATACCCAGGTGTTGATCTTCTATAGACCTCACTGATTGGTAAGTCAAAGCAGCCATATCCATAGTCTGTGTTCATAATCATCTCAAGATTGAGAACACGTACTTTATACAAGTTATGAGTTCCTATTGACTGTTGACAGCCTTAAGCGTCAATAGGAAAGCTCAGGTCTGTCAATGCACTATAAGCACTAGCATATCAACTAAGATCTACACTCTAGTGATTGAGATTAATCACTCCATCCAATGGTAGTTAATTATGCTACAGTGTAGACCTGATGAGGTATCCAGTCTCATCATCCACTGTGACATATTCTAAGTATCAAAGAATAGTAATTCGTATCTCACTTGTGTGTATCTCATACACACACAAATTGCTTACTATGATACTTAAGGACAAAACAATCATCTCATGAAAGAAACATACACAATGAAATGTAAAGCTGATATCCATATATTATAATGCTAATGTCTCATACATAAAGTAATGGTTTGAGGGCACAAACCCAACACAGCAGTGGTGCCATACTACCTGAAAAGAGACTATCTTAAGTTAGAACTAATCTTAACACACATTTATAGAAATCTCAAGTTTTTAGGACTAGATGATGTGGGATAATCTGTGAGCAAAAAGGTATAAACCTAGGCTCTGATACCAAAAATCTTGTCACGCCCCGGAACAGAAAAAATAAAAAAAAAATAAATTTCCTTTTTGGGTCCAAAGGCAGTGACTGGTGAATTCACATGATTGTCCACACCACGCAGTACTAAGCAACAGAAAGGAATAAAGATCACGAGAATATAATCTAGGTTCTGGATAACAATGTAACTTAAAGTCAAAAGAAAGTTACTAACTATTACAAACGTCAAGGCAACATATGCTTGATTACAAAAAGATTTAAAATAATAACGTAGAGGTAGTCCTCGGCATAATAGTCCTCTTCTGTCTGACCTTTGTCGGGATAATCCTGCACAAGAGCATCGTCACCAGCATAGTAGTCCTCACATGTATATTCATAACCAGGGTGCGCTGGAATGTAGAAATGTCCGGCAGCATAAACGCCGTCAGCTTAATGAAAGCTAAGTGAATTAGATACTAACAGGGTATCAACTATTGAAGTTATTACGAGTTATGAATGATAAACAATTAAATTTCATTGAGGGTATCTCCTCTTTAATCAAACCGATTATCCGATTACTAATGTCTTACTAAATTAAGACCAACAACACATTATGATAGAAGAACAAACTCGACAGTAGTTCACTTCTACAGATACACCATTGCTTCGTCCACCGCATGTCATGGACACCACATCAGTCCATCCCTAGCTTTTATGAACATATGCCCAATTCACCGCACTACAGAGATATAACGCTTTAAACAATAGTACATTATGCTAATGCCATGACTTAACGACGTCTACCAGTGATCACGGTCCACCACAAGTCATAGACACATTCGTCTGTCTACCGCTTTTAAGAATATATTATTAGATCATCTGGTTATCTTAGGGCTACTTGGTCCAGTCCACCATAAGTCATAGACACCTTTGTCTGTCTACCGCTTTTAAGAACATATGATCGACCAAGGCTTGCCAACGCAAGTTCCCCGATTCTTAACAAACCTACTTAAGTTCAATTCTAACATCGATACATGACAATCCCATGTGGCCTAACTACATTGAATGAAACGAAGTGAACTCTAAAGGATTTACAACTATTACGTTATCTAACGTCACAACCATTATCCGTTAATCTTATCGTCACTATGATCTTACTTCGCATTATTTCAATATCATGTCTGTATTACAATAGTATAACATGTAGTGATTACTGAACAGTTAAATAAACAACTAAACAGTTATAATAAACTAAACAAGAATATCAACATTCTGATACTGCCAATCGATTGGGACAGAGGTCCAATCGATTGATATAAAAATAGTAACAATCGATTGGGAAAGAGTCTAATCGATTGGATCACAATCCATAATAATTAATTGCTATCTTTGGCAATCAATTCGTACATCTACAATGGAAATTGATTGCATAAAATGAAAATTGATTGGGTTATGAAGGATGACAATCGATTGGGAAAAATCCCAATCGATTGAGAATTCGTCTTCTTCACAATGAAGACAGTTCAGCATATATAAAAGGGGAAAACATAATCCATGCTTCTTTTCTTCATCTAAACAAGTCCTAACATCAATATTAGGCTACCAAGTGAGTTTAGAACTCACCTTAGATGAATAGGGGGTGTTTGGATGGTGATTGGAAAAGCTTGGGCTCTCCAATGGAGGTTCCTTCTCTCTGTCTGTCTCTTCTCTCTTTCTTCTCTGTCTTTCTTCTTTCTCTCTTTCTCCTGGTCTTCTTTCTTCTTTTCTTCAGTCCAGCTCTGTGTATGTGTATGGATGTATATATGTGTATATATATATGAGTGTATATATAAACACACACAAAAACTCTCTCCTCTCTCACTCTCTATTTTCTAAAACAGAAAAATGCCCAAAATGGGTTAATATATATAGAGGAGAAGGTATTCATGTGGCCAAACCCAACCAAAGCAAGAGAATATGTCTAGCTGTTGTTGGTGTTAGGTATTAAATGCTTCCAATCGATTGGTATAGGATGCCAATTGATTGGTATCCAAGATAAGGCAATCGATTGGGAAACTAGTCCAATCAATTGGGATACAGATTACACCAAAGGTAAAGCTAAACTCATGTTGTAACAACCTGTATTTTCATTTAATTGCTAAATGTAATTTCAATATTTTGTTCCTATTACTTGTTTTATTGAATAGAAAATTTTTTATTGGGGTCAAATTGTAATTTTTTAAATTTCAGGAATACCTGTGTTGGTTTGAAAATTGTATTTTCAAAACGGTGAAAATATTTTCTTTTGACTTAAACTATATTTTTATACAACCAGAAAATTAGTTCCTTCGTTAATTTAAATTTTTTGTATTTTTGTGGTGATCACCGCGCCGCGAAAATACCTGTTAATGAACGAAAACTGTCCGCACTGTGATGAACTCCCACGGATTTGAAATCTTGTCAAATCAGGATTTGACGTATACATTTTAGTTCATTTAATTTTACCCAATCATTGGCTAAGTTTGTTTGGGAATGCAATTTTGTGTGTGTTATTTTGGTAGTCATAAGTTGTTTTCCCAAACTCTCTAGTAGATTCTTAGAGAACTTGATTGTGCCTTGTTTGGCAATGCCTACATTTGGTGTGTTAAATTAGTGCCATAAGCTAATTTGCCAAACACTACAACTTGACCCCTATGGATTTCCAACAACTCCTAAAACTAGTCCTATATCAATTTGCAGCAGATTGTATATATGAATATATGTATTTATGTATATGTATATTTTAGATTTAGGAAATTAGTAAAATAAATTAGTTTGTAGTGTGAGGAATTAAGAAGGGACTTGGCCCCAAGGTTTTCTAAGTTGATCTTCTATATATACATTACACAACCTCACAATCTAGAGATAATTTTTTTTACAACTGAGAATATAGAGAGATAAAGAGAGAGTTGCAGAGAGATTATACAAAATTTTAGAGAGAGAAATGACTCAAACTCTATAGTCAAAGCTTGAAGTGGGTCTTTATATTTTGGCTTCTATCTCAACAATTACTTCTATCTTCTATCTCAATGAGTATTACTAACTCACTTGAAATGTATTATATACTTCATTTACTGTTTATGTGAGTACAATTATAAATCACCATTGATAATTTTGTTCTTGAATTTCAAAAGCTTGAAAATGTGATTTTTTCAAACTTAACCAAAATCCATTTTTAGAGATGATTATGAAAGATTATAGTCCCTAGAAGCTATGTTTGAAATATTAGAGCTTATTTCATTCGTATATGAAAGTATATTAGAAATGAAGTTTCGTCACCTCTCGGTTTTACGTGAAATCCGAGAGCTACGGTTCGAATTAGTTTAATTCGATCGCATATTCACGATCCTTGCGAAAAATCGGAGAGAATCATATATTATATGACATGTTTACATTCGGATTTCAAAATAGGTAAAAAAAAATATGCCTTAAAATCGAAACAGGGGAGAAACTGAGAAAGAAGACGGAGTTCCAATCGATTGCCAACATATCCAATCGATTGCCACTCCATCCAATCGATTGCCATGTCATCTAATCGATTGCCACTTTTGCCAATCGATTGCCATTTTTCAGCACTGACGACTTTTAGTAAAACGGTCATTACTTCCTTTAGAAAACTCAAAAACGCGCACCGTTCAAAGCGTTGGAAACTAGACTCAAAGACCTTTCTTTTGATATATAATTCATCCACAAAAATTATAACTCATTTTTAAGGGCATTGCTTCCAAGTGGACCCACTTGTGTACTAGTAGCTATTAAAGCATATTAAAGTATTCTTTGATGAATTCACCTGTTGTTTCATATAAGACTTAATTTTTCGTACGCTCGTTATTTTCTAGTAATTATGTATTGCCCACATAAGTCATGTGACATACATGTTAAAGTCGAGTTTACATGCATGGTGAGTGATGGTCAGTATGAAAAGAGTAAATAGATGATGTTGTGTATGGACACTCCCTGGTACTCGTGTACTATGGTGTAATACTGTGATGATGTGGGTGTAAGGTATCTGTAAAATGCAACGGTGATAAATTGGACACTCCTTGGTACCCGTGGTAGTACTATAGTGTGTGACACTGACTTGGACATTCTTGGCACCCGTAATAGTGCTATAGTGTGTAGCCAACTGGACACTCCCTGGCATCTATGGTATTGCTATAGTGTGTGGTAAACTGGACACTCCCTGGTACTCGTGTACTATAGTGTGAGGTAAACTGGACACTCTCTGGTACCCGTGTACTATAGTGTGGCCACCTTAGTATTTCAAGGTACTGGAACGAGAGAGTTGGATAATGTTACGTCGAGAGAAAAGAGTCGGTGAGACGAGAATGTCACATTGTTCATGCACGATCACATACTTATTGTTTGAATATCACGGTACTATCTTTAATTCTTTAGTCTTTACAAGTGCATATTCTTTACTTTATTGCTAATGCATTGAATAATAAAATTGTGAAACGGAAATAGTAAGAGAGTATATTTTACATTATAAGCATGTGTTTTTAATACCAAGGTCGGCCCTAAGATGACAAAAATTGTCTGAGGCCTTAAGCGAACTTTCAAAGGGTCTAAAAAATGAGGCCTCTATATCAAGTTTCATATCAATTAAGAAAAAAATAGGGAAAAAAATAGGCCTAAAAATGATAAGTTTCATAGAAATTAGGAAGAAATTAGAAGAAAATAGGTATAGAAATTGGACAATATTTTTTTTTTTGAGGCCTACAAATTTTGAGGCCTAAAGCAGTAGCTTGGGCTGCTTGTGCCAAGGGCCGGCCCTGTTTAATACTTACCAGCTTCATGAAGCTGATGGCATTGATGCACATTGGACATTTATGTCTAGGCTTTTCAGGTCGCGATCAAGCATGCAATGCTTTTTGAAGATTATAGAACTTACATGTCCTTTGATGCATACTGTTTAGGCACCAATATATGGAATCCTTGCACCCATTTGTCATCTTTGTAGCATTTCCAACCAAAAAGTAGCTGATTTTCCTGCGACTCGAATCAAATCCTCCTAATAATTCCCAAACTCAATTTTCCCATTGTTTACCCAAGCGTGCAATGCCTTTTGAAGGCGTCACTTATATGTAAACAACGTCACTCATTGATCTCCATCTTAAATATTCATCGACACTTACCATTTTCAATATCTTGTGACACGGTACGTAGAATAATACATAGATCACAAATACTTTCAGACTTCATCTTGAATTCATTTCAAAATATAATATTTTAACTTAAAACCAAAGTTGGAAACAAAGCTTCTTAGTCCCGCTAATAGTTATTCTTTCAAAATTTCACTCTTTTTCTTTTAACAAAAGATAATTTCCAAGACAATTTTTTTTAAAAAATATTTCCATATTTAATATGAATCTAGTATAATCTCAATAAATTATAGAAAGAGTAATCTTATCTGTTGCACGTGGTGATTGAATATATCTAAACCAAGGAACTCCTTACTCATTACACTTGCAAAGCCGTTTCCAAATTCAGATCTCTTATAGAGAATTCCAATACCCGGTCTAACCAATCAATCTAACTAATTGTGCACACAACACAACTACTCAGTCTTCATCTTATAATACCAAACATGCTGACTTCACAATCAACCATGGCGATACCCAATCATCATATCACAACAGAAAATTCCTATACCGCCTTTCGGTAAACCCCAATCTACTATTCATACTACTTCGTTGTAGAGAATCAATTCCATTCCATAATAAGATAAGCATCCTAATGATAAACATTAATAGGTTAAGTTGAGAGATTCCTCAACAACCAATATAACCCCTAATAGAGTTGAGAGATTCCTCAATACCCCCGGATAACACAAATGATTACATGCCCCAAACATCTCATCATCTCAATAGACCCAATACATCTCCCAATCTCAAGAAGAGATAATAAGCTCAATAAATACCCAAAGATCATGGAAAAGACTCTAGAGAATTAATAGTATCCGTTCAGAATACTTAGAATAAATTACAAGAAGTCCAGAATCCCCATAACTATGATATCCGTAGGCAAGAAGCCATGAATAATAGAAAATCCACCATACGCATAGAAATCCAGATTCCCAAGTTCTCAATAGAAAATAATAAAGGATCTTTACCAATATCAATACTCGATAATACTCGAAAAGAAATCCATATCCAGTACTCAAACCCTTCATCGAATTAGTAACCTTGATAATTTAATACCGATCATATTGTTTCAAATAGCTGGCTAAACTCTTAATATCATAACCCAAATGTTTAATAGAAATCCACCACTGATATTCTCAAACTCAGAAAAAATTAACCAATTATCACTTTCTCCTACCAACTCAATCAATTCCATCATATGAGAAAACATTTCCCGTTATACCCCATTTGATCACAATGAAGCTTTTAATCATCCCTCTACATATTATGATATGAAAAATCCATGCAACATGATATGCATGCTTAACAACATTTAAATCACGTGTTGTAAACATATATGCCTCTACATGCAGCTATGTGTCACAATCCTCATATACATGCATAATTCTTTTTTTACACCTCATATCATGCATTATTGTTAGTCGTCGTTCTCGTCTCTCGTCCACGAAGGCTCTAGCCTAATGCTCTGATACCAAAAATTGTCACACCCTAACCCGCCTCGTACGGATTAGGACACGTGTAACAATGCCATCAAGACACGTCCCCAATGGATATAGCATAAATCAAGTTTAAACTCTCCTTTAGACCACTTATAAAACTCATTTACATGTAACTAACCCCAAGGGTAAAATGGTCATTTTAAACTTTTGTCGAGTTTTCATCTCAAAAGGTAGCTTTCCAAATAAGGAACTCAACGTTGAAAACGACGCGTGAATAAGAACCTCCTAGACCAAGTTATATTCATTTTAATCTTGGATTGTCTAACACTCAAGTACTTAGTCATTTTGCCAAGAGTTCGCTCAACCCAGAGCAGAGTTTGCTCAATCCAACTTTCTGTAGAAACCATTCTGCCCAGAGTTCGCTCAACCCAGTGCAGAGTTCGCCTAGTCTAACTTCTACAGAAACCATTCTGTCCAGAGTTTGCTCAACCCAGGGAAGAGTTTGCTCAATCCAACTTTCTACAGATTATATTTTGCTGCTGCTAAAACAAAACTTGCTGCTAACACACTCTAGTTTGCAAGTTAAAAACATTCCCAAGTCACATGGATTAATTCTAACTCCAGATTAAACTTCATGGAAACTTTTGAACCATTTCAAAACACACTCAAGTGTGATACAACCATCAAAACACCCTTACTTTCATTAATTCAACCCATATGGAAACATCCAAAACCATTTGAAAAACACTCCCAAGTATTACCAAACATCAAAAGAGTTTCCAAAACATTTTAAACCATTTGATTAGCTATTCACATACATAAAACTTATAATGCTCCAACTAGGAGCTCAAACATACATCTAATCCCCATTTCCACCCCAACATGTGCATAAACACCCAAACAAGAGAAACCAAGTTTAATTTACATCAAGAGTTACTTAACTCCCAAAGTCCCTTCCAACATACATGACTTGTGACTTGCAAGTGCAACTCACATCACAAAACACAAACTTTTCGAATTAAAACAACTTTTTGACATTCAAACACTTATCAACTAGTATTTTACAACAACTTGTAGTTTTTGGGCTCAAACTACAACCAACATCAAGATTATGCAAGGGACGTGTCCAAAACATTAGCATAGGATAGTACATAAGTTTTATCAAATTTAAATTAAACACATGAGTCATAGAATCCCAACCAAATTCCCAATCTCTCTAACTCTACAAACCACAAGTCAAGACTTCAAGCCACAAGTTAAGGATTCCAAGCCACAAGTTACACCATATTACAAGTTAAAAACATAACTACAAGTCCCAAATCTCTCCCCCGTTCCCGAGCACGTTACTTTCTCTCCTATTCCCATTTTGTACCTGCGGTGGTTATTCAATAACCACAACAAAAAATAATATTTGTTTAAGCTTTCGCTTAGTGAGTAAATCTAATCACATGTATGAGTATATGTCATATCCAATGCACAATTCAACAATCAACATATCATTTAGTTTCCAAAAGACCAAATATCAATTCACCGTGACGTTGCTCTTGCTTTTTGCCCTTATGTGCATATAGCACCTCCAATTCACACCATCTCACATACCCTTCCACAGCTGGGTCGCCACCCACACACCCTTACACAGTTAGTGTGGTGAGTACCCTTACACCGTTGGATTTTTCCACGTCTCCTTATTATGGAGTAAATCCACGGTGAATCAACATAAGGCTTTCTTCAACCCACATAACACATAATCACATAATCATTTCAAGTATGACAATTCTTGCAAAATTAAGCATGTTAAGCTTCCAATTTATACTATCATATGCTTTAACAAACATAATTCAACATACGAACATCATAATCAACATTATACATCATAACTTGTAACATTAAACACAATTATACATTCAACCCATGAATTAGAGTCACTCACCTTAGCAAAATCTACCCAAATTAAACCAAGAAGATGCTGAATTTACCAAATCCCAACCCAAATCTTACTCCAAAGTAGTTCCTACACGTTTTCGGCAAGCCGTTTGTCACCGTTTAGAGTGAGCTACCAAAATTACGACATTCAAAACGTAAATTAAAGGAATAGAAATGATCGTCTTACCTCCATGATTCCGAAAATGGCTTCGGTTCGCGAATTGGACGAACGACGGCTACGAAATGGCAAAAAGACGACGTCGGTGTCTCGTGTTCGTGTTCTTTCCCGAGCTCTCTCTTTCTTTTCTTTGAATTTCTGTAGAATGGAGAGCTTTCTCTCCTATTGACACACACACATGCAAGAAATATGATGTGTCAATGCCATATTTTTTCCTTTTTTTTCATTTGCACCCCCGATTTTTCTTAAGTTCCTGTTATGAAATCCCCAAACATTCCATTAACTACCCAATTATCTAATGAGTGTTTGTCTAAGTCCCGTATGGGTTCCAAATATTTTGTGAAGTTGCTATCGCACCTACCAATTATAAGTCATTTTCAGTTATACTATAATTTGGTACCAAATGCGAACAAATAAATCATCATATAATATGAAAGTATTTAAGCAAATATTCATGTAATCACATAAATGGGTATAACATATAAAATGCAATTTCATTTTATCCGGGCCCTTCACTGGGTCCCACTCCAATATTTGTCCCACCTCACTGGGGACTTTTTCATATGGTGTCCTTCTCTGAACACTTTTTCCACGGGCGAGTCCAAGCCTCCCCTTAATCCATTTTATACACTAATTATATTAATTAATGCATATAAAAATGATAATTAACCCTTTCTTCGGGTACAGGTGTTACACAAGATTAGAATGATAATTGAGAGTTTTAAAGGGTAAGTAAATAAATATATTTTTATATTTAAAGTACATTAGTTTTTCAAATGGACCTCTTAAATCGGTACATTTTAAATATGAATGAAAGAACTCTTAAGTTAGGAAGTAGGGAATATTTTGTTAGTGATTATATTCGCATTAAATGGAACATATATTACCCACAATTATATTTCATTGGTGCCACTTGATGTGACTACTTTGTTTAACGTGGATGACCCCTTCTCCGACAAGGATGTAAAGGATTGTTTTTCGGAAAAAAAAAAAAAGAAAAGAAAAAAAAAAGGTAAAAGAAAAGCTGAAGGTGTTCATACTTATGATATGCATGTGGGTTCATTGTCATTTGGGACCATTTTATCATTCTAAAAGGTTTCATTTAGCTCGCCGTATTTAACCGAAAAACGAGTATGAGATTCTGTTTCTAGTAGTGGATTCAAAATTGACGTAAAGAATGGGAAGGAGAATAATAAGAGCCTGTTTGGGAATGCATTAATGACTTTTGTTGGATCAAAGCTCACACACAAATAGGAATAAAAAATAATAAAAAGATTAAAGACTCAAAGATTTAACGTGGTTCGATGTTGTGCCTACGTTCACAGTGGAGAACCAGAAGTTTCCAGTATATCATAAAAAACGAGATAGGGATACAACTTATACATCTCGAGCCCTGATGCATGGTAAAATTTTCAAAATATCTCCTCCGCCATGGACCGTAGGGCCCTCCCATATGACCCTTGGCATGGTGTAACGGGCCAACTAGAATATGAGTCGCACCCAACAACTTTTATGCAAATATAATGGTATATACCAAAACACTTGGGGTTTGTATAATAAAATCAAAATTTTTAGTATGGACAATTAAGCACTGAATTATAAATCCTGAAAATTAAAGCGTTTGAATTTACAGAACTAAAAAAAAAGTTTCAAGTAGTAAAATACTGCATTAAGTGATTTTCTTTAGTAGAAAATTTCAGTAGGTTTTTTTTATTGCTTTCTCATTTCAGTGGTACATTATTAAACGCACTCAAAAAAAAATAAGCGCTTAAACTTTTCATTTTCAGTACTTAATTGGATTAACACATCCTTAAATTTGTAGGAACAATTCACTTGTGAAACATAATAGTGATTTTATAGCGGAAAAAACTGGGGAGACTCCCATTTAGGACTTCATTAACTCGAATTTGTCATAAATGGCCAGAAAAATAGTTTTCAATGCAAGGCAGGTGCATTAAAATTTGTTTTTCTTGCAATTTAAGGCAAATTTGGACTAAGGAAGTCCCAAATAAGGAGTCTCCCTAGAACTGATCTTTTGCACCAAACACTTTATGCTAATTCTAACATATGATAGAAAATAATTTTACATTCACGGGATTCATAAATGGGGTGGTTGGGACAGAGAGTTTAACTAGCTACCTATACGTAATTTAATGGCTATAAATAGATTTCAGCCTCTTTCTTTTTTCTTTTCTTTTCGTTTTTTTTTTTTGCTAAGAATAAACACATTTCAATCAATTGTATTTAAAGCATATGGCCCCAACTTTTTGTACATGAATGTAGAGAACATTTTTCTTGTTTGTTTATCATAAAACATATGAAGCATGGAGTCTCATTTTATTTAAAATTTTGATATTTTTTAGGAATCTTTAACTTATAATTTTAACCAGTTGTAAACATGCGAATATAAAAAATTTATAAGGTTTTCAATCTCAAAGAACCGGTAAAGAAAAATAGAAGCTTAAGGGTTAAACAATGGATTCCTAATGCTTTCTGAAATTAAGAAAGTCCTATGCTTTCTGAAGGGATTAAGAAGTCCTATGCTTTCCTAATGGATTCCTAAGTTTCTCACAAGAAACTTAGGAACTAAAAGGAACTAACATTAATAGGAGTCCTATGCTTTCTGAAATTAAAAAAGTCCATTCTGAAACATTTTGATATTTATGTTAAAATTATATTGTTCTGAGCATCCTAATGCTTTCGTCCTAATGTCTTTAGGGACTTTCTTGATTTCCAGATGAAATCAAAGACAAAACTCAACTTCAAAGATTTCTTGGAAGTTTAAATTACATTTTCGAATATTATAAAAATCTTTATAAAGATTCAGCAGTCTTATATGACAAACTGAAAAAGATTCCTCCACCATGGACTAAAGTCCATACTGAAGCAGTTAAAAGGATTAAGGCAAAAGTTAAAGCCATAAGTGTTGACTCCTATTTTTATTGTTCTACTGTTGTTATTTAGTGTGTATTCCTGGATAAGATGCATAGGACGCATAGATTCGCTGTTGCCAGGTAGGTGTTTAGGATTGGAACGTGTCTGGAACGTGTCTTAGGAAGAAGCATTACTTTACATCAGTATAGCTATGAAGACCTTAGCCAAATACTTTGGAACTAGTACCATAAATGAACAAGACTTTCTTGAAAGAAAGATTGATTTTAATAATATCAAAAATATGGATGAAGTTTCAATAGACAAAATAGAAGAATTTTTAAAAAATAAGAAAATGCCTGTTATGCCTATTCATAATCTGTATCACAGAAAACCTTTTCTATAGAAGAAATCTTATGAAATAAAGACTGTGGAATCTACACATTAGATTTTAAATAAAAATCATTTTTTTCAAATGTTAACTCCACAAGCTATTTCAGATTATCTTCTCAGAGGTTTTAAATTCCTCCATATAGGTATGGTACAAGTTAGTATTAGACCCATGACCCTTAAAGGTTTAGATACTTCCCTTCTAGCATGCTTAAGAGATGCTAGACATCTAAACTTTATGGATTCCTTAATAGGAATGGTTGAATCTAGTCTTTGTCATGGACCAGTTTATTTTAACTGTTACCCTGACTTCACGGTAAGTCTTACCGATGTTAATATTCTTGATGTCCTTACCTTTAATATCCAAACCCAAAGATATAATATGAAATTTGGGAGTGAAAATATATCGGTTGGATATAGGTTATACTATAAGGTGATGACTACCATGTGTCCTGAGTTTAAAACTATAATTACTAAAAATGAGACAAATCAGACCACTACTTTGATCCAAGCAAATATAGATAAGTCTGCCGTCACTGTTCTTAGGATGATCAAATGGTCTTAAATAACTCCTCCAACAGAATGGATTCTAAAAAATTCCCAACCTCAAAATACTTTAAAGAATTTTGAACCTCAAGAAGTGTTGCAAGATGAGCATGGGAATGTTATTCTAAGATGTCCATCTAGACATTCTGTTGACTCAGCATCTTCTATAACTAGTAGTACTTCTCGTTTAATCAGAAGAACTAATAGTTTTTGAAGGAGGCCGGGAAAAGAGCCAATTAATGAGTTTAAAGAACCCATTATTCAAGGAGTTAAAAATAATACTGAGTCCCAAGTCCCTAAAGTCATCTACAAAGAAGATACAAATTCATTATCAGAAGAATACTCTGTTAATGTTATTTCAGAATTTGAAGTAGATAAAAATCTTGTAAATAAAGATTATCTTAAACCGGAAAATAAGCATAATAGGGCAATGTTAAAAACATTCCCAGAAGAAGCACAAAACAATTTCAAAGAACAATTCTTGATTTATTTGAAAATTGTTAAAAAAAACATGTTCCACACTTTCAATGGTTAAAATGGTATCTTGCAAGAGGCATAGATGCTACTACAGATCCTATTTTAAGAAAATGGATATTATGTCCTTCAGGAGAAATTCATGAAAGTATTCATGAAAGTATTCTCCTCCACCTGAATTTGCCAATATCCTGATTTCATATCAAATTTTGAGAATATTGATGCTTGGCAAAGTCGGTTAAGTAAATCTTTTTTATTCGGTATTGGATACTGAATCCATTTAAGAGCATTGTTTAGAGGCTTGTAATTTATTACAAGTCTAGGAGCACCTCTTTCTATTTCTGCATTTTTGTTGACATAAAAAGCAGAACAACTCCAAGGAGATTTACTTTTTCTAATAAGGTTTTTGTTTAATAAACCTTGTATTTCTTCTTTACAAAATTCCATTAATTCTTTACTCATTTGAATAGGACGAGCTTTTGTTGAAATCTTTTTCTCATCAAAGTCCTTTTCATATGGTAAAGACACAATATGTTTTTTCCTATGCTAGAAGCATTAGGATGTTCAGAACAAATATTGTCCTCTGACATATTTTGGAAATTTTCAATCTTTGCTTTAAACTTGTTTGGGAAAGTTGTTCATTAATTCTTTTATGAACTAACTCTTCCTTAATTAAACAAATTTGTTTTTCTTTGAAAACAATTTTCTCTTTAAGAGAATGAATTTCTGTCTCCATAGGCTGATGAATAATTCTAAACAAAACTTCTTCATCCATGAGTCTTGTTAATAAACCTTCTTTAGTAGCAGTAAAAGGTTTTATGAGACAAGAAAGGAGTTCCCAGTATAACTGGTTGATTTAAGGATTTAACTAAAATGAAAGTATTTGGAATACAAATTCCTTTATTACAAACATATGCTTTAGGAATTTTGTATTTAATATCCAATTTACTTCCATTAGCAGCACTTAGATTCTGAGTAGTTTTTTCAAAATATTTAAAAGAAACTAGCCCTTCTTTTATGTAGTTCATATCTGTACCAGAATCTAATAAAGCAATGGTATCCATTATAAAATCCTCTATATGACAATAGAGATTTGAGTATACCATTTTTGATGAATTACTTTTTCCACAGAAAATATTCCTGATTCTTCAACAAAACCTCCTGGATAATCATCTTCTTCATTAATTATCCTTTTTCCCTTATCTGTAGTTTGGAAGGTTTCTTCAGGAATGAAATTTTCTTGTTCAAGAGCATCAACTCTGGATTTTAAATCTCTAATAGAGGTTTTTAACTCATTTATCTCTTCTTGTAAATCCTTAACTGAAGGGGTATTACTTTAGATTTATTAGTTTTAAAAGTGACTCTGCTAATTACATCTTTGAAGTTATAAACTTCACTATCTTTTTTATAAGAACTCTTATGATCCTTTGGAGAGTTATCTCCTTCCAAGAATTTTATATATTGCATAATAACTTTTTTCTTTTCTTCGGGATCAGTAATCTTATCAATGATTTGTAAAATTAACCCCTCTTGAGCAGATATGGTATTTATGCTCAAACCATTAGTTTGCAAAATACTCTCATAGAAATCAATTTTTTCTTTACAATGATCAGAACATCCTACTTCTTCTTCTTCTTGTTCTGATTGTTCTTCTATGATTTCTGTTAGCCTTGAATTTATTTAAGGCATTATTTTGTTTTGTTTTGATGATGACAAATCTAGTGACCATTGCATACTTTCATTGGTTCTATTTCAATCAATTATCATGTCATTTTCGTTATGCTAATCTCTTGATTCATGTACTTAATTGTTCTAACTTTGTTTGAGATCGTGAGATAGCATATGGTAAAGCCCAAGAGTGTTTGAGCTCAACAAGGATCAAGCTTGAAGACTTAAATATTTTTCATCCTTGGTTGAAGGTTAAAGCTTGAAGCTTGAAGACTAGGATTTATATGTAAGCATTTTGATCAATCACTCATAGGGGCTCAAGTAATTTTCATTGGACTTTAGGTTCCTTTCTCTCACACTTTAAAATACTTTTAAGGACCTAAACATACTTAGACCACTCAATTAAATTCATTTCACAAAAGCTTTCAAGTGACTAAGTCAAAAGAAAGTACCTTTGTGCAGATAGGTCAACTTTAAATGCAAACCTGATCCAATTGGTAAGGAATTAGATCTTGAGTTTTATATGGTTGGAAAGTTATTTGAATCTAGTTTTCGAATCTTCAAATGGATCGCGAATACGAATTTTGTAGAGGGAGTTATGGCCATTTTAGTAAAGAGGTGTCAGTCTGCAAAAAACTGCTTAAAACCAGTCGACTGATTTATTTCATGTCCAGTCGACTGGATTGTAAAATCAGTCGACTGAATGAACTTTTCAGTCGACTGGACAGCACTGAAAATGCCTCTTCACTGCTATAAACTTCCCAATTGACTGAACCTTCGATCTAGTCGACTGGACTGCGCTGAATACACATAACGACTAGTTTTTAAACTCTCCAAAAATTGTTTTTACACCCCCTAACCACTTCCAACGGCTATATTCTTTCTTTGCCTATAAATACATGTTTTCCCACATCATTTTATGTTGATCAATCCATTGGAAAACATCTATTTAAATCACACAACTTGTTGATTTCTAATCATTCATATTTGAGCCCTAGTTGTGTGAGTTTATCAATTTGCTCTAGTTCTTAATTTTTATTTCTTTGAGAGTAAATTGTAGTGAGCTTTTATTTGTATCATCTACTCAACAAGGAGTTATTGTGTGAGCTTTAAATTGTATTATCCACTCTAGATAGAGAGAGCTCAATTTGTACCCAAATTATTTGTAAAGAGTGAGGGTTAGTAACCCTTGATTGCAAAGAAGAGTTTTTCTTCTTTCGGAGAGATTGAAGGCTCTTGTAACGGTTTGGTCTATACCAGTGAAGTAGATCGGATTAAAGGAATCCTCAAGAGGTGTTCTTGAGGGGTGGACGTAGGCCGCGGGGTGTGATTGCTGAACCACTTGAAAAATTGGTTTGCAAGTATCTCTTCCTTTATCTCTTCATATTATCTCTTGTGATTGTGTTTTAATTTGCTATCAAGTTTTAAAAAGGTTAATTTCTGCTAAAACCTTATTCACCTCCCCTCTAAGGTTTCCACATTTGGGCCAACAATTCCATCTACTACTTCTTCATATTCTGAATCTCCATAAATTTCTTCTAATGCTTTTTCTTCTTCTTCACTTAAAAGCATAATGGAGATTAATTGATTTTTAAAATCATCATCGATTTCCAAAGCATTAATCTTTTGTTTTACTCTGCATTGGCTTTTGTAATGACCTTGTTTACCACATTTAAAACAAATAGGGATTTTTCCTTTTCCCTTTGCCTTAGGTTTCCCTTTGGCTTGAGGTTTCCCTTTTGGTTTGGAATTTCTGGTATTACCAGTCTTGGGTTTTGAAGACTTTCTAAAAGTTTTTCTGGGTTTCCTATCAGGTGTACCCATATCATAACCCAACTGTATACAAAAATCTCCTAATTCTTTATCTCTAGAATTTCTCTCTTTTTTCATTTGTTTTCTTAATTTTATATCATTACTGTCACGCCCCGGAGTAAGCCAAAAATAGGGAAAATAAAAATTTTCCTTTATGGGTCCGTAGACACGTGACTAGTTTGTTAACCGTCCTGTCCTTCTAACTCCGCACCGTGCAACCATAAGGGAAATGCTAGGGCATAAGCATGATCTAAACTTATCAGAGTATAAATATAACAGCGAAAATTAAACAAGGTTACAATAACTTCAATCTTAATACAAGAGGCCATACTAAACAATTTACATAATCTTAAAACTTGAGAAACTGTCTATCAGGTCCTGGGCAAGGCTTTATTCTCCTTGGCTCCACGGTACTGCATCCTGAACTCTTCTATCAATCTCCAAACCTACAACACTCTAGGCATACGAATGCCTAGGGCGTAACATGCCGTCAGCCTTGGAACAAGGCTGAGTGAGAGTCTCAACCGCACAAAAATCAATAAATACAGAACATCTCTCAACTCACGTCATAGTTTAATACTTTAAGGTATGGTTATTCTCTTATCAAAAGACGCATTCTCAGCACGGGCATAGCAGAGGTCTTCAACAAAACAGATAAATAGATAAACATAACATCATAGAATACATTCTCCTTATTATATCCTCGTGCGTGCAAATGCATGACCAATGTGACTTACTCCCAACTCTTTTCAAAGACATTTGCTTTTCAAAACAGATACTTTTCAAAACTATTTCATTTTAAAACCAAAACTCTCCAACACCAAATCATTTCGAACTAAACTCTTTTTGCTCATCAATTCAATCTCATCATTCACTTTCTCTTTCTCATCCATTTGACAACACACGGTATATCAAGGATGACAACATGCTATCACAGCCAATTCATACTCATCCCTTGACAGGTCACTGGACGTCTTCACAGCGCACACTATTTGTAAACAATGAAACTGGCACATGGGACGTCTTCAACTATGTGTATACTCTCACCGGTCGTCTACACGGCTGAGAAGTATATTAGAGCACTAGTCGGATGTCTTCAACGATACATGGGACGTCTTCAACCACGTATGCGCATCACCGGACGTCTTCAACGACGAGAGGCGCGCTAGGAACCCTAACCGTTTATGTCCACCCGGCTCGTTAGCCGTTGATCCATCGGATCTAGAAATCACATCTCTTTCACATTCACATATCTAATCTCATTCACATCTCATCAAACACCTCTCTTCATCACACATCGCTTACTGACACATGTCATGAAATGCACGTGTGTCCATTATCAATACTCCCATGTAAATCTACTTTTATTCCTCTTTATTATTAACATGGCATGCGTTATCATTTCCAGTCAACAATATCGTAAAACGTGCATTAAACAGTTAGCAGCAGAAACGTAACATATAGAGCATGGATCATATATCATGGATTTGATACCAATAATCATGTAGATAAAACCCTTGACATGTTCACGTATGAGATAGCACTACTATAACATGCTTTGCATAGTCTTACAATTATTGGAAATACACGTGACATCATAAATCAACATATCACTTATACAAAATATCATACAGGTAGCTTTTAAACATCTTATATTAATCTTATTAGGATTAGAGTGAGGTTAGGAAACTCACCTCGAGTCACTGATCCTCGAAAAGCAGATAACCGTCAAATTTTACAATAATAAACGGAATAAACAGTAATAATGTATGAGTACAACTATAGGGGTAAAATGGTAATTTTACCAAATGAAGTCATAAACCTCAAGGTAGTGATCTACGTATCATTCTAAGTTTAACGCCATTGACTAGACTCAAATCGGAGTCCGTCGCATTTTACGAGGTAAAAGGTAGGGCTTACTATACTAATGCGAGTCCTAAAAGACAGGCTGTATTTTCGATCGAGTCAAAAAGTCACCAAACTTTAAGAGAATGTTCTAGACATTATTCTAAGACTCTGGGAACTGACCGCGTAATTTTTGGAGTCCTGGATTATTTATTATGAATTATTGAAGATAATATATACCAGAAAATACCCGAAACGGGATTTAAATATGTAATTATAATTACACAAAGAAATCAGTACCTAGAAGTATTTTTATAAAATACTAGATATTAAAATACACTACCAGTATTTATCTCATAATTTTCGGAGCTCGTTTGGTGTTTTTAATAATTAATATACTCATAAAATAGCTCCTTATTAATTATTAAAAATATTGGACTATAATATTATAGCTTTATAACTTACATTATGAAATAAAATAGTCCCAGGGTTATTACCCTAATTTTTTAGAATTTATAAATACATATAGGTATTTATTAACTATTTAAAGCTATTTAAAACTGATATTTATTATTTATATTAACCATATAAATAATAAATATATAATATATATTATATAATAATGATATAAAGACTATTAAAATTAATATTCTCTAATATAGAATATTAATGGTATAATTATAAACCATTTATAATTATTAAAAACATTTTAAACTAATTAATACTAATTATACTAATAATAATAATAATAATAATAATAATAATAATAATAATAATAATAATAATAATAATAATAATAATAATAATAATAATAATCAGACCCGATGGGTCAACCCGAACCGACCCGAGCCCTCACGGGTTACCCGTATACACTCACAAGAAAACCCAAACTCGTGACCCTATGGGTCAGACCCGACCCAACCGAATCCCAAATGGCCTACCCATATACACACACACAAGAGAAACCTACCCTAAAACCCATTCGGGTTGGACCTAAACTCGAACCGGAAACCCAACTCTCCTCACAAACCTATCCTACCCATTAACCCAAACCCTAACCAGACCCGGACCAAACCCTGACCAATACACAGACACAAGACGACCCAAACCATACCCAACTAAACCAGCGACCCGGCCCGTGATGTCAAAACGGCGTCGTTGGACTTAAAAGGTCCATGGGTCCTATTTGACCCAACCCAAACCCACGACCCTAACCACTCACACTCACAACCTGGCCCGCTCTATTTACCCGAATTCGATCGAAAGTCAGCCCGACGTCAAAACGACGTCGTGCTACTTAAAAGACCCACGGGTTTACTTAACCCGGCCCAAACCCATACCCTGACCCTTTTACACACACTCTCTAACCCTACCCAGACCCGACCCGAACCCGGGTGTTATAACCCGAAACCCAAACGGGTTTCACCTTCTTCTCCGGCGAGCTTGAGCCGCCGAAAAATCGGGCCTCGCCGGAGACTCTCTCTCTCTTCATATCTCCCTCATCTCTTCGTCAAAATCGATGAATCCAACGGGGAAATGACCGGAATTTGGTCCTCTTCAACATACTAGGGGCTCACGGTCTGGATCATTCGTTTGGATCTCCTACCAGAGGATTATTCTTTCTGTCTTTTGGGAGAATAATGGCCTGCATGGCCTACTAAACCTACACCATTTCGAAAACTGCTACAAGGAGGTTCCTCTGGATTCACTAGGGTCTGATTAGTGTGGTTTTTAGGGGGTATGGTCACACTTGACAAATCAAGCTCCTAGGTTGAGCTTTAATGGTGGTCGGTGCATAACCAGAGCTTAGGGCTCTGTTTGGCTGCTTGCATGTGATCCTAGGGAGTGCCTAAGTGACATGCAGAGGTTTAGGGAGTAAGGGAAGGCTGGTTTACCTCAAGGGGATCTCAATCTTCTCCGATCTCTCTCTTCTTCTTCGTTTTCCCTTCTCTTCTGCGTGCATGTGTGTGTGCGTACAATGAGGGGTAGGGAGAGGACAGTGAGGGAGTGTAGTATGTGTGAGCTGGGAAGAGATAGACAGAGGTGGTGGTGGTAGTGTACACAATGTAGGGGGGTGGGTATAAACCAAGGGTGAGGGAGATTGTTCTCTCAAGCTCTCTCTCTCGGGCTCTCTCTCTAAGACAATCTGTATGGACAGATTAGGGGAGGGAGGCTGGGGATGAGAGTGAAATAAGAGGGAGATGAGGTCATATTTATAGAGGGGTGGGGTGAGGGGGTTTATATCAAGTACAATGGTGCGCAAAAGTGTACATGTTCATGTGAGTTTGTGTGTGTCCAGGGGTAGATAAGTGTGGGGTCCACATGATTGTCAAGGGGTGGTGTGGGTCCCATACTCAGGTAATAGGCACTGGGATGTGTGCCTGGGTCTTTACTAGTTGCAATACTAAGAAAGCGATCACAGTTACAAGTGTAAGAATGAACGGGGCTGTGAGTAAGCCTAAGTTCAAGTATGTCTATAGTTTCTAACTTAGAAACTATCCATGCCGAGGTTACAACTAAACTAATAGATACTAGGTTATTACTAACGTTGTCATCATCGTCAAGACTATTACTATAGAACCTGGTAAGGATTCCTAATTAGGTTTACCCTAATGGATCTTCTGAAACCGTACTATGGTGATGTCATCATTTCTGAATTCTTACGTGAAATTTCTGGGGAAAATTTCTGGGTGCTACAATTACAGAGCGCTAATCCTTCAGAATTTATTTCACTAATTAATTCCCCATAAGTATATGCATCATAAGGAATTGAATTATTATTTTTCTGCTTTATTCTAATTCTAATTTTTTCAGCAAAAACAGCAGGCAGACCAACAATAAATCTTTCTTTCTAGAAATCCTGATTAGCATCACTTCTATACATTAATATGGATAAGAAAACATCTTTATACCATTTGAAATGGGCTAAAGTAGGACATTTGAGATTGATTAATAAATCTCTTCCTCTTTCAAGCACCTGAGAAATGTCTCCAAGGAAATGAAAGGTTATAGCAATTAAAAGAGAGACTACAGCATCTGGAATAGGTTCCCCATTTCTCCTAGAATAGGGTTTCCATCTTCCCTGTTTTAACAACGTTAATGATCTCATCTCTTTGAGTTTGGGTTAAGAATTGGTTCCACCATCCATGAAGTTGTCCAGAAAATCCGGAGATAAGTAGGTTTACTACTACAACTTCTAGATTTGTGTCATTAACTCTAACTCTTATAGCACTGGCAGCCATAGCCATATGTTGGAGGATTTTAATGACTTGGTGATCAGACATTCCATCAATAATCCATTCATAAATGGAATTTCCATTGTATTGCATTGGATTGATGGTTGGTCTTTCTTCAAACTGAAGATCAATAGGGGAAGGTCTTGGATAATAATTCTGGGTTTTAACCGTAGAATTGATAAATTGACTTTCTAAAGCAACAATATCCAAGCTTTCTCCTTCTGAGGTTATTTCCTCATCTTCTTCTTTATGGGATATAACATTAAATTGCATTTTATCCTTCTCTTTAGTTCCTGATGAAGAGGGTTCAGGTTCTTTTTTCTTTTCCTGAACTTTATCAGCTTTAATCCATGGAGTTTCTTCAATTGAATTCCATTTAGTTTTTAAAATATCAAGAAACTCTAAATTGTTAGGAGGAACAACCAAAGGTTTTTGCCATACCTTAGTTTTAACCTATTTAGGTTTAGGTAAAGCAGAAGGAAGGGTAGATGTTTCAACTTGATCTATTGCAAGTTAATGTTTTATCAGACTTACATTTTCTTCTATCCTGCTTCCTTGTCTTCCTAGAGATTGTAAGAAGATATTTGTAAAATTAATTTGTTCTTGCAAATTACTTGTTTCTTCTTTTGTTGCCATCATGGCTCTTTTAGGGGATTCAGGAGCAATATCCTTCTTGATAGGTGAACATTTAACCTTTTCATTAGTTTCCCTACTCCTAACATAAATGCTTCCATTAGGAAGATGAATACTTTCATGAATTTCTCCTAAAGGACATAATATCCATTTTCTTAAAATAGGATCTGTAGTAGCATCTATGCCTCTTGCAAGATACCATTTTAACCATTGAAAATATGGAACATGTTTTTTTAACAATTTTCAAATAAATCAAGAATTGTTCTTTGAAATTGTTTTGTGCTTCTTCTGGGAATGTTTTTAACATTGCCATATTATGCTTATTTTCCGGTCTAAGATAATCTTTATTTAAAAGATTTTTATCTACTTCAAATTCTGAAATAACATTAATAGAGTATTCTTCTGATAATGAATTTCTATCTTCTTTGTAGATGACTTTAGGGACTTGGGACTCAGTATTATTTTTAACTCCTTGCATAATAGGTTCTTTAAACTCATTAATTGGCTCTTTTCCCAGCCTCCTTCAAAAAAACAAAAACAAACTCAACTATTCACCCCGATTGTTTATCGAATTAGTCACCTCTACCATATCCAAATCACATCTGTTGACTGATGAAGAAGAGAAGTGGGATGTTTTCTGATACAACCAAGTGATTTAAATTGTGTCATACCTTCCAATTTTGTGTCAAATTAAATATTCCCAATTTTGAGAGTTTTAAAGGGTAAATAAAAAATATATTTTTTTATATTTAAAGTACATTAGTTTTTCAAATGGATGAAAGAACTCTTAAGTTAGGAAGTAGGGAATATTTTGTTAGTGATTATATTCGCATTACATGGAACATATATTACCCACAATTATATTTCATTGGTGCCACTTGATGTGACTACTTTGTTTAACGTGGATGACCCCTTCTCCGACAAGGATGTAAAGGATTGTTTTTCGGGAAAAAAAAAAAAGAAAAGTAAAAGAAAAGCTGAAGGTGTTCATACTTATGATATGTATGTGGGTTCATTATCATTTGGGACCATTTTATCATTCTAAAAGGTTTCATTTAGCTCACCGTATTTAACCGGAAAACGAGTATGAGATTCTGTTTCTAGTAGTGGATTCAAAATTGACGTAAAGAATGGGAAGGAGAATAATAAGAGCCTGTTTGGGAATGCATTAATGACTTTTTTTGGATCACAGCTCACACACAAATAGGAATAAAAAATAATAAAAAGATTAAAGACTCAAAGATTTAACGTGGTTCGATGTTGTGCCTACGTTCACAGTGGAGAACCAGAAGTTTCTAGTATATCATAAAAAAACGAGATAGGGATACAACTTATATATCTCAAACCCTGATGCATGGTAAAATTTTTAAAATATCTCCTCCGCCATGGGCCGTAGGGCCCTCCCATATGACCCTTGGCATGGTGTAACAGGCCAACTAGAATATGAGTCGCACCCAATAACTTTTCTGCAAATATAATGGTATATACCAAAACACTTGGGGTTTGTATAATAAAATCAAAATTTTTAGTATGGACAATTAAGCACTGAATTATAAATCCTGAAAATTAAAGCATTTGAATTTACAGAACTAAAAAAAAAGTTTCAAGTAGTAAAATACTGCATTAAGTGATTTTCTTTAGTAGAAAATTTTCAGTAGGTTTTTTTCACTGCTTTCTCATTTCAGTGGTACATTATTAAACGCACCCAAAAAAAAATCAAGCACTTAAACTTTTCATTTTCAGTAATTAATTGGATTAACACATCCTTAAATTTGTACGAACAATTCACTTGTGAAACATAAAAGTGATTTTACAGCGGAAAAAACTGGGGAGACTCCCATTTAGGACTTCCTTAACTCGAATTTGTCATAAATGGCCAGAAAAATAGTTTTCAATGCAAGGTAGGTGCATTAAAATTTGTTTTTCTTGCAATTTAAAGCAAATTTGGACTAAGAAAATCCCAAATAAGGAGTCTCCCTAAAACTGCTCTTTTGCACCAAACACTTTATGCTAATTCTAACAGATGATAGAAATAAATTTTACATTCACGGGATTCATAAATGGGGTGGTTGGGACAGAGAGTTTAACTAGCTACCTATACGTAATTTAATGGCTATAAATAGATTTCAGCCTCTTTCTTTGTTCTTTTCTTTTCGTTTTTTTTGCTAAGAATAAACACATTTCAATCAATTGTATTTAAAGCATATGGCCCCAACTTTTTGTACATGAATGTAGAGAACATTTTTCTTGTTTGTTTATCATAAAACATATGAAGCATGGAGTCTCATTTTATTTAAAATTTTGACATTTTTTAGGAATCTTTAACTTATAATTTTAACCAGTTGTAAACATGCGAATATAAAAAATTTATAAGGTTTTCAATCTCAAAGAACTGGTAGAGAAAAATAGAAGCTAAAAAATTAAAAAATATTATTTTCCTTTTTTTTTTCAACTGAAAGCACATATCTATTTCAAAAGAAATGTGTATAACATTCAAATGCCCATTTTGGCCATTTGTTTAAGTTCATGCGATATCTACATTGACCAAAAATGACGCAGGCACCTATGAATTAAAAGCTAGTATAAAAAGTTAAATGTATATATTTGTATAATATGTACCTCATGGGTGCTTCTTGGGTAATGAATAGAATTAAAATTGATAATACTTATTTTTTGAATAATAAGAATAAAATGAAAGAGGATACAAAAGAACCTAAGAGCACGTTAAGTACGCATGAATGGAACAACGCAAAAATTGAATGGGTTCAAGAACCGAATGAGAAAATGCATTTCATTCATTTGTTTGACTAATTGTCTAGGAATAGAATGTTTGGTTTAAGCAGGCTAATTAGTTTAATGAAATTAAATTTTAGTCAAAACATTTGAGACCAATTTGGAATCTAAAATTTGGGAAACTAAACATTATTAAAAAAATAAAGCGAGCATAACTTTTTTTAGATCACTAATTTATTTCCAGAAACTTTCAATTCGAATTGTGTTTTGTTTTCATACTTTCAATGGTTTGTTACTTTGTTTTCGTGCTTTCAAGAATATAAATCAATCAAGTAGCAAAAAGTCGATACAAACACATGATGAAGTATCAGACCGTGCTTTGATTTGTGGTTTCCATTTTTTATTTATTTTCTATTATCCTGATAATAGGAAGCTTCGAGTAGAGACAGAAAAACAAAGGGCAAATTACACTAATGTTCTTTATTTATATGACAATTATAGGGACCTCTATTCTAGTTTAGAAAATAACCCTTATCTTGTCTTTATCTATTTTTTGTATGTAAGATTATTAATTTACCCCTTATCTCCTTATGTGTATATGTGTGTGCGTGTGTGTGTGTGTGTGTGTTTGTTTGTGTGCGCGCGCGGGCATTAGATAAAATTATATATATATTATAAAATTTTACAGATTTAGATTTATAATATTTAACCCTAACTTTATAAAAATTTGCCATTGGGAAAAAAAATTAGTTTATAAAAATTTATAAATAAAAGAGTAATGATAGGCTTTCTAAATTTCTTTCCCAAAAGTGTTTCTCAACACATGTGGCGGTGGATTCAATTGATTTTAATTGGTTGTGATGTTAAAGTGGTTTCACAGTGATCCCACTTCAACATCATTTGAGATAAAAATTTGAGAAGCATAGCATTAGTCTAAATAAATGTTCTAATATCTTTCTCCTACTACTTGGACAAAAAAATTAATGACTTAATATTAAAAAACTAAATTAGTAAAATATTGTTAATTTATAAACTATTGTAAGTCAGGGCTAAAGATTATAAAACCTAAATAAAAATTTTTTATAATTTTTATTTTTCCGAATGGGACCAAATTTTCATCTCAAATAATGTTGAAATAGGACCACCGTTGTAACACTCGTACCTGGAAAAAAAGGTTAACAAACATATTAATATGTATTAATTACATAATTAGTGTATAAGATGGGTTAAGGAGAGACTTGGACTCGCCCATGGAAAAAGTCCCCAGTGAGGAGGGACGGGTTTGGAAGTGGGACCCGGTGAAGGACTTGGATAAAATATAAAATAATTTACATTTAAATGATTAGATACATTTTATATGACTACTTGGAATATGTTTAGTTGCTTTCATATCAAATTGTTAATATGTGAGCTTTTGAGATCTATTTATTAACCCAATAAGGACATTTTTGCAAAAAGATGCATAATTAATAGGTACGATAGTAACTTCACAAAATATTGGGACCCATACGGGACTTAGACAAACACACATTAGATATTTGGGTAGTTAATGAAATGTTTGGGGATTTCATCATAAGAACTTAAGAAATTCTGGGGGTGTAAATGAAAAAGGAGAAAGTTGAGGGGAAGACACCTCATGCTTATGCATGCGTAGGTGTCAAATGAGAGGGAGATCTCCTAATTTACAGAAATTCTAAGGAAAAAAGAGAGACACCGAGAGAGAGAAAGGAGAAACCGTCTTTCCGTCGTTTCGTCGCAGCCGTTCATCCAATTCGCGAACCGAAGTCGTATTCAGACTCGTAGAGGTGAGCTGATCATTTCTATAACTTTTCATTACATTTTAATCATTGGATTTTAGTAGCTCGTACTAATCGGTGACACGCGGTTCACCGAGTTCATGTAGGAATTTCTCCGAAGTGAACTTTAGGCTAGGAATTGGTGGAATTCTGCACATATTAGCTTGATTTTGGGTAGAACTCGTCGAAGGTGAGTTTTCTAGCTAAAGTATGATTGTGCTTAAATGTGTTAAACGTTCCTATGATGATTAGAGATGATAATTGTAACAACCTGCATTTCATTTAAATTTTAAATGTGCATTTCATCTTTAATTTGTATTCCCAGTGTTATTTTAAATTTGCAATTCTCATGACTTGAATTTTAATACTTGTTTTATTTCATATTGAAATTATTTTGGGGTCAAACTACGATTTTATAAAATTTAGCAATACGTGTATTGAATTTCAAATCTGTATTTCAAAACGGTGGAAATGTCTGCTTTTGACTCAATCAGTATTTTTATAAAACCAGAAAATCATTTCTTACGTTAAAATGAATTTTTTGTATTTTTGTGGTGAACACCGCACAGCGAAAATGCCAGTTTATGTTCAAAACTGTCTGCGCCGTGTTAAACTTCCACAGATTTTGGAAGTGATGTAAAGCAAGATTTGACTTATGCTTTACTTTCCATCTATGGTAAGTAATGATTTGCTTATACCTTGTTTGGCTGAGCCTTTGTTGCATGTGTGTGCTTGTACCTAAAAGCTTGATTTCCTAAACAACTTCAAGTTGCCCCCTAGTACTCTACATGACCCCTATGAACTTCTATCAGCTTCTAAACCTGTTGGAGTGTTTGTATACCATACATAATCTGTGCATATATGTAAATACGTAGCTGTGTGTGTGCTGTATATTATGGATATATGTATAATCCCAATTTGTTGAGTAAACCACAAAGTTCTTGGCCTCCAAGTTATAAGTTTATATAACTCACATTTCTCTCTCTCCATTACACACTCTACACTATACAAAAACAGAGAGAAAGTGAGAATTTTGAGAGCTTACCTACAAAAATTTCACAGAGAGAAAGCTTCTCAAATTTATCAAAGCTTGAATTGGAGATTATTAATTCTTGTTCTTGTATTTCTTTCTCAATAATCACTTCAACCTCTTATCTCAGTGAGTATTTTAAACTCACTCCAAATGTAATTTGTGCTCAATCACTATTTGTATGTATGTATATGTTGATTACCATTGTTAATTCTCATGAAAACTTGAAGCTTGAAAAACATGAATTTTCCAAACTTAACCAAAATTCGTTTTCTGAATGAAATATGAAAGATTATAATATGTAGAGTATACGATTATAAAATTAGAGCTTAATTTGTTCGTATGGCGACGTATGATTAAAACGAAATTTTTGTCAACTCTCGGTTTTTCGTAAAATCTGAGAGCTACGGATCGATTCACGTTAAATTGATTGTAGATTTATATTCCTTACGAAAAACCGAAGAGATCCAAATATAATAAGGCATGGTTACAGCTAAAACAGGGGAAGTTCAGCGAAAAAGACGAAGACACTGCGTGAACCCGCGCACGCGATTGAGCGAGTGGCCCGCGCGCGCGAGCGGCCCGCACGAGCGAGGTGACTGGTTTCAGGCAGCCAGAAAAAGGTTTTAAAATAAAATGAAATATGGGCATATCTGTCACGACCCATCCCACTACGCGTGGAAATAGGACACGTGGCATGCCACCAAGGCTCATCCAAACATCATCTAACGATACGCAGCGGAAAGAACTTTAAAACAACCCTGGGTATTTTAAAACTTAGGGAGCATTACCCTCTGAGTTTGTAAAATCCATTGAAATCAGAGTTATAAAAAGTTTTGGCCAAATGAAAACACATCCAAAAGAACCAATTTTGAAATCAGGAGTTCAGTCGACTGCTCCTAGGGTCCAATCGACTGCACTGAGCAGAAACCAAAACCTAAAGTTCTCAACAGAGGTCCAGTCGACTGATCAGGGAACCCAGTCGACTGCTCAGTCGACTGATCAAGGTCCCCAGTCGACTATGTTAAGCAGAACCAAAATGCAACATTTCAAAAAGGGGTCCAGTCGACTGATCTGGAGACCCAGTCGACTGGTTTTACCATTAATCAAAGCAGTAGTTAAATTCAACAGTGGTTCAGTTGACTGATCAAGGGTCCAGTCGACTGCTTCACTTACTATTCACTTTCAGTGTCTCAATCCTACGAGATCCAGTCGACTGATCCTTGGGTTCAGTCGACTGCTCCCCTGCTGGACAGCCCTGTGCTGATAATTAACAGCACATGCTTCTCCAAACCCAACACCAATACAACCACAATTGATTTCAACATTTGAAACATAATCACAGACGTTCGATTACAAGATTACAATACTATGAAACTAATCTATGATTCTATTACAACGTATTATTACAATTCTCGATCCTTACACAAGTTTTAGGATTTAAAACAAAACATATACAATTGTGGTTCCCCGGCGTTCCTCAACGGCCTCACTCCTCACGGCTCTTCTTGTCTTTCTTCTTACCTGCAATGGAGTACATCTCCACTACTCAGCTATATGCTGAGCGTACAATTCTAAATGTATCCTTATATGACAATTCATGGTTTAAGCATCTAAAACACATAGAAATAGTCTCTAGGGTGAGTGGTACGCATTCATCCGGTCGATGCCGTAGGAGGCCCACCTCTCCCACGCATCTCGTACACTGGTTGGGCCTTCCTCCATACCAGGTACCGTGTCCTGGTTGGGCCCACCTCCAATCCAGACATAACCAAAATTCCAATTCCATCAAGATCACAATCAAATCACAATCCTCAAGGTTCGAGGAGCTTACCTCGGATGAATTTGCACCAAACTCCCCTTTGACCCAAGTAGACACATAACATGCTCACATAAACAGTTATACGTGCTTTTCACATAATTTCACGTGCATAATTAACGGGCCTAATTAATACATAAATTTCGTTCGGATCCAAGAATATCAAAAATGATGTTCAAAACATGAAAATCCATATATTTCATAGATCTAGAATTCATACCTTGTGCGATTTTCTTCAAACTTTGAAGGATCGTATAGGGGGCTAATTAATCGTCGGATTTCAAATTTGGGACGATTCCTACAAGTTTTACAGGGTTTTCCTCAAAAGTCTAGAATTAAGATTTTTACAAAAATTGGCCAAACACGGCCTAAGTAGTATCAAAACGTAGGTCTTACCTCCACGAGTTCGAATATAAAATCTGGAAAAAATCTGACGGACGAACGGTCGTCGATCGGCGTCGCAAAGCCCGTGGCTACCAAATCTCCCTTCTCTCTCCTCTCTCTAGATATTTTTGGTAAGTTTGGAAAATGAATTCTTATCCTTTACTATTTATAGAAAAACTTTTAAGGAATTGCGTTTACTTCCCCGCAAGTTTCTCAAAACTTCTCATTAACCCATGAAACTTCGCACACGTCCATCTTATAACTTTACGAGTGAAAACTATAATTTACAAAAGTTTCTGACTAAATCTTGTTTGGGTCCAAAACTTACGTCCGAAAAACTAAATTATGTGAAATCTCTACACAACCTACCTTTTATTTCACGTGTCACTCACGTTCTCACCACAGTTTTCAAAATGATATAACAATATCAAAATTACCAGAATTTACTAAACACAGGTAAAATTATTATTCACAGGAATACCAGATAAAGTCAAATAACATTTAAATCATATAAATGTCATTTATTCATGCCCATGCAATATGAACTGTCATGTTCCCGTGTCCTCACTGACACCTTACCGTTGACTTACAGTCAACCTCAACTCAAATTATTAATAACATTAATAATTTCAAAATCTCAAATGATGCATTTTCAAAAATCATAAATTTCTTGAACGGGTGTGACAATATCGCGCGAGCAGCCCGCGCCCGCGACTTCTGACAGTTTCTGGTTTTTGTTTGTTTTATGTTAAGGAACTGTTTCAATGATGTTTTATAAATTTTAAGGCTCTGTTTGGAAGTTATGTTAAAATAGATTACGTTTTGGTTATTAAAGGACGATTATGATTTCAATTCTTTTCATATATATATGGTTATTGATCCCGACATTTCATATGTCCTGTTGCACGACATTCATATGGTATCAGTTGTACATGCATGGTGAGTGTGAATGTTGGTCAATGTGGAAAAGAGTAATGGTCAGTGTGGTATAGAGTGTGTGGTTGAGATTATGTTGTGGACACTCCTTGGTAAGTGAGTACCAAAGTGCGTTGTGGTTGAGATTGCGACTAGAGTGTCTTTGAAATGCGATGGTGGTAAAACTGGACACTCCCTGACGCCCATGGAAGCGTTAAAGTGTGTGAAGCCGAACTTGGACATCCCCTAACACCCATGGTAGTGCTAAATGTAGCCTACGGACACTCCCTAGTCTCGAGTCTGGATACTGTGTGATGTGTTTGCGAGGCAGATTAGGTACTAACGTGTGAGGCATTGGACATTCCCTGGCACCCCATGCTAAAGTGTGAGGCAAACTGGACATTCTCTGGCACCCCTGTGCTAAAGTGTGGCTATTAGAGTATTTCAAAGATACTAGTGTGAGATACTGGGTTGTTGTGTTTGTCGAGAGAAAAGAGTCGGTAAGATGAGATGGTGCATTGTTTTCATACACGGTCACATATGTGTGAATTATAGTTTTCAAATGATATTGTGGTTGTTTTCTAAAATGAACTCTTTACTTTAATGTAAACTTTTTGAATTAAATGGAAATTGGAAAATGGTACATGAGTATGTGTTACATTCAAAGTTATGTTTTTAATACTCACCGGCTTCTTGAAGCTGACGGCGTTGATGCATCCTGGACATTCGTGTCTAGGCTTTTCAGGTTTTGATCAATCGGAACATTATGACTACACTAACTGAGAACGGCTGCTTTGGAAGATAAAATTGTTATCATATCATATGCTTTAATTTATGAACGGTCTTGTAATAAGGATGACTGTAATAGATGTTAAGGTATTATTTTAATTTAAGGCGGTTTGTGCCTTTAGAGACCCCGTGCTGTAATAACTATTAAGTTAGAAAAATATTGTAAACCTTGATTGCTCTGCTCTGATTATTATGTTTTTGTTGTTAACGTTTGGGACGAAATCGATCCTTCAAACTGTTACGACCTACAGGTCCATAAAGGAAATTAAACACTTTTCTTATTTATGTTATGTTGTGGCGTGACAGGATTTAGTGGCATCAGAGCCAGTTTTTATCTCAGAATAGTTTAGCCAGGTTAGGGTTTACCAGTATAGACCCGATTCCATAGTCCTGCTAGCTTAAGCTTCTGCACCCCGATGATACGACAGGGAGGATAGACTCAGTTACCCAAGCGCCTAAGATTATCTCTGTCATGATTTAAATTAGTACCTTTTTCAGGTATGGATCCAGCTCAGCCCCTTTTTGTATAAGATGCTTTAGGAGGGCATTGGGTTACCTTGGGAGCGATAGTACCAGCTTCGACGATACTTTATTTCACCGCTATTGAGCAGTGTGCAGCTACGACTGTTGGTTAGATCTCTGGCACCAGATCCACGAGTTAAGGCTGGTTGACTTATCCCGTGCTCGCCTAGAGATCCTGTACTTTGTTGAGATTCAGCGCTTAGTACTCGTAGAGATGGTTCGCTTGGTTAACAGTGATGCCTTCTATTTACCTCTTGAGGTTCAGGTTGTGCAGGCTCACCTTGCACAGCTGGAGATGCCTCCGTCAGTTGTCCCCGCTGATGAGGACGATGCTGAGGAGGTTTATTTGGCTCCTATAGGTAGGGAGGGTGTTGATGAGGAGGATGGCATAGGTTGGGACGACTTCACAATTGACTTTAAGGAGGCACTGGCACTTGAGCTAGCTTTGCCAGAGGCAGATGTCCCAGCACCTGCTTCATTGTTGACCTCACATAGCTGTAATTTTGGGGCAGGCCCCTCTCATGTTTAGCGACTTCATTAGGCCGACTCGTTTGACCTTTGGATGACTACCTACGGCGATGACTGATCGTTTAGATATCGCCTTGTATATATTGACTATTTTTAACTAGTAGCTCTATTCTCTTTTTGCAAATTGTATTTACATACATTCGAGTATAGGTCAATGACCCCATTTTTGTAACTCTAGCTCTTGCATGGACGATGTACGTCCTAACCCATATAGATAGGGTAGGCATTGACCTGATCATACACGCTTTTTGTATCAACTTGACAAGAAGTTATATATAGAAATACTCTTTGGATGTTGTTGTCATTTAAACTGCTTTATACTTCTGTTGCATACATTTTTCTCATTCTACTATCATGCATAGAATGGCTGGAGGACTAAGGAGGAATCAAAATTCGATCGAAGATGCACCTTTAACTGCCGATCCCACAGGATTATTTGAAGCTTTCATCAAACGTCTCAAAAGGGTTAGTAATCAGAATGAAAACCAACGAGACCGCTAAACGGGAGATAAGCTGCTGGAGAGATTCCGTGCGCTAAGGCCTGAGCAATTTGCGGGTACCGCGGAACCATGAAACGCGGAACAGTGGTTAAGACAGATGGACCACATGTTCGAGGTTGTCCAGTGCAATGAGATGGACAAGAGGAGGTTAGCTACCTTTCAATTAACCGATGCCGCCGCAGATTGGTGGGATTCAGTCATAGCTACTATCGGGAATGGAGCTGCGATGGGAATGACGTGGACTGCATTCAAGGGGAGATTTTTGGAGAAGTATTTTCCTGCTATGGAGAGACACAGAAGAGATAAGGAGTTTATAGATGTAACATAAGGAACCAAGTCCGTGCAAGAGTATACCACTCAGTTTGAGAGACTGTCTTTGTTTGCCCATCATATGGTTGGTACTGAGGAGAAGAGGATCCGTAAGTATATCTAAGGGCTGACACCGCAGATTCGCCACATGACCCTCGGTCACCTAGATAAGTCTTTCGAGGGACTAGTTGGCTTGGCTACTGATCTAGAAGAGGACGCTCGAGTGAACCGAAAGCAGTTCGAATTCCGACCGCCTCAAAGGGGTAACTTTGGAAATAGAACACCAATGAATCGTACCCAAGGGCAGAAGAGCAATTTCGATGGAAGCAAGAAAACCCAAGCTATCACATATCCGACTCAACCCCGAGTGGGAGAAGGTAGTAGTGCTGGAAAATGTTTCAATTATGGCAACCCCGACCATCTGGCTCGAGATTTCAAGGCACCAAGGCATGCTGCTCAGCAAGGCATAGTCTGCTACCATTGTGGTGAACCAGGTCACATCAGCAAGTTCTGTACTGCCCCTAAGCAAGTGACTTATGGTCAGCAAGGTCAGACTCACGTGAATACTGTCATTCCTGATGCAGCAGGATATGATGGGACTGTGTACGAAGAAGGAGGTTATGAAGAAGCTCAACCTGATCAACAAGCAATGGAAGGTATATTAACTCTATTTAACTCCCATGTTAAAGTGTTATTTGATACGGGTGCTGCTCTTTCATTCTTATCTGTTAACACGATTTGGAGATTGGGTATCTTACCTCATTACTTAGAGAAAGCTTTGAGGGCTACCTCACCATTAGGAGCCATATTCAAGTTAGGACACGTGTGCAAGGATTGTCCCTTACGGCTAGGAGACCGTGAAATCCCTGCAAGGTTGATTGTTCTATCGATGAAGGAGTTTGACATAATCCTAGTAATGGATTGGCTCTCTCAGAATCAAGTGAAGTTGGATTGTGCGAGGAAGAGAATTACATTCCCCGACAATGAGAATCAACCCTTTGATTTTCAATGTAACCCTTCGGGAGATAAGTTCCTCACAAGATGCTTAGCAAACATCGAAGTCGTCAGTACAGAGATGACAGCGTCGTCTAATACTTGTAGTCAAGGACTTCAAAAAAGTATTTCAAGACGTTGGTTTGCCGCCCGAGAGAAGTATAGAGTTCTGTATTGAGCTTATACCGGGTACCGTACCGATCACCAAGGTTCCCTACAGCATGGCCTCCACCGAACTATCAGAGTTGAAGGAACAAGTTCAAGAGCTCGAGAACCTAGGTTTTGTACGTCCAAGTACATTGCCTTAGGGAGCACCAGTGTTATTTGTGAAGAAGAAGGATGGGACGCTCAGGCTGTGTATCGACTACAGAGAACATAACCGTGTGACTATCAAGAATAAGTATCCCTTCCCTCGGATCGACGATTTGTTTGATCAACTATAAGGAGCCACGACGTTTTTCAAAATAGACCTAAGGTCGAGATATCATCAGTTGAGGGTACGGAAGGAAGACATACCTAAGACTGCATTCAGAACCCGATACGGTCACTATGAGTTTTTGGTAATGCTGTTTGGAATGATGAATGCCCCGACAGTGTTTATGGACCTGATGAACAGAGTGTTCAAGCCTTATTTGGATCAGTTTGTCATCATCTTTATTGATGATATTTTGATCTATTCTAAGTCAGAGGAAGAACACGAGCAACATCTATGGATTGCGATGCAGATGCTTAAGGACCACCAATTGTATGCCAAGTTCAGTACGTGTAAGTTCTGGTTACAAGAAGTGAAATTTTTGGGACACAAGGTGTCATCTCAAGGAATTTCTGTGGATTCGTCCAAGACCGATGTTGTGTCAAACTGGGTTAGGCCGAGCAACCCCACAGAAGTTAGGAGTTTTCTTGGACTCGCAGGCTATTATCGGAGATTTGTTGACGGGTTCTCTGAAATAGCTACACCATTAATCGGATTGACGAAGAAGAATTTGAAGTTTGAATGGACAGAGAGCATGAGCGCGCCTTTCTAGAGTTAAAAGAGAGACTCACTATCGCACCGGTACTAGCTATATCCAAGCCTGCTGAGAAGTTCACTATCTTTAGTGACGCGTCATATCAAGGACTAGGGTGTGTACTTATGCAAGATGGCAGAGTTATCGCTTATGGGTCTCGATAGCTGAAGTCGAATGAGTTGAACTATCCCATTCATGATTTGGAATTGGCTGTAGTGGTATTTGCGCTCAAGATTTGGAGACACTATCTCTATGGTGAGAAGTTTGATTTATTCTCCGATCACAAGAGTCTGAAATATTTGTTCACACAGAAAGAGTTGAACATGAGACAACGCAGATGGATGGAGCTGATCAAAGATTACAACTTCACGTTAGAGTACCACCCTGGTAAAGTTAATGTGGTCGCTGATGCTTTGAGTTGGCAGACTCGCGAGACGATCACCTCCTTAATGGTTAGAGAATCGCGAGCATTGGAGTCGTTAGCAGAATTCGATGTACAGAGTGCTGAGGAAAGAGAATGATGACTTTTCGGATGTCTTATCCTACAGCCTATCCTCATCAACCGCATTATTGGAGCACAGAAAGAAGATGAGAAGTTTCAAACATGGTATGTGAAGATGTCAGAGAAAGACCCAACCGGTTGGAAGGTGGGAAGTGACGGAGGGTATCGATGCAGAGACAGATTATGTGTACCAGACTGTGGGGATTTGAGAAAGAATATTCAGGCAGAAGCACATAAGTCAAAATATACAGTTCACCCAGGAGGAACGAAAATGTATAAGGATTTGAAAAGAAATTTCTGGTGGGAAGGTATGAAGAAGGATGTGGTCAAATTTGTATCCAAGTGTTTGACGTGTCAATAAGTCAAAGCCGAACATCAGAGACCCTCGGGATTGTTGCAACCACTACCTATTCCTGGTTGGAAGTGGGAGCACATCACGATGGATTTTGTAGTGGGATTACCTCGATCGCAACAGAATCATGACGCCATTTGGGTAATCTTGGATCGACTGACTAAGTCGACACATTTCATTGCTTACAGTATGACATACCCGGTAGAAAAGATGAGCCGGATGTATATACAACAAGTTGTGCGACTTCACGGTGCACCTGTGTCGATTGTGTCAGACCGTGACGCACATTTTACTTCTAGATTTTGGGAAAATCTGCAAGAAGCTATGGGAACCTCACTCAAGATGAGTACTGCTTTTCACCCTCAGACAGATGGGCAAACTGAGTGTGTCAATCAGATCATGGAGGATATGCTTAGGGCTTGTGTTATTGATTTCGAAGAATCTTGGGAGACGCACTTGCCTTTGGTGGAATTTACCTATAACAATAGTTATCACATGAGTATCGGGATGGCTCCGTTCGAAGCATTGTATGGACGGCCATGTCGTTCTCCGTTGTGTTGGGCAGAGGTGGGAGATACAGAGTTGCTGGGACCAGATTTGGTTAGAGAAACCAATGAGAAGATTCCTTTGGTCAAGGAAAGGATGAGAACTGCTCAGAGCAGGTATAAGAGTTATGTCGATCGACGCCGAAAAGATTTGGAGTTCAGTGTCGGAGATCACGTACTTTTTAAGGTTTCACCGACTCGAGGAGTAGTACATTTTGGTCTCAAAAGAGAAAAGTTATCCCCGAGTTTCATTGGACCGTTCGAGATTCTAGAACGTGTCGGGAAAGTGGCATATCGACTGGCGCTACCACCGAAGGTATCTGGAGTTCACAATGTATTTCATGTGAGTATGCTGAGAAAATACATACGAGATCCCTCGCACGTTGTTAGTTATGATGATATTGAAATGAGTCATAACGTTTCTTATAAGGAAAGACCCGTGAAGATTCTAGATCAGAGTATCAAGAAGTTGAGAAACAAGGACATTCCGTTGGTGAAGGTTCAGTGGAATCACCATGACGAGAACGAAGCCTCGTGGGAAGTTAAAGCTGATATGAGGAAGAAGTACCCGGAGTTGTTTCATGACTAGTTAGTCTTGACTTCGGGGACGAAATCCTGTTTAAGGGAGAAAGGATGTAACAACCTGTATTTCATTTAAATTTTAAATGTGCATTTCATCTTTAATTTGTATTTCCAGTGTTATTTTAAATTTGCAATTCTCATGACTTGAATTTTAATACTTGTTTTATTTCATATTGAAATTATTTTGGGGTCAAACTACGATTTTATAAAATTTAGCAATACGTGTATTGAATTTCAAATCTGTATTTCAAAACGGTAGAAATGTCTGCTTTTGACTCAATCAGTATTTTTATAAAACTAGAAAATCATTTCTTACGTTAAAATGAATTTTCTGTGTTTTTGTGGTGAACACCGCACAGTGAAAATGCCAGTTTATGTTCAAAACTGTCTGCGTTGTGTTAAACTTCCACATATTTTGGAAGTGATGTAAAGCAAGATTTGACTTATACTTTACTTTCCATCTATGGTAAGTAATGATTTGCTTATACCTTGTTTGGCTGAACCTTTGTTGCATGTGTGTGCTTGTACCTAAAAGCTTGATTTCCCAAACAACTTCAAGTTGCCCTCTAGTACTCTACATGACCCCTATGAACTTCTATCAGCTTCTAAACCTATTGGAGTGTTTGTATACCATACATAATCTATACATATATGTAAATACGTAGTTGTGTGTATGCTGTATATTATGGATATATGTATAATCCCAATTTGTTGAGTATACCACAAAGTTCTTGGCCTCCAAGTTATAAGTTTATATAACTCACATTTCTCTCTCTCCATTACACACTCTACACTATACAAAAACAGAGAGAAAGTGAGAATTTTGAGAGCTTACTTACAAAAATTTCAGAGAGAAAAAGCTTCTCAAATTTATCAAAGCTTGAATTGGAGATTCTTAATTCTTGTTCTTGTATTCCTTTCTCAACAATCACTTCAACCTCTTATCTCAGTGAGTATTTTAAACTCACTCCAAATGTAATTTGTGCTCAATTACTGTTTGTATGTATGTATATGTTGATCACCATTGTTAATTCTCATGAAAACTTGAAGCTTGAAAAACATGAATTTTCCAAACTTAACCAAAATTCGTTTTCTGAATGAAATATGAAAGATTATAGTATGTAGAGTATACGATTGTAAAATTAGAGCTTAATTTGTTCGTATGGCAACGTATGATTAAAATGAAATTTCCGTCAACTCTCGATTTTTCATAAAATTTGAGAGCTACGGATCGATTCATGTTAAATTGATTGTATATTCATATTCCTTACGAAAAACCGAAGAGATCCATATATAATAAGGCATGGTAACGTTTAAATTGCAAAATGGGTCAAAAGGAACCCTTAAAACTAAAACAGGGGAAGTTCAGCGAAGAAGACGAAGACACTGCGAGAACTCGCGTGCGATATCGCGTGAGCAAGGATCGTGTGAGCGGCCCGCACGAGTGACCCTTCGCGCAAGCGGCCCACCTGCGCGAGCTGTGTGGTTTCAGGCAGACAGAAAAGGTTTTAAAAGAAAATAAAAATTGGGCATATCGCATGAGCGGCCCGCGCGAGCGAGGTGGCTGGTTTCAGGCAGACAGAAAAAGGTTTTAAAAGAAAATGAAAATGGGCATATCGTACGAGCGACCTTTCGCTCGAGCGGCCCGCGCGCACGACTTCTGACAATTTCTGGTTTTTGTTTGTTTTATGTTAAGGAACTGTTTGGGTGATGTTTTATAAATTTTAAGGCTCTGTTTGAAAGTTATGTTAAAACAGATTACGTTTTGGTTATTAAAGGACGATTATGATTTCAATTCTTTTTATATATATATGGTTATCGATCCCGACATTTCATATGTTCTGTTGCACGATATTCATATGGTGTCAGTTGTACATGCATGGTGAGTGTGAATGTTGGTCAGTGTGGAAAAGAGTAATGGTCAGTGTGGTATAGAGTGTGTGGTTGAGATTGTGCTGTGGACACTCCCTGGTAAGTGAGTACCAAAGTGTTTTGTGGTTGAGATTGCGGCTAGAGTGTCTTTGAAATGTGACGGTGGCAAAACTGGACACTCCCTGACGCCCATGGAAGCGTTTAAGTGTGTGAAGCCAAACTTGGACATTCCTTGGCACCCATGGTAGTGCTAAAGTGTGGCCTACGGACACTCCCTAGTACCCGAGTCTGGATACCATGTGATGTATTTGCGAGGTGGATTAGGTACTAAAGTGTGAGGCATTGGACATTCCCTAGCACCCCGTGCTAAAGTGTGAGGCAAACTGGACATTCCTTGGCACCGCTGTGCTAAAGTGTGGTTATCGGAGTATTTCAAAGATACTGGTGTGAGATAGTGGGTTGTTGTGTTTGTCGAGAAAAAAGAGTCGGTAAGATGAGATGGTGCATTGTTTTCATACACGGTCACATATATGTGAATTATAGTTTTCAAATGATATTGTGGTTGGTTTCTAAAATGAACTCTTTACTTTAATGTAAACTTGTTGAATTAAATGGAAATTGGAAAATGGTAAATGAGTAGTGTTACATTCAAAGTTATGTTTTTAATACTTACCAGCTTCTTGAAGCTGACGGCGTTGATGCGTCCTGGACATTTGTGTCTAGGCTTTTTAGGTTTTGATCAATCGGAACATTATGACTACGCTAACTGTGAACGGCTGCTTTGGAAGATAAAACTGTTATCATATCCTACGTTTTAACCTATGAACAGTCTTGTAATAAGGATGACTGTAATAGATATTAAGGTATTGTTTTAATTTAAGGCGGTTTGTGCCTTTAGAGACCCCGTGCTGTAATAACTATTAAGTTAGAAAAATATTGTAAACCTTGATTGCTCTGCTCTGATTATTATGTTTCTGTTGTTAACGCTTAGGATGTAATCGATCCTTCAAACTGTCACGACCTACGGGTCCATAAAGGAAATTAAATGCTTTCCTTATTTATGCTATGTCGGGGCATGACAATAATTCATGTGTTAAGAGCCATGAGAATGCATTATTGTGCATTTGCATGTCAACTATATGAGAATTGCTATGTTTATATGCTTATATGCTTATGTGGTAATCAATGAGCACCAGGAAAATGATTTATTGTTGAGAGTAATAAGGGAGGAGAAGAGGAAGAATCCGATAAATACAGAAGTCCAAGGAATTGAAGTGACCACGGGACAAAGGGAAGGTCTTCGGGTCTGAATGAATCATTGAACTGGTGATTCGGCGATTACAAATATGATTTATGTGTTTATTTGTAGCATTGCATATGTTAAGCATTCAATCATGTTTAAATTTCTCACTAAGCATAATGCTTAAGAAAACTGTTTCCTTTTCTGTTGTGGGACATAACAACCACCGCAGGTTCGGAGCAACACCTGGAGAGGAAATGACATGCGTTTGGGGAATGGGAGAGATTTGGGGCTTGTTTATATGATCTCTCTTTAAAATTGTAAGATGTTGTAAAAATGTTGTTTTTAGAATGGCAATGTTAGTACTTTTGTTGTAGTCTTGAGACTTGAATCGGTGAACTTGTCATTTTGGTAGTTTTGGTGTTAAGTTTAGAAAGCCTTATGTAAATTCTTATGTTTTGGTTGATTATGCAAAAGTTGTTAGGTTGGACTATTCTGGCAAGTCTGGATGGTATCGCAAGTGTTTTGGACAAGCTCCATTTTATGTTAGTTGTAGTTTGAGTTGAAAATCAACAAGTTCTTGTAAAATACTAGTTTTGATAAGTGTTGTGTTTGTCAAAACTTGTTTGATTCAAATGAGATGAGTTCATGGGTTGTTTGGATTCAATTAAGGTTATTTATATGTTTTACATGCTTGGTTAATGTTTGAGAAGCTTGAGTGTGTGTTTGGAATGGTTTCCAAAGGTTTCCATGAGGTTTGGATATGTTTAGGTATGAATTGGACATGTAAACACAGGGTTTTTAGCAGCAAGAAACTGTTCTGTAGAACCCGGATCGATCCGGGTTAAAGGGCGAATCAATCCGAACTTCTTGAGGGACATTCTGCGAGAAAAACAGCGAAATGGATAGATCCGAGTTCAAACGGCAGATTGATCCGCTGACAAATTTTTTTTCCGCCGTCCATTTTTACGGAAACGTGCATATCTCTTTTTAGAAAACTTGGATTCGCGCACCATTTTTTATGTTGGAACCGGGACTCAAAAATCTAACTTTTGGTGTAAAATTTTATCACCTTTTCTAAATGCCCATTTTGCCCTTCAGGCTGTTTTGTCACAGTAAGGTTCTTTTATGTGGTTTAATTCATGTATTCTTCCTAATTAGTGTAGTTTGGGACGTGTATAGTCTTGTTACACGTGTCCTAATCTGCCAGGGCAGGTTGGGGTGTGACAACTATGGAACCACTTAAACATTACAACCAATCAAAATCAACTTGGTCCACTGTCACATGTGTTGAGAAACACTTTTGGGAAAAAATTTGGGAAGCATACACTTTTATTTATAATTTTTTATTTTATTTTATTTTTTATTTTTATTTTTTTTCGAACAGAAAAAGTTTAAAGTTAGGGCTAAATACTAATAAATCTAAATCTGTAAAATTTGCTAATGTATATACTCCCTCCGTCCCATTTTATGTGTCCATCTTTCCTTTTTGGGATGTCCCAAAATTGTTGTCCACTTTCCTAAATTAGTATATAAATTTTACTTAGTTTCCCCAACTACCCTTCCTTGCAATCAATACCAAAACAAAATAAAAAAAGAAAGTGCAATGATTATGGGCAATTGTGGAAAGTAGGTGTAGATTCTTTTTGTCCCCTTACATAGTTGGATTCCCCAAGATGGACACATAAAATGGGACGGAGGTAGTATAATTTTATCTAATGCGAGTGCGCACGCGCGCATGCACACACACACACACACACACACACACACAGAGATATATATATATATATATAAGGAGATAAGGGGTAAATTGGTAATCTTACATACTGTAGGTAATAGTTGGCGACTCATACACTTTGACCAATACACATCACCAACGACTCCACGTGTATCAATATTACCACTGATTATGGACTCCACATGGGCCCCACCAATAATAACCGCTAGCCCACTTCAGAATGCCCACAAACAGGGCTCACCCGCAAAGCCTACTATGAAACTCCAAAAGGGCCTCAATTTGGATAAACCCATTCCGAAGCCTCACCTTTCAGAAGCCTCCGCTAGCCCACTCCGAAGGCTCACTTTGGATGAGCCCATTCCGAAGCTTCACCTCTCCGAAGCCTCACCTCAAACAGGGCCCACTTTGCAGAGCCCACTTTGCGGAGCCCAATTGAAACTCCATGACTATGAAGCCCACTTTGAGTAGTAGCCCACAAAGAAAGCACACTTCAAATATATACACACTCACCTCTCGGACACCCACCCTTGGTCCGGGAGCAATACCTAAGGGTGGTCAAGTCCACTGGGATTTCGAAAACTCATGGTTAGGTGGCTAGAATCGAAGGCATCTCCCTAGCCTGCGCCCTATGGGCAAGGTTAGGGTTGGTCCCAAAGAGAGAGAGAGACACGTGACTTTCACGTGCCTGACCCCCAACCAATCTCACAACCAATGGGCGAAGCCCATCACTGCAAAATATGCCTTTTACCATCAGTGCTTAGTCATTTTAAGCTTGCTTAATAGACTGTACCAATAGAAATAACCTCGATTTCCTCTTTCGCTGAAACCCTCTGCACGCCTTGACACTCGCCCTCGCTTAATCCTCTACACCAATGGCATGAGCCTCGGTATCTTCTCTCGTTTAAACCTCTGCACCAATAGCATATCTTTCCCCCTTGACTAACCCCACAATCTTTGTCTACCACCGAGGGACAATACCTTCTCTATTTGACTCGTTTTTCCCGAAGCCCATGACAGATCAACATCTCATTCAATACCTCCACCTACCTTAAACATGAGCATCTAAGCCTCCCTTCTACCTTAAATAAACAACCCACTAAGAGGACGCCAACTCAGCTTCGTCCCATAACATCAAAGCTTTGCAGCCCCCCACGACCTTCTGTATAAATGAGTAGCCTCATTTACTGCACAAGCCCGAACTAAGACAACCACACAGAATCCTTTACTACCGCAAAGGATCAACAGTGACTACTCCTCCGACCCATTTACAAAATATTCCTATTGTCCCGAGCACAATCAGACCCTTTGGGCCACAAGGCCCCTCGCCTTACTTGACCCTTCGCCTTACCTTGACCCTTCGTCTACACCAACACCCTCGGTTTTCCAGACCCTTCGTTTCACCCTACACTTCACCCATTTTAATACTTGTTTACCGCCCTTTGAATGTACTCCAGCATACATAACTCCCAGACACTTACTGCTTTTTTTCTCTCTCTCATTTGGGGCTACTTTAGTTCTCATCTGATCCGAGTCTCTTCGAATCCCATTACTCTACTATATATTTACATATTTATTGTATCACACCTTCTATATTATTTTATCATATTTTATTTGTTGTTCCACCTGTACTAATCTGCTTACGTGTTATACCCATCCATATACCTCATACACACCACAAAAGAACTCATACATATACAAAAGAGTATGTAGAAGGGAGGTGAGTATTATTTTCCAAACTAGAGGGGAGGTCCCTGTAATTGTCATATAACTTAAGGGATGTCAGTGTAATTTGTCCAAAAACAAAATACTAACAAAAAAATATGCATACAGAATATTAGAGATAGAGAGAGACGCACTGATCTATGTGTGTGGTTGAGCAAAAATTTGGAGATGTGAGAAAGGTAACTAGATGCATATGCGTAATGTTTAGAGAAGAGAGGTGAGACGGTTTAGGGAAATAAAACACGACCGATTTATTTATATTGGGAAAGAGTTCATTATCTTTAGGAATTGAATGAGCATTCTTTAGGTTTTGGAAAGGAATGTTCATTCCTACTTAAGTGGGAATAGTCATTCCAAAAGAAATGCTCATTTCACATTCTCTGGTCAAACCAAACACATGAATGGAATGCTACCAGGATTGATCATTCCATTCCAAGGTTAATTCCTGTCTACCAAACATGCCCTGAGAGAGAGAGTGTGTGTGTGTCACACCCGTTCCGAAAAATTATGATTTTAACTTGCATATTCGAAATTCGTGAATTATCAATGTTGTTTGATAATTGGTGTTGAGGTTGACCATGAGTCAACGGTAAGGTGTCAGTAACGACATGAGAATTTGGTAACCGAGATTTCATTGGCATGGTTAAATGACATTTATGTGATTTAAATGTTATTTGACTTTATGGTATTTCATGAATAGTAAATTAACCTGTATAGTATAATTTCTGGTAATTTCAATATTATTATATATCATTTTGAGAACTGTGGTGACAACGTGAGTGTCACGTCATATAAGAGGTAGGTTATGTAGAGATTCCACATAATTTAATTTTTGAACGTAATATTGGACCCAAATGAGACTTAGTCAGAAACTTTTATAATTTATAGTTTTCACTCGTAAAGACGTAAAATGGACGTGTGCGACGTTTCATAGATTAATTAGAAGTTTGGAGAACTCTCGGGGTGGTATACGCGATTTCTGAGAAGTTTTCCTATAAATAGGTGGGGTTGAGAATTTATTTGCCAAATTTTATAAAATATCGTTGGAGAGGAGAGAGAAAAGGATATTATTTGCCATGGGCTTTGCAACGACGATCGGTGACCCTTCGTCCGTCAGTTTTTCACCAAATTCTAGATTTGAACTCATGGAGGTAAGACCTACATTTTGATACTACTTAGGCCATGTTTGGCAAACTTTTGTAAAAATCTTAATTCTAGACTTTTGGGGAAAATCCAGTAAAACTTGTAGGAATCGTCTGAAATTTGAAATCTGACGATTAATTGGCCCTTAGTCGATCCTTCAAAGTTTGAAGCGAATCGCACGAGGTATGAAGTTCTAACTTGTGAAATATAGGGAAATACATGTTTTAAATTTTGATGACGAAATTGTGATCTGGGCAAAATTCATGTGTTAATCTTAGGCCCGTTAATTATGCACGCGATTAATTATGAAAAACATGTCTACTTTTATGCGAGCACGTTGAGATGTCTATGTGGGTCAAAGGGGAGTCTTATACAAATTCATACCAGAGTAAGCTTCTCGATGTTTGAGAATTTTAGTAGCGATGGCTACTGTGTATGGTTTAAGGCTTGGACTTACCAGGGCACTTGGAGATGTAATAGTTGTAGGCTTGGACTAGACATTGACATCGCGGTTTAAGGCTTGGACTTGCCGCTACTGGATGAAGGCGTATTTTTCTCCCTAGAGACTATTGATGTAATTTATAAGATTAAAGCATGTTTTGTCATATATTGCATATGCTAGAACTTGTGCTCTCAGTGTATAGCTGAGCAGTAGAGATTCACTCCATTGCAAGTGAGAAGAAAGACAAGAAGAAGCGTGAAGAGTGAGGCCGTTGTGGAACACCGGGGAATCACCTTATTCATATCTTTGTTCTCTTCCTTAAACTTGTATAAGGATTAGAAATTGTAATATGTTGTAATGGAACCTTGGGAATTAGTTGGTGGTTATGTAATCATGTATTCAAACTCCTGTATTTATGTTTTAAATTGTTTGTGTATCGTTGTGTTTGTGTTGGTTTTGAATTAGAGGAGTGTAGCTTGGAATGGTGTAGAGAATTAGTGTACTGATGCGAATTAGTCGATTGGTTTTTGTTTCAATCGACTGGATCGCTGTATGAGACTGAACACTGCTTTGATGTTTGGGGATCAGTTGATTGGGTTGATAAAAAACAGTCGACTGGACGGGATTCCAGAACATGACTTTCTATTCGAATGAAGTACCAGTAGACCGGATGACTTCAGTCGACTAATAATTTTGGGCACCAGTCGACTGGGTCCCCGACACAATAGACTGGACCAAGCTATTGAATTTTTAACCTTACTGCTTGATGTTCAGTCGACCGGAGCCCCGACCCAGTCGAATGGACCTCTATTGTTAAAACTGAATTGTTTCTCTAAGTTTTTCTATGGACAAAATTTTTTTGTAACTCTTATTTTAAGGTTGGGATTTATGTTTTCTGCTGCTAATTTTACTTTAATGGAACTGGATAAGCCTTGATGGCGTGCCACGTGTCCTACTTCCGGGCGTAGCGGGATGGGTCGTGACAGAGAGAGAGAGAGAGAGAGAGAGAAAGAGCAAAATCTTTGGGTTAAATGTGGAACATGTTGGGGATCAATTTAATAGCCAATCCAAAAAAAAAATAGAGGTGGGAATAAGAAAAGTTATGACATTGGGATCAGAATTGACTCAACTTAATATGAAGAAGCTAAATGGTTTGAAATAATATTGTTATATAGAAATATACGATTTCGTCCCTAATTATGGCCATTAATAGGAATTGATCCTGACATGATTTGGTGTATAGAAATTAATCCTTAATTTGCAATGAAAATCAATAATTAGTCTCTATTCCTACATGGTTAGTATAAATCCGGACCATTATACCCTTATCATACATATATATTAGGTAGTTAATAAATGGAGTGGATTGTTAGGAGATCATGGATAATGCTTTTTATCCCAAAAATCATGCTGATTTGTGGTTCAAAACAATGCCTTTTTAAAATCTGTATGTAATATGTTTATAGTAGAAAATGATTTGTATGTTTTAATTTATTAATTTGAATCATAAAAATAATAGATAATTTTGTGTGAAAGATTGAAGTTTGCTGATAAAAATGTGAGAAATTATCACAATATAGTGCGAAATTCATAACTGTAATTCACAATATAGTGCGAAATCATGCTGAAATTCATAATTTGAGAATTTGGTGATAAGCTTGTTGGAAGAAGTGACTTAGTTGTGAGAACTTTCGTATTATATCCATTCAAAAAGTGAGAAATTTGTTATTAGAGCATTCAAAATTGGCCATATGATTAAATGTACATATATATAGAGAGGATCAGGTGCGGGTGTTAAGGGGCGGACCACTTTTAGCGATGACAATTTCATCGCTAAAAGTGGTCCGTCCCAAAGTCCGTCTTTTGACACCCTCTTAAGATCCGGACTGTGTATATATATATATATATATATATGTACCACCAGTACAAATAAGGTGTGTGAATGACGGGTATGGTAAGTGTAATAAATATTGCTAAAATCAAGGAGTTTCCTTATTTTACTCAACTTTCAAATTTGTTTGCTAAAATCAAGGAGTTTCCTCACTCTGGTAAAATGATTTGTATGTAATACGTTTATAGTAGAAAATAATGTGTATGTTTTATATTGATTTGAATCACAGAAATAACAGATAATTTTGTGTGAAAGATTGAAGGTTGCTGACAAAAAGGTGAGAAATTCTCTTAATATAGTGCGAAATTTATATATATATATATATATATATAGAGAGAGAGAGAGAGAGAGAGAGCTGTGTATATTCAAAACACTTCCAAAATCGTGGTGTATGCAATTATGAGAAACGAATTTTTAGGAGATCATGGATAAAGAGATTAATATCAAGGGATTTCAAGGGATTTCGGTCTAACAAAGTAATGTGAGAAATTCTCACCTCTTTTTTTTTTTTAAATATTTTTATTATATATATATATACAACTGTGTAAATTCAAAATACTTCCAAATTCGTGTTATATACAGTTATGGGAAGCGTATTTTTAGGAGATCATGGATAATGAGATTAATATCCCTAAAATCAATAGATAATTTTCTTATTATTTAGTGAGAATTTCTCACTTAATGTGTTAGAATATTTTTTCATTATTAAGTGAAAAACTTCTCAATATTTGGAAATTTTGCATAACCATAAATTTCTCTCATTATTTATTTGAGTGTATAACCACAAATTTGATGAGAAATTTCTCACTTCTGTTCAAAAATAAAAATTTTAATAAGACGAATTCTTTGTGAAACTTCTATTCAAATATATACACACAAATAAATTCCGCACTATTATCTCTTAGAGATCATGAAATTATCCACATCACCAAAAACCTACAAACAAAACAAATATAATGTAGAAAAAATGAAAAGATTATAGAGGTTAAACGAAAGACTCGAGTTAGTGTTTTAACCATTACTGTCATGCAATCTTCTAGTCGTCGTCGTCGTCGAATCAAACACCTTTAGTGTGAAGCCAAGCCCTAATCAAAACATTAAACATTTTTCTCAAAAAACTCCAATGTTTGAGTCGAAGTTACGTGAGATTTGTTCCAAAATTGTGATAAATTTGTACCAAAATTCTTAGATTACGTAGTCGATAGTGAATCGAGCTTCTGTGTCGACGATCTTCATGAATCGTCTATGAAGGAAGGTGGTGGACGTGGTGTTACGGAGGTAGTGTCGAAGATCTTCTTTCTTTCTCTCTCTCTCTCTCTCTCTCTATATATATATATATATAGTGAATTTCTATTTCTACATATAATTATATAGGGGTATTTTGGTCCTCAAAATAAATAGGGACCTATTTCTCGTTTCATTTTAAAAAAGGTTCAATTTCTAGTTAGGTATCTATATTAGGACTATATACTAAGTTACCCATTATTATATAGACAACACTTCCATACTGTTACACCCCAACCCGCCTCGGACATATTAGGACACGAGTAACAAAGCCCATACACCAATACTTATACTAATCACTAACATTCTTGACACAAGATAACCCAAGGGCGAAATGGTCATTAATAAAGTATAGCAAATTTTATACCAAAAGATAGGTCTTTGAGTCCCGGTTCCAGCGCAAAAAATGGCGCGCGAATCCGAGTTTTTTAGGAAGAGGTATGCACGTTTCCGTAAAAGTGGGCATGCTAAAATTTTGTAAGCGGATCGATCCATCTCAGCATTTCTTCCGTAGAATGTCCTCCCAGAAGTCCGGATCGATCCGCTCCGAATCGATCCGCCTTTAACCCGGAGCGGATCGATCCAGGTTCTGTAGAACAGTTTCCTGTTGCTAAAAACATCACTTTTTCATGTCCAAACCAAAACTAAACTTAACTAACCCTTGTGGAAACACAAAAAACATCTCCAAACCCAATTCCAAGTGATTCTAACATTAACACAACATAGCCAAGTATAACACCCGCAGCCGAGGAACGGGTTAATTATTATGTTAATATGCATTAATTAGTATAATTAGTGTATAAACGAATTAAGGGGAGGCTTGGACTCGCCCATGTAAAAAGTGTTCAGAGAGGGGCACTAGTTGGAAAAGTCCCCAAAGAGGTGGGACAGGTTTGGAAGTGGGACCCAGTGAAGGGCCGAAATGAAAATATTTGCATATTGTGTGATTAAATGCATTTATGTGATTACATGAATACTTGTTTAAATACTTTTATATTATATGATAATACATGTTTTAGCAACTTGTATTAGTTTGGATACCCAAATAAGGGTATAAATGAAAAAGATTTAAAATTAGTAGGTACGATAGCAATTTCACAAAATATGTGGGACCCACGTTGGGACCCATATGGAACTTAGACAAACACTCATTAGATAATTGGGTAGTTAACGGAATGTTTGGGGGATTTCATAATAGGAACTTAAGAAATTCTGGGGGTGTAAATGAAAAATGGACAAAGTTAAGGTTAAGACACTTCATGCTTATGCATGTATAGGTGTTGGAGAGAGAGAGAGAGACTCTCAAAATCTGTAGAAATCAAAAGAAAGAGAAGAGAGCTCGGAGAGAGAAACGGAGAAACCGTCACCGACGTCGAAATCTCGTCGTTCCGTCACCGTCGTTCGTCGGATTCACGAATCGAAGCCATTTTCGGACTCGTAGAGGTGAGACGATCATTTCGATACCTTTAATTTATGTTTAAATCGTGGGATTTTGTTAGCTCATACTTAATGGTGAGACGTCGTCTACCGAATTCATGTAGGAATCTTGTTGGAGTAGAAATTGAGCTCTAATTGGTGAAATTCAGCACTTCTCTAGCTTAATCTTGGGTAAAATATGTGTATAAGGTGAGTTTTCTACACTTAAAACTGATTGTGTTTAATGGGTTCAAAGCTATATGTGATGTTAGAGATGATAATTCATGATTAGGAATTATAAAGATGTTAATCATGTGAATTTCATGTCCATCCTATGAAGATTACATGTTGATACATGTATATGTGTTTATATGTGCTTATATGTCTATGTGGTAGTCAATGAGCACCGGGGAAATGGTTCATTGTTGGGAGTAATAAGGCTGGTGTAGAGGAAGAATCCAATAAATACGGAAGTCCAAGGAATAGAAGTGGCCACGGGACCAAGGGAGGTCTTCGGGTCTGAATGAACCATATAACCGGTGACTCGGCAACTACAGTTGTGTTTTATGTGTTAATTATAGCATTGCACGTGTTAGATATACAATCATGCTTAGAATGCTCACTAAGCGTAATGCTTAAGAAAACAGTTTTCCTATTTCTGTTGTGGTACATAACAACCACTGCAGGTTCGGAGCTGTATCCGGAGAGAAAATGACGCGCGTTGGGAGAGATGGGAGAGATGGGAGAGATGGGGGAGATTTGAGCTTCATACATATGAATTTCTTTGGAACTTGTAAAATGATGTAAATTATGGTTACTTTCATGTTAATATTCATACTTGGGTTGTTGGAGATGAATTTGGATCCTAAAGTTGTATTTTGGAGCGTTGGAAGTAAATTTGGGAACTTATGTGTTATCTCTCTTGTTTTGCTCAAATGGTGTAAGTTGGTAGTTAGGACCATCTTGGCAAGTCCGGATGAGTCACAGGTGTTGTTGACAAGTTAAATTTGTATATGTAATGTGGGAGGTAATTTGAGTTCATATCTAATGAGTTCCATGTATTTTGGATGAGAATTGAGTTTCAAAGTTTAAAAGTTTGTTCTAGTTCAAATGAAATGAGTTCTTAGTGGATTTGATCAAATGGTGAATGTGTTTGTGTAATCCAAGTTTTATTTAAGTTTAAAAGTGTTTGGAAATGTGTTGCATATGATTTTCCAAAGTTTCATAAGGTTCCATGAGTTTTGGTTATGAATTGATAAGTTGGGAACTTGTTTAACAGCAAAATTTAGTAGCAGAACCTGTTTTGCAGGTCGCGGATCGATCCGGATTTGTGAAGGGAATGATCCGGCCTTTTTCGGGGGCATTTTGCTTTCCAATCAAGTAAATGGATCAATCCGGGTTTTGTAAAAGGGATCGATCCGCTTGAAATTTTCACAGCACGCCCGCTTTTACGGAAACGTGCATAACTCTTTCTAGAAAATTCGGATTCGCTTTCCTTTTTTTGCGTTGGAACCGAGAGTCAAAGATCTACCTTTTGGTATAAAATTTTACAAACTTTTATTAATGACCATTTTTCCCTTGGGTCTATTTTGTTTCTGTATAGTAATTTTAAGTCCTTCAAATCATGTTTTTCTTAATAACTAACATGGTTTCATGTTTTCTAGTGTATTTTTGCGTCCGGTTGCTCTTGTTACTTGTGTCCTAATCCGTCGGGGCGGGTTAGGGTGTGACACCAAGTGTGTTCTAAGTGTGTGCAATAGCAATTAAAACACCCAAACTCTTTTCATGGATCATAATTCAACATCAAAATCAACATTTCTCCCAATATACACATGACTATTCACATAGGGCAAAGCCAAGTTAAATTTACAATCAAAAGACTTCCCCGACTTGCCTAAGTTGCTTCCCAACCTTATACAACTTGTGACTAGTAAACAAGAACACTCATAGCATAGGACATAACTAAGATCAACTCAATCTATCAAGATACAAGTCCTCCAAAATACAAGGTGCATGATCCCAGCACTTGCAAAACACAAGCTGTTTATAACCCATGGATTACAAGGATTACAATTTAAACAAAACTTCTACACATATGAACATATCAACACAACTCGCAACCCCCATGCCTAACCCATTGTGCGGATCATTTCCTCTGATTCTCCCGTTCGGTACTTGCGATGGTTATTCAATAACCACAACATAAAACATATTTTCGTTTAAGCTTTCGCTTAGTGAAAGAACTAATCATGCTATTGGAATGCTTAACATGTAAGTGCAACAATCATTATAAACATCAACCAAAATGATCTCCGGAAAGTCAAGTAACTCAGCCACCACCCCTGGGTCCTTCTCATCCCAGAATTTCTCACTCTTTTATCGCATATAACGTATCACACACTCTTGTGATCCCGAAGGCTTCACCGTTTCATCATCGTGGTCGTCACCATGCCCCACTCATTGAGGGCTTACTATCCGTTACATATGGGACCTATAAATGGTGACCACTACTTGACTTCTCTTTGATCCACATAAGCATTCATGCAACTTAGCATATAAGCACAACTAATTCACATTATTGATGTGCTTTTTACCCAAATTCATCCATATATATGTACATAAGTATGGATTAAGCAACTACTAGTAACAATTATCACAGGAACATAACTAAACATCCAATTTTGGCATTAGAACACTCACCTCTTCGAATTTCATGCAATTAAGCCTAGAATCCCCTAATTATTTCCTAATTTCAGCTCAATTTCTAACCGGTGATAATCCTACATAATTTTGATACATCAAATATCGTCTATCAAGAACAATCATCAGAAAAACGTCATCGAAAATAAAAATAAAGGACATGCATGTAATTCTCTTACCTCCACGAGTCCAAAAATGGTTTCGGATCGTAAATTCGATGTCGAACGACGAAGGAACGACAAGGAAACGTCGTCGAGGAAACCGTCGCCGACTCGAGAGCTTTTGGTTCTCTATTTTTTCGAAAATCTCCAGCTTGTTTTACTCCTATAAGACACATATGCACACATGCATATGTGTTGACACCATTTTTCATTATTTACGTTTACCTCCCCCAACTTTCTTTAAGCTTTACTATAAACTCCCATGTTAATTATGTTAACTATCCATCTTTTTTAAATGGTTTTAATCTAAGTCCTGCGTGGGTCCCACATAAATTACGAGGTTGCTATTAAACCTACAAATTATGAATTGTATTCAAATACGCCCTCACATGGGTACCTAAACTGGTCCCCTTAACCTATCATAAGACATAACAATATTTTTAAACATTTAAACAAGTATTCATATAAGCAGATAACGACAACAAAATGCAAATTATTCTAACTAGACCCTTATTGGGCCCACTTCTATACCAGTCCTGCCTTTCACAGAACTTTTATCTGTGTTCGCATTTGAAATACCTTTTTACCTGTGGGTTCATAACCCCACCTTAAACCATCTTATACATTAATTATCTTTAATTAATACATATTAATATCACATTAATCTTCTTTTCTGGGTACGGGTGTTACACATACATTACCTTAGATTCTGTTGATGCTGTTATCTCTCACAAAAGGGGGTCCCACAATTCAAAAAATAATTTTTGAAATTTTTTTTAAACACTGGAACCCACTTATGTGAGAGTGAACAACACCAGCAAGACCTAAGTAAATGTATGGAAGTGTACTCCTTATTATATGTATGTTTTAAAAGGGTGAGAATGAAAAATAAAAAGTATAAATATAAGGGAAATGTCAAGTGAAAATAAGAAAGCCCACAAAATGCTACTTGGCATATTGTGGAGAAGGCTTTTGTTTTGGCTTTTATACATATCTAATCTATTACTAGGTAGATGGCCCGTGCACTGCACGGGCGTTGGATTTTGTAGAAAAAATACAATGTATATATATATTTTTAATGTGGACAAGAAAGAGAAATAAGTTTTACTAATTCTTAAGATGATGTTAGAAAAATATGGTTTAACAACTATATTAATTGATGTTGACCTACAATTTAAGGCTCTTTTCTTTAACGTATAGATAATAATATATATAATATATATATATTTATATGTATATAAATACATACATATATACAAAAATGGTAATATAAAAAAGGCAAAAGGATAATTTGGTAATTCGATTTAACAAAAGAGTAATTTGCAAAAGGCTTAAGGGTAATTTGATTATTTAATTTGTAATTGTACATATTTTAAACTTTAAGTTCTTTTCTTTAACGTATAGAGAAATATATATATATATATATATATGCACACACACACACACGCAAGCACACTCGTATATACAAAAGGGTAATTTATAAAAGACAAAATGGTAATTTGATAATTTGATTTAACAAAATGGTAATTTGTAAAAGGTATAAAGGTAATTAGATTATTCAATATATATATATATATATATATATATCGTAATATAATAAAAAGTGTTTTTGGGAATTCAATTTAACAAACGGGAATTTATAATTGTAAACACTTTAAAGTTTAAGCTCTTTTCTTTAAGGCATAGAAATAAAGGGTAATTTACATAAAGCATAAGAGTAATTTGTCTATGCAATTTATAATTGTACACAGTTTTATTCAATTTTGGTGTATAATATATTCAATATATATATATATATATAATAAAACAATATATGTATATATATATATATATACATACAAGGGTAGTTTACAAAAGGAAAAAGGGCAATTTGATAATTCAATTTATAATTGTACACACTTTAAATACATAAATAATAATAATAATAAATTATAATATGTATATATACATATACACATATATACAAAAGGGTAATTTACAAAAAAACAAAAGGGTAGTTTGGTAATTCAATTTAACAAATGGGTAATTTGGTTATTCAATTTATAATTATACACACTTTAAACTTTGACAAAAGGGTACTTTATAAAAGGAAAAATGGTAATTTTAATAATATAATAAAATAATATATGTATATATATATATATATATACACACACAAGGGTAATTACTAAAGGCAAAAGGGTAATTTAATAATATATTTAACAAAAGGGTAATTTGGTAATTCGATTTCTAATTGGACACACTTTAAGCACATAAATAATAATAATAAATTATAATATGTATACATACACACACACATATACGAAAAGATAATTTACAAAAGTAACTTAAAGCTTGTTTGGTAATTACAGGATTCCTTAAAAGTTGTCTTAAGGCTCAAACAAGCATTAAATTTCAGAAGTAATCTAAGACTTGTTTTAGAAAAGTGACTGAAGGCTTGTTTGGTAATTCAAAGATTCCTTAAATGTTGCCTTAAGGCTCAAACAAGCCTTGCCAAACAAGCATTAATTTATAAAAGTTATCTAAAGCTTGTTTGGTAATTCAAAGAAACATTACAAAAAAACGCAAACAAATGTTAGTGCTTTGTTTGGGAAAACCAAAAAAAGAAAAACAAAACCAAACAAGGCATAGGCCAATTCGGGTTGTGTTGTGCCTTGTTTGTGTTAGTGGTTTATTTGAGAAAACCCAAAAAAAAAAAAAAAGAAACCAAACAAAACCAAACAAGTTAGTAACTTGTTTGGGAAGAATGAAAAACCATACAAACCACAAAGCCAAAAAGCGGTTGTGCCAAACAAGGCACAACCTACAATTTGTTGACTTTTGGGTGTTTTGAACCAAATTGTAAATATTTGTAATTATTGCTTGAAAAGTTGATTGAGTAATCACTTGTAGATTAAATAATTTTAAAAGTTGAATCAAATTGTAAATATTTGTAATTATTGGTTGAAAAGTTGATTGAAGCATCGTTTTTAGAATAATTATTGGTTGAAAAGTTGATTGAAGCATATTTTCTAGAATAATTTAATTTTACGTTGACTTAATAATGACAAGGGTTGTTTTGTGGGTGAAATGACCAACCTACCCTCACAAAATGACAAAAACTCAAAGTAATCATTAAAGGAAAATGGAACAAAAGATAAAAGTAAGGGTAAAACCGTCATTTCAAACAAATCAAGAAATACCAAAATTGGACAAAACTGAAATTGAAACCACTCTAAGCCTCTTTTTATAGGAAACCACTCTAAGCCTCTTTTATAGTATAGTTGAATCAAATTGTAAATATTTGTAATTATTGATTGAAAAGTTGATTGAATCATCATTTCTAGAATAATTTAATTTTAAAAGTTGACCTAATAATAATAAGGGTTGTTTTGTGGGTGAGATGACCAACCTACCCTCACAAAAGGACAAAAACTCAAAGTAATCATTAAAGAAAAATAGAACAAAAGATAAAAGTAAGGGTAAAATCGTCATTTCAAACAAATCAAGATATACCAAAATTAGACAAAATTGAAATTGAAACCACTCTAAGCCTCTTTTATAGTATAGTGTTGATATATTATTGTGTAGATGATGAGATATCCTTTGAAGCCATATATGTAAAGATTAGTAAAAATTATGTAGTATAAAGGCAAAATGACATATAAGGAGAAAACAAATGATAAAAATGACAAGTAAGGACAATTGAAATTGAAAGACTCTTAAGGCTTTTTTATATTATAGTGTAGATAGTGTAGAAAATAGATAGATAGATGTGGAGAGTGTTTTTTTTTTTAATTGAAAAAAATAGACGTGGAGAGTTAGAAAAACATAAAAGGAGGGTCGAGAAATTTTTTTTTTTCGATCATTCCTCTTTTGTAGAAAAAAAATTAATTGTCTTTCTTTTCGGCATGTTAAGGAATACTTAAATGAAGATTTGGTCTAGTCTCAGTCTCACTTTGTACCTGATTTTTGTGAAAGTCAAATGTTATATTATTTTGTATTATCAAGAAAAAATGTTACTAAATTATTTTGACAAAATCGTACTTTAAGACAAATATTGAAGCTCGGGGATCTTCAGTCGTGCGCGGCTGGGTGCAGCACATGCGTGGGATGGCAGTATCACACGATGGTGGTTGTTTTTTTTTTTTTTTTTTTTTTACATCTTTAAAAATTACACAAAAAAAAAACGTGTGCTCCTGCGCCTCGGCACTATCCGGACTCAATATTGAACTAGACATAAACTCGAAAACAGACATTTATCAAATATTTGCGAGAAGTTATGGAGTGGTCCTGAACTTCAACATCTGCCTATGTGATATGGTGGTCCCGGCAAGTCAGAGGTATTGATTAGAGTTAAGTAATAACTCTATTAGCACAAAAATCGAGATACTTAGCATAATATTACAAAAAGTAATAAAGCTGCTACATTTGTCTTTTTTGTACACATGCATGTCTCCTATAGGTCAAAGACCACCATGTCACTACGTGGTGGTCCCTGACTACTCAATAATTCCTTAATATTTGTACTTGCATATGTGATTCGTATAAGAACCATTGTAGGCCATTTCCATCCCTTACTCAATATTTTTATTCAAATATTACTAAAAAATTAGAGTAAAAGGTTTAATTTGGTATGAACCTTTCCAATGGTCATGCTCAATTTCTTTTAAATGTAAACATTTTTCCCCATTTGAGTAAAGGCAGATCCAATCCTTACCAAACCTATGTCAAACTAAATTGAGTAATTTTATTTTAAAAATAAACACTCTACAATTCATACTCAAACTCATACCAAAATTCAAAGATAGATTTGAGTCTATGAGTGGAGTAGGTTTTTGAGGATTTTGAACCAAAAGGGTAAATATCACCTACCTCTCCTGATGTTTGACCTTAATACACATAGCTCTCCTCACGTTTCAGGAATCTCACTTACCTCCCTTATTTTTGAATTTTAGTATTAGGTTCTCTTATATTTTTTAACGATTTGTTAAAGGAAGGAGAGAACTGATACTAAAATTTAAGTAGGTACATGTACTAAGGTCAAATCTCAAGGGATACAGATGATAATTTAAACACACACGCACACCTTTAAACACACAACCGCCCCCCACCCCCCAAAAAAAATAATAATAAATAAATAAATAAAGAACCAAATTGGTATGGGTTAGGAGTACTTTTTGGGGGAAAGGTAGGATGGTATAATTGATGGGTAATACTTGAGACATAATCTTCATACAATTTTCATACAACCTCTCTAAAAGATGTGTCTATCTCTTTTCTGTGTCACTGTAACCTCCCCAAAAGATGTGTCTATCTCATTCTTATGTCACTGTGGGGTCCAATAATATCACAGGAGAGATAGACACATCTTTTTAAGGAAGTTATAGGAAGGTTGTGTCCCAAATATTACTCATAATTGATACTCCTAAAGAATAGCTCCTTTTTGCCCTTTTGGCGTTTTTCCCACATCTTCCCTTTGGTCAGATATTTTCCTTCCAGCTGGCGTTCCTCGTTGGCGTAGGCCACACTAAATACGTGTATGTAGCGACAAACAAACAAAAACCAAGATGAGAAAAACTAGGGAAAGCCGAGAGCTAGTAGTAGTATAGAGAGAGAGAGAGAGAGAGAGAGAGAGAGAGACCTTGCACGGACCATTTGGAGACTCCAACTTTCTATCAGTTCAGGTGAGGCTAAAACCCTAACCTCTTTTTCCTTCAATTTTTGAATTTCCTCATTTTCTTCTGTGTTTTCACCTACGTATAAGCTCTTCTTTTTATTTATTTATTTATTTTGTGTGTGTGTGTGTGTGTATATATATATGTCTGTTCATGTTGATTTGGAGCAATGTGTAATTGGGGACGACCATAATCCACCATTGTTCTTCAACTTGTTGGAAATTCTGTTGTCTAATTAAAAACCCCTGCTTTCAGTTTTGAGGTTTAGGATGTTTTAAGCGCAATGTAAATCAGGTCCAAGCCAGAGTGATTAATGCAATTTGTGTTTTTTATAGCACCCAAATGGGTTTATTTATACGTGGGTTTACTTGCATTTGCAGGATCTTCCATCAATAGCTAGCTGCTTTTCATTTGCAATGAGCTTCAGTGGCCCTTCTGTGGGTTCTGGTTAGTTCTAATTCTACTCCATAGTTTGTTTTAAATGCACACTTTTGCTCAAAAAAACCATTCGAACCATCAAATGAAAGTAAAAATGTAACTTGTTAGGGGTTGTTTACTTCTAAGACAGATGGTTTACTTCTCTCATTTTCTTCTCTATCATCCTAGTAGAGCATTATTTGATTGGGTCATTTGGCACAAAAGAATTGGGATAAACCGTAATTGGGGTTTGACCTTTTTGTGGTGCGTATGTATTGAATTCAAATACCATGTCAGGTGGTAGAACTTTTAGAAGAGCATTTGAGTTTGGAAGGACCTATGTGGTCAAGCCCAAGGGGAGGCACCAAGCCACTGTAGTGTGGCTGCACGGACTCGGTGATAATGGGGCAAGGTAATCTTGTTCTTTCCATCTGCTACTTGTGGTCTGGATGTATTTTTTATTTTTTATTTTGTCTATGTAGCATTTTTATGTATTATAACATTTAACTGATTTTAGTATTTGCGATGCTCCATCATGCTCCACTTGGGTCTCCACGTAAAGAGAAACATACCGGTGTTAATTTAGTACATGGATTAATTAATGTCAAAACAATACAAACGTCTAATCTCAATACTACTTGTCTTGAATCCGAGTCAGACTAATTGTGTTTACCACTCATTGAGCCAACAGAATCTCACCTTCCAATTTCATTAAAACACTTGTGTTGGAGGGCTAGGACTTCCTCATCTCTCCATTTTCTCGTATTTTGCCTCAATTATCAACCAAGTGGCAGATGTGGTTATTTCCCTGGTCCTCCCATTCTATAACCCAGTGATTAAAGGAGTAGTTTTCGAGAGTTTTAGTATATAATCCTATTTATACACATGAAGTCTTCGTGATAATTTTCTGACCCTTGTGTTTGGTTGCCAAGTAGAATAGTACGTATTTTATCATTTCAATGGATGTCCATACACTTGCAGAAAGAGGTAATGGCTACTATTGGCCCTCATTTTTGCTCTGTTTTTTTGGCAGTTGGTCCCAACTCTTGGAGACCCTCCCTCTCCCAAATGTAAGGAAATCTTTCGATCCTTTATTCACTGCTGGGCAGTTGAATGAAACATTTGTTTGCTTTAGGCTCTGTTTCGTTTTGGGGGTTTAGAGAGTGGAAAGAATAAGGAAATAAAAACAAGAAGGCAAACCAATACCCTTGTGTTTCTCTCCATGCTTAAATAACATTATAGGTTAAAAAAATAAATTAATAAATTTTTCGTATAAATTTATTGCTCACCATATTTTCTTTTCATTCCTATTTTTCTCACCATTTTCTTATTAACCAACCAAAACGAAAAGTGTATTCCTTTCCTTTCCGTCAAATCCATGAACAAAATAGAGCCTTACAGTCTGATGATTGGAAATGGATATTCTTTTCACTTTTGAGAATCACAATGTCTTTGTTTTGATTATATAAATGTGGTGCAGATTAAATGGATCTGCCCTACTGCTCCTTCTCAACCAATAACATTATTTGGCGGCTTTCCCTCAACTGCCTGTAAGTTTCATTGCTTTGAGAAACTTGCTTCCTTTTTTTCTTTCAAAACCTGGAATTGAACTTTGTTAGAAATGCTGAATTCAGCTAATAATAGAGTTTGGATTTTTTGCTTGACTTATATTAGGGTTTGATGTAAATGACCTTTCCGAAAATGCAATTGATGATTTGGAGGGACTGGATGCTGCAGCTGCACATGTTGTGAGTTTGTTATCAACAGAGCCTGCTGACAGTAAGTTCTCTGGCCTTTTAATGGGTCTAATCTAATGAAATTCTTTAATTCTCCTATTTCGTTGCAAACAAGTGCGAACTGGAATATAAGATTTAAATGATTGCTATTCTTCACCATACAATTTTGGTTGGATTAAGTACTTATTTTTGTATGATCATGGTTCGAGGTCGCGGTATCGGAGTTCATTGTGATGACTCGGGGTTGCGGTATCGACCTGGTATCGGATGATACGCAACGAAACACTAGATTTAAAATTCAAAAAAATATGAAAAAATAACCAAAAATTCTAAAATAATCAGAATAGCAAAAATGGCATAATAGATTGTCACAATACCCATTGTACCAATTATATATTCACAAATTATTCAACTCACACGCTGCTGATCTATTGTTTGAACATTTTTTTATTACACATACACATTTTAAACAAATAAGCAAACATTTTAAACATTTTTTTATTACACACATTTTAAACAAATAAGTAAACATTTTTTTATACACAAACATTTTAAACAAATAAGTAAACATTTTTTTATAAACAAACACTTTTTTAATAAATAAGCAAACATTTTAAACAAATAAGTAAACAATTTTTTAATAAATAACTAAACATTTTAAATATTTTTTGTTACACATACACATTTTAAACAAATAAGTAAACATTTTTTTAATTGTAAATATTTTTTAATGCGCATTCAAATTAAATAATCTTCAAACACAACATTAACCCTAACCATGTAATTAATAATTAATTAAATAAAAAAAATTGCACATCTCACCCACCCAATAAAGTCTAAATTTTAATCAGATGGAAACACATGCACACAAATGCATGTTACACAGAATAAAATCCCAAACACAACTTTTAACCCCTTTGTTTGACTCGAGACCAAACCCAGATTAACTCATTAACAAAAAAGGAGAGAGAGAGAGAGAGAGAGAGAGAGAGAGAGAAGAAGAAGAAGAAGAAGAAGAAGAAGAAGACGACAATGGCGGCAGAAGAAGAAGAAGAAGAAGAAGAAGAAGAAGATGGTAGGTGTAGAAGACAGAGGAAGAAGAACGAGAAATAAAGAGAAGAAAAACATACTTGCTTCTTAGATCTGGTAAGTTTTTCCTTTTTGATTTTTCTCTTTTTCTTTTTCCTTCAATTTTTCTTTTTTCCTTTCAGATTTTTCTCTTTTTCTTTCAGAGATGTGCATAATCTCGGGCGTATCGATAATCATCTCGGCCGAAACGTAGAAAACTCGGTCGTTTCGGCCGAAACGACTAATATATAGAACGATCCTCCAATTTTTTTTTTTTAACTTAGCTTGAATCGGCCTATATCTCGTATCGGACCCTCACGATACCGAGTTAACTCAGCCGATACGACTCGGTATCGGCCGATACTTCAAACCATGTGTATGATTAACTCTTTAAAATTATCATAACTAGGGTATTAGTATTACCTTGAGAAACTTTTGTGCCTCACGACTTTCCTGAAGACCCTTTTCATAATTTTCTTCATTTTCTCGTTATAGGTTTATCTTCTCATTTATGCATTCTCCAGTTTCTTGTCCTAGTTGAGTATATAGCAAGTACCTTGAGTTTTTGGTAATATGAATGTGCTTCTGTGTCACTGTTTTAAGATTACTATTCACTACTTATTGCACTGTATCATCTGCAAGTTATATCAGTAGCTTTTTATATACATGTTGATGTTGCTACAATTTCTTTTTAAGGTTGTGATTGCTCCATCTTAGCGCTTCTCATCGATTTTATGATTAACATAAAATACATCTGTGAACCCCATGGAAATGATCCGGCAAAGCAACTCAAAGGATATAGAGTTAGAGTCATTTCTTCATTATCATTCCAAATTTGAAGTACCATATGTAAGAGAGCAATGCTGTGCTTCCCAAATTTTGTATGCCAAATGTGGTTCCAACACACGTGGCAGTGAGACCACCTTCGATAATGGTGGGACCACCAACATCCTCCAATGAAAATCAAGTGCAATATGTGTTGGGAACCACATTTGGGATGCAAACGTGGAAAGCATAGCATTACTCTTTGCAAAAATTAGAATCCCCTTTTTTGGATGAATTCTTGTGCGGATGGATAGATATAGGGCATATGAGGTAAAACCTATAAGTACACCAAACGCCCTTCGTATATGTTGAAATTAAACCTTCCTTTGCTTTATGTAGCCATTTTAAATGAGCTTCTGACCATTTGTGTTAAATTCTTTTTCTTGGCTTAATGGAACAATGTTGTTGCAGTTATATTAATATCATTTATGGTTACGACTGTTTACTGTGTTCCATGAGAGATGTGACCGAATGTTCAAAATTTTTAATATCCATCTTCTGCCGAAGCACCCAGCACCCCCGTTATAGAATGAGGATTTGAGCTAACTCTATTAGCTTCTGACGTTATTTTAATTTCTAATTTTATTGCCTATATTACAGTTAAACTTGGTGTTGGAGGTTTCAGTATGGGTGCAGCAACGGCTGTCTACTCTGCAACTTGCTTTGCTCTAGGAAAATTTGAGAACGGAAACCCATACCCAGCTAATTTAAGTGCAGTTGTTGGACTAAGCGGCTGGCTTCCATGTGCAAAGTTTGACTTCTATATATGCTTATCATCCTCTACTCCCCACCTTTAATTTCTTCTTGGAAATTTGATGTTTTGGTGCATATATGAAAATAATTCGATTTCTATTGTTTTACAGGACTTTGAGTAACAAGATAGAAGCAGTAGATGAGGTTGCAAGACGTGCTGCATCATTGCCCATTATGCTTTGTCATGGCAAAGGTATTATACTACCTTGTATGACTTTGAAGAGCTAGCCGTGGTGTTTTTTTTTTTCTTGTGTATTTTCCCATTGCGCCCACTGCCCAAGAAGAAAAAAAGAGGTGCAATATACACGAGAGATAAATTTGTGTGCTTATCTGCTCTACTAGCTATAGCTTTATTCTGAGTTCAGAGTTCCGTAGAAGGAATATGAAACTTATTTGGCTGTGCTAAGGAGAATATCACACCTGGATATTTTTTACACTACTCATCTGATTAAATTCTTACAGCTGTTTTGATATCTTCCGCTCCCATTACTTATAACCTATCCTTTTCCCTTCTAGAGTTTTAAGATTTCAAATTTCCATTTAGTCTAACCAATTTTGTGTTGTATGACAAACAATGTTGGGTATCATGTCTATAAACAATTGTTCTTTGGTTTTTACTTCAGTTTGGCAACTTACATACTACCCGTGCTTGGGGGCTGATAGGCGTTATGAACATTAACCATCACAGAGAAAATAGAAATTTAAGTCCATGTTTTCTGTCAGCTATCTAGTTTTATGATTGAATGCTGTAGAACTTCCATCCTTGTTTTTAGGGCTTTCACTAGCAGTTCATTATCATAAATTTCAGCATTCGCTAATTTATTTTTTGGTCTATATTACCTTGTTTTGCGCTTCAATTTGTTCCTATCTGTTTCAGCCGATGACGTGGTTCAATACAAATTTGGTGAGAAATCCTCTCAGGCGTTCAATTCATCTGGTTTTCGAGATGTGACATTCAAATCCTACAATGGGTGTGTAATTTCTTATTTGCCCCCCCTCCACAGCTATTTTTGTTGTGGTAGAATGAGTAGCAAATTTGAGCATTTCCTTCCATTTTTGCAGGCTCGGCCACTACACAATTCCCGAGGAGATGAACGAGGTATGCACATGGCTAACTTCAAAGTTGGGTCTTGAAGGGCGTACCTAATTGGCGAGATGTGGAAACTTAGAATAAATAGATTACTGCAAAGATCAAGAGCATTGGGGAAGGACAAATTATTTACTTATTGTGAAAAATATCGAAAATTCGTTCTGGATGTGAGATGCATAGTGCTGTATTCTCTTGCTCCTTCCTGTATTTGATAAGCTTTTTAAGTCTGGCTTGTTGGGACTTTAATGGAACTGTATGGGTGAGTTATATGAACATAATTGTATTAGGTGACAAGCACTTAGAAATTTACGTATGGCCTTTGGCTTATATGTTGAATATTCACTTTTGTTATTGTGTATGTTATATTTCATGTGCCAAATATGAGATGTTGAAGTCTGTTTGGTGAATAATGGAGGTCTGCTATGATAAGAGGAGTGGGTTGAAATTTGAAAATGAATCTAAAATTTAGACATCATTTGTGCAAAGTGGTTGCTCTTAAGCTAGAATTTAGGTTCGAGTAATCGTATGGTACCCAAATTTGGAATATCTCAATGCTATTAGAGTGGTACGACATGCAATGGCATGTAGTACCACGACTATTGTCACAACATGTGGTACAACTCTCACTGCATTTATATTCTCACATTTGAAAAACACATAATTAAACAGAACCATGCTGATTCCAACTTTATTTCAACTCAAACCATCCCTACATTTGCATTTGAACTAGCTTTTGTGATAGAAGCAATTTCAGGATTTCATATATCAAGAGGTTCCAAATTCCAATCAAAAACCAGTTCACAGAACAGAAATCTATCAATTTACAACCCAATTCCTTCTTCCTGACAGATTCTTCATTTCCAACTCTTTTCGTATATGAGGAAAAAATAAATGGGAAAAATTGCATTAAATGGCACAAACAGTTGCACACACAATTTATGGAAATGGCCAGTGTTAACTATCTCAAGGGAAAATGGCGGGCAGGTGGTTCCCTCTAAGCTAACACCAACAACTCAAAGACTCTCTCTCTCTCTCTCTATGTTGGGATTTTTTGAATGCTTGTTGGGAAGTATTAGTATTATTTTTATACCTCTTGGTATATTTTTTCTTATACTTGTGATAATTTCTTTTATAATGATCAGGTCTCTCTCTCTCTCTCTCTCTCTCTCTCACACACACACACACACACACACACACACAAACTAAAAAATGAACTTGAAGTAGGCAGAAAAAATAAGTATCACCGTGGGACCTCTTTGATAAAAGCCACCTCTGAGATTCCAGTGGTTGGAGATAGGAGATGCTTATCTTGATCTACATCATCACAATCTGTTGCCTCATGGTGGCTCGCTGTTGACAAAGAATCGGTGCCATCTTCTTCTGGATTCATTTAGAGAAAACGAAAAAAAAAAATCACAAACTTGATCATACGAGTAGCCCTATTATATCAAAGACTAGATACTAAGATAAACTTACTAACGAAAGAAATTTCAATAAATTGAGTAATTACAAACCTGTACATGCATGGTACTCTGGAAGCTGTCTGATAGTAGTTACTAGAAGGCTATCAGGAAGCAGACAGCTGCAAAAAGCACCTGAAATTGATCCAAAACTTGAAGTTGTGAAGTTTTTTTTTTTTTTTTTTCTTGTTTTGTGATAAAGAGAATATCGAAAGACCAAATCAGGCCAATCACGCAGTCAAAAACCAAGTTATGTCTCATGATAGAGGAAAGTAAAAGTTGGGAGTTTGGATATAAACAGGCAAGTCCAGAAACAAATACACACAGAAGCACGCATATGAAGATATATACACAGAAAGCCCACTTCTGCCAAAAAAAAAAAAAAGATATTATTGATATGAAGAAATTTCTTTTGAAATAGTTTTGATGTGTATCTTATACTTTCTAGAAGAGGAGGCCTTAGATTTAAGACTGTTTTCCAATTACAACATAGAAGCAAAAGTTAGTTTCAACCATATCACAGTACACATAATTGGAGATGAAATGTAAAAACATCACATAAAGGAAGAGATTGATGAAAACAACATTAACAAACCTAACCGAGCAAGCCGATTCACCCACCCAGGTATTCGTTTGCCCGTGAGTCTCCATGAGGTATCATCCGTAAAATGGTTGCAGTTCTTGGAGATGAGGTGATACGTATCCCCATGATACTCCGATGTGATACCCTCAATGAACATCTGGAATTCCGAGGGAGCCATATTTATACGGCCCAGTAGAATGGAACATCTGTATATAAAACCTGGGCAGTTCTTAGGTTCCACTTCAAACACTCCACTAAGGGGGAAGTCATGGGCTCCAAATGCATATTCCACACCATGGACTGAAATGTTATAAATATTCATCAGATAAAAAACAAAGTACTGAAATCAAAATTCTCATCAATTTAAGTTTTTTTTTTTTCTTTTTCAAATTAGATTGTTGATAAAACTTAATAACACCGGTAGGCATAAAAGAGTTGATGGAAATCCTAATGAGCAGTGAATTAGTGAATATGAAACGATTCAAACAGGCCTTTTAACAAGAGAAATGCTATGATTCAAATCCCAAATTGGTTCCCAAATGCTTCAAATTGTACCACATGCTGTGGCAGCTGTCATTGGTACCTCATACCACTGCATGTGGTACAACTGGAAGTGGCAAAGCATTTGGGAGTCATAGCTTTTATTCTTTTAACGACATCTGCTATTATGCTATATCAATTCTAGCTATCAGTCATGAAATGAAATAACCATGGCATAAATTACACATTCAAATTGTCAATCATTACAAACAAGGACACTCTGAATCCAGATTGTCTAGACCTTTTGTCAATAAATAGACATGAGTTATCCCATTATTCCTTTATTCTCAATTTCTCTCATGTGCAGCTCCAAATCCCCTTCTCTCCAAACCTTGTTTTGACACAAGTTCCATTCCCAGTCCCCCAATCCAACACAATAAAGAAGTCACAAAATCTAATTCATAACCACATCAAGATTCAAGAAGTTCAGAATTAAAGTTCTGAAATATCTTTATCTACAAAAGGACAAAAGAAATGGAAAAAAAAAAACCCCTCCTTCGAATAATCTCACAAAAGGACTGAAGAAATTTTTGGAGCCAGGAAAATACATTACCAATACAATCCAATAAAATCTTGAAAAAAAAAAAGACGAAGAAGAAGAAGAAATAAACCGAACCCAATGCACATTCTAGTAGGAGAACCCAAACGAACACATATCTGTCTCTAATTACTGTACGTGTGTGTGTGTACACACACACACACACACACACACACACACACGCATATGCAAAAATATGCAAGAAATGAGATAATGCTGACCTTGGATACATACACACACACACACACACACGCATATGCAAAAATATGCAAGAAATGAGATAATGCTGACCTTGGATACCGGAATGGAAGATGCCGAAACCGACCCAGAAGGTGTAATGGTTGAGGGGTGTGAGGTCGTAGACATTTAACACAACCTGGGCCTCCTGGTAATTCCTGTTACTCTCATCACCATCAACAAACTCAGAGGTTGAGTTGCGATTGCTCTCTGTTACAGAACCCATTTTAATAATAGTATCTCTTTTTTCCCCACCTTAATCTCAAAACGAAGCACCCAAGAACAACTTCTTCTTCTCAGACAATTTTAACATAGGAGAAACAAAAGTATAAAGAAGCATTTGACATCATCGGGTCTCTCTGGGCAGAGAAGGGGAAAGAAAAGGAGGGAACTTTCGGGGGATATAAATGTGAAGATGCAAAAGTGGGAAGAAACAGAATGGCCTTTTTGATACAAACTTCATACAACTTTCATACAACCTCCCCTAAAGATGTGTCTATCTCTCTCTTGTGATATCATTGGACCCCACAGTGACACAGGAAAGACATAGATACATTTTTTGGGGAGGTTGTATGAAAGTTGTATGAAAGTTGTGCCCCAAGTATTACCCTTTTGCAAAGAGTAATATTTTGGACACAAACTTCATACAACCTCCCCAAAAGATGTGTCTATCTCTCTCCTGTGATGTCATTGGACCCCACAGTGACACAGGAAAGACATAGATACATTTTTTGGGGAGGTTGTATGAAAGTTGTATGAAAGTTGTGCCCCAAGTATTACCCTTTTGCAAATTAAAGATGTACAGAGAATATATTGTGTATTGTAAGCGTATTCCTAGGCTCCTATAGCTAATTAAAAAAAAAAAAAGGTTAAATTATGCTTCACACCCTTATACTAGTTTGGATGTGATGTCATTTTAGTCCTTGCAGTTTTAATTCTTTTTTTTTTCCTTCAAATCTTTCCATTTGAACCTTCATTATAGACTTAATATCAAGTCAATTGCTCACATTTGGCATAGGTGTAAATGAACTTTGGCAATATGTAACTATGTAAGAATGAGAGTGTAATGCTTCTCTCTCTCTCTCTTTCTCTCTACTAAGCTGAGTGCGTTTCTTTCCCACCTAATTAAATTATGATATTATACTACTCCAGTAAAAATACACCGGAAACAATGCTCCTACGCTCCTGGTAGCGTATTCCCCTCCGGCACCCCTTTCGTCGGCCTCCGACCAGTCTTTTTTCACTATCTGCCCTTGATTTAATCCAACTTTCTCGTCTTACTTCTCTCTCCCTTTCCTATTCCACGTCCCTTTCTTTTCCCCCTCCTTTTGGCCTACTCTCTGGATATGCTTTGACCCTTTTGTCTTAACTCCATCTGTGTAGTGGTCTCCCACCCCAACCACCCACTCCATCTACCCCATCCACTATCTCTGGTTTTTTGGACTTTATGGAGGACCTGACAGAAGTTTTAGACCATATAATATCAAAAACTTCGAACCTTTCGTGTGAAACTGATTCTTTTGAGTTGGTGGAAAATAAGGAAGCCATTAATACTGATACTCTCCCCCTTGTGGGGAAAATCATTGCTGAGAGAACTATCAAACCACTTGTGGCAAAATCCATTATCCAAAAGGTTTGGAATCCCGCTGGTTCCCTTAACATTTCAGAGCTTGAACCAAACACTTTTCTCTTTGCTTTCGAAAACTTTAAAGATCTCAACCGTATTGTCTCCCTTGCACCATGGTCCATCATGGGGCACCACATGGTCTTGAAGCCATTATAACACCCACATTTGTGTTATTACTTTTGCATTTCATTGTCATGCATGATAATGTGATGTGGCGTGTCTTATGACACATGTTTGGGTGAGTTTTGACTCACGAGTTGATTTGGGTGTCTGTATTAGAGAACCCTTTGAAACTGTGGTGATTGAGGATTTGTTGTTGTGAAGTCTCTCCGAGTATGAGACGGTTACTGAGGAACATTTTAAATGTTTATCTGAAAATAAATGTTTACCTGTGTATTTCAATATCTGTATTAATTTATGTTTTAGAATTTATTTCTGTTGTTAGTTTTAGTATCCTGGTGAGAACGAATTAACACGCTATTAATTTGGTAGGCTAATTAGCAACTTCGGAAACGTCATGTAGAAATTCGCGTTTTAGTGACCAAACGAAACTTAGTCGAAAACTTTTATAATTTTGAGGTTTCACTCGTAAAGCTATGTATAAGCTGTATAGAAAGTTTCAGAGACTGATTAGGAGTTTGGAAAACTCGTGGGGAGGTAAACGTAATTTCCAAAAGAGTTGCCTATATATAGATAGAGATGGATCTTTATATTTTTATAAACTTAACCTAAATTCCTAGAGGAGGCCAAAAGGGGGCTAGAGGGAGATTTTGTTGCTGCAGGCTTTGCGACGCCAAACGACGACCTTTTGTCAGTCTGTTTTCTCCCATATTTCATATTCGAGCTCCTCGAGGTAAGGGCTTCGTTTTGATACCTATTAGGGCCTGTTTGGCTAAGTTTTCCGAAAAGTTGTTTTGTAGAATTTTTCATAAAAGTTGATAAATGGAATTTTGATCCATAGGAATTGTACTAGACGTACTTCTGCACGTTCTTTGTGCACGGGTTTTCTTTGAATCGAAGTTTAAGAGCGAAAATCGGAGGTGAGTGATTCAACTAATGTTTTTGGAATGATTTCTTGACATGTATTCATGTTTTGTGTGAATAGCATGTATTAATTCTTAGAGATATATTGTGTAGTTCATATTGGGCATTTATATTGATAAGTAGGCTCAATAGCACGGTGATATGTTTTGATTACCGTGAGCATGGTGATATGTATTTGAGCATGTTAAGTTACTTATGTGGGTCAGAAGGAGCACGTGGTCACCGTGCCATTTTGTGGAGCCGATATAGGCATTAAGGTCGCACAATTGAAGAGAAGAATCGTAGGTCTTACCCTTTCTCGTGGACTTATTGCCGAGGAGTCGCGGATTGGGAGTATGGACGGGCACGTGAGTCTCCGGCGACTAGTATGAAATGTAGAGATGTGAATGCGGACATGTTTATCATTCATATGCATATATTGTTTTATTCACTAAGCATTAGCTTAAACAAATCGAAATATGTGTGGTTATTCAAATAACCATTGCAGGTGTAAATGCTGGCGAGGAATCACAGAAGTGAGCACGAGGGTTGGGAGTTCGCTTGGGAGGCAACTTGAATGTTAACCTTATAGTTTTGGGACAATAGGATGTTGTAATAAGAATTTTTATCGTTTTAACTTATGTTTAACTTCGTATGATAGAATGGATTTTAAACCGTTGTAATAGTTAGTGACATGTTGTAACCCTGCTTAGAAATGTTTTAATACAGCTAGGATTACTTTGATTTGAGTTTGGATTGAGTGGTTGATCCTTGGTGAAAGTTAGGAAGCTTTTAAAACTTGAAATTCTGCAGATTGGGCTGCTGCCAGGGGAACAGTCGACTGGTTTAGTGTTCAGTCGACTGAACCCCTGTGCCTGCTAGCTACTGCTTCTTATTATGGCAAAAGCAGTCGACTGGGCCATGCCTCAGTCGACTGGACCTCTGTAAGTTAATGTATTTATTTTGATTCTGCATGATTCAGTCGACTGAAGGTTGGAGGCCCAGTCGACTAACCCTAGTCTCAGTCGACTGGAATTGCTATTAAACCCTTTTGAAAACTCTCTGCCTTCTTCAGTCGACTGAGCAGTCGACTGAGGGTCCCGACCCAGTCGACTGAACCTCTAGTTTTAAAAATGTGTTTTGTTTTTCCGCTGCGTGTATTCTTCAAACCTAATTTTGGGAACGTTAATGAATTGGTTTAGCCTCGGTGGCGTGCCACGGGCTCCAGTTCCGCTATTGTGGGACCGGGCTGTGACATTTAGTGGTATCAAAGTATAAGTTTAGAGCCTTGGGAACGAGTGACGTTATATATGTTGAGCGACGTCGAGTGGAGAGTGTAATTGTGAAGATAATTGTTATCCTTGAAGAAATACTTCATGTGTTAGCATTTGTTGAGTATGATGAACTGTGCACATATATCTATATTGTGGCATAGCATGCATGGTCATTATGCATTGAACTCAACAGGGGAATATTTGAAACATTATGGCGGATATGCCAAAAGAATTGTCACCGCATTCGCGGATGGACCAAATAGTGAATATGGTGGGAAATTTCATACAAGCGGTGAGTGAAAGAGAACAGATGAACGTTCAGCCTCCACTGGCACCGCGACCTCAACACACAATCGTGGAACAGTTTCATAAGCGAAAACCGACCTTGTATTATGGACAAGTTGACATAGACTTGGCCGATCATTGAATGATGGACATGGAAAGACATTTCCGTCAGGTAATATGTACCGATGAGGAAAAAATTTTATGCGCATCTGATACGTTGATGGGCGAAGCATTGGATTGGTGGAACAACGTGCTTGAACAAGGGAAGCCAACCACGTGGGAAGCATTTAAAGAAGAATTCAACAAACGTTTCTTTCTGCAATCTGCTTATACTCAGAAACGTCAAGAGTTTGCAAGTCTGGTTCAGGGAGACATGACTGTGAGTGAGTATGTATCTCGTTTCAATGCCTTATTACGATTTGGGAAAACTACCGTTCCGACTGATAGGGATAAAGCTCGTAAGTTTGAGGAAGGGCTTAGAGAGAATATCCGTGGCCGTATGGACATGTTGCAACACCCGACTGTTTCTCTAGTCGAGGAAGCCGCCCGTATAGCTGAGAAAAGTGTCGACCGATATATACAAGGGAAACAAGGAAAGAAATCCAATGACAATAGAGGCAAGAGTCAAGGGAATGCGAAGAAACAGTTCACGCAAGGTTCAAGATCGAATATGGGTAGTCAAGGAGGAAGTGTGTTTGCTGGAGATTTGAGACCGTTGTGCCCGACATGTAACCTGCGACACAGAGGAACCTGCTATCAATTGACCACTTGCTATATTTGCAAACAATTGGGGCATGTGTCTAGGAATTGTCCTTTGAACGCAAATTCGACTACACGAAACACAACCTCGAACACTAAGAGCTACAACCCAGAAATGAGGGGGAAATGTTTTGAATGTGGACAACCGAGACACATAGCAAAGAATTGCCCGAGTAAGAGACAACCGGAAATGAGTACCGGGGCATCGAGTGTGCCAAGCGGATCAAGGGTAGAACCTCGAGTGGATAAAGGAAAAGGAGTCGCGCAACAACAAGGACGATACTTCCAGCTCAGGCCGGGGAATACAGATGATACCGTCGTATCAGGTATTCTTCCTATTTGTTCGTATCCTGCACGTATACTTATGGATTCTGGTTCAACGCATTCATTCGTATCACAAAATTTTGTTAAGCATTTAACTGTTAAGTCAGAACCGTTAGGATATGACTTGTGTGTATCATTGCCTAGTAGTGAACCGCTAATTACTTCTTCGATATTCAAGTCATGTGAGATCAAGATAGGTGATAAAGTCTTGAGCGTTGATTTGATTCTGTTGACGGTGAATTACTTTGATGTTATCTTGGGTATGGATTGGTTGTTGGTTAATCAAGCCAGAATCGATTGTGAGCAGAAACGGGTTAGTTTCTATCCGTCAGGGCGAGAAGAGTTTACTTTTCAGGGTAAGGGAGTGATCGTACCGCCGTACTTGATATCGATGATTCAAGCAAGTAAGATGTTGAAGAAGGGTTGTTCGAGTTTCTTATGTTCAATTGTCGACACACGAGTTCTTGGGCCACTAATAGAAGACATTTCAGTAGTTTGAGAATTTCCAGATGTTTTTCCTGATGAGTTACCCGACGTATTGATTGAAAGAGAACTTGAGTTCACAATAGAAGTAGTACCAGGGTCACAACCGATATCTAAAGCGCCGTACCGAATGGCACCGATAGAGTTGAAAGAATTGAAGGTTCAGTTACAAGAACTACTTGAAAAGGGTTTTATCCGACCGAGTGTTTCACCATGGGGAGCTCCAGTCTTGTTTGTGAAGAAGAAAGATGGAACAATGCGTATGTGCATCGACTACCGAGAGTTGAATAAGTTGACCGTTAAGAACAAATATCCGTTGCCACGAATAGACGATTTGTTTGATCAGTTGCAAGGAGCGCAAGTATTTTCGAAGATCGACTTGAGATCCGGTTACCACCAGTTGAAAGTCAAAGAGGAAGATGTTGAGAAGACAGCTTTCAGGACTCGATATGGTCACTTTGAATTTTTGGTTATGCCATTTGGAGTGACTAATGCACCAGCTGCTTTCATGGACTTGATGAACAGGGTTTTCAAGGATTATTTAGATGAGTTCGTTATCGTGTTCATAGATGACATCCTAATCTACTCCAAAAGCATTGAGGATCACGAGCATCATTTGCGATTAGCTTTACAACGATTGCGTGAAAAGAGATTATTCGGCAAATTAAAGAAGTGTGAGTTTTGGTTGACAGAGATTGCTTTTCTTGGACATATAGTGTCAGCAAAGGGGATTTCTGTAGACCCTCAGAAGATAGAAGCAGTTACTAACTGGGTGAGACCGATGAATGTGACAGATATCCGAAGCTTCCTAGGATTAGCTGGGTATTATCGGAGATTTGTAAAAGACTTTTCGCGTATAGCATTGCCGATGACGCAGTTAATGAGGAAAGATATTACTTTTGTTTGGAGTCCAGAATGTGAAGAAAGTTTTCAAGAGTTGAAGAGTCGACTAGTGAAAGCACCAATATTAGCAGTTCCGTCAGGGACTGAAGGATTTATTATTTACAGTGATGCTTCATATAGAGGTTTAGGTTGCGTTCTTATGCAAGGTGATAAAGTCATTGCATATGCGTCGAGACAACTTAGACCGCACGAGAAGAATTATCCAACTCATGATCTAGAATTGGCCGCCGTGATTTTTGCATTGAAGATTTGGCGTCATTATCTATACAGAGAGAAATGTGAGATCTATACGGATCACAAGAGTTTGAAGTACCTGTTTACACAACGAGATTTGAACATGAGGCAAAGGAGATGGCTAGAGTTGATGAAGGACTATGATTTGTCGATTTAATATCATCCGGACAAGGCGAATGTAGTCGCCGATGCTATTAGTCGTAAGGCACCAACCAATACCGCATCAGATTTGGCTTCTCAGAAAGAATTGATAAGAGATATAGAGAACTTAGAACTTGAAGTGATTCCGAGGATTGAAAGTGGTTTGATGTCGACGATGGTGGCACAACCACTCTTGATTCACGAGATCACGGAGAAACAACTTCAAGATGTGTCTTTGAAGAAGATTTGTGATGAGATTCCAATGGGCAAACAACCGGGATTCACGTTTGAGAACAATGTGTTGAGATTGAGGGGTAGAATTTATGTACCTAGTGAGAAAGAGTTGAAGCGAAACATCCTAGAGGAAGCACACAACACAAAGTATACCGTGCACCCGGGAAGCACCAAGATGTATAGAGACTTGAGACATGTTTATTGGTGGCCGGGAATGAAGAGAGAAATAGCACGTTACGTTTCGCGTTGTACTAGTTGTCAACAAGTAAAGGCCGAACGCCAAGTACCCTCGGGATTGTTACAATCGTTACCGATAGCCGAGTGGAAATGGGAGCACATAACAATGGATTTTGTAAGTGGGTTTTCGAGGTCGAGGAGATCGAACACTATTATTTGGGTGATTGTTGACCGTTTGACGAAGTCGTCGCACTTCCTACCAATCCGAACAACTAAGCCAATGACGTTAGCTAAGTTATATATTCACGAAATTGTGAGACTACATGGTATCCCAGTTTCTATCGTTTCGGACATGGATTGTAGTTTTACATCGAAGTTTTGGAGAGCCTTGCAAGAAGCAATGGGTACCAAATTGCACTTTAGTACAGCTTTTCATCCTCAGACTGATGGCCAATCAGAGAGAGTAATCCAGATTTTGGAAGACATGCTTCGTTTATGTGTACTTGATTTTCAAGGCGATTGGGAAGACCACCTACCGCTAATTGAGTTCGCATATAACAACAGTTTTCAGTCGAGTATTGGAATGGCTCCTTATGAAGCTTTATATGGTCGTGTATGTCGTTCACCGATTAGTTGGACAGAAGTCGGAGAAAGAAAGATTGAAGGGCCGAAAATTGTACAAGAGACGACGGATAAGATAAAAGTAATTCGACAACGGTTACTGACAGCTCAGAGTAGGTATAAGAGTTATGCCGATAAGCGTAGGCGACCGTTGGAATTTGACGTGAGAGACTTAGGCTCCGTTTGGTTCACTTGGAAAGGAAAGTAAAGGGGAATTTAATTCCAAGTAATCAGATTCCGCAGAAAGGAAACCGCATTACTTTTCATAATTTTGTTTGGGTAAATTAAGAATCAAATATTTGAAACAAGATGGATTAATGTTCAAATATTTGGTTTATTTTCATATAAAAAAATTGTTTGGTTTATTTTAATTATTAATACTAGAAGAGGTGATAAACTAAAACAAAAAACCAATAAAATTGAATGTAGATAGAATGAAGTAAAAATTTAAAAATGTTGATAAGATTGATTTGTACGGATAATGCCAAAAAAAATTGGTAGAAGTTATTTAAATTTTAGTTTTTTTACAAGATTCTTTTGGAAAGGAAACTCATTACCACCTCTAAATAAGGAATTGATTTCTTTACTTTTTAAGGAATCCATTCCTAAGTGAAATTAATTTCAACTTAGTTTCCGAACTCAATAAGTATACCAAACACAAAAATGTAGTTCCATAGAAAGAGATTCCTTTCTTAGGTTCCATTCCATGCGAACCAAACGGGGCCTTAGTGTATTTGAAGGTGTCATCTTCAAAGGGAATAACCAAATTTGGTAGATACGGGAAACTCAATCCGAGATATGTAGGACCTTTTGAAATCATTGGAAAGGTTGGACCCGTAGCTTATCGTTTGAACTTGCCGAGCGAGTATGCTCAAGTTCATAACATGTTTCATGTATCGTTGTTACACAAACAATTAGTAGAAGATAGAGATCAAGTGATGACTCCGACATCGAATGAGATTCAGAGTGATTTAACGTATGCTGCATATCCGGTAGAGATCTTAGACCGGAAGGATCAAATCTTACGAAATAAAGTAATATCGAAAGTGAAAGTGTTATGGCGTAGCCAAACTACGGAAGAAATGACGTGGGAAATAGAAGATGAGATGCGTACTCAGTATCCGCACCTTTTCAAGACATGAGGTACAAGTTTGGGGACAAACTTCTTTTAAGGGGGAGAGTATTATAACACCCACATTTGTGTTATTACTTTTGCATTTCATTGTCATGCATGATAATGTGATGTGGCGTGTCTTATGACACATGTTTGGGTGAGTTTTGACTCACGAGTTGATTTGGGTGTCTGTATTAGAGAACCCTTTGAAACTGTGGTGATTGAGGATTTGTTGTTGTGAAGTCTCTCCGAGTATGAGACGGTTACTGAGGAACATTTTAAATGTTTATCTGAAAATAAATGTTTACCTGTGTATTTCAATATCTGTATTAATTTATGTTTTAGAATTTATTTCTGTTGTTAGTTTTAGTATCCTGGTGAGAACGAATTAACACGCTATTAATTTGGTAGGCTAATTAGCAACTTCGGAAACGTCATGTAGAAATTCGCGTTTTAGCGACCAAACGAAACTTAGTCGAAAACTTTTATAATTTTGAGGTTTCACTCGTAAAGCTATGAATAAGCTGTATAGAAAGTTTCAGAGACTGATTAGGAGTTTGGAAAACTCGTGGGGAGGTAAACGTAATTTCTAAAAGAGTTGCCTATATATAGATAGAGATGGATCTTTAGATTTTTATAAACTTAACCTAAATTCCTAGAGGAGGCCAAAAGGGGGCTAGAGGGAGATTTTGTTGCTGCAGGCTTTGCGACGCCAAACGACGACCTTTTGTCAGTCTGTTTTCTCCCATATTTCATATTCGAGCTCCTCGAGGTAAGGGCTTCGTTTTGATACCTATTAGGGCCTGTTTGGCTAAGTTTTCCGAAAAGTTATTTTGTAGAATTTTTCATAAAAGTTGATAAATGGAATTTTGATCCATAGGAATTGTACTAGACGTACTTCTGCACGTTCTTTGTGCACGGGTTTTCTTTGAATCGAAGTTTAAGAGCGTAAATCGGAGGTGAGTGATTCAACTAATGTTTTTGGAATGATTTCTTGACATGTATTCATGTTTTGTGTGAATAGCATGTATTAATTCTTAGAGATATATTGTGTAGTTCATATTGGGCATTTATATTGATAAGTAGGCTCAATAGCACGGTGCTATATTTTGATTACCGCGAGCATGGTGATATGTATTTGAGCATGTTAAGTTGCTTATGTGGGTCGGAAGGAGCACGTGGCCACCGTGCCATTTTGTGGAGCCGATATAGGCATTAAGGTCGCACAATTGAAGAGAAGAATCGTGGGTCTTACCCTTTCGCGTGGACTTATTGCCGAGGAGTCGCGGATTGGGAGTATGGACGGGTACTTGAGTCTCCGGCGACTAGTATGAAATGTAGAGATGTGAATGCGGACATGTTTATCATTCATGTGCATATGTTGTTTTATTCACTAAGCATTAGCTTAAACAAATCGAAATATGTGTGGTTATTCAAATAACCATTGCAGGTGTAAATGCTGGCGAGGAATCGCAGAAGTGAGCACGAGGGTTGGGAGTTTGCTTGGGAGGCAAATTGAATGTTAACCTTATAGTTTTGGGACAATAGGATGTTGTAATAAGAATTTTTATCGTTTTAACTTATGTTTAACTTCGTATGATAGAATGGATTTTAAACCGTTGTAATAGTTAGTGACATGTTGTAACCCTGCTTAGAAATGTTTTAATACAGCTAGGATTACTTTGATTTGAGTTTGGATTGAGTGGTTGATCCTTGGTGGAAGTTAGGAAGCTTTTAAAACTTGAAATTCTGCAGATTGGGCTGCTGCCAGGGGAGCAGTCGACTGGTTTAGTGTTCAGTCGACTGAACCCCTGTGCCTGCTAGCTACTGCTTCTTATTATGGCAAAAGCAGTCGACTGGGCCATGCCTTAGTCGACTGGACCTCTGTAAGTTAATGTGTTTATTTTGATTCTGCCTGATTCAGTCGACTGAAGGTTGGAGGCCCAGTCGACTGACCCTAGTCTCAGTCGACTGGAATTGCTATTAAACCCTTTTGAAAACTCTCTGCCTTCTTCAGTCAACTGAGCAGTCGACTGAGGGTCCCGACCCAGTCGACTGAACCTCTGGTTTTAAAAATGTGTTTTGATTTTCCACTGCGTGTATTCTTCAAACCTAATTTTGGGAACGTTAATGAATTGGTTTAGTCTCGGTGGCGTGCCACGGGCTCCAGTTCCCTATTGTGGGATCGGGCTGTGACAGCCATGGACCACTGGCCTTGTTCTCAACGAGTTGCAACTAAACCAGACGTTTTTTTGGATCCAGATCCACGGCCTCCCTCCCACCCAAATATCCGAAACAAATGCAAAAATCATCGGTGGAAAGATCGGAAAGGTAGTCGAAATTGATCTTGCCGGAGGGTCCCTCCCAATCTGGACAAAAGGGATGAGAATAAAGGTGGAACTAAATACTGATGATCCTTTGAAAACAGGCTTACCAGAGGTGTGGATTCAGTACAAGTATGAGCGCCTATCCGACTTCTGTTTTTCTTGCGATCGAATAAGCCATACTGAAAATCATTGTAGCTTTGAGCGGCCGAAGAGAGTCACTGAGGTCTCAAATCCCAAACAGGGGGCGCTGGCTTTCGGAGAATGGTTGCGTGCAGACAACTCTAATTTTGGCCGGAAACAAACTGGAAGCTCGGGGGGATATTTCGATCACCGGCGAGAAAAACGGTGGTCCAATGACAGTCTGAACAGGCCGGAGCGAACCAAACTCCGGGGCACGAGTCCCAAGGAAAGTGTTGATGGGAAAAGCCAAAAGTCTAAACCCTCTCTGACAGCTGACCCTATACCACCCAGCTACAACCTATCTGTTGAAACTATAAGTCCTAACACCATCTTTTCCCCCAGAAACTTTATTACGATAAAGGATTGTACATGGGATGTGATGAACGAGAATAGTTGGCACTCCAAACCTACGCAATTGCCTCTCACTGTCCAAATACCAACCTCCTCTGTTAACCCATTTTCATGGCCCAAAAGCCCAAACCAAAAAAACCCAAAAGCCTATGTTATCCCGCAGCTACGTGTGACCAAATGCCCAAGCCTAAACAATTCCAAACCTGTTTGCATGTCTAATATACCTATCCAATTAAACCCAGCCCAGTCCCGTCCATGATTACTGATGTTCATAATCCTGAGCCCACTTTCTTTCCCTCTCAAATCTTCAGCCCACTCTCAAGTCCAAATAGGAGAAAACGGAACCTATCCTTATCTCTACCACCTTTTATTCATAAAAAAGCCAAAAGCCCCTTTTTAACCAATCTCTTTGTGTACCAAGATGAACCACCATCACCAGTCCACCCAAACGACCATGATGCCATTACCAAATCCAACACTGGTTTTTGTGAGAGACAAAGTGTTCGATCATTCCGTACCCAGATTTCTGCTCAAGGTGAGGGTACGAGTAAGTTTGGAAAGGGGAAGTGCACCCTCTTAATTGGAGATGATGAGAAAGGTCTGTCCTTGTCCTCTGCAGTTGAATCAAATGTTCGCTTATTTCCCGATGAGGGGGGCGGGAAGCCCCCTCTCGGCCAATGAAGATCCTCTCGTAGAACTGCCGTGGCTTAGCCCAAGCCGCGGCAGGTAGGTCCCTTAGGGCATTGATAAGAGAGCACAATCCTGAGTGTCTCTTCTTATCCGAAATAAAGCTCAGGTCTGAAGATATGGCTGATTGTCTGGTTCATTTGGGTTATCCTAATTTCACTCTCATTCCTGCTCTCCGAAAAACAGGGGGGCTCTGTTTTGCGTGGCAAGATGGAGTCGACATTGTTACAACGGTGGTTGGAAAAAACCTTATTACTGCTTCTTTCTTCTCAGATGCCTCTAAAAAACCTTGGGTTCTCACTGCTGCTTATGGTCCCCCCTACAGATCGAAAAAGGCCCCATTTTGGCAGTGTTTGGACTCGATTGCTGAAGCTGCGGAGGGGCCTTGGGCTTTGATGGGCGATCTCAATTGCATCGTTGACCAATCAGAGAAAAGAGGTGGTAGACCCTTTGCATGTTCCTCAATGGGGGGTCTGTTGGGATTTCTTAGAAATCATGACCTGGTTGATTTGGGCTTTACGGGAAACAGATTCACCTGGGATAATAGTAGGGACTTCTCTGCAAATATTAGACAACGTCTTGACAGGGGCATTGCAAATTTGGATTGGCGGTTGCTCTTTCCAAAAGCTACGGTACGTCACCTTCCGATCACTGATTCGGATCATGCCCCAATCTTGCTAAACACCTTCGGTGAGAGGATGGAGAAGCCCCGGTCTTTCAAATTTAAAGCAATGTGGATAAGAGATGAGGGGTGTGCTTTGATCGTGGATAATGTTTGGAGAAATACACCGACCCGTGGTTCACCAGCTTTCCGTCTCTGTCAAAAATTAAGTGCAGTTAAACGAGCTCTTAAAGTTTGGAACAAGCGTCATTTTGGAAAGGTTCAAGTTAATATTAAGGAAAACAAGGTCCTCCTGGAAGAACTGCAGTCTCGAGACCCAACGCCAGATAATTTGAATAATATTAAGAGGGTTAAAGTTGATTTGGATGAAAATTTAAAGAGGGAAGAGATCATGTGGAGACAAAAGTCCAGAATACAATGGCTTAAGGAAGGGGACATGAATACTTGTTTTTTCCACCTTTCTACTATCATTAGAAGATGTAGAAACACTATTGATTCTCTTCTCTTGAAAAACAACACATGGTCTGAGGACCAAGATGCGATTACAAATGCCTTCATCTCTAAGTTCGAATCCACTTTCACTTCTTCCAGGCCCTTTATTCCCACGGATTTGGAAGGTCTTCTTCTTGCTATTATTAGTAGGGAAGAAAACGAGGCTCTGTGTTGTATTCCAGTGGAAGCAGAAATTAAAGAGGCAATGTTCCAGATTGGGTCCACGAAGGCGCCAGGTCCAGATGGTATGTCGTCAATCTTTTATAAACTTTTTGGCCCATAGTTAAAAACGATGTGATTGCTACTGTCGATAGTTTTTTTCGAGGCGGCTTTCTCCTTAAAAATCTGAACCATACCAATATAGCTCTTATCCCAAAAGTTACCAATCCTTCTACCACAAATCAGTTCCGCCCTATTAGCTTGTGCAATGTGATTTACAAAACAATCTCCAAATTTTGGCTAGTCGCCTTAAACCGCTCCTTGGGAAAATCATTTGTCCACTTCAATCTGCCTTTGTCCCTAGGAGGCTCATTCAAGATAATAGTATTGTTGCACATGAACTAATCCATACCATGAAAATAAAGAAGGGGAAAGGAGTCTAATGGCTATTAAATTCGATATGGAAAAAGCCTATGACCGTATCGAGTGGGATTTTTTAATTGTAGTTCTAAAATGTCTGGGTTTTTGTGATCAATGGTGTGTTTGGATAAAGCAATGTATCTCTACAGTGTCCTTTTCTGTCCTTTTCAACGGACATCCTTCTGGTTTCTTTAGGCCAAAGAGAGGACTCCGTCAAGGGGATCCTCTTTCGCCTTTCCTTTTTATTCTTTGTTTTGATGTCTTGTCCAGGATCCTCAATAGGGAGTCAGCAATGGGAAACCTTAGAGGCATCAAAGCTGGTAGAGGCTGCCTTGCTATCAACCATCTCCTCTTTGCGGATGATTTGATGGTTTTCAGTCAAGCTAGCCCTGACATGGCCAAAACCATCTTGGATAGTGTTGCAAAGTACGAACTGTGGTCAGGCCAAAAAGTGAACCAAAGAAAAACGAAGATTTTGTTCAGCAAGAACCTTTGCCCAGATGTTGCAAAATCCATCATGAGGGAAACAAAGCTCAAAAAAGCCCCGTGGGACTCTAAATATTTGGGGCTGCCCCTGTTTGCAATGGGATCGAAGAAACAAGCTTTTGAGGGGATCTGTGCAAAAGTTCAAAGTAGAATCCAAGGGTGGAAAGCTCGTATTCTCTCTCAGGCCGGTAGGGGAATTTTGATCAAGTCTGTGGCCCAAGCTATTCCAATGTACTCTATGTCCTCTTTCTTTCTCCTGACCTCTATGTGCACAAGTTTGGACTCAATGCTTCATAGGTTTTGGTGGGGACATGAGGAAGGAAAGAATAAACTTTGTTTGAAAGCATAGGACAACATTTGTTTACCTAAATGCATTGGGGGCCTGGGGTTTCGACGTATGAGGGAATTCAATTTGGCTCTTCTTGCTAAACTTGGCTGGCAGCTCATGAATGACAATTGCAAGCCTTGGGTTCAGATCTTCAAAGCAAAATACTTGAAAAATTATAACCTGTTGGAGTGGCCCAAAAAACAATGTTCATCTTGGATTTGGCAAAGCATCCAAAAAACTCATTCTCTTCTGTGCAAAGGTTCATGTATCCTTATTGGTAAGGGGGAATCCACACAAGTTTGGGATGATCCTTGGATCCCATCCCTCCCAAACTTCAAGCCACAGTGTGCCCTTGCCCTTAAGCCAACCTTTACCTTTGTCCAAGAGCTTATGATCGAAAATAATTGGAATATCCCCCTTCTCCGTGAGGTGTTTACCCCAAATTCTGTTGAAGCAATCCTCAAAATCAACTTACCCACTAGAAGAGGCCGACACATGCTTGCTTGGCTGCCGGATAAGAAAGGGTTTTTCTCAGTTAAATCGGCATACCTTTCAACTCTGCATCATAGGTTTGCAAGTCCGATTGACAACATTTGGAAAGGTATTTGGCAGGTCAAACTCCATGAGAGGCATAAATTGTTTCTTTGGAAAATCTTCGCAAAGGTTCTCCCAACAAAGAACATCCTTGCTACTCGATTCCTTGTTGATGATTGCAAATGTCCTCTCTGTAATCACGAGACCGAGAGTTATGAACATCTCTTTTTGGAGTGCCCAATTTCCAAAATCTTATGGAGATCGTCTAGATGGCCGTTGGATCTGGCCTCAATTTCGGCTAGGGGATTGAGAACCTGGATGTTCGACATCCTTAATCCTCCAACCAATTTGAAGATCCTTGCAAAAGAGAAGTGGGTGTTCACTTTGACAGCGGTGATTTTCATGTACCAGACTTGGATTTTGCGAAATAAGGTTGTCTTTGAAAACCACATTGTTAACATCCACGAATGGGGCTCCTACACTTTATCCCTTGTAAATGAGCATGTGAAGGCCCATTTGGGTTTGGGTCTCCCTTTTCTGGAAAAAGCTCCTGATTGGAAGCCTCCCCCGCTGGGGTGGGTGAAAGCCAATTTTGATGTTGCTGTTAGAAACAACCTCGTGGCCTTTGCTGTTCTTTTTCGGAATGATTCAAAGGTCCTTTTTGCAGCCACTGGTAAAGCTGCTCCTATGTCTCCACTGATGGCTGAGGCAAATGCAGTGATTTTTGCTATTCGTTTAGCCCGTGAAAAGATGCTGGATAACATCATTTTTGAAGGTGATTCTCTGAGTGTTTGTGACTCCTTGGCGGATAAGTCGGCTATCCCTGATTGGTCCATCAGCTCACTGATTCTTGAAGGCAGAGAGCTCCTTTCCTCTTCCTTTTCTTTTTGGAATGTTCTTCATGTTCCTAGATTGGCAAATAGTGCTACCCATAGTCTTGCCCAATGGGCTGCTTCTTGTAATTTTTTTGGGTCTGTTCCAATTGATGAGTTACCTTCCTCTGTTTTAAAGGACACTCCTCAAAAGGACCAGATGGTTTGTGTCCCCCTTGGTTCTGATTAATGCTATTGTTCCTTTTAAGCAAAAAAAAAAAAATTTTAAATTATGATATTAATGGCATTTGCAAATATTCAAAATTTGAAACAAAGACTAAAGAACAGAGATGCTAAACGTATTATTGGGTTGCCTGGGTAGAGACTTTTCCCACCTAATTAAATTATGATATTAATGGCATTTGCAAAGATTCAAAATTTGAAACAAAGACTAAAGAACACAGACGCTAAACATAAGATTATTGGGTAGCCTGGGTAGAGACCGTGAGTAGTAGAAATTGATTTTAGGGATTAGGATTTGTTAAGGAAGGTGGGTGAAGAGAGTATTTTTTTATTGGCATTCTTTTGTTCATTTGTAATTGTAAGTCATCTTGTGTAAGGGCACAATTGCAAAGAAATTTTGTGATTAAATGGTGGGTGTAGAAAGCAAGTAGGTAGGTATAAATAGATTTACTCTAAAAAAAAATAGAAATATAAGGTTTGGTCCTTATTTTGGACCATTAATAGGAATTGATCATAACCATATTGTATGTATAGTAATTAGTCCCTGATTTTGAAAGCTAATCAATATTTAGTCCCTTTTTTCCAATTTGATAGAGATTTTATGGACTAATATGCCCTTCGTTACATACATACATACACATATATATATATATATATGTGTGAGAAAATATATATATATGTGTGAGAAAATATATATATATATATATATGTGTGAGAAAATAAATTTCTCACTTTTTACACAGTCCATTTTTTAAGATCCGGACTATATATATAGTAATAAAGACTTAAATTTAGGGGTTTTAAATTTAAACTCCAAACAACTATCTATATATAAATATATATAGAGAGAGAGAGAGATAGGAACTCCACAGATTTTATATATCTCTCTCTTTCCAATTCTCTCTATCTCTCTCACTCTCTCTCTCTAAAATACAATCACACAAAAGAATTATACTCATCATCATCATCATCATCATCGTTGAGATGAAGTTTGGGATTTTCGATGCATATTGAAGCAGCCATACCCGATTGGAGGGATAAATTTCTCTGTTACAAACCATTAAAGAAGCTCCTCAATCACTTTCCGGTGGCCACTACCAATCATCCTTACCTTTTGATTGATGCCGATGCCGTCATCGGAGTTGACGATTTAGAGAGTTACATGCCATCTTTGGAGGCTATACAGAATTGGTAACAATTTGTGTTGTGAATGAGAACAAAAAACTTGAGGGCCAGAGTTCTCGACACAGATTGATGCAAGAAAGAGAATCACAGATCATAAATTCGAGAGAAGCACAGCCTAGAGTTCTGGTATAGAGAGATAAGTGAGAATTTCTCTTCGAAAAGTGAGAATTTCTCACCTAAAAGTGAGAAATTTGTATTAAAAAGTGAGAAATTTATTTTTATTTTGTGAGAAATTACTTGTCATATCAATTTAAAAGGTGTGAATTTATTTTTTATTTTTTTGGAATTCTTCTCGAAAATTGTTAATTGTTGATAAATTTATCATCAAATCCTCTCTATGTGTATGCTTATTTTTGTTTTAAAAAGTGGGTTATTCTACCCTTTTAGTATGAGTGAGAAAATTTTCATTATTATACACATTAAAATATGAAATTCTCACTATTTTCAATACTTAGTTAATATAGTGAGCAATTTCACATTATTTTACTGCACTCTCATTGATAATTTTCTCAGTTTTTAAGTATGAAGTTCTGAATACGTAGTGCGAATTTATCAAGAGTTTGTGAGAAATTTCTTGGTGATGTTGGACTTTATATGGAGATATTTTCTCAGTTTTTAGCTATATATGGTAACTGATTTATCATATATAAATTAGTTTATATATGTACATGTATGAATTGTGGAGTAAATGATGATAAATCAGTTACCATATATAGTTATACATATATATACATTTCTATAAAAATGATATAGGGGTATTTTAGTCTTCAAATTATGCAAGAGACTAATTTCTAGATTCGTTTTAAAAAATGACATATTTCTGATTAGATGTATATATTAAAGACTATATATTAAATTACCAAAAAAAAAAAAACCCGAATAAGCATATTTATATTAGAAAAAAAAAAGGGAATAATAATCGAATCATGTCTTAATTGTCCGAATGGTGTCCCAGTGAATCACACTTCATCATTATAATTTTATACATATATTTTTATATTAGCCATTTCTTTTTTCTTTTTTGATATGGGGGAGGAAATGAGGTTCGAACCCCGAACCTATGCATTAGAAAATACTTATATATATATATATATATATATCAAACTATGCTATATTAGCCATTTCAAGATACTTTTAATCCAAATATGTGTCACACAGCCGCACTATTTAGAAAGAAAAAATAACTAAGCAAAAGTGTACTTTTTCTAAGTTTAAATGCTAAGAGAGAGGCTAGCAACAACTTTTGAATTGCATAAGAAATTAGAGTTCACATTTGCTCATCCTATTTGCTCACCCTGGGTGAGTATAACTCAAGCACTCTATTGGCCAATACAGTGGGACCCAGAATTAAACAATATTAATTATAGATCCCACTGCATTGGTCATTGGAGTGCTTGAATTATACTCACCCAACCATTAAATGGGTGAGCAAAAATGCACTCAAGAAATTATATCTCTAAAAGATAAAATAAATCTGTTTGGTAAACTAAATTTTGATATTCAAAACGAAAAAAAAAAAAAAATGTGAGGACCATTACTAACGCAACATTGGGTTATAAATTTTAAAACGCAGAAAAGCAGAAGCTTTGTCAAACTGCGCCGAAAAAAAAACCCGACAAATCTGTCCCCCGACTCCCCACCAAACATGACCACACCATCAACACCTTGAGTGAGACCACTAATTATCAATGGTATTTTTTTAGAGCACCCCAAACAAACACTTTGACCCATAAGTGATTTCACGAACGCCATTTAAGAGGTCTCTTTATGTATATTCTTTTAAGAACAAACTAATACACCAATAAACCCAAGAAGCCAAAAGCATTATAGCATCATATAGAATCTGTTCAAATTCATATACACTAGGAGATTTGAACCACTCAAATTAACTCGCAGATAGCAATATTTCAAGATTTTAGTCAAATATTGCAAGGCCATTTCTGGGAGAGAAGGGAATGAAAAGAAGCCAGAAATTGAAATTTAAATGAACAGATCAGCCTTTTTGGCCTCTCCCCTGTAATCGAAGACCCCTTCCCTTATAATGAGCTCACCTCACATGTATATATTCATACATACACACATAATATCACAGCCTGTAGTAATAAATAATTTCTAGCTTCCTGGACAGAAAAACATGCCTGCCATTACACCCCAAAAACAAAATGTAGCTTGATCCCCCAAAGCATTATTTTTGGTACTATTAAGGGCGATTCGTTTGCGTAATGACACCTTAGCAAACACAGTGTCACAGATTACTTTTTAAGATGTAATGGATTTAATATAATTCTGAAATATATATATATATATAATATATATATGTATATATAGCACCACAGTGTGCGCGAATGGCTCTTCAAGATAAGTATATGAACTGATTTTGTGTTTTTAAAAAATTAAATCAAATTACAAATTGCTCATGTCGTCTTCTCCACAATTCTAAACTCCCAAATAGCAGGCTGTTCAACACTCGGTAGAACAGCTTCGAAAGCATAAGCCAATTTACTTGCATTTCTTCTCTCCGGTTTCACCTGAGAGACAACAGCCATAATTATAACTCCATATTCACACCTATTGGTTATATATATATAATAAAAAAAGATTGGCTCCATAAGCCAAATAATAAGCAAAACTTACGGTTGGAGACAAAGGAGTAGAAACAATAAGCAAATTGGAAATATTTTGCAGTCACCGCTCGTTATCAGGTGTTGGTTGCCAACTGGTTCGGCCACGGTGGCGCCGAGGACCCGATCCACCATCAGAAGACTCATTATCATCATCTCTGGAAGCAGATACATTATCCGCATCATAACTCTCCCCCCAAAGTCTAGTCGATCTTCTTCTCACAGTCACTTGAGCTCTAGCTCTCGAGGTACCAGACCAGCTACTACTCCTTGAACTAGTCCCAGGTCGGAACACCCGAATAAGAAAAAACACAGTTAGCCAACCCCCTTCGTCAAATGATAGAGTGCTCTCGTCACTTCCCTCCTCTCCAATGGAAGACTGGAGTGTGCTAATCAAGTCCCCGAGATCCCTCTGCCGCTCCAACCTCCTCCAACTTTGCTCCCGCTCCGGATCAGCTTCTGTTGGCCTCACACGTGGGTGCACTAATCTTGCATGTTTTCTTAAATCTCCATATGTGCCACAGAAATCACAAGTCTCAGAAGCACAGCTTCTTGATTTTGCATTCATGAAACGACGAGCAGACTCAACCACTATCCACCCATTAATCTGGCCCCGACAAAGAGGGCAAACTAGATTTCCCTTGACTTTCATTTCTTCGCTTGATTCACCCAGCAAAGCTCTGTCTGTTGCTTCTGAAATTGCTGTGTGTGCTGTGTGTGTGTTCAAAAGAGTAGTTCCCTCTTCTGAAGGCACGGAAGCTGAGGTTTCTGAAGATGATTTGCGAAACTGATCAAAACAATTTGAGTGACGATAACTTGTGTCACACATATAGGGACGACAGCCTTTCTCATGGGATGAACATAAAAGGAGAAGTGCATTATGAGGGTGTTCCATACAGACAGGGCAACGAGCATCCTCCCATTCTTTCACATTTTCTCCACTCTCAGAAGAGCTTTTAGGTAATGACTTTCTAGAGCGACTACTAGAGCTGCATGGGAAAGGAGATGCCCTGGACCTATCATAAGACACAGAACGATCTCTTCTATCTTTCGGCATGTTGAGGTATCAAATAACAACACAACACAGAGATGTCTTGCACCACCCACAAGGCAACAGCAGTAAAATCTAAGCTATAAGACAAGAATGAGACACAGTAGCAACCTAAATAAGTAGATGGACAATAAACCGCATTACATTCTTAACAATAGGTGAAGTGTATGGTTCAAATACATAAAAGAACTTGATCTAGAGTATATAATCAAAATGTATATCTCGACATACAAAGACCGAGTCACCAACAAAAACCATTTAACCATACAACAGAACATCACTTGATGTTCAAACCCCTGCTAGAAGCAAGCCAACCAAAAAAAACAGAACAAATAGGACTACCTAGATTGGGGATAGAATAATAGTTACAAAAGAAATAGGACCTGAACTTTAAGAAACAGGAAGAAAAAGTACTCATGTCATGACAGAGGTTCTAGAAAAAAGCAAGAGATAATAGCTTCCATAAAGGGGAAAAATGTGCAAATCTCGACACCAAACAGTTGCTCAATTATATAATCTTTGGACACATGTCACCCATAAAATGTCCTAATGTAAACTCAAATTAAGCTCCAGACTTTGCAATGCTGTAAGATACAAAAATGGAAACACAGTGTAGAAGAATAACGGATGGTACAAAATCTTGGAACTGCAATGTGAACATAAATGCCATTAACAAAGGCAAACAACTCACCACCATGCAGTCCGATCTGTAATAAATAAATAAACCAAGTTCATCCAGCAAAAATCATTTTCAAAATCCTTAAAAACAAGCATGTAAAGGAGCCAAATTGTTGACTGCCTTCAGAAAATAACACACGTATAATTGCTTCTCCAGCCTTCATTCCAACAAATCACCATCGGACTCTAAAGCCATTGGTCAAACCTGAAGAACTGTCTCAATTGTCCTCTTTATGTAGCATCCTATTAGGCAGAGTTGGAGAGAGCAATCTCCACTACCACAAACCCAAAGCAATCATAGGAGAGGAACTAAAAAGAAGGTAAAGAGTCCAGAAGGCTTGCGGATAAAGTTTAAACGAATCGATCCCATTGGCTGCTCACTGCTCAGTCTTAGACAACAATTACCTGCAACCTGCCACGGGTAGATTAGAATATTCTGGTGATACTATCTCCACCAACATGTTGGACCACATCTATAAGATCACAACAATTCTTCCACAACAAAAAAGAAGTGGTATAACATACAACGAGGTAATATACATCTCCAAGACCACATTCTTTACCCAAATGTCATGTTCCAACCTTAGAACTCTCCATTTCGTTAATGTTCTAGCTGCAGCAAACCATTGATTACAATTCAACCCATAATACAAAAAAGTCAACTACTCCCAACTTTCCAGTTACAGGGATCAACAACGTTAATTCTTTTCTTCCATGATCCATCTTCTTCTTTTGAGGACCTTTCCTCGATTAGATCAAGGCCGTTCATACCTTCTCTTCCAGCGCTAACTAAGATTTTAACTCGCCTTCCTGATGTTTCATTTGAACTTGTACATTTATTTTGATATAAATATCTCAAGATTCACTTTGCTCTTGTTTTGTTGTTTGCTAATTGATACAGGTGCTCAAGTGTAACATTACTAGTTATACCAGGTAACCACATGAACAACAGTCAAGGAATCAACAGATCTCATGCTCGAAAAACTGTAGTGATATGGAGTACAATCACAACACAATAAACAACTAAATAAATTGCATGTCAATACAGTAGGTACATCTAAAGCATACAAACTCTAGGATTGAGCTGCAATAGAAGAGAGGAAAAGGAATGAAGTGGACAATGACAAATAAATCTATACAATCTATGACAGATTCAAGGGAACAATAATGAAGCTCAATCAAATTACACAATCACTGCAGGGAACAAACTTAATGCACGAGTTCCCAAATTTGTTGATAGCAATGATCAAGGGACCAAAACAAAATTACAAAACAAATAACTAACATCTCCGCCCCACCTTGAAATAACTAGGCGGTATAAAGTAAAATCTTGGATCATGATGCAATTTCAATTTCTTAAGAAGTTGCACCCTTTTTTAGTATCCAAACGAACCATGGTCTCCGACTATAATTGCTTATAAGACCCTCGGTTTCAAACAAATGGTGAACAAACCCGACTAAATGAGAGTTAAAAAAATTGTATCTTTGACTCAGAACTAAAACCAGACAATTCAATCCCAATTGCTCCTTGCTTTGAGTCTAAAACAGCCCTTACCCTTAGGGGTACAACAAAGTTAAAGAAGGACCTGTTGAATCATGTGTGTGTATATTAAAATTTTGGACTTAAGGATATATCATTTTTTTTAGAAAATGTGTTTTAAATTGGTTTACAATAGGAATAATAACATATTGTGCAAGCAACTTATCAGTAGGGCTTGGTCAGTGTGACTTGTCTTCCAAACATTTCTCTCCCTCAATCTCCTCCACAATTTTCCTCCCAAGTCTTTCTCTCCCATTTAATTCCTCAAGATAATTCTTTCTAATGTAAAGAAAATCTTTTTTACAAATATAGAGCTTTTGCTCTCTCTTGAGATATACAATTTTAGAGAGCGAAATAGTTAATAGAGAAAGATAAACAATTTCAATATTTTTACTTTCTGTTTTTCCGAGCAACTCTTCCGAAAGGGTGTGAGCATTTCTATCTTCCTCCGTGTAAGGAATTTCGAGACAGAGGAGATTCTAGGCTGTTTTATCCTGGGGACGGTGTGGCAAGTACGAAGTTACGAATTGCTTGCACAATTTGGGCAGAGCTGCGAAACATCTTAAAGAGAGCGACATGGTCCACGACTCGGCCCAAGATTTGTTAAACAGGCTGCTGATCCGGTAATTCTGTTCCAATTCTATCTAAATGTACCACAATTTTAAGACGTTTTTGTTTTCTGCCATGATTGTGGTTCATCCTCTTAATCCCCAGACCTCAACTAGCCTTTTAAATATGATGATCTTCGCTTTAAGGGTTGGAGAAAGAAAATGTTATTTTTCTTAAGAAATTGAATTTCTTATATATATTTTTGGAAAATATGTTAGAACCCAATATGCCGGTGTGTCTGGTTTCTATTTGAACTTTCTGTGAACTGGATTTGTTCAAAGAAGAAGGAGATGAATAAGAGAAGATATTAATATAGTATTTCATATTATATTCATCTATTATAATAGTGTATTATATGTATTTTACATCAAAATGTGTCGCTGGGTTTTTTGTAAGAGAAATTGCTTTTGGGTATGATGCTTGTTACTTGAACAGTGTGATGTGTGTAGGTGTTCACATATTTTCCACTTGTTAGGAAAGGTTTTTGAGTGTTATTCATTCCTTTACATTGTTATGTGTTTCGAATATTTATAACCACATAATTTAGACTACATAAGTTTTAATAAGGATAAACAGGCCCACCATAGAGAACTTTAGTCTCAAAATCAAACTCTATTATTTGGTTTGGGCCATTATTAGTTCAATGGTAAATAAGTTAAATATGGTCGTAGACTTGAGAGTCAATGCCATTGTTGAATCTCATGGGCAAATGACAATGTCACGATAAATTGGAAGTGGGTTCATTTTTTATTATTATTTAATATACAGTCATGCTACGAACTCAGTGCACAAAGGTACATATATATACATATTGGAGAAAAGTCTAGATTCTCTAGGAATATTGTATATTGCTATGCTATTTGTGAGATTTTGTTTAATTCAATGATTTATTATTCTTGTGAAATGAAACAAAGAAGAAGCCATGGCAGAAAGAAGACTCTCGCCAGGCAGTAAAAGGGGGGAAAAAAAAAAGGATTGAAAACCGTGAGTACTTGAATTGTAACATGCGTTAATAAATATTTTTTTTTTTGAGGATTTAATGTTGGTTGCATAGGTTTAATTATGCTCGACAATTCATAAACTGGGTGTAAAACTCACAACGTTTGTTTTGTTTTGATTGAAATTTAAAATCCATGATGTCTTTAAGGTTGTTTAACAACTGCTAAATATTGTACACCATTGTTAAAGATCGGAAGTTTTTGTCTCCCATCATACAATATAATATTGTGTCTTATATATATATATATATATATAATATACTGTTATATATACAATGGGAGGTGGGCAACACCAAGGTCTCCAAACCATGTACTGGTGTTGAATATATTATTTTGACCCAATAATTTTGTTTCACGATATATTATTTGTTTGAGACTCAATTGCGTTGATTCAAAAATTTGGGAAACAAGCTATAAATTAAAGTGAATGTTGTGTTTTTATTAGAGTACCACACTCTAAACATCTTTTGAGCATTGAAAAAAAAGTCCCAATTGTATTATTTTTTAATATTGGATTATTTGGCTTATGATACAATTTTTAATCCTAAGGAGCTCACTAGTAAAGCTGTAGAACATGCTTTTTGGGACATATATTTAATAATAATGCTTGTAGAATTTTAGACATAAAAATTGATGCGACAACATTTAAGTCTATTGATACCAATTTTTATGAACATGTGCTAATATTTTAAATTGAGATATACTGGGGGGTTTCTCAACCTCCTATTTTTTGTCCAATCGTTATATTGAGTTTAGAGTGCATGATAGAGATCATAGCACAGAATTTGGACCATGAAAGGGTAAGAAAGCAAATGCTACAAAGGTTATGGAAAGTAAATGGAACTTTAGAAAGATTTAAAACCTGATAGTTTTATTGGAAAAATACAAAGCTACTTTAGTAGATGAGGATTCTAAGAAAAAAAAAATGTTGATTTTTTTTTTGTTATTTATTCTCATGTTTTACATCCACTAATATTTTTTAGTTGCTACTGATATTTATGATTTACATACTCATAAAATGGATGTTAAAACACATTTTAAATGGAGATTTAGAAGGAGGAGTTTATTTGGATAAACTAGAGTTGTTAATCCGAATAAAGTGTGTTTAGTGTATACTCTTTATATGTTTAAAGTTGGCACACAAATATTGGTTTGGAAATTTTTTGTTTAAACTATTATTTCAAATAGTTTCAAAATCAAAGAGAGTGACAAATATATATTTTTTAATAACACAATGATGGAGTATGTGCTATGGTATGTTTATTATCACTTGATTTTGATGTGAAAGATTTGGGTGAAGCCAATGTAATTTACGGATTAAACTTACAAGAGCCTATGATGGCACTTTGAAAAAGGTTTTAAGAAATTACTGTTAGTTTGATTACAAACCTTTTTGCACTCCTTTTGATCCGAGTGTTTGATTATTCACAATTGACTGTGAAATGATTCATCAAAAGGAAAGTGTGCTAGTAATATTGGTAATTTAAGGTGTGCTACATATTATATTAGATATGTTGTTGCTTATGCAATAAGAGTTCTACGTAGGTACTCTATCAAACTGTGACCCCAACTTATCTTTTATTGTGGGAAAACTCAAAGTTGTCGGAAGCATTGGTTGTTCCACGTACAGGCTAATGTGACCAAAGAGCCATTTGTGGCTATGTTTATAGAAGTGAATTCCATGACAACTTCTGAAGGATAATTAATTTATATGAATGCTTATAGGCATATGTGTAACAATTACAACTGTTACAAGAGATACTCTCCAATGGCAGCCCAGTGCACGAGGCTCCCGCCATTGCGGGGTCTAGGGAGGGTGAGATATACGCAGCCTTACCCCTGCAAGCAGAGAGGCTATTTCCAGATTCGAACCCGTGACCTCCAGGTCACAATGGAGCAACCTTAACGTTGCGCCAATGCTCCCCTCCGATGGAGAATGAAAAATATTTTAATTAGTGATTCACACCCTACCAAGGTTTTGGTACTAAAGGTGTGAAATTGAACTTCTCCTCCGAGAAGAAATCAAGTTTTGAAAAGTGTCTATGTACCTCAAAGAGAAGGAAGAAAAATTGTTTCGAAAAAAAAAAAATTGCATATCTCGATTTTCGAAAGAATTTAATTTTTGGTATTCAAGGATGGTTTTTAACCAAAATTATGAGAGGTTTACCGCTGTTCCTAAAGGATATCACAACGCTGATTGGAGTACCCTTTCAAATGTCTCCAAAACCACAGTAAATACAATTTTTTTTTTTTTGTATTACTAGAAGTACAATTTTATGGAAGTGTAAAAACAGACTATTTAGATTAAATCCACGATGGAGTCAGAGATTATACCATTAGCTATTGCTAGTGAGGAAGAAGCATGGCCGAAAAGCCTGCTATGAGATATCCCTTTAAGGGAGAGATCGATACCAGCTTTTTTATCCACTGCGATAGTACCGCAGCTATTGCAAAAAGTTAGAACCATTATAATAGAAAGAGGTGACTGATACGTCGAAAGAATAGCACTATCAGAGAGTTTTTCCTCTACTGAAGCTGTAAGAGTGGATTATATACAAGCTGAGGTTAATATAGTTGATCCTTTGACGAAAGAACTAGCTTGATTGAAGGTTTGAAAAACCTCGAAAGGGATGGGACTAAAGCTCGATAGTTGAGTCACTTGTGATGGTAACTCAGCCTATAGACTGGAGATCCCAAGAAATAGGTTCAAAGGGTAATAATAAGTCATGAGTGATATGAGTGGAATCATGCTAGTATTTCTATATGGGGTTACTACTCCAAGTCCATCTCTAAGAAGCATGACATCCTGAAGGACAGAAGGTTGAGTTATTTATAACTCTTAACGAGGTATAAACTCCATTTGGAGGGGGATACCTAGCTACAAGAGTATCCTTGTTAGACTTACCTAGGCGAATGTGGAAGTAAGACTGCTTCCTAGAAAATATTGGGCAAATTCTCTAGATCATTTGCTATACTGGGATATAAGCACATGGTCGTAAAGTGCTAGCTATTTTGAACTTCACCCTAGTAGGGGGGTGTGTGCGGTTTTGTCTGAGATAAACTTCAAAACTATGGTTACTCGTATAATCGGGAGCATTATCACTACGTAAAGGTTCAAGTTGAAAAACACATTTGCATATGCACAATCTTATGATACGTTGCTCGATGAACTTAAATCATTTTTAAATATACAAGTGGGGGATTGTTGAATCATGTGTGTATATATTAAAAATTTGGACTTAAGAATATATCATTTTTTCAGAAAACGTGTTTTAATTTTTGTTTACAATACGAATAAAAACATATTGGGCAAGTAGCTTATCAGTTGGGCTTGGTCCGTGGAATTTGTCTTCCAAACATTGCGCCTCCACAATTTTCCTCCCAAGTCTTTCTCTCCCATTTAATTCCCCAAGATAATTCTTTCTAATGTAATGAAAATCTTTCCTACAAATATAGTACTTTTGCTCTCTCTTGAGATATACAATTTTAGAGAGCGAAATAGTTAACAGAGAAAGATAAACAATTTCAATATTTTTACTTTCTGTTTTTCCGAGCAACTATTCCGAAAGGGTGTGAGCATTTCGATGTTCCTCGGTGCAAGGAATTTCGAGACAGAGAAGATTCTGGGCTGTTTTATCATAGGGACGGCATGACAAGTGTGAACTGATTGCACAATTTGGACAGAGCCACAAAACGCCTTAAAGAGAGCGACATGGTCCGCGACTCGGCCCAAGATTTGTTAAAGAGGTTACTGATCCAGTAATTTTGTTCCAATTTCTATCTAAATGTACCAACACCAACAGTAACAAAAAAAAAAAAAAAAAAAGTTGAAAATTTTCACTTTACCACACAAATTACAAACATGTACACAACATCACACCAAAAACAACCCAATTTCACCCAGCTCAAAACCTAGAAATATGTACCCTCAAAAAAAAAAAAAAAAAAAAACCTAGAAATATGCAAAAACAAGCTCAGTCCCAAAACACCCAAACCCAGATCGTACGAGTCATGAACAAATAGAATTACAACACAACCCCCCAAAAGAAAACGATCTGAACCCCGAAAAGCACAAACGCAGAGAAAAATTCAGATCCGAACGTGATCGGACCCCAAATAGAGCAAATACAGGAAAATAAGGTATTCGATTAGGGATTTACCAGAGCTTCAAGAAGTCCTTTTGGTGTTGATTTTAGCTTTGTGAGCACAAGTAACTCTGATTGAGATCGACTTTTTGAAGAATCTAAAAGAACCCTAAGTTGAGATTAGTTTGGACTTCGATTCGAATTTGGAGTTCTCTTCTACTTTTAGAGAGAGAGCGAGAGAGAGAGAGAGTAAAACATTTTCTAGGTGCGTTAGGGCAACCTTATACATAGCCCCGACAGAGCTGACCTGGACGCCTAGTAGGCTAGTATTCTCTCCTTCTCTCCGATTCGAAATTTAAAACCATTGATTAAAGTCGGCGCCATTTTGTACTGTACCAGAAGGTTTTTTCCCACGCGCCGTATGTGACCCGTTCGGGTAAATATCATTGAGCTCCACTGGGATAAAACCTAAGGTAATGCTATAGTGTTTTTAACCATTGGATGGACAAATAACCATAAAAGATTATTTGGAGATGCATTTATTGCTAGATGTTCATATAACGGTTAAAATATGTCTTCTCATAATAGATTTACCCATACCCTAATATCACAAAGACCTCTCCTAGATTTTGAATACTAGCAACACTATTAGTACTCCCTCCATCCCATTTTATGTGTCCATCTTTCCTTTTTGGAATGTCTCAAAATTATTGTCCACTTTCCTAAATTAGTATGTAAATTTTACTTAGTTTCCCAAACTACCCTTTCTTGCAATTAATACCAAAACAAAACAAAAAAAGAAAGTGCAATGATTATGGACAATTGTATAAAGTAGGTGTATATTCTTTTTATCCCTTTAAATAATTAAATTGCCCAAGATAGACACATAAAATGAAACGAAGGGAGTAATTTATTACTCCAAGAAGAGAGTCCAACTAACACTATTAGTAATTTGTTACTAAGAAAGGAGGTCCCTAATATTGTTCCAAACCCAAAAGAGAGATCTATGATATTAAGTCATGTTGTGAGGCGATCAGTGTATATACCCTTATAGACGAGAAGTTATTCAGTGAGCCCGTCACGCCACGTCAGCATGCTGACGTGGTGTGACCATTTAATCCTAACCACCCACTTGCCCCTTCTTTTTAGGGAGATCATGACAAGTGGTTAGTGGAATTTCAAATTTGAAATCTAATAACCACTTGTCATGATCCCCCTAGAAGGAGGGGGCAAGTGGATGGTTGAGATTAAATGGTCACACCACGTCAACATGCTGACGTAGCGTGACGGGCTCACTGAATAATTTATCCTTATAGACACATCTTCTCTGTTAGTGCATTTTTTTTTTTTAATCTTTCCCATGTAGTTTTCCATGTGTCACTACTACCCCTAGAATTGTGGGTGTATTCAACACTCCCAAATAAAAGGGGAAATTAGATCTATGATCGATTTAGTAGCAAAGAAATATGAAATTTTTAGTTATAACCTCATAAAAAATTGTCCCTTTGTTTTTTTGGTGGATTTAACTATTTCCTTTCTTTTAGAAAGAAATTCTGTTTAAGGAAGCAAATAGCAAATATGTCATAAATATAGGAGTAATATTTGGGACATAACCAAAGTTAAAATCTTTTGCTCACAATTTCTATTTTGTGTTTATCTCTCTTGATGGGTCTTACAGTGCTAATGACCCCACAGTGTCCACTAGAAAAGAGATAGACACAAAATAAAGATTGTGATCAAAAGATTGTGACTTTAATTGTGCCCCAAATATTACCCTTATTATAGTTATAGGAGTCCATCCATCGCATCTATGCTTTATTTAGAGTACGCCATGCTATGATACTAATTTGCAACCATTAGCAACATGTTTAATTTTTAAATTTAATGGGACAAAGTCTACATAAGCAGATTTTATTCTTTAGTTAGCTACACATACACTCCAATCCGGTGGTTAGCCTGATTTTCAGATATTTTAGATTTGATGGTTTAATTAATGATTAGTCCAAACCACATGAGTGTTAGTGACAAATTAGAAATTATAATGGGTAAATTGAAAAACACGCTATCACAAGGTATATTTGTAATTAACATTCATAAAAAGAATTAAAAAAAAAAAAAAAAAAAGGTTAAATACATTTTACCTCTTGTGGTTAAGCCTATTTCCACTTTATCTCATTGTGGTTTAAAGTGGACACTTAACTCCTGTGATTTCAGACTAAAATGAAACTGTTAAGATTTTCTTTAAAACTGATAAAATTCTAAAATTGGCCAAAATATTAACACTTAACCCCCTTTGTGAGATTAATTTTGAGGTTAATCCCTTATGTGGAGCTAATGCTGTCATTTAACTCACCTATGTGGCGCTAATTTTTAACACTTAATCTCCTTGGGGAGCTAATTTTGAGGTTAACTGCCTATGTGTGGTTAATTTTGGCATATAAACTCACCTATATGGGGCTAATTTTAACATTTAATCCCCTGTGGGCTTATTTGAGAGAAATCTTAGTATTTTCACTTTGATCCAAAACCACAAGAGGATTAAGTGTCAACTTTTGAACCCCAAGAATTAAAGTGAAACTGGGTCTAACCACTCAGGGTAAAATGTAATTAACCCTAAAAAAAAATAAAACAATTCTCTATCAAGAATGCTGAAATTAATCAAGGATAATTTTGTAATTTTAAGTTTTATTTATTATTTTTTATTAACGCCATCCAAGTGTACTTAAATCTTCATACATTGTGGGGGGTCACTTCGTTCACTTTTATATTATATTTCAAGAAAATTAGTGAAAGTAGATTATAGTTTAAGGGGGAGTTTATGTAATTTATCCTTGTTTTGGAATAATAACAAGTGTCATTCAACATTCCTGTTTAGATTTATGAAAATCTGGAAAGTAATAGCCCAAATAAACACTAGAATCAATACTGGTGTGATGCACTGGAAAATATTTCTAAATTTCATGTAGTATTTTTTTACTGAGAAAATTTTATGTAACTGAATTTGTTAGTGGTATTGTTATTAGTATGTAATGTAGTTATATTGTTTAAATTAATTAGTTTAGTTTGTATTTTATGTGTATATTTGGATATATATATATATATATATCCAGTGAACTGAATTAGTGAATTAGACTTAAAAAGTTAAGAACCCGACCTGCGAGATTATGTGATGAGTCGGGTCCTTGGCTTTTTAAGCCTAGTTCATTCGCCTAGTTTTACTGCGGAGCCTGATCGTATATGTGTTTATATATATAGTGTCCGGTTCCAGTGTGTACTGGGTAAGAGCACTGGATGAACGCATTGTATTTTTAAGCCTAAAAAAATCACAAGTCAACGGGGCGGCAGGACGGGGCACAAGTCAGTGGAGCGTTCCGCCGTTTTTTTAGGCTTAAAAGTTCCAGTGTGTTTACCCAGTGCGCACTGGAGCCTTATTCTATATATATGTATATATATATATATATATATATAAATTTATACAAATTACATATTGATGAGATTTGATATGGTTAGATACTAATGAGATTTGGTATAGTTTAAAAATAGATAGAAAGAGAGAGAGAGATATTATTCATATATATATCTCTACTAATTCTAGAGATAGGAAAAATAGGGAGAAAAAAAAAAGAATAATAACATAAAAAAGTGAGAAAAATTACTGAGCCGTTACGTGGTTGGCGTTTGATTTCTTTTTATAATATATATATACTCGTATATGATTTCTTGGAATACATTTTTTTTTTTAAAGCTAGAGCATTTATAATTAAAAAAAAAAAAATAGACTTTAAATTTAAAAACTAATCAAGTTTTTTTTAAAAAAGAAAGTGAAACTTTATCCAAAAAAATTGTTATATTTTAACTTTAAAAAGTAATCAAGTTTTTTAAAAGAATGTGAAAAACTTAATCCAAACGGTTACACATTTTAAAACAACCACTCAATAGGTAACTGTTGATCTGGAAAATATATACTCCGTATCAAACAAGCTCTAAAAAAGCCTAAATTAATTTTCAGTTTTAGGATTGCTACCAGACAAGAACTTGTTGTGAAAAGAATTAATAATACTATTGTTCCCAAATTTATAATATACTAAATGTTATGAGAGTGGTACTCTAGCTATACAATTGTCTGCTATACGTTACTCGAAATGTAAAGACTTTGTCGAAGCTCAGGAATGGATTTGGAGAGCTGAAACTCCAAAATCTTGCAGTACTTTTGGGCTGTCGCAATGTAAGACGTTTATATTGAATTATAATATATTTCAGATGTTACACGAATCCTTTCAAAACAAAAGACTTGATTTTTTTTTTTTTGGTTAGTTACTTCGTCTAAATTTAGTCAAATTTTGAGAATTATAACATTATTAAACTTCTAAAAAAAAACTTAGTTATAAATCTATTATATCTATTATATATATATAAAAGACAAGGCCAAAAGCCTTCTCACATTTTGCCAAGTGGCATTTTATGTGCTTTTCTTTTTTCCACATGGAATTTCCTATATCCTTCATGAATTTGTCACATGGAATTTATAAATTTTATGTTATTTATTTATTTATTTTGCAATGGATATTGAAGGGCAAAGCACAATAATAAATATATTGAATGAAGTGGGATAGTTATTTCTATTCAAAGCATTTGCACTATTACCAAAGAGACTTCTCATTTTCATGTCTTTTTGTTTTCTCTTTGTGACTGATCGGTGGTGGTTTTAGCACTAACTCCACTACTTAACATCATCTTTTGTACTAATATATATATATATATATGTACACATATATACCCAAACAGTGTTTATAATTCCCCCTCCATAGTATATCTATGTGGCACATGATTTCATATATTTTTTCCTACAGGAAAAATCAATTATATTTGCCATGCTTAGTCAAACTCTTCCTCTTCCAAAACCCTACATTTTTATTGCCTTGCGTTGTACTTATGTTAGTGCCCTAAAGAAAGTACAGTCCAACAGGCCAAAAAATTTTCCCCAGTTCCAATATATGCATGTCCTCATTACTCTATTATACCAACCACAATAATTGCACTATGTTCATACATAGGAAAAACAAAGAAGTCTTTCACATTCTAAACACTGTTACTATTCCAAAAAGCTATTTAAAACCACCAAAACTTCTTTTCATTTCGAATCACATTTTCTCTCACTCTTTCGTTAAACCTATTTCTTATTCACCTCAAAGAACCATCAAATTAACAGCATATTAAACCATTCAACCAAAAACCCTCAGGCTCACAACAATAATTTTTCCTCCGTCCACTCAAGCCAGAGATAAGGAGAAGCAGATTTTTTTCGATTTCAAGTTCTTCTTCATATTCTATATGATCTCATATCTCTATATGTCCGTAGGTATGATCTCATGTCTCTAGATTTTCTCTTTTCTGGTTTTTTTTTTTGGAAGAAATTTCTATAATAAAAAAAAATATACTTTACATACTGCATGAGTTTCAATCACAGGCTTATTGTTCTGAATCTTCTCTGATAAAAATGAAATGGTCCACTGCTACAAAATTAAGTTTGAGAATCATTTAGAACACAAAATTCAGAAGCATAACATTACTTATTTTTGTGATACTATTTGGTTGTGCTGCACTTATTCATGGGTCTATCATTAGGAATTCTAAATTTGTTACTCTGAAGTTCTTATACCGTACAACCCGTGCATAGCACGGGTTTATCGACTAGTATATATAAAGATTGAGGCAAATGAAGCCTCCACATGAAGCCATGTCACCTGCTCTAGCATCCTACGTGGCAGCCCCTATGAGTTCCCTCCATTTTGCTGTCTAAGTCTCCTATATTTAAAAATTGCAACTCTTCCACTTCTTGCGGTGTCTCTGTCGCTTCCTCCAGTCAGTTACTCTGTTATTTCTCCTTCCACTGATTCCTTTGTCTTCCTCTCTCATTTATTCGCCGTCCCCTTCACTCTCTCATTCATAGAAGCATTCAGCCAATCACGATGGCCATTAATTGGCAAGTTGCCTCCCTGTTTCACCTCCCCTCCACTGCTATTAAAGGACCTGCATTTTGCCTCTCTCTCTATCTCTGTGTTTCTGTATCTCTCGGTTGCACATCAGGCAGAGGTGCTGCCTACCCAAAGCTCGTGCAGTGGTAAGCCCTTCCACCCATTTGTCCTACCTTCATTGCCTACGTTATTCATTATCTATGTTGATTCCTCTTTGTGTGAAGTTATAATGTGCAATCTATGCTAAATATGCCCCTACTTTCATTTGCACATTACCTGTTTGTGTTTATGTCTCTCACAAATATATCTTATGCATGTTGAAGTAATACATTCAATAGCATGTTCAAATCTGCCAGGTTTGGTTTGATCCCAAAAACAACTTTTAAAATGTATGAAATACCCCCCATTTTACCATTTACAATTTCCTTTTTGTAATCCAAGCCAGCCATTTTCACACAATATATAAAAAACAAGTCAAGTTGTATAAGCTTGGGCAAGTTTATAATTTACTCTTTACATTCTCAGACAATTATCAACCACTTTAATCGTACCAAATTCCCTATCATATTGTTTGGACATTCATGCAAACAGAGGTCACAAAACATATATTTATGGGAAAAAAACAGATTGCTCAAAGTAGCAAGTAAATGGATTTGAATACTGGGAAAAAAAAAAACCCCTTTAACAAACTTTTTTCATTTGGGGTTTTCTTTTCTAATTTTATTTACATTATATGCCTTGCTATGTTATACATGGATTCAATCTTATATCAGTTACATGATCATATATCCATGTAATCACTTTGAATTAACAACCACTTCAATTGTAACCAATTCCCTATCATATTGTGTGGATACATGTCTTCTGTGGGAAAAGTGTACTTTACCAGCAAGTAATTTAACAGAAAATAAATAGACACAAAATTAGGTGTCAAAATGCCATATGAATCTGGGATTCAGAAAAGAGCGCCTACTATTTCCTTTTAAACCACTCATTACTATTCCATTTTCCCTCCACACATAAGCTTTAGGAGGTTTAGGCTGTCCAGTTAATATGCTACATTTTCCCTTTTTTATTTCTCTGTAATTACCATTCTCGGGTTTTCCATGTTGGATATTTTTATGCCCGCTTGAGTCTGATATATAATTTCCCTATAAACCAGTGTTGCTGAAATACTCGGTGAACAAATACACTAGCTGCTATTCCAAAGGATGAATAGTTGCAATCAAGCAAAGTACTCCAAAATCTACAGTCTAAAAGATACTTTTGAAAACTTAATAGCAACTGTGGTAATCCTTTTCCATTTATTTTTCCCGTTCAAATTAAAATTTCAATTTTATTGGTGTAGTACGTGACATTTTCTTATTTTTCTTTTTTTCCTTTCTTTGTCTCCCCCCTTTTTTTTAACTACATTTGAAATATATGCGAAGCTGCTTCTAAGAAGTTGGGGAGAGTGTTTGGGTCCTTGCACTTAGGTGTTTGAAGAGTTATTCTATTACTCTGTCTTTGGGGGCTGTATTAAATACCATTTCATTCTCAATTTGGAAATGTGTTCTAATAACATTAATTGTCTTTGTTGTTGAAAAAAAAATTTGTTCTCTTGCAATTGTACTATCACTTTGTGCAACGTGCTGCTACAATAAATTCATGTAGTCGTACTGCTACAAAGCATCATGGATTTGTTGCTGTTAGCATGGTTTTTGCTAAGAAAAAATTGCTCCAAATTACTATTGCTTTAAATTTCCATGCTTGCACTTGACAATTTTAAACTGCGTGTGTGGCACTATTATTCCTGGTTTTCGGTTGAACAGGCCATGTTTTGCTGCTATTCTTTTTGGTTTTGCGTTTCTGTTTTAAAATGTTCAAATATTTGTTCCCTTCTAAAATAACTATGGCCTTTAACACTACTAACCTAGGCATCTTAAAGTTTTCAATGTTATTTATACATGAAGTAACGTACAAGGGAAAACATGAGCGTACCAGTTTTGCTTATTATTTCCCCTTCTTTTTCCCTATTACCCCACTGTTGCTGGCTATTCAACCCTCTCTTTTCCAGGTAATAATGTTGCAAATACAAACTTCCCCAACCGTTTACTCTTCTGCAACTTTATATTAGGATGTGTTTTACATTGTTAGGTTGTCAAAACCCTTAATTCAAGATCAAAACAACTAGGACAAGTCTCAGGGGAACACCCATTGTGAACCAACCAACCTCGCAAAATTCCTTTGAGAACTAAAGAGATTTCGTGCCTGCTGTTTGTAGTCTGCGAAGCTGGTATTTTACACAAATTAAAAAAGGCTCTCCAAATTGTACCAATCAGGTTGTTGACCTATTTTGGACTGTCCGGTTGTGCAAATTCTTAAACTCATGTTTGTGAAAATAATTTGTGTCACACAGCCAACACAATTGACAGCTTGTGTGTACTACAGAATACGAACACACCCCATGAGCACACATGCACATCTGCTAAACACATCACAGCCACAAGACATGTGCACATCAGGCCACGCCCACAGCACCTGCCCACAGCCATGGGTGCAACGCACGCACTCACTGATTCACACTGCACGCACACAAGAATGAGACAACCACATGCACATGCTCTGTTCTGTTAGTTGGTTCAAAATTGTAATAGAAAAAATAACAGCAGCCGAAATAAAATAACCCCCCCCCCCCCCTCCCCACCACCACCACCACCTTGGAAATTATGTTACTTGAATTAGGATAATAGCTCGGCCATCATCGGTGATGACTCCACAATCATACACATCCACACCTTTTGTATTACTTTAAAGTTTAAAATTTTAGTCACTTAATTTCCCACCTTGCCTGTCAAATTACATGATTTTATAGGCAGCTTACCTGAATAGATACTAACAAATCTTCCATCAATCGTAGGAACCACCTGAATATGACACCCCACAGGAAATACAATCTGCTACCTGAACTGAGCAGCCAAACAGATGCATGGACTATCAAAGCCCGTGTCATCAGGATGTGGGATGCTGTGAATTCAAAAAATGGGCAACTCATCAGTTTAGAATTGATTCTTTTAGACGAAGAGGTATTCCACAAATTATCTACACCCGCAATAATAATACCAATGTCATTTGCGTGATGCTAACAAATACCAACATTTTAAACCGTACTAGAACAACGACATACATGTGACTGTATGGCACAACATGGTACCCAAATTCAGGGCAGCTATTGAAGAAGGCAAGATATACTACATATACAATATGAGAGTAGGGACATGTAATGAGAAGTTTCGGCCAATACCAACGGAGAAAAAACTTTTCTTCCAGTTCAACACAGATGTAAAAGAAGTAAAGGAGTTCTTACCAACATTTCCTGCACAGAAGTTCCATTTCCTGGATTCCGCCCTCCTTGCTGAAAGAGTTAATGACATTGTCCAACTTAGTGGTATGTTTCTCATCTGAAAGTCAAATTTCCGTTAAATATATACTGCAACATTGAGTAGTAAATTCCTATATATATGTTACAGATATCATAGGAAAAGTGATTGCCATTGGACCAATCCAAATAAGCCAGTCTGATAGAGGCGATGTTAAACGGAGGAATATTGAATTGCTTACATACAAGTAAGGCAACATTGCCCGTTACACACATACCACGTGTACACGAAATACATTACAACATTAACTTTATCACTTACAATCTGCACTTACACATCAGATCTGTTCAAGTACGCCTCACATTGTGGAACGCTGCTTCAACTGAAATAGACGACAACGCCTTTGATGAAATTGAACAACCTGTTGTTATTGTGGTTACAGCGACAATTGTAAGGCAGTTCCAAGGTACTACATATACTCACTACACCACCACCAATATGTACACCCTTAACAAACTTGCGCGTTTATTTTACTCCATGAAAAACTCCACTTTAACACCGCACATCTTGATTCCATTACATTTTAAACACTTTACTATAACTGCTGACTACATTAACTATCCAGGCAACTATACAGTATCAACGACAACAGGATCAAAGGTTTATGCCAACTTGGAAATCCCTGAGGCGGAAGAATTCCAAGACAGGTAACTTATATATTAGAACTAAAAACCCATAATGATCAACACATAAGCGAAAACTAAATTAATGCACTCAACCTCCTGCAACAGTGATATCTATGGAAGCCAAATTCTGAAGCTACCAAGCCAGCAAGCAAGTCAACTTCCAATTGAGGAACAAATTAAACACAACAGAAAAACAATTGAAGAATTAAAATTGATGCAATGGGAATCTGGTGAACAGGTAATTCGTTATAATTTACCGGACTTCATCGTGTGCATAATATTTAAAATGAGGGCAAAAAAGACCATGACATTTTTAAACACAGGACACCATAGTCACATGCAAAGCGACTATTGAAAACATTGAAACACAATCAGGATGGTACTATGTGTCATGTGAACTGTGCCCAAGGAAGCTATAGTCAAAGGATGACACTCTCTGGTGTGACAGATGCAATATGGTTTCGCAATACCCAATACAAAGGTACTACACTATTCCTCCCAGTACTCACAAACTTGTAGCATTTGTAAATCAAATACATACAGAAATATAATCATACACTAATCATGCCAATACAGGTACAGGCTACAACTACAAGTTAAAGATTCAACAGGATATACTTCCTTCGTGCTTTTTGATAGAGAGGCTGAGAAGCTAACGGGAACACCAGCAAGAGAGCTAGCGAACCTGACATTGATTGTAAACAGTCTACAATTTTATAAAAGTGCCAAAACCTATTGCACAAATAAAACTTAAATATTTACAATGACATCTAACAAACATCTAACTTTTACCACAACAGGAGGACAGCAATAGTGCTACATTCCCATCTGCGCTCAATAACCTAATTGCAGATACTTACATTTTCCAACTGAGGTTGAACGATCTGAATCTTAAAGAAGGCTGGCAGAATTACACCGTCAACAAAGTGTTTGACTCAAACTATGACCCCCTACAACAACACAGCATTGACATTGAAAACCAAACGGTAACATCCAAACTTCATAATTTACTCAAATGATTGTATACAATTCAATCACATTATTACTGTGGTATAATACTTTAGCCACGTAATCTAACAAATGAATATAAATCAGGGATCCCAGCCTAACTCGACTACAGGATCATCAAGCAATACTTCAAATCAAAAGAAGCGCGTTGGAAATCATTTGGAAGAAGCTGAAAGCAATGAGGATGTTGCAACTGCACAGGCAACACCCCCTCCATATGCAACCAAGAAGAGGCCAAATACCAAGAAATCCAAATAATGACAGCAAACACTTTATGTTATATGATTACTTTTATACATATGGTTGAATATGCACAGTTTATTTCTATTCATGTACTTTGAATAAACTCTATAATAATGCTTTAGACCTATGGTTGCTTTGCCCACCTAAGGAGTTTGCACTTAATTAAATTAGTTCTGACATGATTTTAATATGTCATTAACATATCTTCTGTATTAGGTACAATTCCACGTTGAAAGAATAACTAAACATACCAAAAAAAAAAACCAACTAATTTCTAACTACAACTACTTGAATTATTGGGAGTAGACTCTCTTTCACTTCTAAGCTGTTTGTGAACTGCTAAAGTATAACTCCATTATATTAATTCATTCAAAAAAAAAAGGGTCCAGTCATTTGAAAACTAGAATTGATGATGCAATAGAAATTCTAAAACAAGAATATTACACCTTAATGAAACCACTGCATTCACAGTAACCATTTCATACAAACTAAAAATGCAAAATTATATTCCATCAACCACATAATAAACAACATTATTTAATTTTAGCTCAGATGATATTCAGACTAATATTATAATTCCCAAATTCTACCAACAATTCATTTGAAAGTGGAAGCAGTAAAATTTTATCCGAGGATGTTGAAATGCTTTATAGTGGTTATATTAAACCATCACTTCAGTTTTGTAGTAGACCATACATTGTCCGTATGATCAGATGAACAATTGGTTGCAATTTTCGTAAATGAGGCATACAGAAAAAATCTAACCCAAAAAAATAATTTCATTAGTAATTTTAATCACAAACAGTTTTAACTATTTACTGGTATTTTAGGGACATTCAACCACTTTGGATTCTAGGCTTTTCATTCATAGATTGTGGGAAGGGTCCAATAGAGGAGAAATTTTTGGGTACCCCACAAGGTAGCATGTGGCATGCCACTTGGTACTCTGTACCCAATAAAAGCACATCACACTAATAATGGAACCCATCACAAAAAAATTAAAATGGCTCCAACAATTCTGTGTGGCGCTACCTCATTGGGTGTGGGCCACCACATAGGCACTACCTTGAGGGTACACAAAAACTTCTCCCAATAGAGAATGAGCTACAAATATCCCATTGTGTATTTAACAGTTAGGGAGGAAATATAAAACAACTTTCAGCAGAATAAACCAACGTGGCAAACATAACTTTCATTCTCTCTCTCTCTCTCTCTCTCTCTCTCTCTCCAACGCAGCCAGTCCACCCAGGGGCGGAACCAAAGAGAGACCGGGGGTACCACGGCCCCTGCAAAAATTTTGAAAATTTTGAGGGTCTATATAGAATTTAGAAAATTTTAAAATATTTTATATAGTGGCCCTCCCAAATTTGTGACTTTACATGTAGAGGTTCTTAACACATAATGTCCATTTGACTTTTATTATGTTAAAATGGTGATGTGTTAAAAATAACATTGCAGGATTAATAACAATATCCACTAATGTGACAGTGTGACATTAAAAGTCCCGATTAATAGTGAAAGGGAAGAGTAATATCCCCTTATTTAGCTCAGGAGATAAACAATGTCTAAATCAAATTTGTCACAACTATTTGTTCGACTCTTTGTCTCACTTAAAAATAAAAAATATGTATAAGTGACCCAAAAAAAAAATCCTCGGGGGCAGCGAATGCAATGTATAAAAATGTTTGACAAATTATGACAAAATTCAATTAAGCAAAATTATAATTATAATTCTAAAATGAAGATCTTACCTATCTCGATTAATTGTCAAGCATAGAACTCGAAAACATAAATACCTATATGAAGAACATAAAAACATAGCAATACAGACCACCTGGGTGTATGCATATATAATGAATTCCTTTTAGAAGAATAGTGACAACATCATATAGTCTAACCCTGAGGGTAAGGGGATGACTTAAAATGAGGGTCTGGTAATTTACATTATAGGGAAAAGAAGAATCCATTTGGAATTCTTACATAGAGAAAGAGGAAGAGTTGAAGTGGTATATTGAATGAACCCACTCAATGAGAAGATCAAAAGTTGATGTGAAATGAATGAAGCCACTCTAATTGAGAAATACATCTGTGTAAAAACACAGAAAAAAAGGAAAAATAAAGAAAAAAATGTACAGATTCTGGGTCCGCCACTGAGTCCACCCCTAACGACCTCCCAACTTCACCCTTCTCCTCTACCAACACCCTCCTACACTCCTATATTTATTGCTACCTTTCCTCATCCGAAATTCATTAACGCCCCTTCCACTCTTTCATTCATTCAATCAGTTAACTGTAGCCTCCTCCACTTCCTCAAACATTTAAGAATGCCAATTAACACCTCCCACATTCTATATACATTTCTCAGCCTATGCATGTGTATATATATCTATAGCTTGAAAATTCCATGGAAGAAGAATTTCAAACAAAATCTCAGTCCAACATGGTTTAAGACGCTTCGGTGAAAGAATCTCGGTGGCAAAAGAAGCTAAATTCGAATACAACCCCTTCCATTGTTGCTCCATCAAGGTATTTAAACTTTCCACTGTTTAGATTTTAATCATTATACATGGACTGTTGTACAGATTTGAGCCCATTTAAGCAGCCAAAAATAAATAAATATATATTTACACACTGCAGTTGTACACCCTCTATGAAAATATTCTCTTTTAACACCACCTAGGCACATCAAAGGAGTAAGAAGTTGTTTGCTGCAGGATGCTTACAAACTGTTTGACCATTTGCCTGTGAGACATCCTATTCTTTGGGAGCAAATTGTGAACTACCTCATGCATAATAATATGGAATTTGATAACATAGATTTCGTATCCATTCTTATTTTTGTTGCCTTTCGACTAATCCTTCCTAATTCACATCTTTGTTGAAAGGATTCCTTTTGTAATTCCTTGCATAAGGATTCACAAAATACTGGATCCCCGCGTACACAATCAAATTGTTGATAAAACTAAAATAGACATTTTTGGATTCCCACTCACACAAACCCATGTAAAAATAAAAAACCGAAATAGATCAATTGCAACCGACAAGCTTCCTAAGGAATGAGGAATGTAATACCTAAAACTTAGAAGTTATCGACCGCCTACACATTCTTAGGTTTTGTTAGCGTCATAGAGTCTCAATATTGATGGACATCTCTCAGTCCAGCCTTTGTACTGAGACTGTTACACAGCTAATTTAATACAAAGCTGCTTCAGTAAACAGTGCCGTCAAAATGACACGCAACAATGTCCATATTACGATCCTCATGCACTAATATCCAACGATTTAATAATCCACAAGACCGCTAAACAACCTGCCAATTAATTTTCTATACTTGCTGAATGTAAATTTTACAACCCAGTTCTCCTTTTTGGCAGATCCACACAAATAAACAAAGATGTGCATAAATCAAATAACATCCAATTTTATATACCACGTTTGCCATTACTTTTGTGGTTGCACCGCCCTACGTTTCAAGCAAGTTATGGAATAATTTTTCACTATGGAAACAACTCCAAAGATAAATAATGCTGTTGGTTTTTCCCTGTTGACGAAAGTTGAGTTCCAACAGCTTTAGGACTTCATGAATCTACTGCATATATACATAATACACTCTACAAAAAACTACAATTGAATTCCACTTTGTAAGTGAGAATGTACAACACAACGCATCACAACCGCGTGGATTTTTACCACCAATAGCTACCACGCACGAAGCTTATTGCAGAATCAATTCAAATGTTCTTTACCATGAGTTCAACACCACCTCAATATTTTATAAAGTAAGAAGGAAATGCACATAGTTGAGGAAATCTGCTGTGTTGCTATTTTATTAATTGCAGCAATTAGTTTTCCCATTTGTTCTTCGAACTTCTCATTCTGCCTATGCACTACTTTTACCTACTTCGCTTTTTCATGCATTAATGTCCCCTTCTTCAAGCTCACTAGCAACTCTCTCAACAACATCCTTATTATGATCCTCATATACTAATACCCAATGACTCAAAAACAAGCTCCAATTGCTAGGCAACCTACCTGAAAAGACTTATCCGGAAAATTATCGCCTCACAACGTACATAACGTACATACTCAAGTGCGCTTTGGCCTATTTGTCATAACGAAATTGAATATTAAAAACTCCTCAACAAAATGCAAAAACCATTAAAAAAAAGTAAAAGAAAAAAACAAATAAACAAAATTGGGAAAAAAAAACTTCTGCTTTATAAAAAACAAACAAAAAAACAACTTTAAAGACCCAAAAAACTCAATCACAAGCAATTTTCGAACATTGAAAAAAAAAAACCCAAAAACAAATGCCAGATTCATTCAAAAAATAAAGGTTTTATATTCATACTAATTTGAATGTTTACAACACATAAAAATGCACTCATCTTTAGAAGCATGGAGGCAGCTACAATAGCAAGATTCAAGAGGAGGATACACAGAGCTGAACGAAGAAGTGTGGAAGGATATGGACGGATGATGGCTCAGTCAAATGGGGACAATGCAGGCACACATGCTTGGGAAAAATGCTTCACCTTACAACCCACAGGCAAAAAAACAATTGAAGAAGTTGTACAATTCTTATCCAAGGCAAGAATCAAAATTGCAAATAGGGTCGTCGAAAGGAAAGAAAAGGCTCTCTGGTCAAGATTAAAGAGGAGATTACTCATAGCTGCAAGGAGAAACGCCCTGTGCAATGTGCGCATTAGCGCACTTGGACACTCTCAAACCAACCCCACTGAAAACATTCCAAGCGTGCATTCAATTATCCAAAATAACAACAGCCATGCTTCACAAATCGCAAATCCAATACCATATACAACTCCTATGAATTTCAACTCACATTCAATAGTGAATGTTGACGGCTCTGTGAGTACAACCACCACCATCTGCCAACTGGATACAACCATGGAAGGTAAGTTCTATACGTTATTATTTACTTTGCAACAATACATAACACACCTTCTTTCAATAAAAAAAAAAAAAACATCCATGCAGAACATGAACCCAACATTAGAAAAAGGAATGCGAGAGGACAAGCGTCACAGGCTCGGTACTTGCGTAGACGATTGGTTCAAGCGTCACGACAAAGTCCTAATCAAAGGGTTCGTAACCAACGTAAGTATTTCCAAAATATTTACAAACACACAAAATAAATAAATAAATAAAAATTGACTATAGTTTCCCTGCTTTTATCTTTTAGGAAAGTTTACGAAAGCTTGGGACTTTGGCCAACCCACATACACATGTATGCATTGTGGTGCAATCTTATGGTATGAAGAAAGAACCATAAAATCACGACAAACAAGAAATCCAACATTCTCGATTTGTTGCTCTGTGGGCCAAGTTACGATACCTCTACTAAAGGAGACACCGCCTTTTCTTAACACCCTAATTTCATACGAGGGGGGACAAGCATCAAAAGAATTTCACAAGAACATAAGAGCATACAACATGAACTTTGCAATGACATCAATGGGTGGTCATATCGATAAAGCAATCAACAATGGGTCAGCACCATATGTGTTTAGGCTAGGGGGTCAAAACTACCACAAAATTGGTTCCTTACTTCCACCAGAAGGTTGCCAACCAAATTTTACACAACTTTATATCTACGACACTGAGAATGAGGTTCCAAATAGGGTTTCGAAAATGCGAAAAAACGCTGATAGCAATGCTACCGAGCATAATATTATTACTGGCCTCTTGAAAATGCTCGATGACTGCAATGTACTGGTGAAATCCTTCCGAATGGCACGTGATAGATTTAAAGAACAGGCGGTACGAAATGTAAAGCTTCGAATAATCGGTAGTAGGAATAACGAGACTACCGAGTATACTACCCCCAGTTTCACAGACGTTGCTGCACTTATTGTTGGTGACTTTGATCCTCAATACAACAACCGTGATATAGTTGTAGACACACAAGCATTTGGATTACAAAGGATTTATGAAACACATCCAAGTTTTATGGCACTTCAATATCCTTTATTATTCCCATACGGCGAAGATGGGTTTCGGCGTGGAATTCGTAAAAGAGGTAAGGGAGGACAGAACATCACGGATAAAAAATGCACTATGAGAGAATATTATGCATACAGATTGCAACAAAGATCCACAGAAGGACAGACATTGGTGCGTGGTGGAAGATTATATCAACAATACATTGTTGATTCTTACACATGTATAGAACAAGATAGATTGCACTGGCTCAGAAGAAATCAGGGCCAGCTTCGCAGTGAGCTATACAATGGTCTGAAAGATGCAGTATGGAGGGGGGACACAGATCGCGGTGCATGTGGAAAGCGAATAATTCTGCCTTCGTCTTTCACAGGAAGTCGAAGATACATGATTCAAAACTACCAGGATGCAATGGCAATATGCAGGTGGGCAGGTTACCCAGACTTATTTCTAACTTTCACTTGCAATCCAAAGTGGCCCGAAGTAGATGCATTCATTCAATCAATACCTGGTCAAAAAGCCGAAGATAGACCCGATATTGTCGCAAGAGTGTTCAAGATCAAACTGGATCAATTGCTTTATGATATCAAAAAAGGAAAACACTTTGGCACAGTTACTGCAGGTAAAAATGTAATTCAACAATTATTAAATGCAAAAATACTCAATACATCCACAATAACGTGCTTATGCAACCAAAAGTACTAGACATTGTACAATTGCATACCTATATCTGATTATGTTTTTAAAAATAACAGTGATATACACTATTGAATTCCAAAAGAGAGGACTACCACATGCACATATATTGATCTTCCTAAATTCATCCGACAAGAATCCAACACCAGAGCATATTGACAAAATTATATCAGCAGAGATACCAGACAGAGGAAAAGATCCAGATGGCTATGAAGCAGTTCAAAAGTTTATGGTCCATGGCCCGTGCGGCTCTGCGAATCCACGATCACCATGCATGTTCAACCAAAAGTGCAGAAAACATTTCCCAAAAAGGCATTGCACGAGAACAACTATAGACGAGACTGGTTTCCCTATTTACAGACGAAGGGAAAATAATAGAGTTGTGGAAAAAGCAGGTATTCATTTGGACAACCGGTTTGTAGTTCCATACAATATCGACCTCCTGGTGAAGTATCAAGCACATATAAATGTAGAGTGGTGTAATCGGGCCAGATCGATAAAATATTTGTTCAAGTATGTAACAAAAGGCCCTGATAGAGCAACAATAGCCATACAACAAAATGAGGCTCCAGCTGGTGGTCAAGACATCCGACCCTCAAACGAACAAGATGAGATAAAGAGTTATTTAGAATGCAGATATTTGTCAGCATCTGAGGCCTGCTGGAGGATCTTTGAATTTGATATACACTATCGACAACCAGCTGTAGAGAGATTGAATTTCCACTTGATAGATGAGCAATCTGTAACATTCAGAGATGATGAAAATTTGGAAAGTGTTTTGCATCGACCAAATATACAAAATACAATGTTCACTGAATGGATGAAAATGAATGAGATCTCTGAGGATGCTAGACAATTAACTTATGCGGAATTTCCAAGAGGTTGGGTATGGCATTCAGATACAAGTAAATGGAGTAAACGAAAAGTAGGAAATTGTATAGGCCGACTGTTCAATGCTCACCCATCAAGTGGAGAAAAATTCTACATGCGTATGCTGTTAAATATTGTAAAAGGCCCCAAAAATCACGAGGAAATCAAAACAGTGAACAATGAATGCCATCAGACATATAAGGCAGCATGTTACGCTCTGGGACTTTTAGAAGACGACGGAGAATGGCATGAAGCCATAACAGAAGCCTCAATTTGGGCTACTGCTTCACAACTGCGACAACTATTCGCAACAATGTTGACCCAATGTGAAGTGTCTAACCCATTACAATTATGGGAGAGGAATTGGAAGCTTTTAACCGACGACATTGAGCACAGGCAAAGACGTACTCTCTCTCTTGAGCATTTAAAGTTATCAGAGGCCCAAATTAAAAATTACGGCCTACATGAAATCGATCAAATTCTAATTAAAATGGGCCGTAAACTAAAAGACTACCCTCCATTACCTGTGCCAGATGCGGAAATATTCAAACAAAGTACCAATAGATTGATCCAGGAAGAAATGTCATACGACATCGAACAGCTAAGAAGTGAACACAACACTTTAGTCGCGGGCTTGAATGAGGACCAAACGACAATATATGGAGCAGTTATGAATGCAGTGAACACAAAAGAAGGGGGTTTGTTTTTTATTTACGGTCATGGAGGAACAGGGAAAACATATTTGTACAGGACCATTTTATCAGCAATACGTTCCCAACAAAAAATTGCACTTGCTGTAGCATCATCAGGAATAGCTGCTCTATTGCTGCCAGGAGGACGAACAGCACATTCAAGATTTCATATTCCAATCAAATTAACAGCAGAGTCCACTTGTGAAGTCAAACCAGGAAGTCATGTAGCCGAACTGTTATCAAAGGCCAGCATCATAATATGGGATGAAGCACCTATGGCACATAAACACTGTTTTGAAGCCGTTGATAGAACCTTAAAAGATATAATGTGTCTTGAAAACCCAGAAAATGAAACAAAGGCTTTTGGAGGAAAGGTAGTAGTAATGGGTGGAGACTTTCGGCAAATCCTACCAGTTGTACCAAAGGGAGGGAGAGAAGAGATAGTTCAAGCATCAATAAATCGATCACATTTATGGAAACACTGCAAGATATTTTTGCTCCAAACAAATATGCGACTAGCTTCTACCTCCAAACAATCTAACTGTACAACATTGCAACCTAATTTTGCAAAATGGATACTACAAATTGGTGATGGAGAGGACGGCAACGGCGATGGAGAAAGTGAAATTCAACTTCTAAAAGAATTCATAATACCATCAACTCAAGATCCTGCCATTGATATCATTCAAAGCACTTATCCTAAAATAGAAGAAAAACTCAAAGACAAAAAGTACCTGCAAGAGAGAGCAATACTTGCACCAACAAATGAGATGGTCGAAGAAATAAATAGCAGGGTGATCAATTTGATACACGGAGATGAAAGGACATACTTGAGTGCAGATTCCATTTGTAAGGCATCATCTTATTCAGAAGATCAAGAAACTCTATACCCAATTGAATTCCTCAATACTTTGAAGTTCCCAGGGATACCCAACCACAAACTCATTCTAAAGGTTGGTTTGCCAATAATGCTTCTCAGAAATTTAAACCAAACTGCCGGACTTTGTAATGGCACAAGACTCATCATCACACAACTTGGAGATCGGATAATAGAAGCAGAAATCATAACTGGTATAAATATTGGTACAAAAGTCTTTATTCCAAGAATTGGGTTATCTCCGAGCGACACAAAATGGCCATTCATACTCAAAAGAAGGCAATTCCCAATCACAGTATGCTTCGCCATGACCATTAATAAGAGCCAAGGGCAATCATTGAAAAATGTCGGTCTTTTCCTGCAGAAACCAGTATTCACCCACGGGCAATTATATGTGGCACTCTCAAGGGTAACTTCAAGGAGTGGATTGAAGGTGTTAATCAGCACTGATAACTCAGAAGAAAAGACGACCACAAAGAACATCGTCTACACTGAAGTCTTTAACAATCTACCCAAAGGTACTACAGTGCAACATGGGAAAACCCAACCAAAAATGCAAATTAAACATTGTTCCTACATATCTTTTGTCAACTTCAATATAAACCATGCAAACAACACCATTCCAATTACTAATGAAACTCAACAATGCAGCACAACAAACAAGCTAAAGCAAAGATGGATTACATGCATACACCACAGTATGCACAACGGATTCTATCAGAGAGAAAACATGACGCTAGATCAAGAGGTAAATCCCTAACTACGAAATTTAATCAACTACACACCTCATGCATAAATTTACTTCTACTAGGGAGGAGTTTGAGAATCCTTTGGGTTACCTACAAATGATAAATACAAAAGCTTCAAGATATATATGTTAATGTTTTTTTTTTCATGTTTATATGCACTTCATTCATTCAATCTATTTATATTGTAAATTTAACACCAACATAATGTTGTAATATTTGACAATGGCCTCTTACGCAGTTTTGGCAAAAATGCTGATTAACCTATACATTCATACGCTGAAGCTGAAGGATAAGAAGCAGTGATGAAAAAAATACAATTGTACCTTGCTATTTTTGCTGAAATTGTGAGATAAGTAGTTGCTTATACGATATCAAAGTCTAAAATTACAAGGTGATTTGGATGTATTTTGGGTCATTTGAATGAAAAACAATATAAGATTTTGGTGCCCTGTTTGGTGTATTTCTAGGACTATTTTCCTGTGATTGTTGTTGCTTAATTTGTGAGCTATTCTGCGCCTTTATTTACCCAATAAGATGGAGGATGGGACTACAATTATTTCCATGGCTTGATTAGGTTAAAATGGAACTTCATCCTTTTGCAATACCATGTGGCCAAAGAAAATGACTCTTAACACATGCACACTGATTATTCGCAGGATCATGAATCTATAAATTTGCATAATCACAAGTATTAGTCGTTAAGTCTTTTTACCACTGGTTTCATATAACGTGCACCCCGTGCAACGGCCGTGCATTGCACGGGTTATCGACTAGTCACTAATAATTGTCAACGTACAACAATAAAATTACTATTTAAATGTGGTGCTAAAATATTTAATACAAGGCTAAATTAGTCAAATAAAATAAATTAATTGGAATTAGTAACAGAAATATATTACAACTTTGAGGGACAAAGAAGGAAATTAAGGGGAAAAGGGGGAAGATAAATCCTAAGCAGTAGCTACCCGCGTTTGCCTAAAAGCAAGCAGCTGCTAGCTTTGCCCGAACGCAAGTAAATGCCTCGAATGTCAGAATCGCAGTTTGGAGGGAATTTGCCAAACAGGTAAAGTGTAGGCGTTTGATGGTGGCAATGCGGATGAGGGTGCACAAATGCGGACACAAACGCCCTCTATATATCGAGAAAATATTCATTGCAATAATTATTTTGTTGACGTGGTATCACAATCCAATCAAAATTCTTTATTTATTCATCTGCACCCCCTATTTCTGAGGAAAATCCTATCCACATAAGCATAAATTCCAAATGTATTAGTACGTAATTTTTTATAATGTGGTATCCCCGTTGCAATGAATATTTACTCATATATATATGTGTGTGCGTATATATTACCGACCCTGTAATTCTGAGGTTGTTACATCATTTATAGAGCAAGGTTCTGGAACTTGACGCGAATCAGAGTAATTCATAATACATACAGTGGTCGAGAAAGCAGGTTTTTTTGGGAGCATGCAAGACCATCATTTCATTACTAATTGTTGCTGCATAAACTGTAAAAGAACAATATTATCAAATAACAGTAGTCTTTGACGTTTTTCTTGGGATGAGTCGCGGACTAAGTCGCTCTCTTTAAGAAGCTTCGCGGCTCTGCCCAAGTTGTGCAAGCAGTTCGGATGAGTGCCACGACATCCCCAGGATAAAGCAGCCCAGAAATCGCCTCTGTCTCTAATTTTCCTTGAAAAACCGGAAAACCCACACCTTTTCAGAAATAGTTGCTCGGAAACCAATCAAAAATCTGATCTATATTTTTTTTCTTCGGAAAAATGGCTAATTTACGAAAAAAGGGCCTTGCCCTAGGATATTACAATAAGCTCAAAAATCCAGCTAAAGATAAGAAAAATCTTATCTATATGATATAGATTAAACCTGTATATATATATATATATCAATATATGTGAGAGAGTACACTTGCTGAATATTTTAGTTCTCCTTTCTCTGTGTTTTTTTTTTCGAATGCTCTCTATTGGAGTATATCTCCTATCTCAAATATATAAGCAAACCTTTTCAAATAAAAAGAGATATCTATCAAACGGTTTGTGACTAAGTGGGTTGTAAATCAGGTGAACGTTGCCAACTGAGAGAAAGACTCAGTCTTTAAAACCACGTCAAATCGAAAATCCAGAGAGTCTGCTATTGAGTTGATTATGTATATAAAAGTATCTATATTGAAATATTTTGTGACTTAAATCCCAACTAGCACACTCACGTGGACAAGACACATGCTATAGGTCCTTTCCATATTTTAATATAATATTAAAATTAATAATTTAAAAAAGACACAAAGACTAACAATCTCCCACTTGTATTTTTTAAAAAATTTAAGATCATCGAGCAATGTATCATAAGACTGTGCATAAGTAAAGGTGTTTTTCAACTTGAACCTTTATGTAGTGATAGTACTTCCGATTATACTAGAGTAACCGTAGTTTTGAACTCTATCTCAGACAACACCACACATACAATCCTACTAAAGTGAAGTTCAAAAACCAGCACTTTACGGCCGTGTGCTTATATCCCAGTATAGGGAATGATCTAGAGAATTTTCCTAAAATTTCATAGGAAGTGACCTCACTTCCACATTCGCCTAGGTGAGTCTAACAAGAATATTCATGTAGCTAGATATCCCACTCCAAATGGAGTTTAGATCTCATTAAGAGTTATAAATAACTCAACCTTCTGTCCTTCAGGATGTCTTGTTTCGTAGGGATGGACTTGGAGTATTACCCCTATATATAGATATTAGCATGATTCCACTCATATCACTTCATGACTTGTTATTACCCTTTGAACCTATTTCTTGGGATCTTCAGTCTATAGGTTGGGTTACTATCACAAGTGGCTCAACTATCTAAGGGCTTTAGTCCCATCCCTTTCGAGGTTTTACAAACCTTCTCTCGTGCTAGTCCTTTCGTCAAAGGATCAGCCAAGTTCTCCCCAGACTGTACATATTCCACTTTTATAGCTCCAGAAGAGAGAAACTCTCTAATAGTGTTGTGTTTGCGACGTATTTGTCACTTCTTGCCGTTATAGTAACAGTTCTCAACTTTTGCAATAGTCGCGGTACTATCACAGTGGATTAGGACAGCTGGTATCGGTCTCTCCCATAAAGGGGTATCTGATAGCAGATTTCTCAGCCAACCTGCCTCTTCACTAGCTGTAGCTAGTGCTATCATCTCTGACTCCATAGTGGACTGAGCCAAAATAGTCTGTTTCTTAGACTTCCATGAAACTGCGCCTCCAGCAATACAAAAAATGTATCCACTAGTGGCCTTGGAGTCATCTGATAGGGTGTTCCAATCAGCATCGCTATATCCTTCAAGGACAGCGGGAAACTTCTGATAGTGTAATTTTAGGTTCATCGTCCTTTTTAGGTAACGCATGACCCTTTCAATAGCATGCCAATGCTCCATACTAGGTCTACTAGTAAACCTACATAGTACTCCAACAACATAAGCTATATCTGGCCTAGTGCAATCAGTAGCATAACGGAGGCTACCAATGATGCTCGCATACTTAGTTTGTCTAACACTATCACCAGTGTTCTTGAACAATTTTACACTAGGGTCATATGGAGTACATGCTGGTTTACAGTTAAAGTAATTATATTTCTTTAGAATCTTCTCAATGTAATGAAATTGATCTAAAGAAAGTCCCTTTTCGGACCTAGTAATATTAATTCCAAGAATTACACTAGCTTCTCCTAAATCTTTCATATTAAAGTTGGCTCATAAGAAAGATTTAACTTCATTAATGACATGAATATTTGATCCAAAAATAAGTAAGTCATCCACATATAAGAAAATAATAGTGCAAGTGTTGTTTTCAAATTTGTAATAAATACATTTATCACTTTCATTTATTTTAAAACCATTTGAGATGACTAAACTATCAAATTTATCATGCCATTGTTTAGGAGCTTGTTTCAAACCATAAAGAGATTTATCTAATTTACAAACTTTATTTTCTTGACCAAAAATAATAAAACTTTCAGGTTGGTCCATATAAATCTCTTATTCTAATTCACCATTTAAAAAACTGTTTTAACATCCATTTGGTGTACTACTAAATCATGAATAGCAGCTAAAGCAAATAGTACACAAATAGAAGTAAGTCTAGTGATAGGTGAATAAGTATCAAAGAAATCAATATTTTCTCTTTGTCTATAACCCTTGGCTACAAGACGTGCCTTATATTTATCTATCGTGCCATCGAGTTTCAATTTCTTTTTAAGAATCCATTTGCAATCTATTGTCTTACAACTAGGTGGAAGATCTACTAAGTGCCAAGTCTTATTTGATTCCAATGATTCCATTTCATCATTTATAGCTTCTTGCCATAAATCAGCATCTATAGAAGTCAAGGCTTCTTGGTGGGTGTTAGGATTCTCCTCTAAGTTGTAAGTATAAAAGTCGGTCCCAAAATCTTTCGCGATTCTGGCTCTTTTACTTTTTCTAGGTTCTAGTTCATATTCATTTGGTTATACTAATCTAGGCATATCATATGATGTTGGACCCCCACTATTTTTAAATTTAAAAGGAAATTTATTTTCGAAAAAAATCAACATCACTAGATTCAATTATAACATGATTCTTTAAGTCATAAAATCCATAAGCCTTACCATTAATAGCATAACGAATAAAAACACATTCATAAGCTCTACTAGCTAATTTGGACCTTTTAGGGTCTGGAATTCTAACATATGCCAAACAACCCCATATTCTAAAATAATCCACATTTGGTTTTCTTCTTTTCTAAATTTCATAAGGGGAAATATAAGTTTTAGAGTTAGAAACTCTATTTAATACATGACAAACAGTTAATAATATTTCCTTCAACCAATGAGAAGCTGTCCCTGAATTTAATAAAATAGCAACTACTAATTCAGTAAAAGTCCCATTTTTTCTTTCAGGTTTTCCATTCATTTCAGGGGAATACGGGGCAGTTTTCTCATGAATGATTCCATTAATTTAATATAAAGCAATAAATTCATCATAATCATATTCATGTCCTCTGTCACTACGAAATCTTTTAATTTTTCTATTAAACTTATTTTTAATCTCATTTAAGAAAATTTTGAACATGTCAATGGCTTCACTTTTATTTTTCATAAGATAAATAAATGAATAATTTGAGCTATCATCAATAAAACTAATAAAATACATTTTTCCATTTCTGGTTAAAATTCCTTCATATTCACAAATATCTAAATGAATTAATTCAAGAGGTTCAGATTCCCTAGTGACAGATTTATGTGGTATTTTAGTGATTTTTGCTTGGCTACAAAATTCACATTTTTCAAATTCATTTAAAGACAATTGTGGAATATATCCTAGACTACTCATATTTTTCACAAGCCTTTTATTCACATGACATAATCTAACATGCCAAACATTAAAAGAACACAACATGTAAGTAGAAGAAGAAATTTTATTAAAATCAACATTTAACTTAAACATGCCCTCAGTTGCATTACCCTTTTCAACAAACACTCCACTCTTAGTTAAAGTAAAAAGATCAGCCCCAATAGTTTGAGTAAAGCCAGCCTTGTTGAGAAGATAACCCGAAATAAGATTTTTGCTCATTTCTAGAGTGTGCAAGACATCCTTCAAAATGACAATCTTTCCAGAAGTAAACTTCAATTCAACCTCCCCAATACCAGCAACAGTAGTGGTGTGGGAATCACCCAATAGCACTTTCTTGTCCTTAGCTTCTAAATAGGATTTGAATATGTCACGGTCATAGCAAACATGGCGAGAGGCGCCAGTGTCTACCTACCACCCCTCGGATCCACCAACAATATTAACCTGGGAAATCATAGCAACGAGCTGCTCTTCGGCAAGATTTGCTTGGGGAGCAACTCGTCGTGGATTCCTACAGTTTTGAGCCATATGACCTGGTTTACCACAATTGTAGCAAACAAACTGTCCAACTTCATTTATTCCTGAGGGGGGTATATTCCTATTTTGATTTGGCTTCGGATTTCGATTCTTGTAGTTGCGGTTCTTGTTCTGATTCCAGTTTTGAAACTTCATGGTTTTTGCAGGTGGTTTCAGAACAACAAAGGTTTTGTTTTAAGAAAAATTTTGAGGTTCCAACAACAAGAACATGTTCTCTTAAATCTTGTTTTCTTGACTCCTTCTCAATACGAAGGCGAGTTATCAAACTTTTCAATGAAAATTCTTTGGTTTTGTGTCTCAAAATATTTTTGAAATCTTTCCAACTTGGGGGAAGCTTGTCAATAATGACAGCAACTTGAAACTGATCATTTAAATCCATGCCCTCATAAATTATCTCATGAGCAATTTGTTGCAGCTCATGGGATTGAGCTTCAATAGATTTGCCATCCGTCATTTGGTATTTCAAATAACGGCTGACTGCAAATTTCTTTGCTCCAGCTTCTTCACTGTCATATTTTTTCTGAAGGGCATCCCAAACTTTTTTCGCAGAATCACAGTTTGCATAATAATCATAAAGACTATCAGAGAGTCCATTCAAAATATAATTTTTCCAAAGAAAATCATTTTTATTCCAAATGTCAGACTCTCTGATTTGAGCAACAGTGGGATTTTCATAAACAGTGGGTTTTTCAGAAAGACAAAAAGATTGCAATTTTTTTGTAGTTAAGAAAAACATCATTTTCATCCTCCACCGTTTAAATTGAAGGCCCTCAAATTTAAAGGGTTTGTTGAAGTTAGGGGTAACAGAGAGCATTGAAGATTCTATGGCAGATATAAAAGCGTCTTAAAATTGTTGCTGCATAAACTGTAAAAGAACAATATTTCCAAATAACAGTAGCCTTTGACGTTTTTCTTGGGATGAGTCGCGGACTAAGTCGCTCTCTTTAAGACAATTCGCAGCTCTGCCCAAGTTGTGCAAGCAGTTCGGATGAAGGCCACGACGTCCCCAGGATAAAGCAGCCCAAAAATCGCCTCTGTCTGGAATTTTTCTTGCACGGAGGAAAACCGGAAAACCCACACCCTTTCAGAAATAGTTGCTCAAAAACCAATCAAAAATCTGATCTATATTGTAGATTAAACCTATATATGTATATATATATATCAGTATATGTGGGAGAGTACACTTGCTGAATATTTTAGTTCTCCTTTCTCTGTGTTTTTTTTTTCGAATGCTCTCTATTGGAGTATATCTCCTACTTCAAATATATAAGCAAACCTTTTTAAATAAAAAGAGATATCTGTCAAACGGTTTGTGACTAAGCGGGCTGTAAATCAGGTGAACGTTGCCAACTAAGAGAAAGACTTGGTCTATAAAACCACGTCAAATCGAAAATCCAGAGAGTCTGCTATTGAGTTGATTATGTATATAAAAGAATCTATATTGAAATATTTTGTGTGGCAGACAAAGAATATCTTGTGTTGGCCCAACTCAATATGACATATCACATTAGACTTAAATCCCAACTAGCACACTCATGTGGATAAGAGACATACTATAGGTCCTTTCCATATTTTAATATGATATTAAAATTAAAAATTTAAAAAAGACACAAAGACTAACACTAAGCATAGAGACAACATTTGATATTATTGGTCTATTTGCTGCATTTTCTTGAACACACAAAAGACCGACTTGAAAGGATCGCAACAGAATTTCACTTGTTGGACATGTTTCAACTAATTCTTGATCAATTATCTCTATACCTCTTCCTTCTTTCCACAAACCCCATGCATATATATATATATACAAAGTACGAACAAACATTGTGACAATATAGAGCTAATGAGAGGGAACAAAATAGATAGACATATAGCCTCACTATATACGTACATTTACTTACATATCCTATTGTGTTTAACTCATGGCCCTTTTCGATTAACCCTCGTTTTTGTGCATCACTGAGATCATTGATAGCTCCCGTTAACCGATCGATATAAGTGGGACAAAAGATATGATCCAGATAAATGGGACAAAGATACAATACCTCTAGATAACCGATTATCGCATCGTAGATAGCAGAATAAGGGGAGTGCAACAAGAACTAGCAAAGAAGCAAATGGACCACAGAAGATCAACCACAACTTCCGCTTCCTTGGTTGTCCCAGGGGTATATTAATGCCCAAACATATTTAGTTACGTAGTACACTCAGTATTGAGATGTATGTTCACACAAATATGTTCTGGACCATATATGATATATGATATATGCTACTCCGTATTAAGTGTATTATATGGTCAAAAGGGAATGAGAAAGCAAATAAATTAAACACATGAATAATTACACAAACCTCCCTTGAGGTGTGGTCTAATTACACAGACCTCCTTTATATTTTGAAAACTTACATAAACCTCCCTTAAGGTTTATAGTTGTTTAACACTGACCTCCCATTTATAAGTCAACTATGAGTTGACCAAACAAAATGTTAAATTTGTGGTTGAATTTCTTCAAAATAACTATGCAAGTTAGCCTTATTAGTAGATTAGAGATATTTCATATTAGTACATAAATGATTTCTTGTTAATTTATTTTTCTCCCTTCTTCTTCCTCCCTTCTTCTGTCTCTCAATAAAAAATAACTATTTCCAAATTTTAGAATCATCTTTCTAGTTTTTCTTTTCTCTCTCTAGTCTCCACTAAACACAATTTCACAAAACACTTTCTTTGCTTCACAGTCCCTTCAGTTTCTCAGAAAGTCCAAAAAGTAAGATTACCCATGTTTATATATATAAAGCAGACCCAAGAAATTGGAATTATGAAATTGAAAAATTGAAGAGTTTAAAGAAATACTTGAAGAAATTGCAGATCTTGAAATCGGAAGGAATTTGAAAACATTGAAAGATACTCTTCTTTAGTGGTATGGACACTTTAACCAAAATCTTTCTAATTAAAAAAACAATTTTATTTGAGGGTATAATAGTATATTCGCACACACTATCAATTCAGTTAGGGTTTTTTTAGGTGATAAAAGAGGTATGCGTAATTTTTTAAAATACGAGTGAGGTCCGTGTAATTAAACAATGATGTTTGTGTATTATCCCTAAAAAAATATTTACTATTGTTTAATGATTATTACTTCATGGACGTTACACAAACGTTATGGAGAACAGAGGTTCGTGTAATTTCCAATTCAAAATGTGAGGGAGGTTCATGTAATTAAGACAAACCACAGGAGAGGTTTGAGTAATTAACTGTAAAACGTATATCAAACGAAGAAGATCATGACCATGACTTTATGAACTTGCAGAGGAAGAAGCTTTATTTTGTATTCATTTGAAATAAAAGTGCATCCTTCCTCATGATATTGACTATTTGATGTGTGGAATGGATTACCTTTGGATCTAGAAGAACCAATACATACGGTGCTTTTCAAAGTTGAAGCAACAATCAAATTAGAATTTATATATGTAGTTTGAATCCAAATACTATACTGGTTATAGAAAATTATGTTATATGGTGTTGGATATATACATAATAAAAGATAATTATGTTATGTGGTATAGATAATGTTAGGTGATAAATAGATAATGTTAAGGGCTTACCATCCCGGCAATGGCACTGTTTCTAAGGTAAAAAAGATCTTCACCTAGAAAATGTTTAACCTTGCCATACAGTCTGTTCCATGAGCTAGAATTTTGTTGAGAAGCGTAGGCATTGCAGGAACTTGCAGTTAATATTTCCTTGCAGTTATTGAGACCCAAGGTGGTGGAGTTGTCCCAGTAGTAGTCCCAATCGCCGCTCATCTGTCCAACTTGTCTGAGTAAACGCATCTCCAACGCTGCATCTGGACGGCTCTGCCTTCATCATACACCACACGGTACTATTTTTTTCTTCTTCTTCCACTAGACCAGCATCACAATGCAGGACGTCACCTAGAGAGAACATGCTGTCTGGATTAGATGTAAATATGTTATTTTCCCCATATGAATCGTTCCTAATCAAACTAGGAGAGAAATGATTGCTATCTGGTTGTACTATAAGTGAAATAGATGTCTCTCTCGTTGGAGAAGTATCTTAGACTTATTATTTTAGAACCAAATTAAGGTGAAGTTGCTTTAAGTTATGTCCAGTAGTACTGCTCCAATAAAGAACCCCTCTTTGCCAGACTACAAGCTGCTTTGTGTTGTTTGGATCAATACCTAAAATGAAAGCCCCCAGGGTTGGAACTTTTTGACTTACCCATGAAGTGAGAAATTGCTCGCATCATATCAAATAATTAACCCCAACTTCATTCTTGGTAGCCATGTATCAGATGGGTAATCAAAACTTTGCCAGACAGTTGTCTCTCCATCTCTAAACACCAAATTTCCCAGAATCAAGAAGAGTCACACTTGTAGCAGAGGGTTTCCTGAATTCAAAGTGATAGATATCCCATTCTCGTCGTTGATCATCAGGTATCCATCTTGGGTGATACTTAAAAAAATGCCTAGAGTCGTCATATAGTGGATTGAATTTGACGCGGTTGGCAACCCAAACCATCTTCCTCTTCTCATCAATGTTCAAGTCAGAAATTTGCATGTATTGTATCCCCAAGTACCTCTGGAACAGCGAGTTATAGCGAAAGAACCGTAATTGAAAGAGTTTGTTGGAAGACTCCAAGGATCCATTTTCTGCCATAGACTGGTCAAATCTCAGTGTATCATTTGCAACATAGGAAATTGATCTTCCAACACAAAAAAAAAAATGAAGAACAAAGAGACACTTGAGCAGTTTTTGAGCCTTCTCATGCTATAACCAACCACTGCAATTTCCTTCCACTTGAACAGAATAAGGTACTTATGGCCATAGTTCATGCTTATTTGTGTGTAGACTAGTATTCCACTCACTCCAACTTCCTTCCTTGTCACACCCCAATTTTCAGACAACCAATTATTAGTCAAGAGAGAACCCTCAACCAATATCCAGCTGTCCAATCATCAAGGTGTTTGCAATAAATAACATCACACAGTCTGAACCAAAAAGAAATCATTACTAACATTAGCTAAAGCAACGGTCAACATCCCACCAAAAGCTCAAACCAAGATTTAAATCCAACTCCAAAAACTTAATAAGAATCTAAAAAAAAAACACTTCACTTAAACAATATCTTAAATTTTTAAATGGCCCACAATGCCAGAAATCTTATTTCTAAACTCTCTAAAGTGATAATAAAAAAAATGAATAAGGAAAACAGCACAAGACTCTGCATGCCCCCTGCTGCCAAGTACCACGATCTCCCTACTAGCCCTGCAAATTTTGATCGGCTACGCTCCAACAAGAACGCACCCGCGAGAAAAAAAAACTCACGGGTCAGTCACATGACTGGTATGAGTTAAACCACACACACATAGCTTCAGGATCACCCGTTGACCCTTTAACTACCACACAAAATATTAACTTGGGCAAGAGAGTAGTTCCACTTCACATATTGGGACGAGCGGTAGTTTCCCTTTATGTGGTGGCCATGCAGTTCTCACCCGAATTTAAATAAAATAATACTTACCTAACGTCCCATGGTGAGTCAAAACCTGCAAAATGTTAGTGGACCCACCATCCTGCAACCACAAGATTAATAACATCAAAATACTACAAGAATATGCAAAACTACTTGTACTAAGATATAGGAAGGATCATTATCACAATTTACTCACTACACGTCCCAATACAATGCATAAGAAAAGAACAACAATAAGGAAAACAACATTTTATATTCTTTAACCCATAGGAAATTTTACTAACAATGAATCTCTTATTTTTATGTACGATTCGTTATTCAATTTCCTAGGTTCACCACTTGGCTACCCTCCATGGTACACCCACACATATATCCCATGTGTGCCCGGACATACTACCAACATCCACTCTGGTGCCAGTTTGGTTGGGGTATCAACCAAACCAGGTATACACACAGAAGGCTAGTCAATATGCCTAGACGTCTAACAAATAAGCCGGGCATAAGGCTTAGGCCAGCTTGATCACGAAGCCACTGGCAAAAGGTACACTCAGCAAGTCGAGCTACCAAAAACAATATCACAACTGGGAGCGGTGAACACTAAGGAACTTGAAACTATTATGCATTTTCGGAATTATACAATTCAATCGGACCCAACGTTAATGATTATCACTTATTTCTTTTCATAGCTCAACATTATAGGAGAATTCATGTATCTCCAAATAATCTTCGTTAATTCATACGAACAATAATAAAAAAAAAAACACACAACGAATCATATTTCCTCAAATTCGTACATTTTAATATACTAAAAAAAACTGCTACTGAAATATTCAATTTCTGCCCAAACGGTGCAGAATCAGGAAAAATACCATTAGACGAAAAACGTGCAGAATCACGTTTTACATGAGACACGCGGACAGAATGTTCAAATACAAAGCCACGATTTTCTAATAATTTTCTAAAGTTTCTGCGACTGTGTGAATTACACAAAAACGAATTTCACATATATTTTCTAACAAACATTAATATTTTACCTATGGTTTTGATCAAACTAACGATTCATCTAACCCTTTCTAATACCCTAATGTCATGATCGCAAGGTCACACGAAGGGGAAATAAGTTATCTAAATTACTTCAACAATATCCATTACAAAGATTTTAACCCTAACAATTAAATTAAATGCGTACGTACTAATAAAGTTACTCCCATATACACATATACATACGTGTATATATATATATGAATACACAAAGTTTAACTCACCTCGTTCGATGAAAGAAAATCGACAGTAATGACGCTCCCGCGATTTCACGTGAGACCACGGACCCAAAACCCTTCTCTTTTCTTCTCCCTTTTCTTCTTCTTCCTTTTCTTCTCTCTCTCTCTCTCTCTCTCTCTCTCTCTCGGCGGCTGAGTATAAGGGAGAAGGGTTTCTCTTTTGGTCTATCTAACCTAATATTATATATCATTCCTAACTTAATATTATATTATATCATATATATAATACATACCACATATATTTATATATTAATAATACCACACACACATTATTATATAATATAAATATTATAACACACTCCACCAAACACACGCACACAAGCACTACTAATGTTCTCAATTTTTTTAAAAAATTCAATTGTATTTCATATGGTGTAAAACACTCACACAAATTTTCGTATATTACCCACATTAAAATTTTAAATAAAATCATAAAGATGCTAAATAAAATACTATAAACTATATAAAATAATTGGGATATTACATTATACACACCTCAAAGAAAATCTCGTCCCGAGATTTGGAACACGCATGAACACTACTCGAATAGCTCAGGATGCGATTTCCGAATCTTCTCCTCAAGTTCCCACGTAACATCATTAATTCTCTCACTCCATTGCACCTTCACAAGATTCACTATTTTCCTCCGCAAATACTTCACATCTCGATCAACGATAGTGATAGGTCGAACAACATATGTGAGGTCATCATTAATCTCAAGCTCTGTCGGACGAACAATCTGTGTAGGATCTTTCACACACTTCCTCAACATTGATACATGGAACACATTATGAATTGTCGCCAATGCCGGTGGCAATAGTACTCTATAGGCCAATTCTCCAACCTTTCCGACAATCTCATAAGGTCCCACAAACCTCGGGGCAAGCTTCCCTTTCTTACCAAAACGCATCACACCTCTCATTGGGGTTACCTTCAAGAACACAAAATCTCCAACTTCAAATTCCACACTCTTGCGCTTCCTATCCGCATAACTCTTTTGCCGACTCTGAGTAGTCTTAATCCTCTCTCTAATAATACTCACTTTCTCAGTAGTCTCCCGAACCATATCTGGACCCAAAACTGGTATGTCCCCTACTTCTGCCCAACACACTGGAGATCTACACGGCCTCCCATACAACGCTTCGAAAGGTGCCATTCCTATGCTAGAATGGTAACTGTTATTGTAAGCAAACTCTACCAATGACAAATGTTCTTCCCAACTACCACCGAGATCGAGAACACAAGCCCTCAACATATCCTCAAGAATCTGGTTAACCCTCTCAGTCTGCCCATCGGTCTGAGGGTGATAAGCAGTACTAAGGTCTAACCGGGTCCCCATCGCCCTTTGAAAACTCTCCCAAAACTCTGCCACAAATAACGAATCTCGATCCGACACAATCGAGACTGGAGTCCCATGCAAACGTACTATCTCCCGAATATACAACTGTGCCAACTTGTCTGTCGTCCGGTGCACACTCACTGGAATAAAGTGTGCCGACTTAGTTAGCCTATCCACAATCACCCAAATTGACTCATTTCCCTTCTTGGATCTCGGCAAACCATCCACAAAATCCATAGAGATACACTCCCATTTCCACACAGGTATTTCTAAAGGTTTCAACAAGCCAGACGGTCTCTGATGTTCCGCCTTAACCTGCTGACACACCATACACTTAGAAACATATTCTCCAACATCTCTCTTCATACCTTCCCACCAAAAGGTTCTTTTCAGGTCGTGATACATCTTAGTCCCGCCAGGATGTATAGTGTATCGAGATCGATGTGCCTCATCAAGTACTTCCTTCTTCAACTCTTCACTATCCGGTATACAGAGTCTTCCTTGAAAACATAAACTTCCCTCTATATCCACGGACCAATCCATCGGACACTCATCGAGCAAATCCACTACCAAGTCATTGAGACGGTTAACTAAAATTGTATCTAACCTCTGCATCTGTCGAACTTTCCCTATTATAGTCGGTTGGACAACCAAACTCCCAATATATGCTTTCTCACCTTCACGTCCTGGTTGAATATCATGAGATGCTAACACTTCAAGAGACTTCCACTCCCTAACCATCAAAGAAGCTATCACACTATTTTTCCGACTCAGGGCATCGGCCACTACATTTCCCTTACCCGGATGGTACAGAATCTCAAAGTCGTAACTACTGATGAACTCAACCCATCTCTGTTGTCTCATATTCAGTTCCTTTTGTGAAAACAAGTACTTGAGACTCTTATGATCTGTGTACAACTCAAATCTCTCCCCAAATAAATAATGCCTCCACACTTTCAGTGCAAACACAACAGCTGCCAACTCTAAGTCATGAGTGGGATACCTCCTCTCATGTGGCCTCAACTGTCTAGAAGCATACGAAACAACCTTCCCTTCTTGCATCAAGACACAACCCAAACCAGTCCCACTAGCATCTGTGAACACTACAAGCTTCCCTCCTTCCGTTGGGATAGTCAACACTGGCGCGGTGGTCAACCGCTGCTTCAACTCCTGAAACGCTTGCTCACAATCATCTGTCCACACAAACTTCACATTTTTACGAGTCAACTTCGTCATTGGAGCTGCTATGAGAGAAAACTTCTCAATGAACCTCCTGTAATAACCTGCTAATCCCAAGAAACTCTTCACCTCTGTCGGGTTAGAAGGTTGTGCCCAGTCTTGCACTGCTGCGACTTTTTCAGGATCTACTGATATTCCCTCAGCTGAAATAACATGACCTAAAAATCTTACTGCGGTCTCCCAAAAATGACACTTACTGAACTTGGCATACAATTGATGCTCTCGAAGTATCTGCAACACCACTTTCAAATGCTCTCTATGCTCCTCCTGAGTCCGTGAATAAACCAAAATGTCATCTATGAAGACAATGACAAAACGGTCTAAATACGGCCTGAACACCCTATTCATCAAATCCATAAAGAATGCTGGAGCGTTGGTCAAACCAAATGGCATCACTGGAAATTCATACAACCCATACCGAGTACGGAAAGCTGTACGGGGGATGCTCTCTTCCACCACTCCCATCTGGTGATACCCAGTCCTCAAATCAAGCTGTGAAAAGACCGATGCTCCCTTCAATTGATCAAGAAGGTCGTCAATCCTGGGCAAAGGATACTTGTTCTTGATTGTCACCTTATTCAACTCCCTGTAGTCTATACACATACGAAGACTACCGTCCTTCTTGGATACAAATATCGCCGGAGCTCCCCACGGTGAGTTACTAGGACGTATGAACCTGATTCATACACACCTCAAAAGAATTACACTGCTAGAAATAAAGATCAACTAAGAAGAAAAATGAATCTATCATAAAGAAATAATTAACGCACCCTTTCTGAAGCATTTCATCCAATTGCTTCTTCATCTCTCCCAACTCCTTGGGCGCCATACGATATGCTGCCTTAGAAATTGGTGCAGACCCCGGTACAAGATCAATCCGGAATTCCACCTCTCTCTTAGGCGGCAGTCCAGGGATCTCCTGAAAAACATCCTCAAAGTCGCATACCACTTCCACATCACTAATATCCTTCTTCGGTATCTCCACCGAATATAGGAAACTAGACATAACCAATTCTCCACTATCTGGATACGTATGAGAGAAACGAGGTAATCCTGGGGTATCTATATGAATGGTCCTCTTAGCACAATCAAGGATAACATGGTTCTCCCTAAGCCAATCCATCCCCAAAATAATGGAAAACCCTTCAAACCCCAATACAATCAAATTAACGAGGAAAGTCCTATCCCCAAAGTCTATCACAAAATCTTTACAATGCTCATGTAGAGTAACTGAACCCCCTAGAGGTGTTCCTACGCTCACAGGAACAAGTAAAGGCGTAACAGGAATACTCTCTCTCAAAACAAACTGACGAGAAATAAAAGAGTGGGATGCACCCGAATCAAACAAAACACGAACATCGGAATGAAAAAGTTTAAGGCTACCTTGCACATTCTCATTGCCTGGCATCACTGCAAATGCCCTGGCTGGTGCTGCTTGACCCTGTCTCGCGGCCTGCTTATTCCTAGGAGGGTGAGGACATTCCCTAGCAATATGCCCAGGTAACTGACAATTGAAACACACTTTAGGAGCTACAACCATCTCTCCTCTTACTGGTGGTGCTCCAATCTGAGGCACTGGTGGACGGAAACCAATCTGTGGCTGCGGGGCCTGCTGACGTTGACCCTGGAAACCCTGATTATGCTGACCACCCTGACCATTCCACTGCTGGTTCTGCTGCCTGAAGTTCCCCTGATTTCCTGGGAACCGTTGACCGCCATACCCTTATCTTTGATACTGTTGACCTCTCCACCCCTGATCATAAGGCTTAAATCTGTTCCCATTACGTCCTGTATCTTTTTGCTGAGTTTGAGGCCGAGTGTCTCTAGAATTCTCATTGGTCTTCGCCCTTGCTGACCTCTCAGCCTGGAATTTCTGCTCCTTCCGCTCGAACTTCAAGGCCAAATCCACCACTTTGTTGAAAGGCTCACTCTCTGCAGATAACACTGCCTTGGACAAGTGATGTCCCAATCCATCAATAAATTTCTCATTTTTCTTCTCCTCTGTAGCAATCAGATGAGTAGCATACTGAGATAGCTCGTTGAACTTCTTCACATACTCCCACACAGTCATAGAACCCTGAGTGAGGTCTTGAAATTCCCTAGCCAATTGTGACTTCACTGCACTGGGAATGAAATTCTCCTCAAATAAAACTTTAAACTCTTCCCACGTCATCTCCGCCACGTCATAAGTAGTCCTCAATGATTCCCACCAAAGCAACGCTGCACCCTCAAGCTGTTGAGATGCCAACTCCTGTTTCTGCACCTCTGTGACCTGCATCCTCTCGAACACGAACTCACACTTTCGTATCCAAGCATCTCCTGCTAACGGACCCTTTTCCCCATCGAATGTTCGGCCGCCAATAGAAACAAAATCCTTGTTCCTTTTAGCAAACGGGTCACCCTGGTTCCCTTGTTGATTGTTCTGCACAGCTTGGAGAATTTGGTTCATCATAGCCCCCACGTCAACCTGAACTAAGTTGGGATTTCCTGCCCCAGCTCCTCCAGAACTCTCACCACCTTCAGTCTGAGCTCCACGACGGGTATTGTAGCCTCCAGCCATAACCTTCATAAGACAACCACACATACATAAATATCTGAAACAAACTCGTTCATAGTAATTAACAACCCATTCACCACATTCCGAAGATCACCTAGACACTCTCTAGTCTAGGGCAACCATGAGCTCTGATACCAAACTGTCACACCCCAATTTTCAGACAACCAATTATTAGTCAAGAGAGAACCCTCAACCAATATCCAGCTGTCCAATCATCAAGGTGTTTGCAATAATAACATCACACAGTCTGAACCAAAAAGAAATCATTACTAACATTAGCTAAAGCAACGGTCAACATCCCACCAAAAGTTCAAACCAAGATTTAAATCCAACTCCAAAAACTTAATAAGAATCTAAAAAAAAAAACACTTCACTTAAACAATATCTTAAATTGTTAAATGGCCCACAATGCCAGAAATCTTATTTCTAAACTCTCTAAAGTGATAATAAAAAAAATGAATAAGGAAAACAGCACAAGACTCCGCATGCCCCCTGCTGCCAAGTACCACGATCTCCCTACTAGCCCTGCAAATTTTGATCGGCTACGCTCCAACAAGAACGCACCCGCGAGAAAAAAAAACTCACGGGTCAGTCACATGACTGGTATGAGTTAAACCACACACACATAGCTTCAGGATCACCCGTTGACCCTTTAACTACCACACAAAATATTAACTTGGGCAAGAGAGTAGTTCCACTTCACATATTGGGACGAGCGGTAGTTTCCCTTTATGTGGTGGCCATGCAGTTCTCACCCGAATTTAAATAAAATAATACTTACCTAACGTCCCATGGTGAGTCAAAACCTGCAAAATGTTAGTGGACCCACCATCCTGCAACCACAAGATTAATAACATCAAAATACTACAAGAATATGCAAAACTACTTGTACTAAGATATAGGAAGGATCATTATCACAATTTACTCACTACACGTCCCAATACAATGCATAAGAAAAGAACAACAATAAGGAAAACAACATTTTATATTCTTTAACCCATAGGAAATTTTACTAACAATGAATCTCTTATTTTTATGTACGATTCGTTATTCAATTTCCTAGGTTCACCACTTGGCTACCCTCCATGGTACACCCACACATATATCCCATGTGTGCCCGGACATACTACCAACATCCACTCTGGTCCCAGTTTGGTTGGGGTATCAACCAAACCAGGTATACACACAGAAGGCTAGTCAATATGCCTAGACGTCTAACAAATAAGCCGGGCATAAGGCTTAGGCCAGCTTGATCACGAAGCCACTGGCAAAAGGTACACTCAGCAAGTCGAGCTACCAAAAACAATATCACAACTGGGAGCGGTGAACACTAAGGAACTTGAAACTATTATGCATTTTCGGAATTATACAATTCAATCGGACCCAACGTTAATGATTATCACTTATTTCTTTTCATAGCTCAACATTATAGGAGAATTCATGTATCTCCAAATAATCTTCGTTAATTCATACGAACAATAATAAAAAAAAAAACACACAACGAATCATATTTCCTCAAATTCGTACATTTTAATATACTAAAAAAAACTGCTACTGAAATATTCAATTTCTGCCCAAACGGTGCAGAATCAGGAAAAATACCATTAGACGAAAAACGTGCAGAATCACGTTTTACATGAGACACGCGGACAGAATGTTCAAATACAAAGCCACGATTTTCTAATAATTTTCTAAAGTTTCTGCGACTGTGTGAATTACACAAAAACGAATTTCACATATATTTTCTAACAAACATTAATATTTTACCTATGGTTTTGATCAAACTAACGATTCATCTAACCCTTTCTAATACCCTAATGTCATGATCGCAAGGTCACACGAAGGGGAAATAAGTTATCTAAATTACTTCAACAATATCCATTACAAAGATTTTAACCCTAACAATTAAATTAAATGCGTACGTACTAATAAAGTTACTCCCATATACACATATACATACGTGTATATATATATATGAATACACAAAGTTTAACTCACCTCGTTCGATGAAAGAAAATCGACAGTAATGACGCTCCCGCGATTTCACGTGAGACCACGGACCCAAAACCCTTCTCTTTTCTTCTCCCTTTTCTTCTTCTTCCTTTTCTTCTCTCTCTCTCTCTCTCTCTCTCTCTCTCTCTCTCTCTGCGGCTGAGTATAAGGGAGAAGGGTTTCTCTTTTGGTCTATCTAACCTAATATTATATATCATTCCTAACTTAATATTATATTATATCATATATATAATACATACCACATATATTTATATATTAATAATACCACACACACATTATTATATAATATAAATATTATAACACACTCCACCAAACACACGCACACAAGCACTACTAATGTTCTCAATTTTTTTAAAAAATTCAATTGTATTTCATATGGTGTAAAACACTCACACAAATTTTCGTATATTACCCACATTAAAATTTTAAATAAAATCATAAAGATGCTAAATAAAATACTATAAACTATATAAAATAATTGGGATATTACATTCCTCTTACCATTAATGTTTTATATTAAGGACGGTCTAAATTTTCAACCTTTGCACCCAAAAAGCAAAGAAAGTTGCTAAATTCCATAGAAATCAGTATAAGACAAGAAAAGGAAAAAGAAAATAGATATATATTAATTATATCAGTAAAGGTGCATCTTCCAAGATTTACAGTTGATTTTCAATCGAATTCATGAAGACACTCAATTTGACCAGCCATGTTTAGTGGTCTTGGAACCGAATGTTTTATGAATTTCTTTCTCTTTTTTACTTTCTTTAACCAGATGTTCGAGAAGTTGATTCACGAGTGTAAGAAATTTGTGGGTCTATTAGTTGTAACCACATATATTGGACCGGGTCCAATGGCCTTGGCTTTGGAAACCTAAGTTGTGTGCCTATATATATGCATATTACACATGCTAGGGTTTTGTTGAATGAGATACACACATTCAACATCCTCTCTTTCTCTCCCTCTCTCTCTCCCTTACGGCTTTCTCTCTCTATAGCACATCACCAATGGGGCTTGGGATTTAGCGCGTGATATGCACGAGGACCGCTCTAGTAGTAATCTTCACGACCTATGCGGAGCATAAAAGAGTACACAGAGGCTACATAGAGCAGTAGTTCGTGGGTGAAGACACCGGACTCGTAACAACACCGTTCGGCGATCCGTTGGGTTATTCCGCTAGGTAAGTGACCTAAACCCGACTAGTATGCTTGCGTGCATATATTATCTACATTGGTATCAGAGCCTTTAGGTTGTTGATTCGCCCGTATGTCGCCCAAAATGAATCTGCCATTTAAGCTTATTGAAGCTTTTACTTTAAATCTCCAAATCAATTTTCAAGTGGATCTAATATTAAACTCCAATAGAGGTCCAAAATTTTTAATATGATTGTGTCCCATAAGGGTTCCCTCAAAGTGTGTTGATCGCAAAAGTTAGTTCAGTTCAATAATTGAACTGAGTCCCATCAGTGACTATGAGTTCCTTGGGCGCGGATCAGAGTTGTGCAGCCTCTACGGCTTTGTTTGGCCGGACAAATTTTTTAGTTGGATTCTAAAACACTAGACAATAACATGGAGTATGAGGCACAGCCAAACAACGCCTAAGAAGCCTGCGTGTAAACCTTGCAATATATCACATCATGTGGTCCTTGTATTTTTGATGCACTGTGACCAAGTATTGCACACGTAGTGCATTGGAACACAGGGGTTGTTCATAAGTACTGTTATTGTGGTGGGTACCTTTATTCATTGTGGTTACCTAGAGAATGATTCTTATATATGATGGCCATTGGCCTACAATTTTTATGTATTTTTATATATTAAAAATGAGTTTTAAAATAGTTTTAAAATTCATGAAAATTCAGAAAAATAATATTTTTGAAATATTATATTTTTTTTTCAGTATTGTGTGTACTGTGTGGGACCCTAGAGCATAAAAAGATTTGTTATGTGCATGTTTTAAATTGTTTATAATATCCAAAACTGTAATTTTTTAAATTAATATGCAGTGTAGCACACTGTAAGGGACTCTAAGATAATTTTTGTGTAAATTATCATGTATTTTTAATATTTTAGAGCATGTAATTTATGCTTTTGGGCATTTATTTAATTACATAACCAATTAAAGTTGTTAATTCTTGAATTAAATGTCTAGTGTGTTTTGTACACTGATTGGTGACTTGAGAAAATTTTATGAATTATCTCATTTTTGTTTTGGTATTTTAGAGCATAAAATTTATGCTTATGGACATTTATTTAATTGCTTAAAATAGCCAAAATAGAAATTTTTAAAATTAATATCGGGTGTTTGGAACACCATATTAGACCACTAAAAATCTTTGGAGAACAAAATTCTCAAAATTTGTGTATTTTTGGGAATTTGTTGCTTGACACGACTAAAAAGTTGTGCGCTCTTGTGCAACACCCAAGTGTAGGTGATCGTGCAAGTAATATAGTACTGGAAGTCCAGGTCGATCCCACAGGGAAGGAATAGGAAGAATGTATACTAAGTTATAACCTAAAGAAAAAGAAAATAAGGATGAATGATTGGAGGTTCTAATGAATCCTACTAAATTAAATTAAACTAAATAATAAACTAAACATAAGGAAACATAATAATTAAACAGCTAAAATAAAGGTGTTGGAAACACGTGAATCCACATCAATCCTAACCATCTACCATGCACATTCATTAACGTTCTATGGAGTTCATTCCTTTTCAGCATTCCGTATTTTTCTAAAGATATAGACTCAGTAGCCCTTTCATGACCGGGACTACATCATCACATTTGAGTAAAATACATGGAAGACGGTTTAAAACAATGGTAATTACTTGCACTATAAATGGTGTTAGCATTCAAAGTGGTTTTCAAAAGTCATTGAAGAAAAGGCCTTAAGGCTTTAAGTTCTAAAAACTGTTGTGACAAACTGAGCTTATAGGGACAATTTGATGACAGATTTCTAAAACAGAAAGTCATGGAATACTTAAAAGAATCATCTCAAAAATCAACAAGTTCGATCGATCGAAGCGCTCTCGATCGATCGGACAGTCTCATCCTTCAATCGATCGAAAGGTCTTCGATCGCTTGACTATCTCTAGTTCGATCGATCGAAATACCTTCGATCGATCGAGCCCAGGATTTCTAAAGATTGCATGGCAGAGGTTGGGAATCAATGTTTCATCACATATTCCCAACTTCTAAACTACGAAAACATGATTAAACTAGTGCAGGAATAGAAAAACATAACAATCATTAACATCTAAACTAATAAACAATCAAATAGAGATAAAGGAACATAAAAACCTGGAATAAACCTGAATAGAACTTGTAATCAACATCAATCTTGAGTAATCTTCAGTATATTAATGAAAAAGATGAAGAAGAATATGAATCTAACCTAACCTACTCCTAATCTAACCCTAAAACTACCCTAAACTGCTGTTCTGTGCGTTCTGGAGCGTCCTCCCTTCGTCTGGCGTCAAAACGACGTATATATAGGGTTCCCACAGAGTTTACGCAACTTTTGGGTGAAAATAGAGTTCGATCGATCGAGCTCAGTTCGATCGATCGAAGGTTCGATCGATTGAACTCTCTTCAATCGCTTGAACTCTCAGATTTTGACAGCACTGCACCCCGATGGGAGAATGGCCATAACTTTTTACTCGGACCTCGGATTGACCTCCCGTTTGCGGCCACGCGATCGTAACTCAAAGATCTACATTTCTTGTCTCTGGGAAAATCTTCCAAATCTGAAGTCATCATTGTCAAAATTGCCATTTTCTCAGCTGCTTCTGTTGTTCTATCCACCAGAATCACTTTCTTTAGCTCCACTTCATTGATTTACATCCTAATACCTATAAAACCATGCAAAAACATATAGTTTAGCATTAACACAATAAAAAGAACATTGTTATTAGAATGAACCTAAATGTAGGGACTTTGGGGATAAAGTATGCATAAAATACTACGTAATACACTAGAAATATGCACTTTTCACCACGAATCACACCCCCCAACTAGCTCGTTGCTAGTCCCTAGCAATGAAGCGAACTGCAACAGTGTTTATTTAAACTCTAGAAATTAAAAACAAAATAAAGTAAAAATCCTAAATCACTTTCGCAGGAATCGCGATTGCATTTAGCGTATGCAACAAGCCTTTAAACCTCTAGGTTCCCCCTAGTGGACGAGTGTTGTCTCGTGAGGGTTTGCAGTGAATCTACCCACAAAATTCATGTTTATGGTAATGGTTCTCATTTAAATATTTTCAAGGAATTTTCCTCTCATTAACAATATAGTTAAGCTCAACAATCTCATGAAACTCTCTAGTATGCCATAGCCATGCAACACACACATTACAGTTAATCTACTATCAAAGTCATTAGAATGTTCCATACCTATTAATCTTCAAGTGTGTGTGTGAATGGACAACCAAAATACAAAACTTTAATTTCAAAGCTTGCATAACCTAAGACACTATCAAGACGTTCATTTTGACTCAACTCTCACCGGGATTACACTCTTAAGATGAAATCACTCTGAATTAGGTGTAATAATTATCACTCATGATATGGAAGCTGTAAAGAGTAATTGTAAATGGAATCTAATGCTTCTCATATCTAAATAGAAAAACGGAAATTTTAGTGCATAAAGTCTCATGAAAGGATACTTTTCACTAGAAGAGCGAGATACCGCGGAGAACTCTCTCATTACCTTAACTTCAAATCCAATTTACCTAGCATCATTAGGACTTTGAAAAAGAGGTATTAAGTGAAAGAAGAACGAGGCTCGTGATATTCAATTGGGTCAAAGGATGTGATTGGAATGTCTACTATAACTTTTCAAACTTCCCACATCTCCAATCTCTCTCTTCTTCTTTTCTTTTATTTATTTTTTTCACACTCTTCTTTTCATTCCTTTTTTTCTTTTTTCACAACCATTGGCATTTTTTTTTTCTTTTCATGCTTTTTTTTTCTTTTATTTTATTTTCTTTTTCTTTTCTTTTTTTTTTCATTTTTTTTTCTGCCAACTTTTCCTTATTCACACAACCAAACTTCTTGTCAATGCAACACATCCCGATCACACCTAAATAAAGAACTGATGCTTGAACTCCTAATTTGGAGTTAGGTATAGACTGTAGGATTGTGAGGACAAGGCAATTATGATAAGCTCAAGAGGTGAAGTAAAGGAATAGCATAGAGGTAGGCCAAGGCTGTATTATCCATGTATGGTCAAAAGATGGCCTAAATCATCTTCTAAGTTAATAGGATAATTCATTTCAGCAAATTCAAGAGCTCTAAAGTTTGGTAAATCCTGAACGTTCTCTTCTAGTGATCAGTCAAAATGAAGAAGAAAAATGAGACTTTCAACGAATTAATACGCTTTTCAAAAAGTAAGAGTAATTTTATAAAACCCTCAAAAACAAAGAATGGCACAAAAGCTCACTTGGGTTATTAGTCTCCACTACAGTCTTTCAAGACACTTAAACTATGCTTACTAATCCATTTTAGCTAAGTACAAGGTTGTCACAACGTGCTCAAAGTTGTTTAAAGATCAAAAGGCATAAAACATACTATAACTAAGATAGTAAACAAACTATCATAGTGTATCACATACTAATAACATATAGAAAATAACACTAATGCATCATAACTAACTACATTAACTAAGAGAGAAATACAAGAACCATTTTATTATCTTTAAAAAAAAAAAAAAATAAATAAAAATTTTAAATTTTTGCAGATTTTAATTTACTGAGTTACATGTTGCTAAGCAGGTATATGACACTAAAGTACAACAAAAAAATATGAGGCATGCAATGACTCACTCCCCCCAACTAAAACTAGACATTGTCCTCAATGTTCTAAACTAAGCACATGGACATGTAAAGTAAAGCGAGAGAAGGAAGGATGTTACCTCGAGGCATTAATATCCAATTTTTTTTCAACTTACCTGCAAAATCATTAGTAGCAACAAGAAAAATAGAGAATATAATAGAACTACTCAGTTAACTAAATTCGGTTAATCAAGGTTTTTATCATAAATTAATAACCGAAATTTTTGAGGATCTTCCCAGTGAAATAATTTAACAATGACAAGACTTTTGAGATCCTCATAAAAATGCAACTCCCCCCAACTAATGTCGGGCTCAAGGTCAGAGGAGATGATGCAAAACCAATGGCTTCCAAATTTGTTGGGCATAGTTATAAGAGGAATACCACACTTTGTAGGAATTATATGCAAGAAACGATCTTTGGTGTTGGTATTTCCTATAACAGCCTCTATTTTAATACTAAAAACGGGGGGAGGCCATGGTTTAATAAAAGGGGCAGGGTCGAAGTGATGTTCTAATGAAGCTTCACCACCCTCCGCTTGTCCTAGAACAGAATCTATGGAGATATGATCATATGAATGAGATTTCTGTTCTATGCACATGGTTTTGGACTGAACTTGGATAAAGCTATCTATTTGGGCCTCAATGTCATACTCACTCAAGAAGGTCAAGCAGTCTAGAAGATTACTAGCTTCTTGTTGAATTTTAAGATCATCTAAAGTGGGCCCAATATTTTCCAAGTCTTCTCTCAAAGAATTTTGAAAGTTAAAATTTTGTGAAGAACATGTGCTAGTATCCTTACCATCCTCTTCTACAACACATTCTATTTGTTCATTAATGGGGTACACATGATTCTCAAGCTCAGGATGAGAGTTTTGATTAATAGAGAGGATAGGTGATGGGCATCTTGGTGACACCACCTCTTCGGCCGAAAGAGGTGAGGGTTCATGAATATCACATGAATCTAAATCAAATTTAGACTTTTCAATAACGTCCTCCCTAGGGTCACTATCAAAGGTAGGGATATAGTCAACAGGGGACTCATCCTTTCCTAATTGCGTGCAGTCACCTAAACTCTCATCATCTTTTAAGACCTCATTCTCATCCTCGCAACTCTCCTCACTATATGTGTCATCTATTGAAGTACTCTGGACAAAGAGATTGTGCAACTTTATCAAGGCAGTGAAGGAGTTAATGTCTGGGGTTGTATGTTGAGGAGAAGATGGTTCTACAACTTCATGCTCAATGGTTTGGTTTTGGAGTTCTTGTTGGGTTATCACTTTCTCAAATGAGTTGTTAACCTCACTCGGTATGAACCCATCATTGTCCTCTAATTCCATTCCATTGTTTGTGTCTTGAAATTCAGGTTGTAGCATTGAAGGACTGGTATAGTCTTCTGAAGGTTGGCTATCAAATGCTTGTTGATATCTAGCTCCTAATTTATCAATTGCACTCTCTAGCCTTTTCATTTCACTAAGCAGCAATTCTAACATACCATTATCCTCAGCTTGGTTATTCTCCTCATTATAACAATATGAAGTTTCACCCCATTGTTGTTGGTAATAGTCCCCTTCCCATTGGGTTTGTGTGCAAGACTCCCCAGAAGGAAAGTCTTGGTGCATTTGGTAATCGTGGGAACTACTACTATATCCTACACTATCATTTTGGTTATATCCCCATTGTGATTGATAGAACTCTCCAGGTGGAGGTTCTTGATACGTTTGATAACATGGGGGACTAACATGATGGTTTTCCCATTGTGGTGATTGGTAGCACTCAGGTTGATAATGTGCATCATATGTGGGTGCTTGCCAACTCGGGGTATAGTTCTCATTACCTAATGTGTACCCATTCGTGGTATTTGTGTTGTATGGAGGGTAATATGGATAAGACATGTTTACCCAAAATATTTAAACAAAAGAAATTTTTTTTTTTTTTTTTTTCTTGTGAGAGAAAAAGTCCAATGATTTTTTTTTTCTTTTTTTTTTTTTTTTTTTTTTTTTTTAAGAAAGAAAAATTGGAAATGACTTAGTAAAATCCTAACCTAGTTGCCTTCCCCGGCAACGGCGCCAAAAACTTGACACGACTAAAAAGTTGTGCGCTCTTGTGCAACACCCAAGTGTAGGTGATCGTGCAAGTAATATAGTACTGGAAGTCCAGGTCGATCCCACAGGGAAGGAATAGGAAGAATGTATACTAAGTTATAACCTAAAGAAAAAGAAAATAAGGATGAATGATTGGAGGTTCTAATGAATCCTACTAAATTAAATTAAACTAAATAATAAACTAAACATAAGGAAACATAATAATTAAACAGCTAAAATAAAGGTGTTGGAAACACGTGAATCCACATCAATCCTAACCATCTACCATGCACATTCATTAACGTTCTATGGAGTTCATTCCTTTTCAGCATTCCGTATTTTTCTAAAGATATAGACTCAGTAGCCCTTTCATGACCGGGACTACATCATCACATTTGAGTAAAATACATGGAAGACGGTTTAAAACAATGGTAATTACTTGCACTATAAATGGTGTTAGCATTCAAAGTGGTTTTCAAAAGTCATTGAAGAAAAGGCCTTAAGGCTTTAAGTTCTAAAAACTGTTGTGACAAACTGAGCTTATAGGGACAATTTGATGACAGATTTCTAAAACAGAAAGTCATGGAATACTTAAAAGAATCATCTCAAAAATCAACAAGTTCGATCGATCGAAGCGCTCTCGATCGATCGGACAGTCTCATCCTTCAATCGATCGAAAGGTCTTCGATCGCTTGACTATCTCTAGTTCGATCGATCGAAATACCTTCGATCGATCGAGCCCAGGATTTCTAAAGATTGCATGGCAGAGGTTGGGAATCAATGTTTCATCACATATTCCCAACTTCTAAACTACGAAAACATGATTAAACTAGTGCAGGAATAGAAAAACATAACAATCATTAACATCTAAACTAATAAACAATCAAATAGAGATAAAGGAACATAAAAACCTGGAATAAACCTGAATAGAACTTGTAATCAACATCAATCTTGAGTAATCTTCAGTATATTAATGAAAAAGATGAAGAAGAATATGAATCTAACCTAACCTACTCCTAATCTAACCCTAAAACTACCCTAAACTGCTGTTCTGTGCGTTCTGGAGCGTCCTCCCTTCGTCTGGCGTCAAAACGACGTATATATAGGGTTCCCACAGAGTTTACGCAACTTTTGGGTGAAAATAGAGTTCGATCGATCGAGCTCAGTTCGATCGATCGAAGGTTCGATCGATTGAACTCTCTTCAATCGCTTGAACTCTCAGATTTTGACAGCACTGCACCCCGATGGGAGAATGGCCATAACTTTTTACTCGGACCTCGGATTGACCTCCCGTTTGCGGCCACGCGATCGTAACTCAAAGATCTACATTTCTTGTCTCTGGGAAAATCTTCCAAATCTGAAGTCATCATTGTCAAAATTGCCATTTTCTCAGCTGCTTCTGTTGTTCTATCCACCAGAATCACTTTCTTTAGCTCCACTTCATTGATTTACATCCTAATACCTATAAAACCATGCAAAAACATATAGTTTAGCATTAACACAATAAAAAGAACATTGTTATTAGAATGAACCTAAATGTAGGGACTTTGGGGATAAAGTATGCATAAAATACTACGTAATACACTAGAAATATGCACTTTTCACCACGAATCATTGCTCATAGTTAATTTTGTTTAACTAGATCAATTTATTGTGTTAAATTGATTCAAAATATTTTTGGGCCTTGATAAATTTTGGAAAATTCTTTATAATGAAAAGTCAGTTTTTTAGTTATTTAATTTTTTCGATGAAGTTTTTAAAATTAATTTGTTAATTTAAAAGCCCTTAATGAATTGGTTTTAAAATATGTTTTAAGACCGCAAATTGTGTTAAAATTAGTGAAAAATCAAAATATGTTTTAAGACCGAAAATTGTGTTAAAATTAGTGAAAAATTCAGGATTTTTCATTGATTTTACTTTAGCTTATGGGAGCTATCCAGGCTGTGCAATAATTATTTTATTGCATATTTTATTATTTTTAGAGTCTCGTTGCATTATTGGTAATGTTTATATTACTGCTGTTTGTGATTGGATGACCCGAGACCTCTAATCCTCCTCCTTAAATGGTGTGATGGATTAGTCTATTAATTTTTAAATAGAACACATGAGTGCTTGGTGTATGTGATTAATGCATTAATCTGGATTAATGAATGGACAATTAATTGACAATTTATGGAGCTTGTGTCCTCACGATGTATGTTTAAGGCTGTTCTTGTATATGTTTATGAACAAAACATCCCTATTTTTTATGGGCTATAAATGTAATGTGAGGATGAGGGTTTTATTTCTTGTATAGGAAAAGTCTACTTGTAAAGGGATGGTTTTCTTTGTTCATAAATCATACACTTGAATTACCTTAACATGAGCTCTAAGTTGTCAATTCGGATCCACGTGGAGTCTATGCGCACTTTTGTTGTATGGCTCACTTTTATATCTTGTGGATGATCTTAGATAGGTAATTGTACCATCTAATTGATGTTTGTTTAGAAAAATTAATTATAACAGGTTTTCCTTAATTTACAAAATTAAGCTTTGATTAATGAGCAATAGCGAATTTTTTGGTCTTAAATTGTAGAAAGGGGAAAACTCATTTGTAATTGGATTTTAAAACAAACCTTATGAAATGTGCAAATAATAATGTCAATCCATTGCGCATGTTCTCAAATATTATTCTTCAAATTTATTTTTTGGATTCACAAAAATAAATGTTTTCCAAACCACACTTTGTCGATCTTTATAAAAATAACAAGTTTAAAAGGGTCTAATTTTTGTAATATGGTACTATAAAGTAACACACTGATAGAATGAGTAAGAGCTTATGGGCTTTCGGCTTATTCTATGGTTAAACCCATTAAACCGAATAATGGGCCTCCGGCCCAATATCATTGTAACCTTAATAGCCTATAATACTTGGCTCGAGAAGGATCATAGCACGCGTTTTGTGATAAGCAGCATGCACCATGATCTTGTTGGGAAGTATATGTACTACCCAATAGCCAAAGTATTATGAGATCAGCTCAAATTTGTTTTCGATGGCACATTCACTACTAGATTAAGCATCTAGTTATGAAGTTCGGGAAAGTAAAGGAAACGTTCCAAGTACACGATGACTAGACATTTAAGGTCGATGACAGGTATGATTCGTGATTTCAGAATACTCGTAACATCTTTACTGGTGAACTGCAGTTTCAGGCTATGATTAGTTCTTTGCCTGATTCGCGGGTCCATAGAAAATAAATCATGATCCACAACGGAAATGTTAAATTTTTGGTTTTGACATTTTCTGATATGTTGAGCTGAATACGGAGTGCCAAAAAGGTGAGGCAAATAGTATAACTACACTCTTGACCACTACTTTCATAAGTGGAAGTAAGCGTAAGGCCAGTGGGCCTACATGCAATGGTAAAGGAAAACCCACCGCGAGGCAGGGTGGGGCCAGCAAGTTTGCGCCCAAGACGAACAAGGTGGAAGAGCGCAATCGAGGGCGTTCTCTAGTTCGGTATTAATAGGATGGATACTTTTTGGTGGTAGTGTTACTAGGACATGGTTATCTGGGGATAACTACTTAAGAGTTGTTTTATGTAATTCTAGTTTCCTCTGTTATTCATTTATTTTGAGACATGACATACTGGACTTGAACGCATAGGATGTAATAGGATGACTTGATTAGCTCGAGAAGCCCTTTTGGGCCCACTCGTTGAGGATGACTTTAAACCACTTTTCCTTCAAGGTATGATTGAAACGCGCAGCGGAAATAGGTTAAGTTATAAAACTTTTGGTATTCCAGGATCTACTACTCGTCAATTCCATAGATGCGTACTAGGGGGTGCAAGAATTATACCTTAGTGTATTGAACCCAATTCTGAAACTTTAACTTCCAGCAGCCTCCACTAGATGATCTTCACCCTTATGACTCCTGCGGATGCCTGCCGGAAAGACTAGGGTTGGTGGGAACCCTAATAGAGAGGATAGGAAGGTTTTGGGAAGACTATGATAGTTTCTGCAGCTTCTGCGTATAAAAACGACGATCACTTACTTCCAGAACGCAGCTGCCCTATTTATAGATTTCCAGAACCGACCTAGACTTCGATCGATCGAACCTTCGATCGATCGAACCATTCTCGATCGATCGAACCTGCTGACTTCAATCGATCGAACATACTTCAATCGATCGAACTTGTCTTAACAGCTTCCTCAAGTGTCTTTCCAAGCATCCTAGCGGAGCTAAGAGTGGGACCTCCTAGGCTCTTTATTGTTGGCTCAGACCAGTTTGTTAATTACCATGACCAAACTCTTTGATCAGCAAACTAACTAACTGGTCAGTTAACATTTATTCCACTATAAAACGATAACTGAACTCCAACGCAAAAGAACATATCCGAAGCGATAACTAGACTTGTATGGTGTACTAATGTCCCTCTACCATCAGCATTCGTAATCATATGCAGGTAGTCGGATAACTGTTACTGTCAACCTGAATCATGATTACTTCTTGTATTCCTTGAGTCCCATTCACTACTCATGATTACCAAACATGTTGATAACTCTTATCAACAAGACTGCAGTACTCAGTAATCAACTTGGTGACATTCTCAAGGGAATGCTTACTCTGAATCAGAGGGTAGATTCTATCTTGACAATATATGTTCACAACCCTATGGACATGACATACCCAAGATACCCAGGTGTTGATCTTCTATAGACCTCACTGATTGGTAAGTCAAAGCAGCCATATCCATAGTCTGTGTTCATAATCATCTCAAGATTGAGAACACGTACTTTATACAAGTTATGAGTTCCTATTGACTGTTGACAGCCTTAAGCGTCAATAGGAAAGCTCAGGTCCGTCAATGCACTATAAGCACTAGCATATCAACTAAGATCTACACTCTAGTGATTGAGATTAATCACTCCATCCAATGGTAGTTAATTATGCTACAGTGTAGACCTGATGAGGTATCCAGTCTCATCATCCACTGTGACATATTCTAAGTATCAAAGAATAGTAATTCGTATCTCACTTGTGTGTATCTCATACACACACGAATTGCTTACTATGATACTTAAGGACAAAACAATCATCTCATGAAAGAAACATACACAATGAAATGTAAAGCTGATATCCATATATTATATTGCTAATGTCTCATACATAAAGTAATGGTTTGAGGGCACAAACCCAACAAACTCCCACTTGCACTCACAACCATTCAGAACTACATCTAAGACCTAGACTATCTAGATGACGATCAAAGACCTTCTGTGGTAAGGCCTTTGTAAACGGATCAGCAAGATTGTCAGCGGTGGCAATCTTGGTGACAGCCACATCTCCACGTTGAACTATATCTCGGATTAGGTGATATTTCCGCTCTACGTGCTTTCCCTTCCCGTGGTTCCTTGGCTCCTTGGACTGAGCCACTGCCCCACTATTATCGCAGTATAGCATAATAGGTGACAACGACGCTGGTACCACCTCGAGTTCCATAAGGAACTTCTTGAGCCAAACAGCTTCCTTTGCGGCTTCACAAGCAGCCACACACTCAGCTTCTGTAGTTGAGTCTGCAATGCATTTCTGCTTAATGCTCCTCCAACTAACAGCACCACCTCCCAAGGTAAAGAGATGTCCGGATGTCGACTTTCTCGAATCTTTATCTGACATAAAGTCCGAGTCAGTGTATCCTACTAGAATTAACTCACTACCGCCGTACATAAGCATGTAATCTTTAGTTCTTTTCAAGTACTTAAGAATGTGCTTAACGGCTGTCCAGTGCTCTGGACCAGGATTCGATTGATACCTGCTAACCATGCCAACGGCTAAGCAGATATCTGGTCTAGTGCATAACATCGCATACATGAGACTTCCCACTGCTGAGGCATAGGGAATTCCTGCCATGCGATTCCTCTCCTCTTGTGTCTTTGGACACTGGTCCTTGGAGAACGCTAAACCATGCCTGAAAGGTAACAAACCTTTCTTCGAATTATCCATAGAAAACCTAGTTAGCACTTTCTCGATATAACCAGCTTGAGATAATCCCATTATCTTTCGCTTGCGATCCCGAAAGAGCTTTATCCCAAGAATATAGCTCGCCTCTCCTAGATCCTTTATATCGAAAGTACTAGCTAGCCAAACCTTGACCGTTGACAGAGCCGCTACATCATTCCCAATGTGTAGAATGTCGTCAACGTAAAGCACAAGAAAAGCCACTACTTTTCCTTCACATTTCTTGTATACACAAGGCTCATCCAGATTCTGTATGAAACCAAACGACTTGACCGCTTGGTCAAATCGGATGTTCCAACTTCTGGATGCCTGCTTAAGCCCATAAATGGACTTTTGCAACTTGCATACCAAGTTACCTTTCCGACCAGCTATGAACCCTTCTGGTTGTTGCATATAGATGTCCTCCTCAAGATTGCCATTCAAGAATGCAGTCTTGACGTCCATCTGCCAGATTTCATAATCTAGGCATGCAGCAATGGATAAGAGTATTCTGATGGACTTGAGCATGGCTACCGGCGAGAAGGTTTCCTCATAGTCAATGCCCTCCCTCTGAGTATAGCCTTTCGCCACAAGCCTTGCCTTAAAGGTCTCAACCTTCCCATCAGATCCTCTTTTCCTCTTATAGACCCACTTGCAGCCAATGGGTTTAATATTGGCTGGAAGTTCTACAAGATCCCAGACCTGATTGGAATCCATAGATTCCAATTCAGCCTTCATAGCTTTAATCCAATGAGCTGAATCAACATCAGCCATTGCCTCTTCGTAAGTGGTAGGATCAGATTCAGATTCTATGGAGACAGCTTCAAAAACTTCTCCTAAGAACATGTATCTATCAGGCTGGCTGATAATCCTCCCACTACGACGAGGTACCGGTGCGGAAATGGGTGAAGAAGTGGTATTTTCTTGATTTTCATCGTTATCAATTGCGGGTTGGACTGAGGGCTCTCCTTCTATCTCTCTAAGATCTATCCTTCCCTTAGGTTTATGGTTCATGATATAATCATCCTCCAAGAAAACAGCATTTGTACTAACAAACACTTTCTGTTCTCTTGGATCATAAAAATACCATCCATAAGTACCCTTTGGATACCCTACAAAGTAACATACTTCCGATCTAAAATCCAACTTGCTCATCTTTCCTTTGAGCACATGTGCCGGACACCCCCATATCCGGAGATGTTGCAAAGAAGGCTTGCGCCCCATCCACATCTCTCGTGGTGTCCTGGGAACAGATTTACTTGGTACTAGATTTAGTATGTATGCAGCGGTTTCCAAAGCATAACCCCAAAGGAATAATGGCAACTCTGAATAACTCATCATCGATCTAGTCATGTCTAAAAGAGTCCGATTCCTTCTCTCCGCTACATCGTTCTGCTGAGGCGTACCAGGTGCAGTCAACTGTGACAGAATCCCATTCTATACGAGGTGATCAATAAACTCATTAGAGAGGTACTCGCCACCTCGATCAGATCGAATGGCCTTGATATGTGTGCCCGATTGCTTCTCCACTTCAGCCCTAAACTCTTTGAACTTTTCAAAGGCTTCAGACTTGTGCTGCATTAGGTACACATATCCATACCTAGAGTGGTCATCGGTAAATGTTATGAAATACTCATAACCACCCCTTGCTCTAATATTTATTGGTCCACACACATCAGTATGAACTAATTCCAACAATGCATTGGTCCTATTGCCCTTTACAGGAAAGGACCTTTTGGTCATCTTACCCTCCAAACAAGACTCGCAGACTTCCATTGGTTCGAGAACCAAATCGCCTAAGACCCCTTCTTTGACTAGTCTGCCAATCCTATTCAGATTGATATGGCCAAGCCTCATATGCCAAAGCCTTGTTGGATTAATGGAAGGTTCCTTTCTTTTAGATGGTAAAGTTACCACTGAGTTATTAAGTTCTAAACAAGAATCTTTTGAAATATTGGGAGTAATCACATACAAACCATTTGATTTAGCACCAGAACATATAAAAGAACTATTTCTTTTAATGACAACTTCAGTTCCAAAATGAAAGGAATAACCATTATTCGTTAAATTAGAAACTGAAATTAAATTACGTCTCATTAAAGGGACGTAAAGTACATCTGATAAAATCAAAACTTTATTGTCTGAAAATTCTAAAACTACGACTCCTATAGCAACCGCAGATACGGTTGCGCTAGAACCTAGAGTAAGCACGATCTCCCCATCACTGCATTTCCTGGTTGATCTGAACCCCTGCAATGAATTACAGGTATGGTTAGTCGCACTAGAATCAATGCACCAAGTGTTTGAAGTATCCGTAATAAAACTTACTTCAATCACATGTGATTCAATCATACCTTGAACTCTTGTAGCTAAGAATTCTGGACAGTTCCTCTTCCAGTGGCCCTTCTCACCGCATTGGAAACACTTTCCTTTGCCTTGGCCACCCACCTTCCCTTTGCCCTTACCTTTTCCCTTAGATTTTGTAATCTTAGGGACCAGTCCAACACTTGAACCACCAGTGCCAGCCTTCTTCTTTCCTTTTTTACCTTTCTGTGTAGATCGGGAAGAAGAAGCGCTTTTCTCAACGTTTAAAACGCTGCCCCCAGGTTTGATCACCCCTTCTGCTGCCAGTAAAGAACTCATTAATTCGCTCATTGAAAAATCCATTTGATTCATATTATAGTTAAGTTTGAATTGAGCGAATGATGGCGACAGCGAGTTGAGGATCATATCAACTTGGGTCTGTGCATCGATGTTGGCTCCCAAGGTCTCCAGTTCGTTTAAATAACCAATCATTTTTAAAACATGTTCTTTGACTGGAGTACCTTCTGACATCTTTGCACTCATTATCTTCTGCATGGCTACCTGTCTGGCAGGCCTGCCATGCTCCCCAAACATCTTTTTCAGGGATGTGATAATGTCACTGGCAGAATCGTTCGATTGGAATTGGTGTTGTAACACACCAGCCATTGAGGCCAGAATATAACAACGGGCCATTCCATTCGACTTCTTCCATTTGTCGAACTCGCGTCTGGCAGCTGCCGAAGCATTTGCCGCGGGTTCTTCAGGGCTTGGGGTGGTGAGGACATATATGTGATCCTCCGCAGTTAAAACGATGTCAAGGTTACGTTTCCATTCAGTGTAGTTATTTCCAGTTAACTTGTTTTGAGTGAGTATGGTGGCAAGTGGACTAAATGCAGATCCAGACATTATGATTACTGAAAATCAAACAAACAAAATAAATATGGATATCAGAATTGACAGTTTGAAATAAAAGAATCCTTAAAACTCTTATTTAAAAACAAAGTCGCCGGAATATCGAAACGAAAGAATAAAGCCTCCGTGTGGTGGTCAATGTTCGATCTTTCGATTTATCATGACTTATCCGCTATGCAACTCTTGCAAAATAGCCATGACTCCCGAACCTATTTGATCTCTAAGTTTCTGAATAATGCCCCGTGTGGGATCCCTTATCCATAGCTTAGCTAGTGTGTACCATTAACTAGGATCCAATCACAACCGTCTCAAGTAGCGCCTCTGTGTGGTGGTCACCCTCTAACACGTCTGATTGATCCTATCCATAGGAAGTTCACATCTAGTAACCAATGAGCAGTGTACCCTCCGTATGGAATGATCACCCCTGGCGAGGTGACACAGAATACACTACTCATCTTACAATGAACCGTTAATGGAAGATCGTGGGTGTTATTTGATAAGACCCTCTCCCACTAGATTTAGTAAATTAAGGATTTTGCTTTTGAAAAATGTTTCCACACACTACCCATAAACATCCAATGTTTACTAATGTGTTGAAAGCGGTTTTTGAATTTTGTTTTAGAAAACTTGTTTTAAGTGCATGCAACAATGTATTATACGCCAATCACAAAACAAGCACATAAAACAAAAAACTAAAATGAAATATAGGCATTCAAACAATGCCTCTATCTCCCATGGCTCTATTTCCATAGAACCACCTTCTTGGTTTGGTCGCCTCCGGCTCCATCTTTATGGACAACGGCTCCTTGCTCCATCTTCATGGAATTTCTAATTCTATTACATTGGACCTATGCTTCTTTTGAAGCTTACAATTTATCTAGAAAAAGGAAATAGCAAAAAAAGAAATAAAAGGCTAGGGAAACCGGTGCGACTTTCCTTTTCGTAGGATTGAAGCCGCAGCGCCCTTTACATACGCCTTAAAATCAAACCATTAATAAATTACAACATGCACCAATCTCAAACAATTTAAATATAAATATTTAAACGACTTGGTGCCATGGGAGATAGCGACTAATTTTGCTGCAAAAGGGTTAGTCGTACACGCATCCACACATACATAACAAATATATGTAACTATTAGAACACTTAATTGATTCACACAGTATATAAACACTTTACATACTGAATTAGAACTTAAAATAGCATCTTACTTCTCTGTCACAGTTCGATCGATCGAAGACCGTTCGATCGCTCGAACCTTCGATCGATTGAACACTGTTCAATCGCTTGAACATTCTGTTTCACAGAATGATTTAAAATTTTACAGAAATAATTTAATATTAAAGTATAATTTAAAAAAAAACTTTTACAACTGTGAACAGAACACCTGGACAGAGAATCTGTCTTGATCGATCTAACACTATTCGATCGATCGAACACCAGAAGGCTTCGATCGATCGAAACTAGTTCGATCGATTGAGAACAGAATGTTCGATCGATCGAAACAAGTTCGATCGATTGAGAACAGAATGTTCGATCGATCGAAACAAGTTCGATCGATCGAACCCACCTTGCATCCTATGCAATCACAGTTTTGTATTCTGCTGCGATAACATTGCAGAAACAGATCTGTGATGATGCAGTTTCGAAAACAGTTCTAAAATCAACATGCAAATCAAAACTAGGGTTCCAAAACGCATCTATAGATCCAAACGAGCGTGGCTCTGATACCAATTGAAGGAAAAGTGGTTTAAAGTTAGAGTTTAAACGCGCAGCGGAAATAGGTTAAGTTATAAAACTTTTGGTATTCCAGGATCTACTACTCGTCAATTCCATAGATGCGTACTAGGGGGTGCAAGAATTATACCTTAGTGTCTTGAACCCAATTCTGAAACTTTAACTTCCAGCAGCCTCCACTAGATGATCTTCACCCTTATGACTCCTGCGGATGCCTGCCGGAAAGACTAGGGTTGGTGGGAACCCTAATAGAGAGGATAGGAAGGTTTTGGGAAGACTATGATAGTTTCTGCAGCTTCTGCGTATAAAAACGACGATCACTTACTTCCAGAACGCAGCTGCCCTATTTATAGATTTCCAGAACCGACCTAGACTTCGATCGATCGAAGTGACTTCGATCGATCGAACCATTCTCGATCGATCGAACCTGCTGACTTCAATCGATCGAACATACTTCAATCGATCGAACTTGTCTTAACAGCTTCCTCAAGTGTCTTTCCAAGCATCCTAGCGGAGCTAAGAGTGGGACCTCCTAGGCTCTTTATTGTTGGCTCAGACCAGTTTGTTAATTACCATGACCAAACTCTTTGATCAGCAAACTAACTAACTGGTCAGTTAACATTTATTCCACTATAAAACGATAACTGAACTCCAACGCAAAAGAACATATCCGAAGCGATAACTAGACTTGTATGGTGTACTAATGTCCCTCTACCATCAGCATTCGTAATCATATGCAGGTAGTCGGATAACTGTTACTGTCAACCTGAATCATGATTACTTCTTGTATTCCTTGAGTCCCATTCACTACTCATGATTACCAAACATGTTGATAACTCTTATCAACAAGACTGCAGTACTCAGTAATCAACTTGGTGACATTCTCAAGGGAATGCTTACTCTGAATCAGAGGGTAGATTCTATCTTGACAATATATGTTCACAACCCTATGGACATGACATACCCAAGATACCCAGGTGTTGATCTTCTATAGACCTCACTGATTGGTAAGTCAAAGCAGCCATATCCATAGTCTGTGTTCATAATCATCTCAAGATTGAAAACACGTACTTTATACAAGTTATGAGTTCCTATTGACTGTTGACAGCCTTAAGCGTCAATAGGAAAGCTCAGGTCCGTCAATGCACTATAAGCACTAGCATATCAACTAAGATCTACACTCTAGTGATTGAGATTAATCACTCCATCCAATGGTAGTTAATTATGCTACAGTGTAGACCTGATGAGGTATCCAGTCTCATCATCCACTGTGACATATTCTAAGTATCAAAGAATAGTAATTCGTATCTCACTTGTGTGTATCTCATACACACACGAATTGCTTACTATGATACTTAAGGACAAAAAAATCATCTCATGAAAGAAACATACACAATGAAATGTAAAGCTGATATCCATATATTATAATGCTAATGTCTCATACATAAAGTAATGGTTTGAGGGCACAAACCCAACAGATAGCACGTAAGCCTGAGCATATGCAAAAGATCTCAAAAACCATTCTAGCACGTGTCACATTTGAGATGTGGTTTGCGCAAAGGGAAGTTGTGTTAAGGCACATCTCCATTGGGGGATTTGATGTGCTTAGACATTTTATTGTGGTATTGACATTATTATTCAAGTTTTATTATTAGTTAATAATAAACTAATTAGTTTCCATACATATATGTTTGTTATATGAATGGAATGAATGCACATTTCTAATATGTCACCGGGCTTGAATTGACCTGCTCACACGGGTGATTCACCTTGGCGCCGAGATAGCAAACTAGGACATGTGTGTCCATGGCGCTTAGATTGCGAGCAAGATGAGACATTTGTGTTCATGGCGCTTAGATAGCTAGCTAGGACATGTGTGTCCATAGCGCTTAGAAAGCGAGCTTGAACACTTTATATCTACGCAGTGTAAAAACAGCGAGCTAGATATAAACCCTTGTTATTTCTATATGTCACCTTAGATGGAGTAAAGATGAGACCTTTATATTTGGTCGAACATAGAGAGATCCCACGACTCTATGTAGCCTGTTTATAGCCAAATGTGAGTTTTCAGACGGGCGCCAAGAGGAGCGACTGTGCTGGGAAACTCAGGTTAGAAGTTTTGTGTTACGTCTAAACTAAGATTCGTATGGCGTTACTTGTTTTTTCAAATACAGAGTGACATGCCCATTTTTATGGAAGAACGCCATAGCATACATATCATACTGTATGTGCTTTTCGATCAACTGTGGATCAGTGAATGGATTCCTCTTCATTACTGTGTGAGCCACGTAGCATATCCAAGACATTAGTTATCCTACAAACTGGTTACCTTCACGACTTGAGACTATTTCATGAAGAGTACGCTTGATGACAGCTACTTTATCATGCTATCCTAGGACGATGAGATAATTCCGTTCTATGGGGCATGTTTGGGCAAGCGGTCAAGTTAGTCGGATTGACATGTGGGCTCAGGGAAGACCATTTAATAACACACCATGTTTTTGTGACTCATTAGCAGGCCTGCGACAATCGTAATTTGTTACTGATAGGTCATGAGTACATTACATTGAGGTGGTGCAGCAATTCTTTTCACCGAGGGATTGAGAATGTTGTGTCCGGTGTGGTTGAATCGTCTAAGGCATACACAAGAAGCTTCTGAGTGATGTGTCTTGCTGGTTATGGTGATGATTTGGCATTACACTCCTGTCGATGTACTTTCTTTTCATAAGGTCGCACGTTCTATTTTTCTATATGAAGAGATGGGAAGTTCTGTTTTGAGAGATTGGTTTTAGTACTAGCCCTATGTGGGTGAGTGGGAGATGTAAGAAATTTGTGGGTCTATTAGTTGCACCCACATATATTGGACCGGGTCCAATGGGCTTGGCTTTGGAAACCTAAGTTGTGTGCCTATATATATGCATATTACACATGCTAGGGTTTCCTTGGATGAAATACACACATTCAGCAACCTCTCTTTCTCTCCCTCTCTCTCTCCCTCACGACTTTCTCTCTCTATAGCACATCACCAATGGGGCTTGGGATTTAGCGCGTGATATGTATGAGGACCGCTCTAGTAGTGATCTTCACGACCTATGCAGAGCACAAGAGAGTACACGGATGCTACATGGAGCAGTAGTTCGTGGGTGAAGACACCGGGCTCATAACAACACCGTTTCGGTGATCTATTGGGTTATTCCGCTAGGTAAGTGACCTAAACCCGACTAGTATGCTTGCGTGCATATTTATTTACAAGGATAAATTCCCTCGTGATTTTGTTTGTATTATACTTCATCCTAGTGGTTGCGGTTGTAACATTTTGCACACATAGTTACCCCTATGGTGGTCACAGAATATCATTAAGACAAGAACATAATTGAATATAGATACAAAATTAAAGGTGCATCTTCCAAGATTTACTAGTGATTTTCAATCAATTTCGTGAGGGCACTCAAATTGACCCACCATTTCTTTATGGTCGCGAAATCGCGCTATGGCTTTCTTTCTCTTTTTACTTTCTTTTACCAAAGCTTCAAGAAGTTGATTTGGGAAAATTCTATGAAACATGATAGTAGTTTTGGTTGTATTATACATACTAATGATTTTGGGTGCCAACATGTAACTAGATCCATACCACCAAAACTACTAGGATGTATCACAGAATTTTCAAATGGGCTCATAGTCATTATATTTTTGGGCTAAGACCATTAAATATGGAACTGAGATCATCCAAATTACTGCTTTTTGTAACAGCTGTTGTTTAGGAAATTTTTTTATGAGTTTATAGTTAGGCAATGATGGTGCAATCCCTTAACCTGATTAACATTTATGAACACATCTTTAGCTATCTTTATAAACTAAAAGTTTGGGTAGACAGAGCCTTTTTTGTTTCTTGCATGTGCATTGATTAATTTCACCTTCTGCTGCAGATCCTCGATATACAGAGGCCAAAGATCCAAACCCCTCCAAGAAAGGGGCAGTTGTGGTTGATAATTGGTGGTCCATTTGCTTTTCTGATAGTTCTTAAGTACTGCAGTGTTCTTATTCAACTATTTACCATGCAGAGGTTTTTTTTTTTTTTCCTTTCTTTCTTTTTAATTTTTATTGTTTATAATACCGACCAAGAATGAGTGGAAGCTACAAACATGGGATGAGCAAGACACATGGCAACTAGTGAATGAAGTAAGTTTCAACACAGGAGCTATGAAGGAACTCTGTGATGCACAAAAGCGAGGGTGAATTGGAAGTAAGGATCACGAGTTACCATTTTTACTAGCATAGCATATAATTTGTTACAGATCACTTCTCTGAAGCAAATATGATTGGTCAGGGTGGTTTTTGGGCCTGTCAATATGGTGATATATATACAACTCTCAAGTCATCAATCAAACCCCGCTTGTATGTTTAGTCAATGCAAAGAGTTGTGCTAGATGCAACAAAACGAGCTTTACTAGACTGAAATTGCGCATCCGTATTATTGAACGGATAGCACAACGACTTCTTTACCTCCACAAGTACTACTTTAGGATAAGAATAATCCATAGAGATATGAAAACCAGTTGCATTTTATTGGATAATAACACGAACACCAAAATACTGATTTGGTTACGGCTAGAATTTTCGGAGAGAATGAATCTCGAGCAAAAACACAATTAGAATAGTTAGAACATGGTAAATAGGAAAACTTGTACTTTTTTTCCTTGTTAATTTCTTGTTCAATGAATTAGATTTATGTAACCTAGGACACAAAATTTGGGAAGCATTTAGGTGACAAAATTTGGGAAGCATAGCATTATTCATTTTGTTAATGTGACATTTATTTGTAAGTTATTAACAATAGTTACTACGCTGGAAGAAGCATAAATGGAAACACAATGTAGAAGAAAAATGGATGATACAGAATCCTAGAACTACAATGCGAAAGTAATGTCATTTAAGAGAAGCATACAGAGCTCAGCACCATGCTATCCCAAATAAATAAATAAACCATGCAAGTTCATCTAGCAAAAATCATTTTTAAAATCCTTAAAAACAAGCATTTAAAGAAGCCAAATTGTTGACTGCCTTCATGAAGGTTGAGTCCTAAAGACTCGCAGATAAAATTAAAAATGAATTTATCCAATTGGCTGCTCAGTTCTTACGGCAACCTGCCATGGATAAATTAGAATATTCTGGTGATACGATCTCCACATCTATATGATCACAACAATTTTTCCACAAGATAAAGAGGTGGTACAACATTTGATCTGTATAACAAGGAGGTAATATATAACTCCAAGACCTACATTATTTACCCAAATGTCACGTTCCAACCTTAGAACTCTCCCTCTCGTTAATGTTCTAGCTGCAACAAACCACTAATTACAATTCAATCCATAATACAAAAAACACCACCACTGCCAACTTTCCAGTTACCGGGATCGACAACATAAATTCTTTTCTTCCATCAACGTCTTTTGAGGCCCTTTCCTCGACTAAAGCAAAGCCATTCATCCCTTCTCTTCCAGCTCTAATTAAGATTTTAACTCGCCTTACAGATCTTTTTTTTGTTAAAACTTGTATAGTTGTTTTGACATGAATATCTAAAGATTCAGTTTGCTGTTCTTTTGTTGCTTGCTAACTGGTTGTACACTCCCAACTAGAGTAGTAGTTCAGGTGCTCAATTATATCATTGCCAGTCATACTAGCTTAACTCTCTCTCTCTCTCTCTCTCTCTCTCTCTCTCTCTCTTGATGGTGATGAGCGTCGTCAGCGCTTGATATCTCTTACTTTACCTGAACCATCCCCAGTGCTGGACCAGATGGCTCTTGGTGCCCCGTCTGGGCCTTTCACCCGTCCTCCTAGTTATGGTAACCGACCATTCTACACTCATTGTGGTATTCTTGGTCATGTCAAGGACCGTTGCTTCAAGCTTCATCCTGAACTTCGAGATAAGCTTCCTTGAAACAAAGGAAATGCCCTAGCTTGCACTGCTATTATTGTTGAAACAACACCTACTCCAGATCTTCTCCAGCTACAAACTCTGATGAGTCAACTTCAGTCTCAATTGGGATCATTACTTCAACAAGGTTCTCGAACTGGCACTTCTCCCATTGCTACTCTGACCTCAGGTACATTTTCTACTGCATTCCATGTTGGGTCTAGCAACCCCTCTTGGATTCTGGATTCCGGTGCCAGTGATCATATGACTGGTGAGTTGTCTTTATTCTCATCTTCTTTAGTCCCTATCTCCCAATTTGTCCAAATTGCTTATGGGTCTACTATCTTTTTCAAAAGTAAAGGCGATATTTGTCTTTCTCCTAGTATCTCTTTATCTTCTGTTCTTCATGTCCCTACATTTCCTTATAATCTTTTCTCAGTTAATTGTCTCGCAAAATCTCTTAATTGTGCAGTTGTGTTCTTACCTGATTGCTGTCTTTTGCAGGACCGGATTTCAAAGAATATTTTTGGCTAGGGATATGAGCCGGATGGCCTCTACTATTTTGGTGATCCACCTGGGGGGGGGGGGGGAGGGAGTTTAAGTTTGTCGTCTTCAAGTCTTCAGGCATCAGTTTTGCCTGATTTAGAGTCGTCTATGGCACGCCCGCTTGGGCCATGCTAACTTCAACTATCTTTGTCAACTTTTCCCTTTAGTAAATAAATCCTGCCAGAATTTTAAATTTAGTTGTGATGCCCCGGAGCAGTAAAAATAGATAAAAATAAATTTCTTTTTTGGGTCCATAGGGAATGACAGGTGAATGTCACTAATTGTCCACACCACATAGTACTAGCTAACTAGAAGCAACAAGAACAGTAATAATATGAAACTGAATATATTACAAGAGTTCTAGCTATTACAAATCATCAGAGTGCTCTACAGGAATTATAAAAGGTCTGAAAGCAACGAATGCCCAAGTACTAATTATTACAGAATCCAATAGTAATGTTAAATAAGCTAATATCCGTCTCCAAATTTTCAACTGGCGTAAACATGACTGTCAGCGTAATAGTCTTCCCTGGCATAACCATCATCGCTGGGGCCATTCTCTGCATACTCCCTCTCCGGGTAGTAGCCATCGTCATAAGCACCATCACCTGCTTCAATAGGGATGGGGTAGTCTGGACGGGGAATGTCCAGGCATAAACGCCGTTAGCTTACTTCAGTTGAGTGAATAGAAACTCCCACAGTATCATAGGTATAAGGTAATCACCAGCGATAGAACGTAATAATAGATTATGATATACATAAGATATAGTATTACAATAACATCTTCATCTTTATTCAAACGCATCGCAACCAATCCTTATCGCCTCATTATTCCAAGACCTGGTATTGATATACCCTTGATAGGAAGAACAGACTCAATCGTTTAACCGATATAGACATACAATCATTCTGTCCACCGCTTATTAAGGATATAAACCATCCACAGCATGGCATGGACACTACATCAGTCCATCCCCTGCTCGTTAAGGACATATCACCGTCCACCGCATATCAGGGATACAACGGTTGAACAACAGCATATCAAATCTATTGCCACGACTTAAAGATATCTACTAGTGATACCCATCTACAACTCATTAAGGATATACATGGATCATCTGGCTAATGTATGACTGCTTGGTCCTACCCACGTATCATTCCCAGAACTTATCAAACCTGCTTAACGTTTACACTACTAGCGACTATGTGACATTCCCAGGTGGCCTGACTACTCTGAGTGAATAAGAACGGATATCGAACTCTTCATGAATGATATGATAACCAGTGTCGTAGCTTTAACCCATTCTTTGCAATCATACTTATCTTTGGTATTGCATTATCCCTAGTCATCCTAATAGTCGCACAGTAAAAGTCCGATCAATAAATGAATGGTCGAACCCTATAGATAATATAAAACAAAAGAACACAACTATGTTTTGTTAAGTTCAATCAATTGAAACTATTTCAATCGATTGGGGAAAAATAAGGTTCAAGCGATCGAAGTCCTTTCAATCAATTGAACTTTTGATTGATTGAACCCAGTTCAATCGCTCGAGAGAGTCTTCTCCAGAAGTTCTGGGCAGTGAACATCCAGAGGTGTTAGGGTGTGTTTGGGTCTATTTAAACTTGTAAAACATCGTATCCATGATGCCGAGTGAGTTTAGAACTCACCTAAACGTCATAAGGGTGCGATTGGAAACTTTTAAGCTTTAAGCTTTAACGGTGGCTCCTCATCTCTCTCTATGTCTCTCCTTCTGTATCTTTTTTTTTCTCTCTCTCTCTCTGCATCTCCTTGTTCTTCTCCTTGTCTCTCTCTCTCTCTCTCTCTCTCTCTCTCTCTGACGGAGTATATATATATGTGTATATATGGATATGTGTGTGTATATATATATGTATGTGTGTATATATAACACAACACACACACAAACACTCTCTAAATTCTCTGGGTTCAGAAACCCCCACACACACGAGCATGCAAGTATATATACATAGTTGTCAAATCGTGAATTGTATCGTGAATCGAAATGTCACAAGCGTATTGAATCGGGATTCGCAATTCGTGAATTGTAAGTTCGGTGACAAATTAAGAAAAACCTAGAAAACTGATAGAAAACTTTATAGAATAAAAAAAAGAAGAAAAGCAAAATCAAAAGATCAAATAAGGCACATATAAGATACATATAATTGCGTTAATGACACGAAATGTGCGTTCGGATCCCACTTAGAAGAAATAGATAAGTGCAATGAAGTATACTTCACTAAACCATTAATTTATAATTATATTCATCACAAAATTCAAGTTTACTTCAACTATCAAGTGTGCACAAAATAAACCACTTGGTCCACTACATTTTTGCTAGCCTATCGTTACTCGACATCGTCGAGATCAAGATCATAGTCATTGTTTCCATCTTCCTCATCTTCCCCTTCTTCTTCCCATTATCCTTCTTCTTCTTCCTCATCTTCTTCTTCCACATCTTCTTCCATATCTTCATCTACCTTTGCTTTCCCTTTTCCTTTGTCTTTTCCTTTTTTGTAGGCATTCAAGTTCCTTGATCCTATTATCATTACAAAGAAACACTTAATGTAATAATATGATATAACTAATTTTTTTTTAACAAAATCTTTCACTTGTTCTTAATATAAAGAAGCTAGAATATATATATAATACCTCTCTTTCTCTTATTGCTACTTGGACCTTCATCAATTGTGAAGCATTCTTCAATATCCATCCATGCTCTATCATCAACTATACATGCATCTTCACTTTCGGTGATCCATTCATCATCTGATTCCATATCCAACAAACAAATTGGATCATACAAATCCTCCCCTTTTTGTTGTCGTTGGGCATGTCTCAACTCAAGTTGAATGTTGTACTTTTCAAATACCACATCATTCAACCGTTGTTTCTCCAAACGGTTCCTTTTCTTAGAGTGGACATGCTCAAATATGCTCCAATTTCTTTCACAACCGGTGGCACTACAAGTAAGGCTTAGCACCCATATTGCTAGCCTTTGGAGCTCTTTGCACTCTTCCCCATAATTCTCCCACCACAAAGCTACAATTAGAAAGTAGAAGAGGTTAGATTTTTAAAAATGTTAATCGTTGTAACTTGTAAATTTATAAATAGAGATTACCGGGTTGTTTTTTGTCTCTTGTCATGACCGCCATACTCATTCCAAACAAGCCATCGGCTCTCTTGAACTTCTCTAGTTGTGAATCAATTAGGACTCTTGTTTCCACATCGGGATACATTCTCTCAATGGTTCTAAACAACCCCATCTTTACTTCTAAATCCGCTTGAAAATTTGTGTCATAATGAAACCTTAAATTCAAGTAAAGTGTAAGTAATCAAACAATTAGAAATTTATAAATAATATATAGATTCATATACTATACAAGTATCCTACATTAGAGCTACTTACTTTGGATTAAGAAAGTATGCCGCCGCATAAAGTGGTCGATGGAGTTGTGAATTCCAACGTTTGTCAATGATGCCCCAAATGCGCTTATATCTCGACTTCACATTGTTCAAATTCTTCTTAATTTGTTCTTTTGCTCTATCCATAGCCTCATAAATATATCCCATTGCCGGGGTTGCATCACCATCTACTAGTCTTAGAACTTTCACTAGCGGAAGCACACATTTCAAACAATATTTAATTGCTTTCCAAAATCTTTGGTCCCCTAAAACATAGTGTGATAGATTCACGGCTTCATCCTTTTTAGCATAAGAACTCTTAGCCCACTCTTCCGATGCAAACATAGATCGAAGAGGTAGTCTTGCTTCCATAATACTCTTCAAAGTAAGAAAACTCATGGCAAATGTAGTCACCGCCGGTCTTATCAATTTCCTATTCTTAGAATACTTTCGAAACAAATTCAAGACCCAAGTATGCTGATAGATGTAAACTCTAAGCCTTTGTGCCTTGTATAGGGTATCAAAGAAGGCCGGGATGTAACCAGTATCGCTAAGAATCAAATCAATACAATGGGCCGCACATGGGGACCAAAACAAATTCTTCCTCTTTTCTTTTACAAATCTACCGGCAGTTACAAAAGCCGTGGCACTATCGGTCACCACTTGAACCACACTTTCCTCCCCAATCTCTTCTACTAAATCATCAAGCAATTCAAACAATTTGTTTACATCTTTTATGACATCGGAAGTGTCAATAGATTTAATAAACACCGTACCACTTGGACTATTGACAACAAAGTTTGTAAGTGACTGGCTCTTTCCATCGGTCCACCCATCCGACATCACCGTATACCCGGTTCTCTTCCATTCACTTTTATACTTCTCCAAACTTTCATAGACACTATCAACTTCCTTTTTTAAATATGTGACTCTAGCTTCATGATAGGTTGGAGGTTTCAATCCTTAAACCTTATTCACAAATCGATTTTATCATTTTAAAAAATAACGGACTTTTAACCAAATTAAATGCTAAAGCATTCCCGTATAAAAATCTACAAATGTCTCTAACAACAGGTTGCCTATCTTTAAGCATCTCGTTTAAAGTCTTTTGAGTACCGGTGTTTGTGTTTCCTTTTGACTTACCTTTCAAAACAAATGCATCCATGGTTCCTCCTTTTTTTTTTTACTCTCATTGTTAAATTCTTCAAAGCATTCATCTATTTTATCCCCATTACCTCCAAAATTACTTTCCTCTAACTCCTTTAAAATACCTTGAAACAACATTTTCACTTCTTGGGCTACTTGGGTGAATTACGCAACATTAGAGTGGGTGCATGCTAAGTGATGCTTCATTCTAATCACCCCACTCCAAAAAGGCTTTCCACAATAATTATACTTGAGATTCATCCTATTCTCATTCACTCTTGTACAATGATCCCAAGTTAGGTCATTATCTTTCCTTCCTTTTTCTTTGGAGCCATTACTTAATCAAATCCAAAAAGGTGAAGTAAATATAGAATATTCTTACCCCCAATGATTATTTTTCAACCACTAAATTAAACTTCAATAAATTCCTTTAATAATGTGCATGTCTTTAATTAGAACACTTCTAGTAAGGACGTCCTTACTTTACTAAGTTAAGGACTTCTGTTTTTAGCTGTTAGATCATCACTTTAATAAATGAAATGACAACAGTACCCTTAATGAAAACTCGATCTAACGGCAGGGACAGAAGTCCTTAACTTCATAAAGTAAGGGCATCCTTACTAGAAGTGTTCTATGTCTTTAATAAATAGATTTAGAGATTCTTACCCCAATAAATGCCTTCAATAAAGAGATTTGCGACCACTTTGAAGAAATCCCCAAATATTTGGGAGTCGGGACCACCTTAAAGCTGTCGGCTTTTTGGGACCACTACAGTCCATACGAGAGAGAAAAAGATAGATAGAGAGAGAGAAAAAAAAAAGGTGGGTTTTTTTGTTTACAATAAAGTGATCGAGAAGAGGGTTTATGAGGGAGGGACTTGGGTTGACTTGGAACCACTATTTTCTTTCAAGAAAAAACAAAAAGAAAATGGAGGAAACACTTAGAAACAGAGATTGTCTCTGTCGGCAGTCCATAAGAGAGAGAGAGAGAGAGAGAGAGAGAGAGAGAGAGGTAAGCTTTTGTTTTTGTTTGACTTTTGTTTTTGTTTTTGTTTCTTTTCTCTTAATTTAGTAAAAACATATTATATATAGATATAATATATCACATATGCTGTCCAGGCTATCACTAGCTTTGAATTAAGTCAGCAAAAGGCAAAAGGTGGGTTCCAAAGACCCACAGATAGTATGTATGTTGTCCAGTTGTCACCAACTTTTAATTAAGTCAGCAAAAGGCAAAAAATGGGTTTCAAAGACCCACAGATAGTATCGTACGATTCTGTATCGTATATCGAATCGTAATATACACAATGAATCACGATTCGATCTTGCGATTATTAACACACTTCGATTCATACCTGCGATGCGTATCATTTTCTCTCTATATCGTATTGAATCGTACGATATGTATCGCGTATCGTATGATATTAACAATAGAGTATATATATAGGGAAAGGGAAGGGGTAGGTGGCATTCCAGCGCAGAACTGAGATAAGGTTTGCAAACGCGTTCGATTGATTGAGAACAGATCGGTCAGGTTCGATTGATCGAGATCGATTCAATCGATTGAAAAGGGGAACACGTAATAAATTTGTGTCGGCATGGTTTCCATTGATCGAGCAGGGTTCAATCACTTGAAAATTGAAACTCTCAATCGCTTGAGAGAACTTCGATCGATTGAAAGTGAAACTTCAAGTATGGTCAAGGGAAGTATATAGAATCTTATTGTAATAATAATTATTGAAAATACCGGGTATTACAAGTTGTGTACTTATGCAAGATGGTAGAGTTATCCCCTATGGATCCAGACAGCTGAAGCCGAATGAGTTGAACTATCCCATTCATGATTTGGAGTTGGCTGTAGTAGTTTTTGCACTCAAGATTTGGAGACACTATCTCTACGGTGAGAAGTTTGATTTATTCTCTGATCACAAGAGTCTGAAATACTTGTTCACACAGAAAGAGTTGAACATGAGACAACGCAGATGGATGGAGCTGATCAAAGATTACGACTTCACGTTAGAGTACCACCCTGGTAAAGCTAATGTGGTTGCTGATGCTTTGAGTCAGCAGACTTGTGAGACGATCGCCTCCTTAATGGTTAGAGAATGGCGAGCATTGGAGACGTTGGTGGAGTTCGATGTACAGAGTGCTGAAGAAGAAGAAGGACAACTTTTCGGATGTCTTGTCCTACAGCCTGTTGTGATAGACTGCATTATTGGAGCTCAGAAAGAAGATGAGAAGTTTTAAGCATGGTTTGCGAAGATGTCAGAGAAAAATCCGACAGAATGGAAGGTAGGAATTGATGGAGGATATCGGTGCAGAGATAGATTATATATGCCAGGTGATGAAGAGCTAAGAAATGATATCCTGGAAGAAGCACATAAGTCAAGATATACAGTTCACCCAGGCGGAATGAAAATGTACAAGGATTTGAAGAGAAATTTCTGGTGGGAAGGTATGAAGAAGGACGTGGCCGAATTTGTATCAAAGTGTTTGACGTGTCAACAAGTCAAAGACGAACACCAGAAACCTTGGGATTGTTACAACCCTTACCTGTTCCAGGTTGGAAGTGGGAGCACATTACCATGGATTTTGTAGTGGGATTGCCTCGATCACAGCGGAATCATGACGCTATCTGGGTAATTGTTGATCGATTGACTAAGTTGGCTCATTTCATTGCTTATAGTATGACATACCCGGTAGAAAAGATGAGCCGGATGTTCATACAACAAGTTGTGAAACTTCACGGAGCGCCTGTGTCAATTGTGTCAGACCGCGATGCACGTTTCAGTTCTGGATTCTAAGAAAGTCTGCAAGAAGCTATGGGAACCTCGCTCAAAATGAGTACTGCCTTTCACCCTCAGACAGATGGGCAAATCGAGCATGTTAATCAGATCATGGAGGATATGCTTAGTGCTTGTGTTATCGATTTTGAAGAATCTTGGGAGACACACTTGCCTTTGGTTGAATTTGCCCATAACAATAGCTATCACACGAGTATCGGGATGACTCCATTCGAAGCATTGTACGGACGACCATGTCGTTCTCCGTTGTGTTGGGCAGAGGTCGGGAACACAGAGTTCCTAGGACCAGATTTGGTTAGAGAAACCAACGAGAAGATTTCTTTGGTCAAGGAAAGGATGAGAACCACTTAGAGCAGGTACAAGAGTAGTGCCGATCGACGTCGAAAAGAATTGGAGTTCAGTGTCGGAGATCACGTACTTCTTAAGGTTTCACCGACTTGAGGAGTGGTACGTTTTGGTCTCAAGAGAGGAAAGTTAGTCCCATATTTCATTGGACTGTTTGAGATTTTGGAACGTGTCGGGATAGTAGCTTATCGACTCGCACTGCCACCAAAGATGTCTGGGGTTCATAATGTATTCCATGTGAGTATGTTGAGAAAGTACATACGAGACCCCTCGCATGTGGTTAGTTATGATGATATTGAGACAAGTCATAACCTCTCTTACAAGGAAAGACCCGTGAAGATTCTAGATCAGATTATCAAGAAGCTGAGGAATAAAGACATTCCGTTGGTAAAGGTTCAATGGAATCACCATGACGAGGATGAAGCCTCGTGGGAAGTTGAAGCTGATATGATGAAGAAGTACCCGGAGTTGTTTCATGACTAGTTAGTCTTGATTTCGGGGACGAAATCCTGTTTAAGGGAGGAAGGATGTAACAACCTGCATTTCATTTAATTTTAATTTGAGCATGTCCATATTTAATTTGTATTTGCATTGTCATAATTAAATTCATTTAGTATTGCTTTTATTTTAATTACAGTCCTCATGTTTTGAATCTAAATTTCTTGTCCAATTCATATTGAAATTTCTTTTGGGGTCAAACTTCAATTTTATAAATTTTAATGTTACCCGTGTTGAATTTCAAAAACGGTGAAAACATTCCCGTTTAACTCAAACTGTATTTTTATAACACCAGAAAAGTATTTCTTTCGTTAAAATAAATTTTTTGTATTTTTGGGGTGACCACCGCGCCACGAAAATACCAGTTTACTTTCAAAACTGTCAGCGCCGCGTTAATCTCCCACAATATTGGATTTTCCACCAATCATGAAGTGACACTTGCTATAACCTCATTAATGCTTGCAATGATCACCTAAGCTTGTTTGATTGATGCATTTGAGTATGTACAAATCCTAGTACCACAAGTTGTTTTTTTTCCAAACATCATAAGTGATTTCCTAGCAACTTGATAAAGCTTTGTTTGGCTATGCCTAAATTGTGTAAGTAATGTTGTGCCATAAGCTTCCTTTCCCAAGCACTTTTGGAAATTGCCCCCTATGAATCTACTTGGCTCTTGAGAAACTGTTGAGTTGTATAACTCATGTATATACGTATGTATGATTAAACTGTGATTTGGTTGTGTGTATAATTTGTGGTTAAGAAATTTAGAAACAAAACCCATTTGTAGAGTGAAGAACAAAGGACTTGGAGCCCAAGTTCTTCAATTTACTTTCTCTATATGTACACTACACACTCACACATTCTGCACAATTACAATCTTGTAATTACAGAGAGGGTTTGAGAGTTCCTTACTGAATTTTGAGAGAGAGAAAGAGCCCAACCTCCATAGCTTGAAAGCTTGAAGCTTGGATTTCCTATTTTGATTTACTCTCTCAATAATACTTCTATCTCAAATCTCAGTGAGTATTACTAACTCACTATGAATGTAATTCATGCTTATTTACTGTGTTTATGGTTGTATTTGTAAAACCACCATTGTTAATTTTGTATGAAAACTTGAAGCTCAAAAATGGTGACATTTCAAACTTATCCAAAATCCTTTTTGATAGATAAAAATGAAAGATTACAGTCCCTAGAGGTTGTATTTAAAGTATTGGAGCTTAATTCATTCGTATACGAAAGTATATTAGAATTGAAGTTTTGTCACCCCTCAGCTTTTCGTAAAATCCGAGAGCTACGATTGAAATTAGTTAAAACCGATCGCGTATTCGCAATCCTTGCAGAAAAACGGAGAGAACCATGTATTACAAGTCATGTTTGCATTCGAATTTGAAAATGGGTCAAAAAGAGGCTTTAAATTTGTAACAGGGGAGAAACTGCTGATGCCAATCGATTGGCATGTTTACCAATCGATTGGTATGGGTTCCAATCGATTGGAACTTGTTCCAATTGATTGGCATTTTTCAGCACTGACGACTTTTACTAAAACGGCCATAACTTCCTCTAGGAAACTCGAAATAGCGCACGGTTTGAAGCGTTGGAAACTAGACTCAAAGACCTTTCTTTTGATATGTAATTCATATACACAAATTATAACTTATTTTTTAGGGCATTACTTCAAAGTAGACCCACTTGTGTTCTAATAGCGATAAAAGCATATTAAAGCATTCTTTGATGAATTCACCGGTTGTTTCATATAAGATTTGATTTCTTCTCGTATATCCATGGTTATCGTTCCCAGTACTTTATATTTCTGTATTAAGTCACATATCATTCATGTGGAGTCAGTTGTACGTGCATGGTGAGTGTGAATGTTGGTCAGTATGGAAAAGAGTAATGGACAGTGTGGTATAGTGAGTGCGATTGAGATTGTGTTGTGGACACTCCCTGGTAAGTGAGTACCAAAGTGTGTTGTGATTGAGATTGCGGCGGGGGTGTCTTTGAAATGCAACGGTGGCAAAACTGGACACTCCCTGACGACCATGGTAGCGTCAAAGTGGGTGAAGCAGAACTTGGACATTCCCTGGCACCTATGGTAGTGCTAAAGTGTGGCCTACAGACACTCCTTGATACCCGAGTCTGGATACTGCGTGAGGGTTCCTTCGATATTTGCATGGCGGATTATGTATTAAAGTGTGAGGCATTGGACACTCCCTGGTACCCCGGACCAAAGTGTAAGGCAAACTAGACATTCCCTGGCACCCCTGTGCTAAAGTGTGGCTATCGGAGTATTTCAAAGATACTGATGTGTGATAGTGGATTGTTGGGTTTTGTCGAGAGAAAAGAGTCAGTAAGATGAGATGGTGCATTGTTCTCATACACGGTCACATATATTTGAATTATACCTTTTAAATAATATTGTGCTTGTTTCCTAAAATGAACTCCTTGCTTTAATATAAACTTGTTGAATTAATTGAGAAATGGAAAGAGGTAAATGAGTATGTTTTACATTCACAGTTATGTTTTTAATATTCACCAGCTTCTTGAAGTTGACGGCGTTGATGCGCCCTGGACATTCGTGTTCAGGCTTTTCAGGTTTTGATCAAGCGGAACATTATGATTATGCAAACTGAGAACGGCTGCTTTGGATGATAGAACTGTTATCAGTATCCTATGCTTTAAGTTATAAACTATTTTGTAATAAGGATGATTGTAATAGATGATAGATATTGTTTTGTTTCAAGGTGGTCTGTGCCTTTAGATGACCCGTACTGTAATATGTAATAAGTTAGAAAAATATTTGTAGGTCTTGATTGCTTTACTATGAATTCAAGACGACGGATTATTAGGCGGAAATTCTTGGTCTCTAATTCTTTGTGCTAGCACCTTTGTGAGTATTACTAACTCACTATGAATGTAATCCATGTTTAGTTACTGCTCATCCATGTGTGATTTTGATTTCACCATTGTTAATGTATCCATGGAAGCTCAAGCTTGAAAATCTTAATTTTCCAAACTTAACCAAAATCTGTTTTGATAGATAAAAATGAAAGATTACAGTCCCTAGAGGTTGTATTTAAAGTATTAGAGCTTAATTCATTTGTATATGAAAGTATATTAGAATTGAAGTTTTGTCACCCCTCGGTTTTTTGTAAAATCCGAGAGCTATAGTTGAAATTAGTTAAAACCGATTGTGTACTCATAATCCTTGCGGAAAAATGGAGAGAACCATATATTATAAGTCATGTTTGCATTCAGATTTGAAAATGGGTCAAAAATAGGCTTTAAATTCGTAATAGGGGAGAAACTGCTGATACCAATCGATTGGTATGGGTTCCAATCGATTGATATGGGTTCCAATCAATCGACATGGGTTCCAATCGATTGATATATATTCCAATCGATTGGTATGTGCTCCAATCGATTGACACTTTTGTCAATCGATTGACATTTTTCAACACTGACGACTTTTACTAAAACGGCCATAACTTCTTCTAGGAAACTCGAAAATGCGCACGGTTTGAAGCGTTGGAAACTAGACTCAAAGACCTTTCTTTTGATATGTAATTCATATATATAAATTATAACTCATTTTTGAGGGCATTGCTTCAAAGTAGACCCACTTGTGTTCTAATAGCGATAAAAGCATATTAAAGCATTCTTTGATGAATTCACCGGTTGTTTCATATAAGATTTGATTTCTTCTCGTATATCCATGGTTATCGTTCCCAGTACTTTATATTTCTGCATTAAGTCACATATCATTCATGTAGAGTCAGTTGTACATGCATGGTGAGTGTTGGTCAGTATAGAAAAGAGTAATGGACAGTGTGGTATAGTGAGTGCGGTTGAGATTGTGTTGTGGACACTCCCTGGTAAGTGAGTACCAAAGTGTGTTGTGATTGAGATTGCGGCGAGGGTGTCTTTGAAATGCGACGGTGGCAAAATTGGACACTCCCTGACGACCATGGTAGCGTCAAAGTGTGTGAAGCCGAACTTGGACATTCCCTGGCACCCATGGTAGTGCTAAAGTGTGACCTACAGACACTCCCTGATACCCGAGTCTGGATACTGGGTGAGGGTTCCTTCGATATTTTCATGGCGGATTATGTATTAAAGTGTGAGGCATTGGACACTCCCTGGTACCCCGGACCAAAGTGTGAGGCAAACTGGACATTCCCTGGCACCCTTGTGCTAAAGCGTGGCTATCGGAGTATTTCAAAGATATTGATGTGTGATAGTGGATTGTTGGGTTTTGTCGATAGAAAAGAGTTAGTAAGATGAGATGGTGCATTGTTCTCATACACGGTCACATATATTTGAATTATACCTTTTAAATAATATTGTGCTTGTTTCCTAAAATGAACTCCTTGCTTTAATATAAACTTGTTGAATTAATTGAGAAATGGAAAGAGGTAAATGAGTATGTTTTACATTCACAGTTATGTTTTTAATACTCACCAGCTTCTTGAAGCTGACGGCGTTGATGCGCCCTGGACATTCGTGTTCAGGCTTTTCAGGTTTTGATCAAGTGGAACATTATGATTATGCAAACTGAGAACGGCTGCTTTGGATGATAGAACTGTTATCAATATCCTATGCTTTAATTTATGAACTGTTTTGTATTAAGGATGACTGTAATAGACGTTAAGTTATTGTTTTGTTTCAAGGCGGTATGTGCCTTTAGATGACCCGTACTATAATATGTAATAAGTTAGAAAATTTTATAAGTCTTGATTGCTGCTCTGATTATTATGTTTTGTTGTTGACGTTTGGGACGGAATCGATCCTTCAAACTGTCACGACCTACGGGTCCATAACGGAAATTAAACGCTTTCCATATTTATGCTACGTCGGGGCGTGACAAATGGCTTCACTCAGATTCTCGTAAAGACTTTAGTGCTATCGTTGCTCCTGTAGCAAAATTGACTTTAGTTCGCCTTATTATCTCTCTAGCTGCCTCTTACTCTTGGCCATTGCACCAAATGGATGTCAAAAATGCTTTCCTAAATGGGGATTTGGATGAAACTATCTATATGGATCCTCCACCTGGTTTTCGCACTGAGGGGGAGTATTCAGGGAAGGTATGTCGTCTTCGAAAATCTTTATATGGGCTTAAGCAATCTCTTCAGGCTTGGTTTAACCAGTTTAGTGATATTATTTTATCTTTGGGTTTCACTTGGTGCCATTCTAATCATACTTGTTTTACCCATCGTTGACCTGATGGGCGGACAGTTATTATACTGGTATATGTGGATGATATTATTATTATAGGGGATGATGTTCCATGCATTACTAAAGTCAAGAAGGCCCTTATTTAATCTTTCGATGTTAAGGACTTGGGTCCCCTTCTCTCGGGATAGAAGTTGCTCGCTCTCGTCAGGGAATCTCACTATCTCAACGAAAATATGCTCTAGATCTTTTGAGATATACAAGTATGATAGGGTGTCGTCCTGCCTCTACCCCATGGATCCCAATCATAAGCTGTCCATTTAGTCTAGGGAACTTCTTCCTGATGCTTCGGTATATCAACAGCTTGTTGGTCATCTTATCGATCATCTCACCTAGATGTTGTTCATCATATTCTTCGGTATCTCAAGACTTGTCCAGGTCTTGGATTATTTTACTCTGCATGAACACAATATGGAGTATCCTACTTCATGGATGCCGACTATGTTGGATCTAAGAGTGATTGTTAGTCCACATCTGGGTTCTGTACGTTCTATGGAAATCATCTTATCTCGTGGAAAAGCAAGAAACAAGCTGTGGTTTCTCATTCTTCCGCTGAAGTAGAGTATCGGGCCATAGCCCAGGGAACATGTGAGCTCCTATAGGTTCGTTCAATACTGAAAGAATTGGGTTTTCCAGTTAGTGGCTCGTCTACCCTATTCTGTGATAAGAAGTCTGCCCTTATGCTTGCCTTTGACTCAGTCCTCCATGAACATATGAAGCATATTGAAGTCGATGTTTACTTCATTAGAGAGAAAGTTTGATCTAAAATCATCGTCCTAGAATTTGTGTCTTCCACTGATCAAACTGCCGATATGTTTACAAAGTCCGTTGGTCCCTTACTTCTGAAGTCGTCTTTGATCAAGCTAACTCTGATTAATATCTTTACTCCAGCTCCGGCTTGAGGGAGAGTGTTGGAATATATTGATTATGGTCAAACCCAATTAGGAATTTTTAGGGATAGACTAATTATGATTTAATTATGATTGATTGTAATCTTTTTATTTCCTTTCTTTTTCTTTCCTTTTTTAGTTTTCCTAGTTTGTATATAAACCCATACATATTGGATGAATAATACATTGAAAATTATTCCTCCTATCTCTTTCTTCTGTACAAATAAGAGATTTGGTTTTTCGATGATTAAAAAAGTGATCGATAGTGTAACGGCCTAAAAACCATGCCATGAGGGCTAAGTCAACGAGTCAAACATAAGAAGAATGGTGACGAATGATCATGTGTAGACCAATCATAAATCGTGGAATCAATGAGGAACCCTACGTGGATTTCTAAGAAAAAGTCTATAAGCTAATAATAGACCCACGAGGACCAAACAGGTCAAATATGGTCAATCAACATAGTTTTGGTTATGAAATGAGTTTATAAGAAAGTAGGGTGAAGTCCCATTGAGGAAAAAAAAACATTGGTTCAAGATTGTTTTGAAAGTTTACTAACATCTAGGTTTTTGAGAATTTGCTACCAAACGGTGCTTTAGAAATCAAAAGTAATATTATTTTTTTTCATAATAGACTATCTATAGGTTAAGTAAAAACCAAATTAGATTTCAAAAATTTTCAAGCTTTAGAAAAAGCAATGCCCAAGTCAGAGGTGGTCCAAGGGGTACCTTCGACCGATCCAAGGTACCTTTGCTAGCCTGGGTTATTATAGTGTATCTTTCGAATGGTCGAAGGTCTCGATGGTGTCACTCCCCGAAACCACCCATAGGGCTCTAGGACACATGGCACGCCACCAAGGCACGCACTAAACACCCAGGTATTCTAAAAAGAACCATAAAGTACTGAAGTAAAAGAATTTTCCATTTAAAACACATGCATAATCATTACCATTTGAAAATAGAGGTCCGGTCGACTGATCGGGAACCCAGTTGACTGTATTGGGAAGGACAGAGAGCAAGAGTCTCTGGAAACCTGTAATACCCGTAAATTTCCTATAGTTAATATAACGAGTCCCCGTATTTTGGTTTGTATTGAATTCAGTATTTTAAGTTTTAATCCTAGAGACCCGAACTCATACGTGTACGTATTTAAATACTGACTTCCTAGACTATAAAATACGAACCCGGACTGCATTACACGTAAACTCATAAAATCTGTCCGAGAATTAGTCTGTGTAGCACGTATTCCTAAGCGACGGCTAAACTATACAATTTTGGAAACGGGAATCAACCTAAATGTGGCAAGCGTACTAACCTATCTTACCATTACCCTATGGTTAATACCATCACCCAAACACCACCCTCCTCTACCCGCCGGACCACACACACACACCCCCACCGCCGGCCACATTTTTCCTTCCCCAATGCACCATCTAAATCAAATGTCTCCTCCATCTCTTCCATTTTACATCACACAGATTCTATAAACTGTGTATATACCTATGTGTGTGCATAAGAATTGAGGAGGCAGAGAGAGAGAGAGAGAGATCTCACCCGAGAGAGAGAGAGAGAGAGAGAGAGGAGCCTCGCCGGAGATTTGAGAGAGAGAGAACCTGAGGTTGAGGTATACACTTCCCCTCCTCCCTATTTTATTTCTGTATCATTTCACACCTTCACACACACACACCCTGACCTTCCTTTTCGAAACAAACAGAGCCTAAGGCTCTTTTTTAGCCTCGGTGGCCATTAAAGCACCTCACCGGAGCTCATTTTCACAAACTTCACTAGACCTCTTAAAAATGAAACCAAACTGGCCCTATAGGTCCCAGTTAGATCCCCTAACAGCAGCTTTTGAATAGAACAAGGTTTGGACCACCATGCACAACATTATTCTTTGCAAACCTAAAAAGAATAATCCATCCGTAGGTTATCAAAACGAATGAAACCGGTCCTAAGCTCCTAGTATGGGATAGAGGAGCCCAAACCGGACCCATTGGCATTGGAATTAGCAATTTTCGTGAAGAGACGGCGAAGATATGGCCGTTTGAAACTTTCCGGCCAAAATCGGGCTCGCCGGCGGCAGCCTGGCCTCGCCGGAGAAGACGCGACCAGTGGGTCTTCGGGTTATATCGTTTACCCGTTGGGTCGGGTCGGGTACAAATGTGGGTGGTTTAGTTTGAGTGTGTAAATGGTTAATGGTTCGGGTTATATTAATTGTTAGTGGGTCGTGTTGGACTTTTTAAGTTGGACCTCTGCGTGTGTATATATGGGTAACCCGTGGGTACGGATTCGGACCTGGGTTGACCCGCGGGTATTAGTTATAATAAATTATTTTTATATTCTTAATTATCCTGCTAATCTTAATTAAGGGTTATTAACATGTTTTTATATTATTAATGATTCTGTTAATTAGGCTTAGCACATTAATAATCCAGAATTAGCAATAATTTACATTTTATTAATTAGTTAATCCAGATTAGTATTTTTGTAAATTGTTTTAGAATTATTAATGTTTAATTATTCTGTTAATCATAATTAGTGTGTTAATAATCTGTTTTAATAAGGATTAGTATTTATTAACCGGGATTAGTATATATTAATCGAGATTAGTATATAACTATATTATTTATAATATATTTTGTATTAATAGATAAATATAAAGAATTATAAATGGTTTTTAAATTGTTTTAAAAATCTAAAAATAGTTTCAATAATACTAGAAATTATATTTTAATAAATTGTAATATTATTCTTAGATAATATTCTTATATTATGAAATTATAAATTATTATTATATAATATACTTATTATTTATTGGTTTAAATAAATAAAAAGTAAATGTTTTTAAATTTAAAATAATTAGGTAATAAATACCTAATGACCACTTTTAAGTATAGAAAAATTTTATTAAATTTTCCTACGGTCTAGTACCTCTATATTGTAAATTATTATTTACAAGACCCTAGCTTTAATATTTTAATAATTATTAATTACTTATAAAGTATCCGTTTGGTTGTATTTTAATTATTTAAAATACCAGACGAGCCCCAAAAATTATAAGATAAATACCCTTAGCCTATTTTAAGGCCTAGTATTTAATAAAAAAATATTTATAAGGATCAAATATCTCCCTAAATCATATTTTATAATTATGGGACCCCGCAGTCTATTATTAGACGATTTAAACTTCATAAATTCGTAATAAATAAACCGTAGCTCAGAAAAATACGCGGTCAGTTCCTAGAGTCTTAGAATAATGTCTAGAATATTCTCTTAAAGTTTGGTGACCTTTCGACATGGTCAAAAATACAGCTTATCTTTAAGGCCCAAACTGGTATAGAAAACCCAACCTTTTATGCGACGGACTCCGATTTGAGTCTAGTCAATGGCGTTAGACTCAGAATGATGTCCAGATCATCATGTTGAGGTTTAGGAAACCACCCGACACAATTACCATTATGCCCCTGATTTTAGTAAGCTTATTAATCAATGTTCTATGTAATGGTATACTTTGTAGGAACCGCTACGCTCATTATTACGCACCCGCATCGAGGTGAATCGTCCTAACTCACTTGGTATATTATAGAATTATTCTTTGATCATATATGTATGCCCAGTGCGTCCTGTGTGGACAATACTGATAAATATTAGTATTGTAAATGTTGAAATTATTTCTTATATAATGACCGCATGTTAGTTAACTATACTCCATGCTTCGTTAATATTCGTTGATTTTCTCGTTTATCATAATTTCCCGATTTTATAGTCACATGAACATTCACATGAACATGGTCGAGTCATGATGTCCATATTGACACGCATGGTTAGTCACGAGGACTAACCCAGTCATATTGTATACATGTTGAGTGGACCGTAGTGGTCCGAGTGGTACAGTCAAGTAAATGGGAACAACAATGAAACTGCTATAGGGCCCTGCTAGGCGACGATAGCCAGAGTTTCCATTGAAATCATTGAAGTTATGCATGAATTGATGATTGATACGCTATAGGGCCCTGCTAGGCGACGATAGCAATGTATCCATCAGAATACAATAGTTACCTTTCAAATGCTATAGGGCCCTGTTAGGCGACGATAGCGCTGTAACTATTCTATTCTCCCGGCAAGGCCATGAGGACCTAAGAGTCCAATGATTACACTCTTTTAAAACCAAAAATTGCTATAGGGCCCTGTTAGGCGACGATAGCAACGTAATCATTCTACTCTGAGCTAACGGCGTTACACTGGTAATGTAACAAGTCACATGAGTCGGTTGTGGTGTCCATGGTTGAGTTAAAGTCGAATATACCGATAATGCATTGTGTCATCATTCTACCATGTCATATGCTTATTTAATATTGGATCAAGATATTGTTATACTTGTATATCCTTAATTGTATTAGGAGTGATCGGTTAAGACGATTACACTTAGCTTCAAAAGCTAACGGCACCTTCCCTGCCCTGGACATTTTACGTCTAGGTTATAATAAGGAGAACCATCAAGGTAACCATGAAGATGCATATCACTATCATCAGGATGGGAACTATCAGGAAGGTGATCCTGAGGCAGACTATCAAGAAGAGTTCGATAATGAGGGTTACGGGTTTGCTAGTTAGAAGGAGGACCCTGGCCTACTTCCGCATTAAGACTTCTCTTATGTTTTAAGAAACTATCTTTTGGTTGATGTAATAATTTAAGTGGCGTAAATCGCCCAAACTTATCTTTTGTGGTTTTCATTTGGAACTTCTGTAATAGCTTAAGTAGCAAAACACTCTAAGTTCCCCCATGAATACCATTAGACGCTTCTGTAAATTCCTTACTCTGATATGTATCTTTTGTTAGTATGTTGCACAGACAGGTTAGTTTTATGTAACTCGTCATTCCCTATGGGTCCAGAAAGGAAATTTTAAATTTTCCCTATTTTTGGCTACTCCGGGGCGTGACAAAACCCAATCCGGTTGACTGACTTCAATCCAGTTGACCAAGTCTGCAAGGGGTAGTGTCAAACCCGATTGACTAATACCTGTCCAGTCGACTAGATTCGCATCACAGAGACACAATTTTGAAAATGTAAATCCAGTCGACTATAAAAGCACTTCCAGTCGACTGTTTTAGGAAAGTAGAACCCTGACTTCAAACCACATACGAATCCGGTTGGCTGGTCTAAGGTACAGTCGACTTTATTCAACAACAGAGGCAATTCTCCAGCAACACAAGTCCAAAAGTTATAGCAACCAAACCAAACACGCAACCCCTGTGGAATACAACCAAAACCAACATGCTCGACTTATAAAACACGAGTCAACATAAACACAACCAACATAAGTCTCCAATCCGAGTTATTACAAATCCAAATTTGGATTAATTAGAACCGATACAACATGTTGCAAGTTTAACATATAAACATGAAAGTAAACATTAAACTACTCCACAGCCCGTTCTCCACTACACCCGTCGAGTCACTTCTTCGGCTACTCACTGGCATGCTGACCTACAACGATTATTCAATAACCACTACAATATATAAGCTATAGACTTCGTAAATGACAATAATTGGAAATATGGATTAATAAAAAGTCCAAATCCACCATTTACACATAACTATTATTGCCAGGAATACATGTGTTGTCACCCTCAACCCAGCCTACGATTCCACCAGTGAATCCACGCAACATGCAGACACCCACACCTCTCCCGTCAGGCATGCAATACCCAAAAGCCTCTGGCTATAAACCAACATATATGATGATAAGAACAGGAATCCCTTTGACCCAATTAGATAACTTAACTTGTCCACATAAAGTCATCACAACATTCTTTTAACATACAATTGGGCCTAATTAACCACATGAGTTTTCCCAATATTAACTAAACAAGCCAAATTACACAATTAAACATGCTTAGCATACAAATGAACCAAAATAGGGCATCAACCCATAAATCCCCAATTAGTATCATTCACCTCATGGAATTTGCTCCTAATTCCATATTATTATTCCTCTAGACATCGGGTACAAATCCTGTATCAAAACTATAAATAATGAGCGTACACCCCGAAATGGGTCACATAAAAACTATCACAGAACTTAACCAAATTGGTATCTACGCATTAGACTCACCTCCAAGAGTCCGAATATATAATTAGAATTGAAATTGATTGACAAACTGCACAGCAATTGGCATCGAAAAGTTTCGTCAATTCACGAGCTCCTCTCTCTCTCTCTCTCTCTCTCTCTCTCTCTCTCTCGGTGTGCTAGCCAAACAAGGAAGAAGGTGGTGTTAGTGATACATGTCACCCAAGATACATGCCACCCTACATGCAATTTCCATTACTTGTTTTTATACTTACCTTCCCCAAGGTTCTATTGCATTACAATTACACCTCTACCAATTATAAAACCATATTAAAACTATCCCAAACTGAAATGTATATTTGTCTATGTTACGCATGGTGTTAGGAAACTGCGTTCCCAGAATCCATTGACAGTGCGTATAAGTTGAAACTGCAAAAAAAAATTACGTGAAAACTACAATAACCCTACAAGGGTGGAACTAGGGTTACCTTGAACTGCAAAAACATATTGCTGTAGTAGACGAATCGAGAACACGGGCTCGATAACAGCTCACGATCTTCTACCATATTCCTTTGCTGCCAGAATATCAAACTGAGTGTGGGCTCTTTCGAAATCCTTTATGTTTTCTGCTCTTCCCTCTTTATGTTCTATTTTCTATTCCCAGTTATAACACTCTCTTTGATTGCTGTGATGATCCAATCTCAATCACATTAATTCGAAAAAGATGAGTTCGTCAGGAGGACTAAACGATCTCCGATTTACTTGAATTTTTTTACAGCAGCTCTGTCTCGACGTCAAGAACGTTGTGTAAAAAATTCAGCAACTTTCGATCAGTATCGAGCAGTCCGAACCTCTTTTAGTGAGCATTGTTCGACGCTAGCGATCTTCACTCCTATGTCTCTTGAATGCTCACAGAGACTAGGGTTTGGTGGAAACACTTCTAGAAGAAAGCTAGGAGGTCAAGGGAAGCTTAGAATGTGAAATCATGCAACCTGAGAGAAGAGCCAAGGCAGCATATATATAGGCTACGATAGGGACCATAAGAATTCAATAAGGAATAGGCTTCCTTATGGAACCTATTCCTTATTGAATTAGGAAACCCTAATTCAAACTGAATCAGATTCCTATTTCCATAAATTATAATTCATACCACTAAAGAATTATAATTGCACTCCTACCCTTATCTCAAAAATATATTTCGAGCTCCATGTTATTAAATGCTTATTATCTCCCCACGTTAAGATTACAGATATCCATTAATTAAATATAATTACTGACAATCACATTTAATTAATCTCTTAAAATTCCTTGAGATCCTCTGCTTAACTTATCTGATATGTCGGATACAAAATCCACCTGCAGGGTTTGACATAATCAAAACTTATAAGCTTTCTCAAGGGGATATCATCAATCCCAAAATTGAGACATGGATTCCATCATTAATTAATATCCACCACACAATTAATATTGCCACCCAATCCAATAAGATATTGACCCATTTAAGGATCTTTTAGGGATCAAAGTATAAATATCAAATGTACGTGTCTATAAATTAAATTAGGATTTAGAGCATAAGCACTCATAATAGCCATGAGGTATTAATTATCTTATAAGTCAGTATAAAGATAATTACCCCAAGTCGGTCCCGTTTAATACACAAAATGTACCAGCATGGTGAGTTGAAACTATACCGTTTCCCGCAGTCAAGACAAACCTACTACAATACCATGCTGCAGTCCTACCGATTGTGTGTCCAATCCATCTGAGACTGTAAACCAAAATCTTTCATTCTACAAGATCCGATGGTCTGATCTTCCCTGTGCAAGCCGAACTCTACACACCAAACCACTTACTATGTAGAGTGAAAGACACACATGCATAATATTAAATAAACAATATAATACAAATATTGCCCACACAGAGTCTCATAAACATGGATTAACTTACTTTATTAAATAAATAATAAATCAACTACATAAAGCATGGCTTTTAGTATACATCCCTAACACATGGGTCCCATAAATGGTCTCACATAATATTATGAAATTACTAATTAACCTACCAATTATGCAACATGTCCAATTCGTACTCACAAAGGTACCCCAAATCAACCACAGAAAGTGGTCCCCATAAACAACATGATATAAACAACATAAAATATTTTCACATAAGCCCGTGATAAACATATAAGCACATAAGGTGATTCCACATCACTGTCCCATCACACAGGGATCTCACAACACATGTCCTAAATCAGAACTGCCACATTGACCACATCTGGGTTCCCAAACGGATACCCATAATCAACTTAGTGAGTCAAAACCCACATTATTATGCATTTCCAAAGCATTATTACGCATTTACAATTACTACTGTGCTCCTACCGTGAGCTGTATCAATGAAATGTTTTCTTTCAAAACATAAGACTTCCTCATAAGGAATCTTCAAACCAGACGCCATGCGTCGAACAACCTTTGGGCCTTACCCAAATCAATATTTCCTGAAAAATGGGGTATTATAGATTCATTAAGCACAACGACTTTGTAGAAAACATATACTACGATCTCTAAAGTTGTGTAATGGTATGCGGTGCAATGTTTTGCCACCAAGGCGATGCAACTAGTCAAACGACCCTTAATGCAAATGTCCCAATTTCTCATACCCAATACATCGCACACTCTCAACACCGGATAACGAGCCATTCATACATGAATGTAACATCCAAAATCTCCAGTAGCTATTCGGATATGGTTTGGTGTTTTCGAATGTTTAAGCATCACAAACAACATTCCTCACCTAACACCCGCTTCCAGAATTTCATCATTCAATCTTCCCCAATCGGAAATTTCAATAAAACATTCCCCAATCATGGGAATTTCAACATTCCTAAAAAATGCCTAAGTTTTGCTGACTTGGCGACCTTGAAATAATATTACGAGTGACAATGCAATGATAAATGCAATATCCATGATTTAAGCTATGAATTTGAAATAAACATTTCTATTGTTCACAACATGGATTTCTACTAATTGGATGGACAATTAAAAAGATTAAATACTCATTGCTCAAATCCAACAAATTGAACATTTAATCACATAAATTCACATAAGGATTTAACATGGTTTTGAAGTAAACATGTACCAAGTACTAAACATATAAGGTTCAACTAGGGTGAAGTGTGAGATCTACTAACATGAATCTCTTCCTATCTAACACATATTAAAGCAAAAAAAGATAAGGAGAAGAGAGAGGAATGGCCGGCCAAAAAGGGGGAAAAGGAGAGAGAGAGAGAGAGAGAGAGAGAGAGAGAGAGAGAGATGTCTCCAAAAGTTTATATGGTTAGGTGAGGGTATTTTTAGGGTATAACACGCATACACACACATGCACACACCACAACATCTTTACACACATGTGACCAAACAATCAACTAGTGATACCAACACGTATAGTAAAATTTAAATACACTGTCCCAAATCAAGACCCACATTAGTCTAAATTACCAAATTATCTTAAATAAAATTATGGGTATCAGGCTATCACCACTTGACTGCACAATCTAAATTACCAAATTACCCTCAATTTCCTAGTGATTGCACATTTGTTTAAACCACAAGGGTATCAGTGACAAGTAGGGTTGCAACTCGGGCGGGTTGGGCTTCATTTTAGGTTTGTCTAAGCTTGACTTGAGTTTTAGTAGATTCTGCCCAAGTCCGACCCCGAGCTCGACTGGAGCCCAAATTGGAGTAAATAAACATTTCAAATTCCACTAGGTTCACCTGGAGTCCCCAAATGAGTGATATAGAGAGATACACTCTAATGAGATTAGATTATATCACAACTTGTACAAATAAAAGGTTGTGTTTTTTTATGGGTTAAGTGATCGATGCTTTTACATTTCGAAGAAAAAAAAGTGAACAATGATTATGATTTTCTATTCGAAACGTCACATGGCATACCAACTTTTCAAGCGGAAATAGAGAGAAAATAGGTACTGTGGATTTTTTTTCTACAAATCCATGTAAATAAATGTTCTTCCAAGCAATCACCGTTCCCAAACATTAATTGTATTTTAAACCAAGACAAAATTATAATATTTAGACCCCATTTGACAAAACGTATGTCCCATTTGATAAAACTGAAAACTAAGTACTGAATTTAAACTTTCAAGCTATTGAATTTACAGTTCTGAGAAATGTTGACTGGTAGGGGTGGGCAATCGGTCGGTCGGTTCGGTTTTGGGCAAAATCGACAGCCAAACCGATGTAATCAATTTTCTCAGTACTACAACCGTCAACCGACCGTTATTGTCGATTTTCGATCGGTTTGGTTTGTGTCGGTTGGCGGTCGGTTTGGTCGATTGGGGAATTACTGTTATAATTTTTTTTTTTACAGTATTACCAAAATGAAGCATGACTGTTGGATGGTGTTGTTGACACTTTTATAGTTTTATGATCATTCTATATTATATATTATTATATCTATACAATTACTCAGTAGTTTAGTAGAACTGTAGAAGTAGTCTAGTAGAAGTGTAAGTATTGACTAATAATTTGGTCAGTTTGGTTTTATCGGTTTTTTAACCTTGTCAACCGTGAACCGACCGTGGAACCGAAGAAATCACATACATTCAACAGATTTCGACCGCCAACCGAATTTAAACCGACCATGTTCGATCGGTTCGGTCGGTTTTGCGGTCGGTTCTTCGGTTCGGTTCGGTTTTTGCCCACCCCTATTGACTGGATTTAGCAATTTTGCTCAGTAAAACTTTTTTTACTAAAAGTGTTCAGAAAGTTTTGGCTACGTTTTCAGTGAAGTGATACATTATCAAGCGTATTGAAGAAAAAAAAATGTTGAACATTAAGAATTAACTAATCACGGATACAACACTTGACTGGCTCTTATATATATTCAGTAATAGCCAGTTAAAGATTCAACAAAAAAGCTGCATTCCATTCAATTACTACCCTAGACAGTAATAACAACATAAAAACATTGGTCCAACAATGTATAGATACATGCATACATTATCGAGCTTGTACTTCTGAAATTGTGATCTCATTTTTAGAGCAAGGGTATGGAGCTTCAGACGAAGTAGAGTAATTCATAGTACATACAATGTTAGAGAAAGCAGGTTTTTTAGGAGCAGGCAAGACCATCATTTCATTGCTAAGCATAGACATAACATTTGACATGACTGGTCTATCTGCTGCACTTTCTTGAACACACAAAAGACCGACTTGAATGTATCGCATAAAAACTTCACTTGTTGGACATGTTTCAACTAATTCTTGATCCATTAATTCCACCCCTCTTCCTTCTTTCCACAAATCCCATGCCTACAAAGTACAAACAAACATTGCGAGTATACAAAGCTAACGAAAGAAATAAAATAAAACAACATTTAGCTTCACTAAATATATATAGTTACTTACATATCCTAGAAGGTTCAAGCACCGATCAGGTTGATAGAAACCAGTGTTCTTCTCCCCACTTATGATCTCTAGCATCATGACCCCAAAGCTAAAAACATCAGATTTCTCCGAGAAAAGACCGTCCATGGCATACTCAGGGGACATGTAACCACTGTTTCCATCATGCACAAAATTACAAATGATTACATAAATCAAATGCATTGAATGTAATTCACAAGGAAAAAAAAAAAGAAGAGAAAAGAAAGAAAAAGTACAAGTTTTCCTACTTACTATGTTCCAACAATTCTAATTGTATTTGCTCGAGATTCATTCTCTCTAAAAATTCGAGCTGTGCCAAAATCAGATATCTTAGGGTTCATGTCATTGTCTAATAAAACGTTGCTGGCTTTCAGATCTCTATGGATGATTTTTAGCCTTGAGTACTTGTGGAGGTAAATAAGCCCCTGCGCTATCCCTTCAATAATGCAGACGCGTAATTTCCAATCTAGTAAAGCTCGTTTTGTTGCATCTGGCACAATATTTCATTGATTACATAAACATATGTTCACATTATGTGATTGAAGATAGAACAAAGTCATAAAGATTATAGCTTTTCCTTCATTTTTTTTGGTAGGTAAGTAAAAAGATGATAGATTTAAAGGAAAAATGAATATCATAGAACTTAAGGGAACTAACCAAAAAGAAATGAATCCAGGCTTTTGTTTTGCAAGTATTCATACACTAATATCCTCTCATCTCCATGAGTGCAACAACCCAAAAGTTTTACAAGATTTCTGTGTTGCAGCTTCGAGATTAATATAACCTCATTCTTGAACTCCTCCAATCCTTGTCCAGAGCTTCTACTGAGTCTTTTCACTGCAATTTCTTGTCCACCAACCAACTTTCCCTGAAAGATTAAAACCTAAAAATTGAGTTGTTTAATGCGAATAGCACATAAATAATCTATTGAAAATCGTAAATAACATGTACATATATAAATAAAATAGCAAGATAATATGCAAGGCACGAGAGACTTATATATTTGTGACCTTATAGACAGGCCCAAAACCACCCTGACCAATCTTGTTTGCATCAGAGAATTGATCTGTAGCAAATTGTATGCTAGAAAAATCGAAGAGTGGTAACTCATGGTCCTTTCCGATTAATTCTTGTTTTTTTGCATCATGACTGAGATCATTGATAGCACCTGCAACATTGAAACTTAAATCATTCATTAATTGCTGAGTTCTCTTGTCCATCCCATCTTTGTGGCTTCCTTTCATTTTCATTCCTGGTTGGTGAAAATAGAAAAACAAAATTCTTTTTATAAAGTAACTTTAAGAGTTGAGCAGTGAGTGTCACCTCTGAATAACCATTTACCCCATCGTAGATAACAGAATAAGGAGAGTGCAGGAAGAACTAGCAACGTAGCACATGGACCACCGATAATCAACCACAACTTCCTCCTTGGACGGTCTAGAACTGTATTGCATGTTCAAAAGGGATAATAAAGTAAACAAAACATGTATCAAAATCAAACCAAGATAATAATGACTATGACTGGATGATATTGTATAGGAAGAAGCTTTCTATTGTACTAAGTTCACATATCAATGCATCCCTCCTCATGATATTGACAATCTGATGTTTGAATTAAGAGTAATTCTTTGGTGACAACTTTCATACAACCTCCTAAAAGATGTGTCTATCTCTCTCCTGTGTCACTGTGGGGTCCAGTGAGCAGTGACATCACAGGAGAGAGATAGACACGTCTTTTTAGGAGATTGTATGAAAGTTGTCACCAAAGAATTACTCTTGAATTAAATCTGCATCCTTGTTTTTCAAAATTCTAGTTGAAATCAAATTAGAACAGATATAGTTGGAATCCAATCACTGTCACAAGTCTATAATGATTATAAAAAAAATGTTAAACGGTGTCGGAAAAATATTTATTTATAAGGAAATGCTAACTTACAACAAATAGTATATATATATATATATATATGTATATATCAGAACCCTTCTCACGAGGGAATCATAATTTTGACAAAATGAGGACTTCTATTTACAGCCGTTGGATCCAGTTTTTTGCCTGTGAAATTACTTCATTACCCTTAATGAAAACTGGACCCAATGGATGTAAATAGAAGTCCTCATTTTGTTAAAATGAGGACTCGCTCATGAGAAGTGTGTTATATATATATATATATATACTAGTCTTATAGCATGTGCTTTCCATGTGGTTGTTGCACAAGAGGGTAGATATTAACAAATTTAAGGATCAAACTGGCTAAACACTTAATTTGTTCTTAACATCTTTTTGAAAAGTATTAAAATCTAAGAGAATCACGACACATGTCTAACATTAGATTGTTTAGATTATAAAATATCTTTCAAGTGTTGAAGTGAAGTAGTCAAATACTTTCCTAATTGTTTGCTTTAATTTATGTCTTAATTTTTTTAAAAATAGTTCGTTCAAATTATCTGGTCATATGGTCCAAGTTGGAGCGGAAATTTCGAAACTGATTCGAAAAACTACGATTATGGAATTTTAAAATCATTCCGAATTTCATAATTCCAAAATCTGGGGGGGAAAAAATCTGATTCAAATCGACATGGTAGTGGAAATTTTAAATTTTAAATTTTCAAAAATATTCCAAACAACTTTTGATCCAAAATGTTTGACTTGAAATAAATATATACCTACAAACTTTGTTTTCGTAACTTATGACACGAAATGTTATATATTGTTTTCAACTAAAATTCGAGATTTATTTTGTCAAAAAAACCAAAAGTTTGAAGTTGGAATAGAATTTTGAAATTTCAAACTTTTGGAATCAGAATGAGTCTCTATTTTGAAAATTATGAAATGTTTTTTTTAATACATCAATTCCTATCTGATCCATCCGAAAATCAGCCCTATGTTTTCACATCTTTTATAGAGTACGTTGAAGGAAATCTATTTTTTTCCCATGCTTCGGTTCTACAAGAAGAAGAAATATATGGTTAGCACTTTTTGATGAGCATACTTTTAGTTGCGATAACATGAAGAGGTGTGTTTTGTAAATAACTTGTTTTATAAAATGAGAAAAAAATTTGTTAAGCAATTTTTTCTACTACTTTATAATAATAACTAAATCTGATCTTATTCACTTCCATTGTTTGGTATCAAAAATGTTTTTTTAGATCATTTTTACGTTTATATCTCTTTCCTTGACATAAAAGATTTGAAGTACTATATATGTGTGTGTGTGCAAAAGCATATATATATATATATGTATATATGTATATTGTTAGCCCCAAGGGTTCTACCTTAAGTAATTTTGCTGATTAACAAACTATAAAGTTGAGTTCTCATAATTTCATTTAGTATGTTGTCCAAACAGAGCCTTATAGTGATGATGGATATTCTATAGAAGCCTCGTGGAAGATCATTTTTTACTTATATTGTTCTTATAGGACTCTTTGTAAAGTTAGTTAGATCGATTCTCCAAGACAAGGACTTAAAAACTTAACAAAATCTTCAAAACAGAAAAACTGTTTTTCATTGACTGGATAAATTTCCCAGTCGACTGGACGCTAAATTTTTCAGTCGACTTGAAGTTTAAAAACAGTCAACGGTTTCGTGTTTTGAGAAGATAGTTTCTGATTGTAAAAACCAGTCGACCGACCCAGGTTTTTAGTCGACTGTTTTATTGGCGCATTTCATCAAGTTTGAAATGCAGTCAACTAGATCGCGTACCCAGTCGATTGGATTACTGCGCAGAACAACAACGACTCTTTTTCTAGGGTTTTAACTTTGCATTTAATGCTCCTAACTACCTCAAATGTTCTGATTTTCAAGAGAGTATTTATACTCATTTGAAATTGGTTGTTGAAAACTTAATTACTCGCATTCAATACTCATTCATTGTTTTCAAAGATTCAAAGCCCTAGTTTTGTGAGATTCAATCTTCTAGCTCTAGACTTCATTTGTAATCTCGTGAGAGCTATTATTGAGAGCATTTATTGTATCTATCTACGCTACAAGAGAGTGTATTTCAGTTGTATCAAACACATATTCAATCCTTAAAGTTGTAAAGAGGGTTGGTGTAACCCTTACTCCAAGTGAAGCTGTTCTTCATTAGAGGGTGTAAAAGGAGTTCAAGAAGAACTTGTAAGGAGTGGTTTAATCTTCACCCAAAGAAGATTGTCAAGTGGAATCCTCAAGAGGTGTTCTTGAGGGGTGGACGTAGGCCGCGGATGGCGGATTGCCGAACCACTTGAAAAACTCGGTTTGCAAGTGTTTCTCTCCCTCTCTCTTTACTTACTGTTTAATTTGATATTGTGTTAGCTTAGTTTTTAATTTGCCATTAATCATTAGTAATCTTATTCACCCCCCCTCTCCCCCCTCTCAGGATTACTTTTGGGCCAACAATTGGTATCAGAGCAAAGGCTCTTGTATTGATTTCACATATCTTTGAGTTAAAGATCACATAGCAAACACTAGTACCATATCACTTATGTTGAGGGACAATCATCCCAAAGACCTCCATGCTTTAATAGAACTAATTATGCTTATGGGAAAAATAGGACGAGAATTTACATTATTGTTCAAGACTTCAATTTATGGCAAATCGTGGTCAAAGGACCTTATGTTCCCACTAAGACCGTAGGCACCGACACTGCTCTTAAGACGGAAGATGAATATGTTGATAGTGATAAGAAATTTATCAAAATGAGTGCTATGTCTATGAATCTCTTGTATTGTGGCTTAGATTCAAATGAGTACAATATAATATCTTCTTGTGAATTGGCTAAAGAAATTTGGAATAAACTAGAAGTCACACATGCAGGAACCAATCAAGTTAAGAAGTCTAAGATTAGTTTACTTGTTCAATCGTATGAAATGTTTTAAAATGCTTCCTAATGAAACTATTAGTGAAATGTCTACTCGTTTTACTACTAGCTTGAAAAATCTTGGTAGAGTTTATCCTAACGAATAGATGATTGAGAAGGTGTTTAGGTCACTACCAAAGCATTTGGCAACTAAAGGTCACGATAGTCCGAGAAGCAAAGGAACTTGCAAAGCTTTCAATCGAACAACTCATGGGATTTCTCATCACTCATGAAATGGAATTGGTCGACTTCGAAAGTGAAGATAAGAAGAACTTGGGTCTAAAAGCTTCAGATGACCAAGATGATGATAGTGATGGAGATGATGAAATGGTTATGATCACTCGCAAGTTCAAAAGGTTCTTGAGGAAAGACAAAACCTTTGGAAAAATGGGACAAAAAGAAAATGATGCCAAGAAGGAACCCATCATTTGCTTCGAGTACAAAAAGCCTAGACACATCAAAGCCGATTGCCCATTATCAAAGAAGAACATCAAGCAAAAAGCAAAAAAGGCAATGAAGGCAACGACTTGGGATGATTATGACCTTGACACATCCGAAAATGAGTCAAGTGATGATGAAGTTGCAAACATTTGCCTCATGGCACACGAAAGTGATGAGGTAGACTCTAACTATGATTCTTGCAATGAATCTCATAACTATGATGAGCTTTAAAATGCAGTTGATGAATTGCATGAGGAATTGGAAAATTTGGGGACTCAAAAAGAATTTCACCTCATTTTCAAATGAGCTTAGTGAATTAAAATCACAAAACGAGTCTTTGAGAAAAAAAAATGAAATGCTTTCTTCAAGAAAAATTCCTACAAATGATTTTGAAAAGGAAAACATTGAGTTGAAGAAATAAGTTGAAGATTTGATAAAAACATTAGCAAAATTCACTCATGGATGGAGAGCAAAATTTGAACATGCCTTTGGGAAAACAAAGATGTGTTTTTGATAAAGCCGGATTGGGTTTCAATCCCACTTATAAGGAAAAGAAGTACAACAACTTCTTCTCTAGCAATGCTTCAACTAGCACAAGTTCCTCAAGCAATTCTCATCAAAGCATCTTTTCAAAAGGATCCACTTCAAACTATTTCAATCCTCATGTAACTTGTCAGTATTGCATGAGAAAGGGGCATGTGAACTACAAATACCCAAATAGGAGAAAAATTACTATGGTTTGGATTAAAAAGGGAACCACACCTCCCTTTGCTAACAAAAGTGGACCCAACGAATATAAAGAGGGTTACTTAAGCTTGTTTTATAGGTATGCTTAAAATCCTCAAGCAAGGATTGATGGTTCTTAGAGAGTGGATGCTCTAGACATATGACCGGAGACAAATTCAAGCTCTCCACTCTCTCTCCCAAGGATGGTGGAAATGTCACCTTCGGAGACAACTCCAAGGGAAAAATCATTGGCATAGGTAATGTTGGTAAGAACTCTTCCCTAACCATTGAAAATGTGTTATTAGTTGATGGTCTAAAACATAACTTGTTGCGCATTAGTCAATTATGTGACAAAGGTTTTAAAGTTATGTTTGAATTAAATTATTGCATAATTATGGATGCTAAAGATGATAAAGTGTTATTTATTGCATATCGAGATGAAAATGTTTATACTAATGATTTTGATGATATCTTTCTCAAGATGTTAAATGTTTTACCGTATTGAGTGAAACTAGTTGGGTTTGGCATAGACGATTAGGACATGCTAGTATGGATCTCCTTTCAAATTTATGAAAGAATAATTTGGTTAAAGGTTTACCAAAAGCAAAATTTGTTAAAAACAAGATTTATGATGCTTGCCAACTTGGAAAACAAAAAAAGACTTTTTTCAAAAAGAAAAATGTGATCTCTACTAGTAGGCCTCTTGAATTGCTTCATATGGATTTATTTGGTCCTAATCGTGTAGCTGATATGAGTGGCAAAATGTATGCATTCGTAATTGTTGATGATTATTCAAGATTTACATGGGTCATTTTTCTTGTTCATAAAGATGAGGCTTACCCAAATTTTGGAAAAGAGTTCAAAATGAAAAGGGGTATGCCATCAACAATTTTAGAAGTGATAGAGGAAGAGAATTTGACAACAAAGATGTTTCAAATTTTTGTGATGAAAATTGTTTTGGACATAATTTTTCGGCACCAAGAACTCGTCAACAAAATGGTGTTGTTGAAAGAGAAGACCTCGGTCAAGGAATAGCTACTAGATCCTCTCTTAGAGATAACATTAGAGATGACCCCGGTCAAGGAATAGCTACTAGATCCTCTCTTAGAGATAACATTAGAGATGACCTCCCTAGAGATTGGAAGACCGTTCCTAGTTACCCATAGAACAAATCATAGGTGACCCTGGTCAAGGAATAACTACTAGATCCTTTCTTAGAAACATTTGCAACAATCTAGCCTTCCTTTCTCTAATAGAACCTAAAAACATAAAGAAAGCCGAGCAAGATGATAGTTGGATTATGGCTATGCAAGAAGAGTTGAACCAATTAAGAGAAACCAAGTTTGGACTTTAGTTCCTAGACCTAATAATCATTCCATCATAGGAACCAAATGGGTGTTTAGGAATAAGAAGGATGAATCCGGAGTTGTAGTTAGAAATAAGGCTAGATTGGTAGCCCAAGGGTACAACCAGCGGCGGATACAAGGGGGAGCAAGGGGGGGCAGTGGCCACCCCTAGTATTTGGGAAATTGCACTTTTATACATGTGTTTTAGGTAAATTTTCAAATTTTATTAAGCTTTGCCCCCCCCAAAATAAATAAACTTATTATATAGCCCCCCAAAAAATATTAGTTAGGCTAAAATAAAAGTATTTTATATGTAATATGTTGGCTCAATTATACTTCATTCTCCCAAAAATTGGAAAAAAAATCTTATGATATGTAATATATTGGCCTAACTGCAAATAGACCCAAAAAAATTTGCCTTCGGGGCGCTGCCCCCAAACCCCCATGTGACTCTAAGCTCTTACACACAGCCCCCCCTAGTCGAGATTCCTAGATCCGCCACTGGGTACAACCAAGAAGAAGGTATAGACTATGAGAAAACATATGCTCCCATAGCAAGACTAGAAGCCATTAGAATGCTACTTGCTTTTGCTTGCCACAAAGATTTCAAACTTTTTCAAATGGATGTTAAAGTGCCTTTTTAAATGGTTTTATAGCGGAAAAAGTCTATGTCAAGCAACCTCCCGGATTTGAAAGTTCACAATTTCCCAATCATGTCTTTAAACTTTCAAAGACTTTATATGGATTAAAATAAGTTTCTCGTGCTTGGTATGATCGTTTTAGCAAATATTTGCTTGAACTTGGATTTACTCGAGGAAAGATTGACACTACTCTTTTTATTAAACATTCCCATAATGACATTTTACTTGTTCAAATCCATGTGGATGGCATCATTTTTTATGCTACAAATGAGAAGATGTACGAGGAATTTGCAAAATGCATGCAAGATGAATTTGAAATGAGGATAATGGGAGAACTAAATTTCTTTCTTGGATTACAAATCAAATAACAAAGATGACATTTTCATAAACCAATCTAAGTACATCAAAGACTTATTGAAAAGATTTGGATTTGAAAATTGCAAACCTATTGGAACTCCCATGAGCTCATCTCTCAAGCTTGACAAAGATGAATCCGGAAAACTTGTTGATACTAAAAATTTTCGTGGCATGATAGGTAGTTTGTTGTATCTCACTGTTAGTAGACCGAACATTATGTTTAGTGTATGTCTTTGTGCTAGATTCCAATCCTCACCTAGAGAGTTGCATGTTGTAGCCGTTGAGCGCATTTTTAGACAATTGTTAGGCACAATTGACTTTGGTTTATGGTATCCTAAGAACACTCCCTTTAACTTGATTAGTTATTCGGATGCAGACTTTAGCGGTTACAAAGTGGATTGCAAGAGCACAAGTGGCACGTGTCACTTCTTAGGACACTCCCTAGTCTCTAGGTTTAGTAAGAAACAAAATTCTGTAGCCTTATCCATAGCGGAAGCTGAATATATAGCCGTCGGTAGTTGTTGTGCACAAGTTCTTTATATGAAACAACAACTAGAAGACTTTAGACTTCACTTTGATCACATCCCTCTTAGATGCGATAACACTAGTGCGATTAGTCTCTCTAAAAATATCATTCAACACTCCAGAACTAAGCACATTGAGATTAGACATCATTTCATTAGATATCACATGTTAAAAAGGGCGATGTCGAACTTGTTTGTATTAATACAAATCATCAATGGGTGGATATTTTCACTAAACCTCTTCAAGAAGATCGTTTGTTTATCATTCGCCGTGAATTAGGGATGGCTAGTCAAGCCGATGTTGGGTAAATTCGAGGCCCGGATCTCCTTTCCCTTTGTTTTCTGCAAAAACTATTTTTCTGATTAAAAACAGTGGACTGATTTCATCTTCAGTTGAACAGATCTTTGTTGCCTTTAAATTTTTTTTTCTGAAAGTTGTCATATCAGTCGACCGAAAGTTTTACACAGTCGGCCGGACCCCAAAATTTTTAGGCAACTGGTTCATTTTCATCGACCGCATTTTGTTTTCAAACCCCCTTGGTCCCCCAGTCGACCGTTTGTTTTAACCCCCTCAAGCTCCAATCATCTCTCCTTACTCTGGCCACCTCCATCACCACTTCAACCCCTACACTCTTCATTTCCGGTCCCTTCCATCTCTCTCTCTCTCTCTCTCTCTCTCTCTCTCTCTTCTCATCTCTGCGTTAATGGCTCCCAAGAAATGCAAGGAACCATAGGGCTCCTCTTCTCAGCCACCAGCTCCTCAACGCCCTTGTCCCATTCCATTCTTCCTTGACGATGATCGTAGGCAGAGCTACCTTGACAACTTTATGCATCGAAAGATCGTGTCAGGTAAAACTCTTCCCTCTGACTTTTCAAATTCAAACAGCTTGCGCATTGGCTCCCTCTTTGATGCCCTTGGTTGGACTCCTTTCCTTACTATTAACCAACCCACGTACATCGCTCTTGTCTGTGAGTTTTACACTAATCTTACTACCACTCTCGCAAAAATTTTGTTTTCTTCTTATGTTTGAGGGGTAAAATTTATTGTTAATCCTGATTTTGCTCACTCCATTTTTGGTACTCTCATGGGCAGTATTAACGCCTATGAAGACAATAAATAGATTGTAGGTTCTGGTTTTAACCCACTAATTACCTGTAGGCTAGTTTGTGGGAACCTTGAGTTGGCTCACGCCTCCAAACCCTTTGCCTAACAACTTACCTTTGAGTCCCGTCTCCTCCATCACATTCTTACCTACATTCTTCTTCCACGCGCAGGTGGTCGAGATTATGTGTCTTATTTTGATGTCTTTTTGTTATGGTGTATTCTAGAAGGAAAAAAATTTAACTTTCCGACCCTTTTCTGCCAACACATCTGTGAGACACAGAAGAAATCTAAAGCCAGCTCCCTTCCTTTTGGCATGGCTTTCACCACCATTTTCGTCACTTCAAGGTCCCCCTTGATGATCGTGATCGTCGTAATCCGTCTTCTCATGACGTATATTCCGCTACCACTCTGTCTCTCATGGGCTATAAGCTCGAGGGTGGCGTCTTCATCCCTAAGACTCCCCGTCCTCCAGTTACCCCTCATCCTCCTGCTCCTACCACCACCACTGATGTAACACCCGTTCCCACGGATCATTTTTAGTCATATTTAGTATTCATTATTAATTATATAATAATGTTGAAAATGTATATGTGATGTGGATTTTGATCCACTGAGTTGATAATGGGTGTCCAATTGGAAACCCGGATGTGGCCAGTGTGGCAGTCCCAAGTTGGGTCATGTGTTGGTGGGCCCCAGTTGAGATGAGACAGTTATATGTGAAATACCCTATGTGCCTAAATGTTTATTAAGGTTTAAATGGTTTATTATTTTAACTTCCTTATTATTTTATTGTTAATGTATACAGAAGCACCTTAGAATTTGGAAGATGGAAACAATACTATGTGGGATAGAATGGCAGGGTGCATCACGAGAATATCGAAGGAGGTCCTCGGAGAGTTAAAGGGAAGAGGGTTAGCTTCTAAAGATACTTGGTGGTGGAATGAAGAGGTACAAGCTAAAGTAAAAACCAAAAAGGATTGCTTTAAGAAGTGGTAAAATGATAGAAGCGAGGAACACTTCAAAAGCTATAAATGTGCAAATAAGGAAGTTAAAAGGACAGTTAGAGTTGCTAAAATGGAAGCCTATGACGCCTTCTACACCAAACTAGACACTAGAGAGGGAGAAAATTGTATTTATAAGCTTGCTAAGTCGAGAGAAAGGAAAACAAGAGACATTAATCAGGTTAACTGTATAAAAAGCGATGACTCTAGGGTATTAGTGAACGACGAAGAGATTAAGGAAAGGTGGAAGAGCTATTTTGAGAAGTTGCTGAATGAAAAACATATGGATAACACAATGGAAGAAGAAACTGGAAGTTACGATGAAACTAGAGAATACAGATTCTATCGGAGAATAAGGAAGTTTGAGGTGGAATTTGTTCTCAAGAAGATGAAACCCAACAAGGCCTTAGGACCAGATGGGATCCCCATTGAGGTTTAGAAATGCTTGGGAGATGTGGGGGCATCTTGGCTTACAAATGTTTTTAATAGGATTTTAATGATAGAAAAATGCCTGATGAGTGGAGGAAGAGCATCCTAGTGCCTGTATATAAGAGTAAAGGAGATGTACAACAATGCAACAACTATAGAGGTATTAAGTTGATGAGCCATACTATGAAGCTATGGGAGAGAGTGATGGAGCATCGCTTAAGAGAAGCAAAATCAGTGTCATAAAATCAGTTTGGATTTATGCCTGGGAGATCAACTATAGAAGCAATTTATTTACTTAGAAGACTAATGGAAAAGTATAGAGAGAAGAAAAAAGATCTACATATGGTTTTTATTGATTTAGAGAAAGCTTATGATATAGTGCCTAAAGATTTAATTTGGTGGGTGCTAGAGAAGAAATGAGTGACCAAGGGTTATATTGACGTGGTAAAGGATATGTATGATGAAGCGGTTACTACAATTAGATCACCAGCCGGAGAAACAAGCGAATTCCCAATTACCGTAGGCCTGCACCAGGGGTCAGTCTTGAGCCCTTATTTGTTCACCCTAATTATGGATGAATTGACTAGACACATTCAAGATGAGGTCCCATGGTGTATGTTGTTCGCAGATGATATTGTCTTGGTTGATGAGACTAAAAGGGGACTCAACACTAAACTAGAAGCTTGGAGAGAAGCACTGGAGACTAAGGGGCTAAAGATAAGTAGGACGAAAACATAATACATGGAATGTACTTTTAGCAATAGTAGAAGTAGAGACAACGAAGCAGTGAAGATCGAAGATCAGGAGATCCCAAAGAGGGAACACTTTCGCTATCTAGGTTCAATGATCAGTAGAGATGGAGAGATTGGTGATGATGTGACCCATAGAATTAAAGTGGGCTGGCTTAAGTGGAGGAGTGCTTCTGGAGTATTATGTGACCGAAGAATACCAGCAAAATTGAAAGGAAAATTTTATAAGACAGCTATTAGGCCAGCTATGCTCTACGGGACAGAGTGTTGGGCAACTAAGAAACAACACAATAGCAAAGTGAGTGTAGCGGAGATGAGGATGCTAAGATGGATGTGTGGTAAGACTAGGAAAGATAGAATTAGAAATAAGTACATCCGAGAGACTGTAGGAGTGACACATATTGAGGATAAGTTGAGGGAGAATAGACTTAGATGGTTCGGCCATGTGCAACGAAGACCTGTAGATGCACCTGTGTGAAAGAGTGATAAGATCGTAGTGCCTGGAGTGGTTAGAGGGAGTGACAAACCTAGACTGACTTGGGAATATGTAGTGCAACAAGATATGAATATATATAATTTAAATGAGCATGTAGCTCTTGATCGTGCAGAATGGAGAAAAATGATTCATACAGCCGACCCTAATTGATTGGGACACAAGGCTTGGTTTGGTTTGGTTTATTATTTTATTGTTAATAATATCATGTTGTTAGTTGGAGACCACTTTTGTGGTCAATTAAGGGTACCTTTGTGAGAGCGAATTGAACACGTTGCATAATTAGTAGGCTAGTTAGCAGGCTAATTAGCAACTTTATATAATTATATGGGACCACTTAATGGACCCATGCGAGACATAGACAAATACCCTTTAAGTTTGGGATAATTTTAATGAGTTTAATAATGAGCAGAGGTATAATTGCAAAACTAGTAAAACTGTGGTAAGGTCATAATAATAAAGGGGTGAGTCATATGACAGGTGTCAAGAGGAGGGAGGGCCATTTCTTCTTCCTTGTATTAGCTAAGAAAATTATAGAGCAGAATATGAGAATTGTGATGGAACGACGACGACGTTCTCGATGCCAATTGACGCGATAAACGACGTCGGTTTTCAAAACATGCTACATATTCGGACTCCTGGAGGCGAGTCTAACCCGTTGATACCAATTTGGTTAAGTTCTGTGATAGTTTTTCTGCGACCCATTTTGGGTTTTTAGCTCATAACTTGTAGTTCTTGTATAGGATTTGTACCTGGTTCCTAGTATGACTTTAATTTTAAGATTAGGAGCGAAACCTAAGAGGTGAGTGATGTTAATTTTGATATCTGGATGATTTCCATGTTTGGTTCAATTGTGATGCCAGAGAATGCCTAATTAGTTTAATTTAGCTTATTTAGTTTATTATTGGGCACAATTCATGTGGTTAAATTAGGTCCAATTTGATTGTGAAAGCACGGTGTGATGTTTAAATGAGCATGTTGAGTTGCCTATTTGGGTCAATGGAATTGCTAATTCTATACCACCATGAGATAATAATTGTGGTGACGACCACCGCCGCCAGAGGCCTATGGGACCGAACGTGTAAGGGCGTGGGTCATAACTAGGCACGTGGGCTTGGGGAGTGGAGCCGCGGCTAGCCAGTAGTGGTGGAAGTGAACTAGTAATTGCCGGAGACTATAATTTTGTGTAATGAGTTGAATTGGGCATGTTTGTTATCCATATTCATGATTATCATTGCTCACTAAGCATATAGATTATATATTGTAGTGGTTATTGAATAACCATCGTAGGTGATCGCGGCGAGAAATCGGGGAAGTGGCTTGGCTAGCTTATGAGTTTTGGGAGTTGTTGTAATCTTGTTAATAGCTACTTGCCTTTTTAGCTCTAAACTTGCAATAAAGTTGTAATCGGTTTTAATATGAATTGTAGTACGAGTCATACCTTGGTTAGTTCAAAACTTATGTAATATTTCTAGTTAAGTTTTATACTTTAGTCGGATCTTTAACTCGAGTAATAACCAGCTTGTATAATCTAGCTCTTGTTGAATAAGAGTAGTAGTTGTCGCTGGTGTTGAACTGGTTGGTAGTATCTAGTACTAGTGTCATTGGTTTGGGACGTTTGAACTTGGAAATTTATTCGTTGGATTGGTTGTAAATGGTTATATTTAGTACTTTTCTTAAAGTACTTAAAATCTATTGCTTGAATTATAGAAGCTCATGTTTTTAACTTTGGTTTGATTCTAAAATGGTTTGGAGCTTTGGTGTTGATTTAACTTAAGATTTGGCATTGTTATATAAAATTTTACAACTTGCAAAAACAAGGTTTTTGTCTGATTGTAAAGACAGGTTTTGTCCTTTGTTGGTTGAGCTTCTTTGGTTTAAGCTTATTTTAAACATGTTTTGAAACTTTAATGACTTGTGTTAAGCCTTGGTGGAGTGCCACGTGTTCTAGGACCATTTGGGTGGTTCTAGGGCGTGACAACTAATCCAACCACCACCACTATCCCGTCTTCTGATATTCCTTCCTCTTCTACTCCATCAGCTCCTTCCTCATCTTCAGCTCCTCCTGCTGCTGATTTTTCAGAGCAGTTCTTCATTATCACTGCCTCCATCGAGTCTCTCTACACCACCGTCACTCCCCTTCACTCTGCTCTTTCCTCCAGTGTCTCTACCCTCTCCTCTATTGTCGCTTCTCATTTTGACACTCTATTTTGGAGATTGGATCTACTGTCGACGTTATCTGCACCTCCACTGCTGCTACTCAAGAGTTGGTAGATCGTTGCTTATCACAGATGCAGTCCAGTCTTGATGACGCTCGAAGCGACATTCATTTGATTCGGACTCTGACGGCCCTGATGATCTCTTTTGGATATAGGCTAGATGTATAGTTGAATAGTTAGTTCTTTTGATAGTCTTTTGGGTGGAGAGTTAGATGGATGACTTTGTTTTGGGGTAGTAGAGGCTTTCACATTCTTTTTGTATCTATGACATCCCTATTATATCTTAAACTCTCTTTTGATCAATTTATGACAATGGACTCACATCTTTTTTACTATCTTTAAATGTTATCTATGATCTTGTTATTGATATTGATTGTGTGTTCTTGTTAATATATTGCTTCTCATGATTTTAGCATGTTTGCTTGTGTACTAACCGTGGGAAGATGATGATACCCTATTATTGGTGATTCCCCCCGTCCTTCAACTCACGCATAGAGGGGGAGATTCTCTCCGCTCTAAGTGTTTTTTTGTTAATGACAAAAGGGAGAGAATATCCATGTTGCTTATCCATGTTGAATTAGTTTTCAATTCTTATCGGACTTAAAATTGATTCATGCATTCACTTGATCTTCAAAGTGCATTATTTATCTTGATTGGACTATTACTTGTTATTATTTTTATCTCGGGCAACTAATAGTTTTTCATCATCAAAAAGGGGGAGATTGTTAGCCCCAAGGGTTCTATCTTAAGTAATTTTGATGATTAACAAACTATAAAGTTGAGTACTTATGATTTCATTTAGTGTGTTGTCCAAACAGAGCCTTATAATGATGATGGATATTCTATGGAAGCCACGTGGAAGATCATTTCTTACTTGTATTGTTCTTATAGGACTCTTTGTAAAGTCAGTAAAATTGATTCTCCAAGACAAGGGTTTAACAAAATCTTCAAAACAGAAAAACTGTTTTTCATAGGAAAAACAGTCGACTAGATAAATTTAATTTGAAAGCATTTTTTCCTACCAGACTCTTATTCTTTACAACATAAACCTATAATGTTCGTACCTTTAGAGAAAAGTGGATTTACCAATAAAGAAGAGTTTAATTTGAAATCATACGTACTCTTCTACGTATAGTTTCCAAGTTTGTGCACTACAACTTGTTAATAAATTCATACTATATCTTAGAGATGTGTTGAACTTAACTACAAAGAAGATAAAGATCTCTAACATTAATAACAATAACAAAAGCAACAAAAACGGACACAAACATACTTCAAACTTTAGTACCACAAAGGAGAATGTGGGTGGATGGGGATATTTTTAAGAAAAGTATATAGAGAATCTACAAGCAAAAAACTTTGGTGCGTTTTATTTTTGAACGCTCTACCTAAGTTTTGCTTATCACATTTTTATTTTAAAAAATCTATGGAGTCCTATAATAATTATATAAGAAAGTACTAGTAAAATAAATATCTAAAAAGTATTATGATCTATTTCTAATGTTTATTGTATAGAACACTATTCTTTTTGGCTTGGTGCACGTTCCGATTGTTTTTTTTTTCCCTATTACTATGGTGGATTGCGTGAATTAGCAACTATTGGAAAACATAGATTGGATTTTTAAATAATCATTTTGGATGATCATTTCATTAATACTTTCTTGTAATTATAACTCTGTCAATCAAAAGAAAAATTATAGGACTCTATGTGTAAACTTGGACTTCATAAAGTGGACTGGTTATTTAAGATAATCATCAACTTTACACAAAGTCGGGAACAACTCATAACAACGTCAGGAATATATTTCACAACATTTTGGTGCAAGTTTACAACATGCAAACATAAAGTAGACTAGAGCATCAATCAATTTTTAAAAGTTGATTTTTTAATTTTTATGATGACTTTTATTATTTTTTTAAAAAAATTATTATTGATATTTTTTAATTTTGAAAAAGTAGTAGACTGACCTATAAATTTGCCACTGAAATCTAATTATCCCAAAAGAATAATACAATAGGTCTTATGTTTTAATATTAAGACTCATTAGAACTAACTGGCCGAAAGAAAGAAAGGAAAAAGGTAGAAGAATTGTAAAACAATACAAATTACATGTTCATTAACATGTTGAAAAGAAAAGAAAAGGTGTAAACACTAAAGGGAGATGTTGCACTTTGGGATATAAAATTTGAGAAGCATAGATCGATTACTCTTATTTAAAACAATTTCATATGAATAACACTATTTAATTCAAATTTAGGTTCTCAAATATTTTGTTAGTGGTACAACTATTAAACCATTTAGGAACAAAATTTGGGTAGCATAGAGTTTTTGGAGTTTGATTGAATTAGAGGATTCATTTTTGTTTTTCTTTCCAGTATTTATTTTTGATTTAGATAAATCCATACAAATCATTTAAGTCCCATTGTAGATAGGTAAGCTCACTACAGGGACTCGTTTTTGTTTCAATTATTCGGGTATTATAATCCAAGTAGGACTCACTATTGACTATCATATATCAACGAAATGATAAAACCAATACAAACTACATTATTATTAGGAGTTATGTGATTATATTTTTGTAAATAACATAATTAAGAGGTGGAACGAACCGACGTCCGGGAAAAAAAATCGTGAGTCAAGTAAGGGGAATGCACATTGTTGAAAAAGTGTAAATTACTTAAAGGGTACGTGCTACCTATTTTGGAATTCAATGTAGACATGGATAGAGAGGGTCACGTGGGGAACAGATAAGGTTGGGTTTAAAAATTAATGCTTTGTTTATTTTCTCCTTTTTGTTTAACCTCTAATGCTCTGTTTGGTTTATGAGACTTCAGAGTGTAGAATTTGTTTATTTCACTTTGTTTGGGACCTTGACTAATGTATTGAAATAGAGTTCAAGTTACTGCTAATTAATTAGACATGTCAATAAAATATATTTTTTATCGTTTTCTTTTGAATCAATTCTAACGTACTTCTCTTATTTTTTTGAATTTCTTTTGGAGTTTTTATCTTTTATACTCCCTCCATCCCATTTTATGTGTCCCTCTCGAAGAATCCAATTATTTAAGGGGATAAAAAGAATCTACACCTACTTTTTTCTGTTTGGTTTAAACCATGGAACTGAAACCATATTGTTGAAGCATTTCTGGTTTCGATTTTTATTTGTGCTTTGATTAAATTTTGTTTCTGTTTTTTCTTCTTCTTTGATTTTTTTTTTGGATAACTTCTTTCTCTTTGAATTAATTAATGCTTTTAGTACTATAATATTGAACTCTTTGTTTAGGCCAATATTTGGTTGACAGTTAATTTAGTGCAACAACTAATCCTTTTTAATTTTTCCTTTTTGTCTATGATTAAAAAACTACTAGATGTTTATTTTAGTTGAGGAGTACTCATCAGTGTAGGACTGGAGTTTTTTTTTTTTGATTCCCACATCTGGGAGTTCTCCTAGCATTTCTTCAACTTCAAAATCCATCTCGAATTCGCACTTTAAATCAAAGGGCGACTGAAGCCAAAAAGCTTTAAAAATCATAAGTAGAAAGAAATTTAATTCTTGGGTTCAAATGATTGGCTTATTGTTGTTTTTTAGCTACTTGCTTGATTTCATCATGTCTAGGCTTTGAAATGCTTTATTTATTGATTTGTTGGTTGCCCAAATTTTGTATGACTCTGGGCAACATGGAATCTGTTTCTATTTCTTTCCTTAAAAAAAAAAATTTATTAGTAGTTTGAATCTATTGATCCAAATTTTCTAAACAATTCTGTATCATGCGAGTGCATAATGAACCATGACATAAAATTATTTTCCATCTATTCAAATATTTATTTTCCTCTCTATTTGTAGTTTTCTCTTTCAACCATAGCCGGATAGTGTAGGACTCCCAAGGTATACTCCCTCTCTCTATCTCTCTTTCTCTACCTTACTCTATCTATCTCTACAATATTTATCTCTATCTTTCATTAATCATGAGTTTTGTGCTCTTTTGGTTTTTTGAAGAATTGATAATGAAGACTGAGTAAGCAAGAAATGAAGTTAAAAACAAATTAGTTTTAGATGTGATATTGTTTTTCTGTAATGAATGATTCCATTATGTTTCAGATGTTCTTGGACAATTTTTATGCCCGAACAGTCCCTTACTAAAAAAATATGGTGTTGGATGAAAATATGTTGATACATCATCGTGCTTATGAACCTCATGAATAGTCCAAGAGAAGCCAAGTGAATCTTGAAAGAGCTTAAGGATCTTCGGAAGGATCCTCCTCCCTCTTGCAGCGCAGGTAGGGTCTACCTTCTTTTAGATCTCAAATTCTTGATCTTTTGCGACCAGACTATTGTAGTTTTGGTTTTTGGCATCAAATTTAGTCCTCTTTTGCGACAGGACTGTTGGATTTTGAATTTTTATGTTGAACACATTAAATTAAATTGCATACACGCTAAATTCTTACACATAATTTTAGTAGTTCTCTTATGGCCAGTTCACGTTCTACAAATTTGCATTGGGCCATTCTCAATCATTTTAAATAGTTCATTGAGAGAAAGTGGAAAATCATGTTGTCAAGGCATTTTTGTGATTACAAAAGGACTTCAAACTATGTGTGAGAGTGATTTTGGGGGTGTGCTTTACTGTGATTCAGCTTGCAGATTTACTTGCTTTTCTTGATTGGTTTGTGGTGGTAGGTGGGGGTTGGATCAAGTGTATTACGTTCATATTTTGCTTCTTCTCATTGCATTTTCTAGAATTCTTTCCAAACAATCTATGTAGCGTGGACACTTCACTTTGGGTACCGTCTCCGTATTGAGTCCGTGTCAAATACCAACACTCATCGGACACACGTCACCACGTATCAGACACGCTAAAGACATGGCTGGACACGTGAGGGAACACAGCATGGTGGCCTCTTATTAGAAATGCTTTTAAAGTTTTGAGGCATTAGTCTTAATATAGTAAAATTGGGGATAAGCAATTGGTTTATTTTAGAATTATGGAAACAAGAATGGACACAAAACTACAAATTGTATATTAAACTCAAAGATATAATTATTTATTCGTCGTATCCTAGTCGTGTCCATCTCCTGCATTTTCAGGATTTGGCGTGCTGGCGTGTCCGTGTGCGTATCCATGCTACATAGCAAACAATTGTCTTCATGTTCAAGAAGTTGGGGAATCAAAACAAAGGATGTGTAGTCATCTTTTTTACATTTTGTTTAGATGTGTTTAAAAATCTGATGCTTATATCAGACCCTAACCCTCAATTTGGCTCAGTAAAAAATGGTGGAAGAGGAAAATAGAAAGATGCAAAAAGTGTTTTGTTTCAAAGAGGTAAATGTACTAACTCAAGTCAGCCAAAGAATTGCAGTGGTATGTTAGATTATTGTGTTGCAGATATGGTTCTACAAATGGGTTTGCTGCTAGGAAAACCTGCTTCATACACCTGCGGTTTCATTCTCTTTGGAAAGGTATGATTTGTGCAGATCTTGGAACTACAGTTAAAATTTTGAGATAATGAATATGATTTGTGCAGATTTTAGCGGTTATTTTTCAACCATGATTCATAGTGCATTTGTTTCTTTAGCACCTATTATTATCTTTCTTTCAGAGGTAAAGGAAAGAGTCAATGTAAAATATGGCAGAAATATTTCTTGACCTCACTTATTTTATTTTAGAGTTTAAACAACATGGTCTACAATTCCTTTCTCTGATGAATACACAATCTGATACAGGATAAACAATCTAATTTGCAAATTTACACCATTTTTTTCTCTCTTTTATTTACTTATTTATTTATTGGTGCGGAAAACAATTTGACTATTTTTATGTTGAATGTAAATGCAGGCTGCAACAACTAGGAGTTCTGAGGAGATGTGTTGGAGGATTTGTAAATTGGCTCGAACAATGAGGCAAATTTTTGCTATTATTTTAATTGTTATTATTATCGTCTCAGTTAAGTAGAGTGAATATGAAATTTTGTATTCAACGTGCAGTTCAACTTTGATACACAATATTTGAGAATTGAGAATAATGTGACTTGGGAGGTTAATTTGGGAGTAATCTGGATGTAACACAATTGCATTGTGTTTTCTTTATATTAGTTTATTTGGGAATTAATTTGTGACATCCACTTGGATTTTGGGGGCTAAAAATAAGTTTTACTGCACATTTGATGCTTAAGCAATTTCTTCTTCTTTTTTTCTTTCTTTCTTCGCACCGTGCCCACATGCACGAGCAATTACTAGCTCCGCCACAGTTGCCTTCAAAGGAATGGGCAGCTATCTGATATGTATCTAAGTTAATTACTAGCTCCGCCACAGTTGCCTTCAAAGGAATGGGCAGCTATCTGATATGTATCTAAGTTAGAATTGTCAGTACTTCTCTTTATGTCGTTAAGTAATTAGTTTTTCCATGAGAAAGAAACATTGACTGTTTCCTTTCTAACTTTGGGACACTTGTTAGGACTCAAAGCTGACTTGAAAAGTAGCTAGTTTGTGTTTTGTCTCTTCATTATTTTCCCCCTGCCGAAACTGATCTATATTTAAATTACCCATAAATGATGTGAATAAATTATTAAACTGGAAGAGGCATAATAAAATTATCTTCTCATCTATTTGTTGCTTTCACTCTTAATGGTTGATACAATTGTTAAATGATTTGTGAATAAATAAGTTCTTAATTTACCAATGCGTCACTTATCTTTGTTTTTGCGACAAGCTCAAGTCTTTAATCTAATGGTCCTAATTGATTTAATTGTTGCACTTATCTACATATTCTCTTTGAAAAATTTATTTTTTGTCTTTTAAAAAAAATAAAAAAAAAATTTAATTTTTAGCTTAAGGGCTGTTTGGATATAAGAGCCGAAGGGGGCATGGAGTTAGTGTCGAAGGCACTCCAAGTTTCCAAATGCCGAAGGCACTCAAAATTTTCAATTACCGTAATAGTGTTTTTTTTTTTTGGCAGGGAATTACTATTTTATATATATATATATATATATCCATTCCCAAATTGGCCAAAAAAATTAAAAATACTAGGGGCATTATATACCTTTATCGGCTGTAGTGGTAATCTTTATACACCCCTCACTTCTTTCTTCCACTAGAGGAGCTTCACACCGCAAGATGCCATCATGAACCAAACCGCGGGGTGGATAAGATTTGAATATGTAAATTTCCCCGGACGAATCCATCCCAATGGAAATAGCAAAATTATTGATGGTCCTACTATTATTGAAATAGCTCTCTCTCTCATCGGAGAAGTAGCTGAAATTGCTTTCTAAATTAGCATCCCAATTTCTCCAATGGGGGAAGTAGGTAAAGTTATATCCATTCCACAATCCACTGCTCCAATAAATAATCCCTCTTTGCCAAACTACAAGCTGCTTTGTGTTGCTTGGATCAATACCTAAAGTGAAATCCCCCGGTGTTGGAACTTTTGGACTCACCCATGAAGTGAGAAATTGCTGGCGTGGTGGTTTACCACCCGTCGTATCATTCATATCAAATAACCCCAACTTCATTCCTGGAAGCCATGTATCGGATGGGTAATCAAAACTTTGCCAGACAGTTGTCTCTCCATCTCTAAACACCAAATTTCCAGAATCAAGAAGAGTCACACTTGCATTGGCAATACTCGTAGCAGGGTTTCCCGAATTCAAAGTGACATATATTCCAATATCATGGTCGTTGATCACCAGGTTTCCATCTTGGGTGATGGTTAAATTGCTACTGCTATTAATACTTGATGGATTGTTGCGGTTGGCAACCCAAACCATCCTCTGCTTTCCATTATTGTTCAAGTCAGGGATTTGCATGTGTTGAATCCCCAAGTACCGCTGTTCCAGTGAGTCATAGCTAAAGAATACTAATTGAAAGATTTTGTTGGAGGACTCCAAGAAAGAACCGTTTGTCATAGACTCACCAAATCTGAGTGTATCATTTGCAGCATAGGAAATTGAAATTCCAACACAAAAAAAGAACAACAAAGAGACACTTGAGCAGCTTTTGAGCCTTCTCATGCTTAACCACACTCCACTCCACCCCCTGAGGAGATCAAAAACTGATTACATTTGAACAGAAATTTTTGGTCATAGTTCATGGCCCTATGAAGCACGGATGCTGGGGAGTTTGACAATTTTTTCAAAATCAAAAGTGCGGTGCGACGGATACTTATAAAATATTAAAAAATGTATCTTTTATATATATATATATTTTTTAATATTACCCATATATGAACCATTCTACCACTACACACTTATTTTCATAAAAAAAAAAATTTCCTTAATTAAGACCTAATAACTACAAACAAATAATAAGATAAGCAAAGTATTGATGCAAAGAAAACAAAATTCACAAAACTAACATAAAATTGACAGTGGGGCACAACTTTAAGAAAACGGAACTGAAGAAGATAGGAATATAATATATGAAGTGGTAATCTTTTAAGTAATATAATATAATAAAATAAAAGATAGTGATTAAAGATAGGAATATAGTAATAATATTATAAAAGAATATATCACTGAATTCGCCAAGGAGCCATCTGTCTTCCTCTTTTTCTTTCCCCCAAATGTTAGGGTTTTACACTTTTACTCACTGACTCACAGCAGCAAAGCGATCGAAGTCGAACATAGATGATCGAGACGCAAAAGGAAAGAAGACGAAAGAGAGAGACGAAAGAGGGAGAATCGTAGCCCAGTTGGACGAAGGAGAGAGAGAGAGAGAGAGACCACCGTGGAATTGACTCTTTCTTCTCCCCCTTTCTTTTTGTTTTTTGGACTGTGAGACTGAGTCGTATTGTATGAGTCTTGAATTAGGGTTTTTTAAATTTTGCATTATTTGTTTTTTCGACCCCCAAAACTTTGTTTTTTTTTTTTTTTTTCAAAATTATCCTGCCGCACCCTCTTAAGTGTCCCTTCCCAAAACATCTAAAGAACTCTGGAGGAACTTTGAAGACATATCCGCCACATCGGAACTGAGTGTGCACTTAATTTCCCTGCACTAGCATTTCTGAAGTGTCCGTGCATCATAGGTTCGTACTTAAGGCTGTGCAGTCTAGTAAGTATTCCACTCACTGCAACTTCCTTGCACTAGTAGAGTATTTCACTACTCTCTCTAATTTGGAGAGATTAGAGAGAACCAAAAGAGGGCTATTTTTACTCTCTCCATCAACCTTCTCTCTAGTAAAACATGGACAGGTGTGTAGTTTTCCAGAAGGATGGAGGGTACGCTGGTCATTTGGTTAATTGGAGTTGAATGCGCTGACCCCGCTATGACCAGAAGCAGGGACCAGCCTGCTAATTAGGCCACCAATCGCAAAACAACCCAATCTGCAGCCCTTGTTGTGTTTGCGATCTGAGCTCATCGAAACGGCTAGCATTGCACAATGGGCAGTCTAAAAGGTCTGTATGTCTAATTGTATAGCTTTCTATCCAACTATGCACACAAACACCAAAAAAAAAAAAAGTACTAATAATAATAATAACCATTTGTGCGATTTATTTATTTTTTTTACTGTGTCCTCAATCACTCAATGTGAACGTGCATGTTTTTATGCCAATTTTGTGGTAGATGCAACAAAACTAGCTTTACTAGATTGGACGTTAGTAAATTTAGCTCATGGGTTGTTTGGGGAATGGATGTGATCAAGGATTGTGATTAGGACAGAAGACAAGTTGGCCCCATTTTGATCAAAATGTTGATTACTAGAAAAGTCTTGGTACTGACTGTAGGCCAATTCTTTTGTGGTGGTGAAGGTTTTAAGTTGGAACACATTTATTATAGTATTTGAAAACGCTAGTGGTGTATGTACAAAGGAAATTTCACTGGACCACAACAGCCGGCAATAAGCATCAACGATGAGTCATGACCAACCTTATATGGTCAATGAGGTCAAGCTGTGTAAACTCAATGGTTTCTGCTCTTACTAGTTACTGTAATCAATTACTGTTCTTTAGCTATCACACATCCAACCAGCGGTACTTGGGAACACAATAAATGAATAAGAAATGCTGTGAATGGTGCCGAACAAATGGATCCAACGAGAAACCAATAAAATAGAAGAAAACTATCTCAAGCAATCAAAGAAAGATAAAACGATATATCGTGGTTCGGCCAATGTGTTAGAAAATAATAACGAATAGACACTGCTGTGAACGAAAATACTTATCAGTAGGGTTGAAGAGTCTGACTGAGTCGTGTATTAGACACTGTCCTTAAGAGTAATTTCCGCCCTTCGGAGTTGTTGACTCGGTACAGAAAGGTCTCAGCGGTTTACCTTCCAGGATTAAGCAGTCTCGTCTTTGTTCACGTGCACTCGTTGAACAAAGGGCACAGAACAGCCTTGTATGTATATCAGTGATCGAATGAACAGAGAAAAACAGAGAAGAACCAGAGAAGATAGAGAGAAGATTGTATTGCTGTGTATTCTGAACGAGAATGACCCACGAATTTATAGCCATCTTAACACGACAGAAATCCCTTGATTTATAAAACGTGTTGCAAAGAAAGGATAAGATTTCATTTAAACGGCTAATTAATTGCACAGTTTAGGAAGGCGTAAATCTGCGAGGGAATGATATTATTCAGTCAAAGCAAAATTAAAAGGAAAGTTTTGGAAAAAATAATTGCAAAAGGATGGTCCAACCGTGTGAGCCCGCGAGGCTTGGAGGCCGGGATTTGCACCCCCCCTTGCGCCCGAGTAAGACGTGACGCGCCCGGTTAAACGATTTCCGGATCGAAACCCAAATTTCTATTGGAATTGGGATTACCTTGAGCTTGGCTCATGTGCGCATGAGAGCCCACATGTTCCAACTTATTACTAAGCCCATAAAGACAAAGTATATATTAAGCCTCTCAACTCCCTCTTCCTAAGCAATGTGGGACAAGAGTCTCCACCACTCTTTTACCCAACACTACACCAACAAGAGAGATGTAGAGAGAGAAAAAGTTTGACTTTGAAAAAATACCCACTTTGGACCACAAATTACACCAAAATTACAACACAATGGATGCCTAGGTCCCCAACCAAGAAGATGGCAAGGTTCCACTATGAACTTAAGGACTAGAATGCTTATGAATCCCTTCACACAAGTTTAGGTCACTCCCAACAAGTTATTAGGCTTCCCAAAACGGCCAGCCCTTTAATAAACCCCTAATCCTTGCAGATACCACACACCGTCTGAATGCCCCGTCCACCGTTGGGATGGTCCCGTCTTGTTTCAATGCGTCGTAGCTAAAGAATATTAGTAATTGAAAGCTTTTGCTGGAAGACTCCAAGGCTCCACAGTCTGTCATAGACTCCTCAACCCATAGTGTATCTGCAGCATAGGAAGTTCCAAAAAAAAAAAAAAAAAGATTAAAGCAGCTTTTGAGCCTTCTGTTGCTAACCAACCAGTCCATCCCTCAAGAAATTACAAGTGATTGCAGTGATGTATTCTGGAGATATTCTATTTTCGGTTCTCTAATTTTACTGCAACTTTATTGCAAGTTATACTGTGTATAGAGATTTGTAACCATGTCTCAATTGCATGAGCAATATTAACACTCTTCTTTGGTGAAAAATGAATTGTAAATTTAAATTTCTTTTGGTAAGTGTTCGATTCTCGATCATCATAAAAAAAAAATGATCAAGTTGTTTTTGTTTAAAGCATAGACTAATAGACTATACAACACTTCTATACAAATCTGTGAAACTAAAGGAACAAAAAAAAAAAAAAAAAAAAAAAAAGATAAGACAAAAAAGAAACACTACTTATAATCGTTCAGATTTGCGCAAATGGGTTCAATCATCATTTTCTTTTCCATTCCTTTTTGGTACCCCCCTTATATTTATGTTTGCAAAAACCACAAGTTTTAAAGTTTTAGCAAATATTTTAAAGTAATTATGGTGCCAACTGGTCGTGAAACTGTCTGCATTAGATGAGGACAAGGTTCCAATTCATGGTAACCATCATTTCGGAGCACACTTCGGTACAGTCTCACAGTTTGCACAGCACAGTAGCAAGTGTACCGAAATATTATTTGAGAGTAATACTTGGGGCACAACCAAACACACAATTTTTGGGACACAATTTAATTAATGTGTCTATCTCTCTCCTGTGTCATTATGGAATCCAGTAACATTACATGAGAGAGAGAGACACATTAATTGGGTTGTGTCCCAAAAGTTGTGTATTTAGTTGTGTCCCAAGTTTTACTCATTGAGTAAATGGGTACCAGGATTTTTGGTTAGGGCCTAATGTAAGTATAAAGAGAAATCCATAAAAGATAATTTTATATTTCTTATTATGTTGGTTATAGCCAAGACCCTTGTGGTCTAGTGACATCAATCCCTCTCCCCAAGTGAGAAGGGGAGGGTTCAACTCCTTCCAAGAGTGGCGTTTAATTCTCTTTGGGCTGTCTATGGGAGGATGTCTCCTTTGAACTGGGCCTTGGCCCCCTTGGCTCCTGTGTTGTGTGGCGCCCTGTGGGCGCTTTGCCTCAAGCAAAAAATAAAAATAATAAAATAATAATAATAATAAAATTGGTTGTATTTTACAAAATCCCACGACTGTATTTCATATCTGAAAACGTTTCAATACCGGATCATTTGTAAACTAGTTAAATATCTTTATCTCGATGCACACAAGCAAACTATCATTTGAAAATTGGTCTCCCATTGTGATTCAAAAAAAATGAAGGTCCTCCATTCGACTGCACAAGATATTTTTCACAATTTTCTTGTTTAAATGATAAATGAGTCAAGCTCAAGAATAAACATGCCAAGCTCATTTAAAGGGGTTCAAATTTTAGGCTCGTCCACAACCAAAAAGATGGCAAAGTTCCACTATGAATTCAAGGATTAGAACGCTTACAAGCCTCTTCGCACAAACCTCACACAATGAATTTAAAGAACAGCAAGGATCTATAATTTGTCATAAACTCGCCAAAACTCACACTATGTTTGAAAGGAGGGACGGAAAAATGAATGGAAGGGAAATGAGGAGAGATGGAAAAAGAAAGGAGGTTTTCTTAAGTTCATTGTGTTTGGGTAAATAAGAAGGAAATGGGGAGGGAAAGAATGGAATATTTGGCAATTTACTATTATACCCTTAAATTAGTAAAGTATTTTTTTTCTTTCTTTGGATGTCAAGAAAGTCAAATGATAAGGGAAGACTTTTCTCTCTCCTATTCTGTCCAATTTTGGGCGGATTTAAATTTGTGGGCCCGGAGGAAATATGTATCCCTCTCCTGTTTCTCTTCCTCTTCCTCTCCCTTCTCTCTTCCATCCTCCCAAACAAGGGATTCTACGTTATTCCCTCCTCTCTTCCCTCCACCCCTTTCCTTCCTTCCTTTCTTCCCTCACACCGAACATAGCATCAGTGCTTGGCCGGCCCAAGGGGGGGGGGAGTTCACAAAATTTTGAGGGCCCTCATGAAATTTTTATAATTACATTTTTACTTTGAGATTTTTAGTATTTTACATTTAGGCCTCCCCCAAGGCCCAATTTACATGTATATGAAACTCAAAAGTAAAGGCCCTAGAATTTTGAAAATTACATTTTTAGTGTAAGAATTTTTTGAGTTTTAGAAATAGGCCCCACTAGAATTTTAAAAGATACCATACAATGTTTAATTTTCACAAATAGACTCATATTATAAGTAGACCCCAAAAAAATCGTCAATTATGTATCAGTAAACCCGAAAAAAAAATTGTCAATTATGTATAAGTAGACCCCAAAAAACCGCTTTGGGGGCGCTACCCCCGAACCCCCGTATAAAGGCCTCCCTTTTAATAGTTCGTCTCGGACCTCCAAATACTCAGAACCGGCCCTGCATCAGTGCATCTAGCAACATAGGAAGTTCCAACACAAAAAAAGAACCAACGAGACATTTAAGTAGCTTTAGGCCATCTCCAAGGGATGAGCCACCCCCTCAACTACCAAAATGTCTAGCCAATACCTAAAATTTGATCTCCAATAGAAAGAGCTATCACATGAGCCGAAATGGCTCGTCTCAATTTGCGAGCCAAATTGCAGAGGGTTCTGAGGTGAGGCAAAAAAAGGGCGCGCCCTATTCATGGTCGTTGGTCATTTGTGGGCCAAGAGTGTTTGTGTTTTACATTTGATAATTTGGGTTTGGATTGTGGGTTTATTTAGTTTGGGTTGGGTTTGATTAATTGAGTTGCAATATTAATTAATAGAGTGCAATTTTGCTCACCCCAAAATTGCAAATCATTTGTTCATCCTCCTCTCCCATTGGTTAATGTAGAGGGGTCAAGTACTTTACACCAATGAGATAGGAGGGAGAGCAAATGATGAGCAATTTTGGGGTGAATAAAAATGTATTGTAATTAATAAAAGTGTATTTTTAATATTTCATTTTCCATTCTAATTTAAATGAATTTTAAAAAGTATTAAGCATTTTTATGTCAATTTACTGGTTAATTAAAGAATTTAAGTTATTGATTGAATGAAAATATGGCAAAACAAAGTACACAACTAGTCATTTGGCTAGTGTGGTTGGAGTGACTTTAGTATATTGGCTCGGCATTTTCCTATTCAACTAGCCAAATTGGTATTTTGCCAAGCCCATTTGCCTAATCCCATTGGAATTGCTCTTATAACCTTCTCATGCTAACCAATCACTACGTACACTCAAAAATTTACAAGTGATTGAAGTGAGCAGAAATAAGGTATTTAATAAGGTATTTAACTTATGGTCATATAGTTAAAAAAAAAAAGGATAATTAAAATTCAGTCTATTTTATGTAGAGTATTTAAAAGTCAGTCTAGTACTTTTTGTAAATTAGAAATACATCAACTTTAGTGTAAAATATCTAAAATACCCCTCCTTATCTCTTCTCTCTCTCCTCACATGGCTACCACCACCACCACCACTGGCAGCCGCCGCCACCACCACCACCAACGACCAACACCGCCACCACCACTGGCCACCGCCGCCACCACCACAGGCCACCACCACTGGCCACCGCTGCCACCAAAGGGCCACCACCCCCACCACTACCACTACCACTACCACCACCCCCACCCCCCAACCAAACCTCTCTATCTCTCTCTCTCTCTCTCTTCTCACAGCCACCACCACCACTACCACTAATCCAAACCCAAACTCAAACCCCAACCCCCCTCTCTCTCTCTCTCTCTATATATATATACATGAGTATATATACATATCTAACATATGGTCACCACCACCCCAAGCTCTTTGTATCTCTTATCTCTGTTTTCACCACCACCACCATCACGGGGTACCTCATTCACCCACCACCGCCACTGCAAAAAAAAAAAAAAAAAAAAGTTGCATGTTTTTGGAGCAACTGCCCAAATGGAAGGAGCAACTCACCAAGCGTATCGGGAGCAACTCACCAAATAGAATGAGAAAATCACCAAAAGTGTTGCTCCCTACGTTTAGTGAGTTGCTCCCGATACGTTTGGACAGTTGCTCCAACCTGTAACTTTTTTTTCTTTTTCTTTTCTGCAATGGTGATGGTGGATGAGGAAGATGGTCCGTGGTGGTGGTGGTGGTGCTGAGAAGAGAGATGAGAGATACAGAGAGATTGGGGTTTGAGTATGGTGGTGGTGGTGTTGGTGGTGGAGGTGGTTGTGAGAAGAGAGAGATGAGATTAAAGATAGAGAAGAGATAAAGAAGTTGGGGTGGTGGTGGTGGCCCGGTGGTGATGGCGGCTGCCGGTGGTGGTGGCGGCAACCGGTGGTGGTAAGGAGCAACACGTTTGGTGAGTTGCTCCTGATATGTTTGGTGAGTTGCTCCTTACATTTGGTTAGTTGCTCCCGATATGTTTGGTGAGTTGCTCCTTACGTTTAGTGAGTTGCTCCCGATACGTTTGTTGAGTTGCTCCTTATGTTTGATGGTTGCTCCTTCGATTTGTCAGTTGCTCCAAAAACTTTAACTCTCTCTCTTTTTTTTTTTTTTTTTCCTGCAATGGCTGTGGTGAATGAGGGAGGTGGCTTGTGGTGGTGGTAAGAAGAGAGATAAGAGATAGAGAGAGGTATGGGTGGTGATGGCCATATCTTAGATATATATATATATACTCATGTATATATAGAGAGAGATATAGAGGGAAAAAAAAACAGAGAGGTAGTGGTGGTGGCGGCGGCGGCCGATGGTGGGGGCCAGTGGTGTTGGTGGCGGCGACTGGTGGAGGTGGCTGCCGGTGGTGGTGGTGGTGGCCATGTGAGGAGAGAGAGAAAGACCAAAGAGAGGGGTATTTTAGGCGTATTAGACAAAAAGTTAATGCATTTTTAATTTAATGACTTTATATAAACTTTTTTTTTTGTTTTCAATAAAGCACTTAACTGACTTTTAAATACTCTACATAAAGTAGACTGAATTTTAATTATTCCAAAAAAAAATAAAAAAAACCTTTATAGTCATGTTTATTCTGGCGGTCTAGTGTAGACTCCCAAGTCCACTCACTGCAAATTCCTTGCACTTACCACTACACCGAAAACCAAATGAAGTTAGTAAAGACTTGTAACTTTAATAAGGGTGTTTTAGCCATGGGCAATGCTAGGGGCACTAACAACTTCCACTAACACTTACTAACACACTCTATCTCTCTCCTAGTGGTACTGCGGGACCCGCAGTGGGTCCCGCAGTACCACTAGGAGAGAGATAGAGTGTGTTAGTAAGTGTTAGTGGAAGTTGTTAGTGCCCAAAATATTACTCTTTAGCCATTCTAGTCTTCTTAGGGCTTTCCCGAAAAAAAAAAGTCTTCTTAGGGCTTGTTTAGGGATGGCAAGGGGGCGGGTATGGAACGGGGCCCCCATATTCCGCCCCCGCCCCGCTTCAGTAAACCCTTCCCCCGCCCCGTCTCGCCCTGCATAGTGCTCTCCCCGCCCCCGCCCCGTCCCGATTATGTTTTTTTTTTTTGGTACACAAATTGAAAAAGCAATTTTTTTAATGCATTTTTTTCTCTAATAGTGCAGTTTTTTTTAACTTACTCAATTAGTTCCCTAATAGTATAGTTTTTTTTTTTAAAATGGTAATACACATAACTATTGAGGGGTAAAAATATAAATACAAGTATATTAGGGCGGGGGCGGATTTTTTGACCCGACCCGACCCTGACCCGGGTTTTGAAAACCTCCCACATACCCACCCCTAACCCTATTAAGCCCCCCATACCCTACCTATTAGGGGCGAGGCGGGAAACCCGAAAAACCCACCCCATTGCCATCCCTAGGCTTGTTTGATTTTTTCTCATTTAACACTTGCACTTTAAGTTTGCACATTTGGGTAATAGTTGTTCTGTCCCGTGATACGACTAGGTGGTCCTGCTTGTATGACGCATAACATAACCCCTTTCTCACCTCCCTGGATGTAATAAACCATACTGGCAGGGTTGAATGGTTGATTATCCATGTGAAACCGGTTAGCTCTCTCTCTCTCTCTCTCTCTCTCTCTCTCAATATGCAAACAATATGCAAAAGAAGCCTTTCCAACTGCAAGTTCTTCTGTGTATAGAGATTTGTAACCATGTTTTAAAGCAGAGCAATAGCACTTTTTTTGGGTGAAAAACTGAATTGTAAATTTAAATTTCTTTTGGTATGTGGTCGATTCACGATCGTTATAAAAAAATGATCAAGTTGTTTTTGTTTAAAGCAAATCTGTGAAACTGAAAAAAAAAAAAAAAAAAACTGCTTAATCGTTCAGATTTGCCCAAATGGGTTTAGTATTTAATTTCTTTTCTATTCCTTTCTGGTACCCCCCTTCTATTGCTATATTTGCAGAAGCCACAAGTTTTTAAGTTTTAGCAAAAAAATAAAATAAAATTAGGGTGCCAAATGGTCATGAAACTGCAGGTTGCATTGATGATGCAAAGGTTCCAATTTATGGTATATCGTTGTGGTTTTTTTTTTTTGATACAGGGGAGGGGAGGGGATGAGGTTCGAACACCGAATCTAGGAATTAGAGGGGACTTATATATGCCAAACTCTTTGCCACTTGAGTTATGCCAACCTATGCGGTATATGTTGTTTTTGAGTTAAACAAATGGGTGTTAAGTAACTATGTTCTAATCTGTAGTCACCATTTTTTTTAAGTTGGAAAATATTTTTTAGTGTGCCAATTGGAAGTAATCATGGTTTGCATTAGATGGTAACAATGTGGCAATGGAACGACTTTCCCATAGGATGGTAACAAACAATGTACTAATAAATATATATATATATATTTTTATCGCGTGCCAATGTATTTCGAGCTGAGATTATATTTTTGGTGCCAACTTGCTATGTAAAGCTTTCCAAAAGTATTACATATCCTTTTGTTCTTAATTCAAGTTTGTAAACAACTTACACAAAGTGTTTTTTTTTTTTTTTTTTGCATTATTCTCTAAGAGCACTCCTATACCATACTCTGAGTAAAATTCTTTGCTCTAAAGCTATGGCTCTTGAATTCAATGTGTAACAAAGTGTAGTTAAATCTTTAAAATTACTGCATTTTGTCTGAAAAGTAATCTGGTTAATGATCCAGTTGCTTTCTGTCATCCCTTTTGGACATGGAACGCATTTGTAACATCTGTTGTTTAGGAAATTTTTTATGAATTTATATTTAGGCAAAATGTGGTGCAATCCCATAACCCGATTAACGTTTATGAACATGTTTTTTAGCTATCTTTATAAACTAAAAATTTGGGTAGGCAGCCTTTTTTTTGGTTTCTTGCATGTGCATTGATTAATTTCACCTTCTGCTGCAGATCTTCCATGCATACACAAAGGCCAAAGATCCAAACTCTCCAAGAAAGAGGCAGCTGTGGTTAATAATTGGTGGTCCATTTGCTTCTCTGATAGTTCTTACTGCAGTGTCCTTATTCTGCTAGTTATCAAGCAGAGATTTGCTCATTTGGAGGTACTTTTATGTTTTGCTTACGTGTGAGACTCATGATTCAACTCTTAAGCTACTTTGTAAATCGAATTTTTCTTTTCTTTTTTTTTTTTCTTCTTTCTTTTTAATTTTTATTGTTTATAATACCTACCAGGAATGAGTGGAAGCTACAAACATGGGATGAGCAAGACACACGGCAACTAGTGAATGAAGTAAGTTTCAACACAGAAGCTATGAAGGAACTCTGTGATGCACAGAAGCGAGGGTGAATCAGAAGTAAGGATCACGAGTTACCACTCTTCCGTTTTACTAGCATATAATTTGCTACAGATCACTTCTCTGAAGCAAATCTGATTGGTCAGGTTGGTTTTGGGCCTGTCAATAAGGTGATATATATATACACCTCTCAAGTCATCAATCAAACCCTGCTTGCATGTGTAGTCAAAGCAAATACTTGTGCTAGATGCAGCAAAACGAGCTTTACTATACTGGAAATTGTGCATCCGTATTATTGAAGGGATAGAGGCTAAGAATCATCCATAGAGCTGTGAAAACCAGCAGCATTTTATTGGATAAAAACATTAACCCCAAAATACTGATTTTGTTACGGCTAGAATTTTTGGAGAGAATGAATCTCAAGCCCAACACAAGTAGAATTGTTGGAACATATTAAGTAGGAAAACTTGCACTTTTTTCCTTGTTAATTTCCTGTTCAATTAATTAGATTTACTTAATCTAGGACACAAAATTTGGAAAGCATTCAGGATACAAAATTTGGGAAGCATAGAATTACTCATTTTGTTGAGGCGACATTTGATTGTAAGTTATTAACAATAGTTACTAGGCTGGAAGAAACATAAATGGAAAACAGTGTAAAAGAACAATGGATGATACAGAATTCTGGAACTGCAATGCGATAATAAAGTCATTAACAAAAAGCATACAGAACTCACCAGTCTGCTATTCCTAATAAATAAATAAACCAAGTTCATCCAGTTAAAAAGAGCATTTAAAGAAGCCAAGTTGTTGACTGCCTTCACGAAGGTAACGAGTCCAGAAGACTTGCAGATAAAATTAAAATGAATCGGCTGCTCGGTTCTTATAAAAATATTTCTTTTTTTTTTTTTACCTACTTTAGATATTGAGAGAGAGAGAGAGAGAGAGAGAGAGAGAGAGAGAGAGAGAGAGAGAGAGGGAGAAAAGATGGAACAAGGGTAGAGATGAAGATGGAAACATTATAGAGTAAGAGTTCTTTGTTATAAAGGTGAAGGAGTATGGATTTCCATCAACCCCCAACCCATGTACATATATGCAAGTTATCTCCTCCAACTTAAAAGCAAAAGCAAATAAGACTTGATTTTTTGAAGAAGCAAAAACCGTATTAGAATGCATCTTTTAAATAGGATAAATATGCAGATGATAATGTAATAATAACTAGCGAGATTGCATTCCACAAATGTCATTCCAAACGGTGGTAAAAATGCATTCTGAAGTTGCCATTCCAAATATACCTCACACACAAGTTTAAAGAAAACTTTTTTTTTTTTTTTGGGAAATATGCCATTAGAATATTGTTGTCTCCACATTTCAAATTCCACTAAGGCCATTGAGTGATCTAGAGAAATTCACAAAACACAGATTAAATTTCACCAAAACATGTACAAATAGGAGATTTTTTAATTTTGTAATGATCCTACCTTTTGAGATGTTAGACTTTGGGTATTAAAACTGGGGCGCCCATGGGTGTGTCCAGACCGAATAGGATGACCCATGTAGAGAGATTATTTAGGGCTTCCTAAATAGAACCCATCTAGGACTTCTCTCCTATATATTGTATAGGATGGAGGAGAAAACAATAGTTCTATAGAGAAAGCAGTTTCTCTCTCTCTCTCTCTCTCTCTCTCCATTACACTATGTTTGGGAGTTTAAAAAACGAGAGAAAGGAAGAGAAAAGGAGAGAAAGTACCTCACTTTCGTTCGCTTTCTCTCATTTGGGAGTTTAAGTGAGGACAGAAAAGGAGAGAGAACTAATCCCCACTCTCTCAATTTCTTTCGCTCCAAATTGGGAAGAAAAGGAGAGAAAATAAAGTGGGGTTTAATGAATTTTTATTAATACCCACAATACGCTTTATTTAATTATTAACTAATTTTAATTCCATCTAAGTCCTAGGCTCCTAATACACTATATACGTGTATTCTCTCTCCTAACAAAGAAAAAAGCTCACGTACTAAATAAATCTGGATGTTATTTGGTGTAAATAGAAAATGAAAAGAAGAGATGTTAAAGGCTTCATTAGTTCAAGTCATTAATGGGTAGAATGGTAACTTTCTTTCTTTTCTTCTCAACTCCCAAACAAGAGGAAAGAAACTCATTTTCTATTCTCTCCTAAACTCCCAAACAAAATGAAAGAAACCATCATCGTTTCTCTTCTTTTCTTATCTCTCCTCACTTGTGACTTTCTTTTTTTTTTTTTCTTTTCTCCCCTAAACTCCCAAACATACTAGAGATACAGTTGGATACACAACTTTTGTTATGGAGATTGGATTTTATCCAAGATGTGCTAGCATATCTTGTATGCATTGTAATGTGATTAGCTTATAATTCTTCACCAAGATATGAGCTGTGAATATATATATATATATATATAAATATATAGATACCAATGTAGGAGACACTTGGCATTGCCAATTCAGTATAAAGACATGTGTCATTGCCTTATCATATAATATAGATACTGCAACTATACATACATAAAACCATCTCACATCTAATTTTAACGTCCCTCAAACCTTTTTATCTCCTATTTTCCTTTTTTCTATTTAAATTTAAAGATATAGAAAACCACCCACTCTCTTATGCCATATCAACTGCCAGAAAAGTAACCATCAGGCACTAACCCACCTTCAAAAACGAAACCCATCCACATTTTCATTGCCCTCACACACACCTGTAATTGTCTAATGTATCTCCTCCTCCCCCCCCCCCCCCCCCCCCCCCCCCCCCCTCTCTCTCTCTCTCTCTCTCTCTCTGTTTCCTCTCCAATTTTCTGCAACTTTTACAATCACAATCTCCAATTTCTTGTAACTTTTACAGTCACAAATACCCACTTACAATTGACCCTTTGGCTTCTGTTAGAGGATAGAATAGTCATTTAGTATTCATTGCTTAGGTCATTGACTATGTAAGCCCTATGGGCGATTTAGTATTTTTTCATTTTAAGTTGTTGCCTATATATAGGCCTCTCTTGTAATCTTATTGTTACCTCAATATAATCAATATTATGAATATGTACATGGTATCAGAGCGGGTTGATTTTTGACCTAGAAAAATAGCTTCCGCCACCTGCGGGTGGCAGCCCGCCGGATCTCTCAAGGTTCTCTTTTCCGCTGCCCGCCGGATCTCTTTTTGGATCTCTTCAATCAAAGAAGTTTAGTTTGTCAAATCTGTTTGAGGATTTGATTTTATTTCCTCTTTAAACATAAACCCTAACCCTAGCAGCAACCATCATCATCCACATCACTATTCACGGTCACTGTTCATCGCCTATTGTTCACGCTACTATTCACAACACTGTTCATCGGTACTATTCAGTCACTGTTCATCAGTTACTATTCACAGTCACTGTTCATCATCTACTGTTCATGCTACTATTCACGACACTATTCATCGGCCGCCCATCTTCTTCTGTCTTGTTCAACCAAAAAAAAAAAAAAAAAAAGAGGCAGCTTGCGGCCATCCCCCAAGGTTTACAGATTTTTCAAGTTGGCCCAAAATATTTCCAGAATTTACAAAACAAGCCCCAAAATTTCTACAAATTTCAGTTTGACCCCAAACTTTTAATATTTCTAGGATTCAACCCTCAAAGGCTTGTTTGGCTTTCCTTCCAAACTTCGGTATTCATGTTCACTCCTACCTTTGGTTTGAGGGGAAGAGTAGTGATATTGTGTTGTGCCCCAAGCCAAAGTTATAGTGATATTATGCCAATCTTCTTGTAAAATTGAGAGTGTTAATTGCCAATCTTCTTTGTGAGATTGAGAGTATCCACTTGCTGATCAATATTGTGAGATCGAGAAGAATCTTGTCCTTTTTTGCCAATCTTTTTCGAGAGATTGAGAGTGTTCCCTTGCCGATAGTCTTCGTGAAATCAAGAACCCCTCTTTGCCGGCCCTGGATGGTCGAGATTTGCTACAAGCTTTTGTTTGGATTGTTGTTTAACGATCATCTTTCAGCCGCAAGTTGCGTTACCGACACATTCAGTGAAGCTGAGAGTTATTCGTGCCACCCCTGGAGTTGAAGTTTTGCTTTCCAATAGAGTTGAGAGTTGTTTTTAGGTTGTAATCCCTTTCCAAACTTCGGTTGTAATTTTCATTACCACATTCAGTTTAAAGGGGAGTGTTAGATGATAGAATAGTCATTTAGTATTTAGGGCTTAGGTCATTGCTTAGGTCATTGATTATGTAAGTCCTATAGGCAATTTAGTAATTTCCATTTTAAAGTTGTTACCTATATATAGGCCTCTCTTGTAATCTTATTGTTACCTCAATACAATCAATAAATATTATGAATATTTACGGCTTCTTTGATAACCACATTTTTTTAATTCCGACACCAAGGTGCACATGGAAACGAATAATTGAGTTGTGTCATTTAAAGTAAGTTTTCATTTAATTTATCACTTTTGTCTTCTGTCTTCAATTTTTACTTTCTTAGATTCTCTCTCTCTTTTTTTTTGGGAGAGTACTTTCTTAGATTCTCTACTCCTATGAACCATGATATTACTGCCTAGGGGTAACACATGTGGCTTTTCAATTTAGATCATATATTCTCACTGCAAAGTGCAAACACCTATGTTAGATTCCATGCATTGATCATACTTTGATAACGGTCTGTCCGCAGTAAAATGTTAGGTTTAGTTGCTTGAATTCTGATGATGACAACAGTATTAATTGCAAACTGTCGGAGCTCCCTATTTCTTTTCGTCACTTCAACTATTAGAATTTAGTTTCTTTTTATGTCTACAATGAAACATTTCATTATTAACCATATTTTTCAATATTCTTTATATAAACTTATACATGCACTGCTTTTTTTTTTTAAAGAATGAACTCCATGCTTGAGACAAAAAATATAATGCCATGACGATGTAATTAACAGTAATAATTAACCAATTACAAAGAACAAAAGTAACTCTGATATCTCATGTAGTAATCCCACGTGTTGTTTGATTTAGCAAAAATAATAATGTAATGTAATTGGCCTTAGTCCTATCTTTCCATATTGTGGGTCAAAAGGAATATTAGAATTAACTTAGTATCATCATGTCTCATCCATTATTTGTCTTGAATAATTGCAAGTTTCGAATTTTTATTGTTATACTTTGATGTCAACATTATTTCTCCATTACCTATCAAAACGTTATTTATTGGGAAATTTTAGGGATACATGTTACAGATATGTTATCTGCACCTAGATTCTTTATTAGTTTTTTTTTTTTTTTTAAAGTATGTAAGTATTATTTAAATTCAACACAAATGACCTCATAGATAAAGAATAAACTTAAAAAACTATTTAAGCTACAAAACCAAATAAATAAATAAATCAATAAAAATTTGAAATAACAAAACACTCCATTACTTAATTCAACATAACCTCCTTAAATATTCAAGATTTCTATGTTTATTATTACAATAAAACGAGCCTTAAAATTTATCTAAAATTTTACTCCAACGTGAAAATTCCATTTTGTAGGTGTGTAACGTGTCAAGTCATTTACTATCTACAACTCTGTTATTTATTTCAATTTTATTTATAAGTATGCTGGTTCTCGCATTCAACACAAATGACCTCATACATAAAGCTTAAAGTTAGAAAACTATGTAAGCTACAAAAAATAAAAATAAAAAATCCAAGACACTGTCACTCCATTACTTAATTCAACATAACCGACTTCTTAATTATTCAGCAATTAGGTTAAATGTTTGTGACTGAATTTGTGTAAATAATTACTATTTAATTTGGCCTTTTGTTGGTAGGTTAAATGTTTGTGACTTAATTTGTGTAAATAGTTACTATTTAATTTGGCCTTTTGTTGGTAGGATTACTGTAATGCATGCTGTAAATTTATGTATTTTTTCTTTATTTAATTAACATTAAGATTATTCCCCGCAAAAAGTTTTAGATTCATTAAGCTTATGAATACACAATATATTGTTTTGCGCATGCACCGTTGTGCTCGACCACGAGGTATACAATCCATTGTACTTTTTTAAGCAATTATTTTACGGCAAAAAGCAGTCTCTTTTATGCAACGAGAGACATAACAAACTATTTTGATAAGATTCTATCTTATTGATATGCTTTCTAGAGGCTTACTAATTACGTTTTTGAAAAAAAAAAAAAAAAACTAATAATTCCGTGCATAGCACGGGTCAACGCTAGTATATATATGTGCGTATGATGAATGTATATATTAGGTGTGTTACACTTGGCTGAGTAGAGAGAAAAAAATTTGTGAGAGGTGGGTTCTTTGTGATTGAGTGTGGGAGTACAAGGGTTTTGAAGGTTGGATTATGTAACTTAATCCAAAGTGTAACCAAACCAAACCAAACCAAACCAAACCAAGCCTTGTGTCCCAATCAATTGTGGCCGGCTGTATGAATCCTTTTTCTCCATTCTGCACGATCAAGAGCTATATACTCATTTAAATTATATATATTCATATCTTGTTGCACTATATACTCCCAGGTCAGTCTAGGTCTGCCTCTTCCTCTAACCATTCCAGGCACTACGATCTTATCACTCTTTCGCACAGGTGCATGTACAGGTCTTCGGTGCACGTGGACGAACCATCTATAAGTCTATTCTCCCTCAAATTATCCTCAATTTGTGTCACTCCTATAGTCTCTCAAATGTACTCATTTCTAATTTTATCTTTCCTAGTCTGACCACACATCTATCTTAGCATCCTCATCTCAGCTACGTCCACTTTGCTAATGTGTTGTTTTTTAGTTGTCCAACACTTTGTCCCATAGAGCATAGCTGGCCTAATAGCTGTCCTATAAAATTTTCCTTTCAATTTTGATGGTATTCTCCAATCATATGATACTCTGGAAGCGCTCCTCCACTTAAGCCAACCTACTCTAATTCTATGGGTCACGTCATCGCCAATTTCTCCATCTCTACTGATTATTGAACCTAGATAGCGAAAGTGTCTTGTACCAATTTTATTCTGAATAGTAACGAAAGATCTCTTGGGGTGGATATAAGTAGGTTTTTGCCGAACCACGTGAATTCTTTCGTATGTGATTTCTTTGTTCCATTGTCTTGTTATTTTCTTTCCATTTTATTATTATTTCTATTCAGCTGCGTAAAATCCCAACAATTTTTAACTCGCAACGTCACATGGCACTCCAACTTTTCAAGCAGAAATAGAGAGAAAATGGGTACTAAAATTTTTTCTTCAAACCCTTGTGAATTACTGCTTCTGTAAGCAATCACCGTTCCCAAACATTGTATTTTAAACCAAACAAAGTATAACATTCAGATCCCGTCCTAATAAAACGTAGGTCTCGTCTAATAAAACTGAGAACTAAGTACTGAATTTAAACTTATAAACTATTGAATTTGCAGTTCTGAGAACAATGGTCACTGGATTTAGCGATTTTGTTCAGTAGGACGTTTTTAGTTAATGTGTTCAGTAGGTTTTGGCTATGTTTTTTTTTAGTGAAGTGGCACATTATCAAACGCATTGAAGAAAAAAGAGTGCCGAATATTAAGAATTAACTGATCGCAAATATAGCACTTGCCTGGATCATATATGATACGCCCAAAAATATTCTGCTACAGTCAAACTTCCACGTCAGCAGCAAAGGACCCGGATTGTCGGGAAAGGGAGCTGGTGGCCCATCGATCCCGATGTCTTTCGAGTGCAACCGCTCGGTATGCTCACACAGCCCGAGCATGCGGCGTAGCAGCTCTCCACGAGGTGCAGCTTGACAGCCAAGCCGTGCAGCAGTTTCCTAAGTCAGTCAGAAGATTAATGGAAAGTGTAAATAGTTTCCTAAGCCAATTAGGAAACCTCCCATGATTTATGCTCATCAACTTGTCATTAGATTGAGCTTCCTTATCTATTCGGTTGCCTTTTGTGGGTGGTCTCTTGCGCCTATAAAAGGGGCCATTCACCCGCATTAGAGGGGATCGGATTCTTAGCTTAGAGAATAGCATGTACACTCGTCTCATACGCATACACCCGGCCGGTATTACTGGTAGTGCCGCCCCAATTGTTGGCTCACTAGGCCCGCCAGTGATCTGCTAGTGAAGCGCACTGACGCATCCGTGGACGTAGGTCACCTTATTAACGAGGCCGAACCACATACAGTTGATTGTGTCACCATATCTCTCTTCTTAACCTCTCTTACCAATTTTCGGCATCATTAGTTTGGCGTCGTCTGTGGGAAACGACAAGTTCATCATCAACAAAATTCTTGACTGATCAATATGCCGTCGAAGACGGGTATGAAAAACACTGCTCCGGTCGGTCAGGAGAACTTGCAGCTCGAGCAGCAGGCTGCCTCCATGACCTCCGAACAGGTGACAGCGGCGCTCGCGCAACTCCTGGAAGGCCAACGGCAAACCCAACAGCAAATTGAAGCGCTGTTGGCCTTGCAGGAGAAGCGCCCACAATCAGAGAACCAGACTGGGAAGAGTGCCCCCGACCGGGATCCCGGAAGAGTCCGGAACCATACCCACTCCGCGCCGGTATCCCCGTCGGATTGGGAACACGCCCGGGATGGTGACCGTAGCAAAGCGCCCAGGCGCACAAGGCGGTGAGCTCGGACCAATCCTCGTCGGGTGTAAGATGCCCGAGACATCATCAACAGGTGCCGCGCCACCAGGGGGGAGGGATCAGGGCCAAAAACCCTCCGGCCCGAAGCCGGGGAGATCTTAGGCATACGATTACCCGGAGCCGGAGCCGGATTCTATCCCCGAGGTCAACACACTTCGAAGAGGAAGCGTCGTCGTTTGATCCGACTTACCGCTCGGACATTGACAGGAAGACCGAGCGGGAAGACGTAAATGCTCAAATCCAGGGCTTGCAGAAACAGATCGAGCAATTGAGCTGCAAGCAGCGTCCCGACCATACCAACACGGAGACCGAGTCGCCCTATACCGCTCGGATCACCGGATTCCCTATCCCGCGGAAGTTCAAGCCACCGCATCTCAGTTCTTATGACGGGACAGGGAGCCCAGTGGATCACATTCCCACCTACAGGGCCCAGATGGCGTTGGTCACCACTGTCGACGAATTACTGTGCCTGGCCTTCCCCAGCACTCTCAAAGGGTCAGCCGTGCAGTGGTTCCACGACCTCAAGCCCCGAACGGTTGATGACTTCAAGACACTGAGCAAGCTGTTCATTAGCCAGTTCATAGGAATGCTCGACCGGTCGCAACCGGACACTTAGCTATTGACTGTCAAGCAATGCAAGGGCGAATCCCTAAGGGAGTATGTGGATCGCTTCAAACAGCAGAGGCTCTAGATCCGCAATTTGAACAAAACAGCAGCCATCATGGCCTTCTGCTCGGGGGTTCAACACACCAAGGTTGCTACGTCGTTCCATCGAGACCGACCGGCAACCCTGGTGGAGCTCTCGGAGAGGGTCAGAAAGTATATAGACACAGAAGAATTTCTGAAGTCCAAACGCTCCGACTTCGCGGGAGATGAGTCCCCGAAGGCCAAGCGGAGGCGTGAGGGCTCTGAGAAGGGCCCGGTAAAAAAGCCCAAGCAAGACCAGCAGAAAGGAGGTTGGGATCAGCCCCAAATCGCTTTCACGCCTCTGTCTCGACCAATCCACGAGGTCATGGCCGCCGCCGAGGCGCAGAGGTTACTTCAACAACCGGCAAAACTAAAAGCCCCGCCCGGGAAGAGGAATCGGGATAAGTTTTGCCGCTTCCATAGAGACCACGGCCATGACACAGAGGATTGCTTCAAGTTGAAGATAGCCATAGAAAAATTGATCGAGCAGGGCTATATTGCAGAATACGTCGCGACAGATGGACGACCTACGCAAGGAGCCCGAGTTCCCGGTCAAATACAGCCTCTTGGTCAAATCAACGTGATCTCCGGAGGAACGTCGGGCGGCGGGGATTCACAGTCGGCAAGGAAGAGGCATGCTCGGGCATCTCGAGCGGATATTTGGCAGGTCCAATCCACCGGCTCCCCGCCAATTGACATACTGACGTTCACCTCCGACGATTTGCAAGGCGTCCACTGCCCCCATGATGACCCGTTGGTTGTGACGCTCTCCATAGCCAACTACGTGGTTAAGAGGGTGTTGGTGGACACAGGCAGCTCGACCGATATCATGTTCGTGTCAGCGTTCGATCAGCTCGGGATGTCCAGGGATCGAATCTGCCTGGTTGCTACTCCCCTGGTGGGTTTTAACGGATCAAGCACCCACCCGCTCGGTATTATGGAGCTCCCCGTGCTTATGGGAACTTACCCTTAGCAAATCTCCCTGCTATCAAACTTTGTAATCGTGGAGGCTCCATCCGCCTACAATGTCAATCTCGGGAGGCCTACACTCAACAAAGCCAGGGCCGTCGTCTCTACTCATAGCCTGACAGTTAAGTTCCCGACCCCTCATAGACCCGGGAGCCTGCGTGGAGATCATGCGACCGCCCGTAGTTGCTATGTTAGTTCCCTTCACCGGGAAGTCATCACAGAGACATTGAACGTCCAGGAGATGGACCCAAGGGACCAGGATGATAGAGTGGGCCCGATCGAAGAATTGGAACAAGTGGCGTTGAACCCACAACTCTCAGACCGAACGGTCAGTATCGGCACCCTGCTGGAGCCCCGCCTTAGGGAGAAGCTGATTCGATTCCTGCAACAGAGTCAGGATGTGTTCGCCAGGTGCCATGAAGATATGCCCGGGATTGATCCCCGGGTAATGTCTCATCGGCTCAACGTCGACCCAGACTCCCGGTCTGTGAAGCAGAAGAGACGGGGCATGGCCCCCGAGAGACAAAAAGTAGTGTGTGAGGAGGTCGAGAAGCTCCTCACAGCTCAATCTATACGAGAAGTCCAGTATCCCGACTGGTTAGCCAATGTAGTACTTGTCAAGAAAAGCAACGGAAAGTGGAGGATGTGCGTGGACTTCACCAACCTGAACAAAGCCTGCCCCAAGGACTGCTATCCGCTACCCAGGATAGACCTCCTTGTGGATTCCACGGCCGGCCATTCGCTCCTCTCGTTTATGGACGCCTACTCCGGGTACAATCAGATCAGCATGTACCCCGGGACGAAGAAAAGACCTCGTTCATCACCGATCATGGGACCTTCTGCTACAAAGTCATGCCATTCGGCCTAAAAAACGCCGGGGCAACTTATCAACACCTGGTCAATCACATGTTCAAAGACCTGATCGGTAAATCAATGGAGGTATACGTCGACGATCTACTGGTCAAAAGCCGGGACGAGTCTGACCATCTGGAACATTTGGCCGGGGCCTTCAACATTTTAAGGAAGTTCAGGATGAGGTTGAATCCGGCAAAGTGCACATTTGGCGTCTCATCCGGAAAGTTCTTGGGGCACCTGGTCAGCAGGCGGGGAATTGAAGCAAACTATGAGAAAATCCAGGCCGTCATCAACATGCGATCGCCCGGGTCAACCAAAGAAGTACAGAGTCTGGCTGGACGGGTTGCCGCACTGAACAGATTTGTCTTCAGAGCTACCGACCGGTGCCTGCCGTTCTTCAAGATACTCCGTAAGGCATTTCAGTGGTCTGAAGAGTGTGAGGAGGCATTCCAAGAACTCAAGAAGTACTTGGCATCTCCCCTTCTACTCTCAACACCCGTACCGGGGGAAGAATTGTTTCTATACCTGGCAGTATCTCCCTCAGCGGTCAGCTCTGCACTTGTTCGGGAAGAGCACGAGATACAGTTCCCATTGTACTATACCAGCCGGGCGCTCCAAGGCACGGAGAGCAGATACTCCCGCATTGAAAAACGTGCATTCGCTCTCATCAACTCCGCCCGGAGACTCCGTCCGTACTTTCAGGCCCATGTCATTGTGGTCTTTACTGACCAACCTCTCCGCAGGATCTTAAGCAGGCCTGACACGTCCGGGAGGCTCGTTAAGTGGGCCGTGGAGTTAGAGGAATTCGAAGTGGCCTATCGCCCCCGGACTGCAATTAAAGGGCAAGTAGTAGCAGATTTTCTGGTGGAGTTCACATATCCGGAAGACTCGGTTGAAGAGCTCGACCCACCGGTCTTACCGCCAGGGTTACAGGCTGACATCCCCACCTGGGTGCTGTATGTGGACGGTTCCTCAAACCAGCAAGGCAGTAGGGCAGGAATCATCTTGACTACTCCTGACGGCATGCAGCTCGAGTATGCCCTAAGGTTTGGGTTCCGTGCCTCCAACAACGAAGCTGAGTATGAAGCCTTGTTGGTCGGGTTGCAGTTGGCCACTTCCATGGGCGCGCAACAGGTCCAAGGTTACAGCGATTCTCAGCTCATGGTCAATCAAGTCAACCAAGAGTACGAAGCCCGGAGAGACAACATGGTAGCCTATCTAGCCCTTGTCCGAGCGGTTTCGAAGAAGCTTCAGGGTTTCTGCATCACGCAGATACCCAGAGAGGAAAATACCAGGGCCGACCGGTTAGCCCGCCTCGCTTAGTCTTCTGAGTCAGACTTGCCCGGGATTAGGGTAGAATACCTGCCCGAGCCAAGTGTGATCAACTTAGAATGCATGGAGGTGGAACCAGGCGCCTTAGGACCCAGCTGGATGGACCCGATCGTGGCATTCCTGACAACATGTGTGTTACCAAACGAGAAAGAGGAGGCCCGCCGGGTCAGGTACCGGGCGGCCTGATATCATCTTATAGACGGCATCCTCTACAAAAGGGGATTCTCTGTACTGTATCTCCGTTGCGTCCATCCTGCACAGGTCCAATCAGTGTTGTATGAAATCCATGAAGGAGTGTGCGGGAATTATCTCGGAGGCCGGGCACTCTCTAGAAAGGCCTTACTGCAAGGATATTACTGGCCGACAATGGCCCGGGATTCTCAGGAGTATGTCAAAAGATGCGACAAATGTCAGAGATACTCTCCTATAGTCAACCGACCGGGAGAGCTTCAAACACCAATCCAAAGCCCCTGGTCCTTTGCCCAGTGGGGTATCGACAGTGTCAAACCCCTACCGACGGGACAAGGACAGGTCAAGTTCGGAGTTATCGCCGTTGACTACTTTACCAAGTGGGCGGAGGCCGAGCCCTTTGCAACAATAACCGAGCGAAAAATGGAAAGCTTCATGGAAAAGAGCATCCTCAGTAGGTTCGGCATTCCCTGGGTTCTGGTCAGCGAGAACGGCAGGCAATTCGACACCCCATTGTTCAGGCAGTTTTGCTCGGGCTATGGGATACTTAATCACTACTCCTCCCTCGAGCACCCTCAAGCCAATGGTCAAGCCGAGGTGACAAACCGGACGATCTTGCAGTCAATCAAAACAAGACTTGAAAGCGCCAAAGGACTGTGGGCTGAAGAACTGCCAACCCTCCCGTGGGCTTACAGAACTGTGCCCCGAGCGGCAACAGGTGAGGCGCCGTTCTCCTTAACCTACGGGTTCGAGGCGGTGGTTCCTATAGAGCTCGGGTTGCCTACTTAACCGGGTGGCGAATTACAGCATGCCAGATAACGAAGATGCACTCAGAACCGAACTGGACTTGGTAGAGGAAAAAAGAGACCGAGCCTATTTAAAGGTGGCAGCTTATAAGCAGCGGGTCTCACGATATTACAACATCAAGGTGAAACATCGCAGTTTTCAAGTAGGATACCTCGTCCTTAAGGCAGTGAACCAGTCCACCCCAATCCCGAGCCATGGGAAGTTGGGGCCAAACTGGGAAGGTCCATATACCGTTACCCAAGTCAACCGACTGAGAACTTACTGGCTTTGGAACCTGGATGGACGTGATCTGTCTCACCCTTGGAATAGTACTATCAATAACCCTGAGACATGGGCAGTTTCGCACTGGTTAGGAAACTTTTGTAGCTCCATTCGAGCATTCGTTATAAATTTTTGAATAAAATAAAAAGCTTTACTTTGCAAAATTACTCCTGTCAGTGTTCCGTCCAATATTGAAAGACCTCGGGCCTAACCCTGAGGCGCTTCCAAAGAGCTCGGGATTGCACCCGAGGACTAAAAGACCTTGGCTCAAAACCAAGGCACAAAGACCTCGGGCTAACACCCAAGGCAAAAGACCTTGGCTCAAAACCAAGGCACAAAGACCTCGGGCCTAACCCCGAGGCAACGGCTTCGCTCAGGCCCAACCAGCGATGGGGGCAAACCCCCCTAGGTGGCAGATGATGGCAAGCCTTAAATGACCCTGCAACCACCCATGTTCCAAGTCGGTTTCCTACGGCCACTCACTACTGCACACCCGCCTTAGCAAAATGCTTGGGGGGTAGGGACTGGGCTAAAACGACTTGGAATCCTAACATTCCTAAGTACTTGCAGTGATCAGAGATAACACATCCCAGACGGTAAACAAGACAGGTTCCTATGATACACCGGGCAGTCACCTTTAAAACAGGTCGGTAAGACCAGCTGTTCTACCGGTTACGGTCCTAAAACCATTTGCTAAGGTAGGGATTTAGGTCGGTTAAAACTGGGCGGATGCTGGCAACCACAAACAGGCAGAATATGTAAATAGTTAATGGAAAGAAAGGTGGCCTCACAGACCTTTTCATTGATTAACAAACAAAATTATTTACATTGCCTGGGGGGCAATTATAGTAGCCCCCCCCCCCCCTCCCCCACCAAAAAAAAAAAAAAAAAAAAAAAAAAACTATAATACAAAAGAAAATAGGTCGGGGACCTCAGTCATCCACCTCGAGCACGTCTTCGGTCTCCCCAGCCTCTCCCACCGGGTCAGCTACTACTCCCGGGACAGAGCCCCCCCCCCCCCCCCTGGGCAGCCTCCTCAGCAAGGCCAGCGTCAGCACCTGGGCCCTCGCCCGCAGCAGGACCTACATCCCAGGAGTCTGAATCAATCCCTTCGTAGGACGATATGTCCCACTCGGGGTGGTCCTGGGATAGCCTGCGCTTTAGATCTTCATAGCCCTGGAAGAAGCCGTCGTCGAAAGCTTCTTCCCGGGCCCCAGCTGCCGTCACCTCTGCCAGCTCCCTCTCCCGGGCCTTCGCCGCCGCTGCGCTGGCCTGAGTAGCCTCTAGGTTGACCTGGGTGGTTGCCAGCTCGGCCTGAGCTGCGCCAAGGCTCGGGGCCAAACCCTTCACCTTGTCTTTCTCAACGGCCAGAGCGGTGCCCCTGGCCTCTGAGATCGCCTGCTCCTCTGACAAAGCGACTTCAGCAGCAGCGGCCCTCTTGGCCAAGGACGATAGGAAGGACTCAGCCCCGGCGACCATGCATCCGACCTGCGAAAAGTTAAAATCGACCGGTCAGTAAACGGGTCCAGTTGGTAAAATACTTGAAAAAAAAAGTAAAGGAAACCGAGGCAGGAGAACTCACCATGTCAGAGAGGCTGTACAGCCAGCTCTGGAAGACCTCGGGAGACATGTTTTCACATGCCTCCACTTAGCTGGGGAGTAGACCGGGCTTCACCCGCTCCCTGATCTCGGCCGAAGCAGCTATCGGTGCCACGGCCGGCACCCCCGCTCAGGGGGGAAGTCTCTTCAACCACTACCACATGGGGCGTTGAGGTCCCCACGGGCTCCGGGCGGTTTGCTACTCCGTGCCGGAGCCGCCTCAGAGGGTGCTCGCTACCCAGGGCCTCGGCAGCGGGTTTTTTCCCTTGTGCCACCACCATCCGGGCGGCGGCAGCAGCAGCGGCAGCAGCCTGCCTCTCCCTCAATTGCTCCATATTTCTCTTCGGAGCCATCTCTGCAAAAGAAGAAAATTGAACAGTTAACAACCAATGAAGAAGACGGGGAAGGAATACCGCGGGAGATGGCAAAGTTCGAGCACTTACCAGGAAGAATTGGGGGGAATACCGGAGCTTCGGTGGGCTGAGTTGGGTCGTTAGTAGCCCGGAAGTCGCCGGTCCGAGTCAACACGTTCCAGATGTTTATCGGCCGGTCCGCCAAACTCCTGATCTTGACCTGGCACTCGTCGAGAATGCTCGGTGGACTGGTTGATCTCGCTGCAAAGCAAAGTGCAAAGTGGTTAGTCTCAGAAACTGGAGCAAAGCAAAGAAGAAAACAAAAAAGTTAGCCGAACGGGCTTACCCCTCAACTCTCCCGCCCAGGAAGTCCTCATCTGGATCCCGGGGGCCAGTTCGCAGAGCCCGAGGGTGGACACTTGGAAGAACCTGTTCTTCCACCCTTTGTTGTTGCTCGGGCAATTGACGAAGATCTTCCTCCCCTGGCGAGCCCCGAGAGAAAAGAACCTGGTCTCTCCATGTACGGGGATTGGTCGGTGCTTCCAAAGGAACTCCTGGATGGAGAGTTCATATCCGAAGACCTGGGGCCACAAAGAGATGGACCCCATCAAGAACCTCCAACCGTTCGGGGTCAACTGGCCCGGGGCAATCCCTATGTATATCAGGACGTCCCGAGCGATCAGATGGAGGGGGATGCGAAACCCAGCCATGAGGATGTCCTCATATAGGGTGGTGAAACCCCGCTGGTAGATTTGGACCCCCCCGACGTTCACGGCCAAGAAGCAGTGGTCGGGAAGGCCATACCTATCCCTAATGCGCTCGAGATCTTCAGTGCGCAAGGTGGCCGGGATGAATTCACTGGAGAAGGCTACCTCGGGGTCGGGTTCCCCTGGTGTTTCGTCACCTGAACCCTGGGAAACGGAAGCAACGGGGGCTTCCTAGTCCGATTCATCATCAGAGAGACGGATCGGGATTCTACCCTCACTCTGGTGGTTAGAAGGGGAAGCAGACGGCGGATCTAGGCTGGTGTCAGGAGATCCCGATCGGTGCATCTCATCCTCTGACCGGGAAGCAGAATCGAAGCCGGAATGTTCCATTTCTGGTACTCGTACGGTATGATGGGGAAGCAGGTTATGGCCTAAGTATGGGTTAGGAACCCCGAGCCTGGTATACAAAGGGGGCAAGGTCACTAACCTAAAGGGTAAAGAGTAAATGGAACTTAACGTAAGGTGACACTCTCTCAAGACTACCCCAGAAATTTCCGCTCGGTCCAGCTGCCCTAAAGTGCTTCCTGACTTGAAGAAAGAACAGAACTTAAGGAAGAAAAAATCCCACTCCCGTTCTAACCTAAGTGGGTTCGCTCTCTCCAGCCTCGCTCAGAAAAGAAGAGAAGGAAAAGAGTGAAGAACTGAAGCTGGAAAGGAAAGACTTACAAAGTTTAGCGCAGAAAAGGGCTCGGGAATCTTGCTCGCTCCCAAATCGCTCGGGAATATATGTTTTTGCAGCAAAGAGTTGAAGAAATGAACAAGTGTTCCTTTATATAGGAACCACGGACGGTTCAGATCAAAATAGATCCAACGGCTCATACGCTTTCCCGCCCAAAGTGGCTGACAGTTGTCACCTCGGGCACGTGAAACGTCGCCTCAAAAGGCGCGCGCATTAAATGCACGACGAGACGGTTCGGTTACCATGTAAACGGTCCGGTTACATCCACGCTGGCATCGTCTGATCCTGACTAGGCCAGTCACAAGTTGACACGTGGTACAGGTAGGATTTGGGCCCACAAGGCCACCGCTCGGTCCATGCCCCGGCTAACCACCACGACCGGTCCCACCCCGGGTAGAGTCCCGACCTCTTACCGGACGGTTCCTCGGAAGCAGTCTTAATTTTCAAATTTCATCTGATGGGACATCACATCAACTTCGAAAATGGGGGGCAGCTGATACACCCGGAAATATTCTGCTACAGTCAAACTTTCACGTCAGCAGCAAAGGACCCGGATTGTCTGGAAAGGGAGCTGGTGGCCCACCGATCCCGAGGTCTTTCGAGTATAACCGCTTGGTATGCTCACACAGCCCGGGCATGCGGCATAGCAGCTCTCCACGAGTTTGACAGCCAAGCCGTGCAGCAGTTTCCTAAGTCAGTCAGAAGATTAATGAAAAGTGTAAATAGTTTCCTACGCCAATTAGGAAACCTCCCATGATTTATGCTCATCAACTTGTAATTAGATTGGGCTTCCTTATGTATTCGGTTGCCTTTTGCGGGTGGTCTCTTGCGCCTATAAAAGGGGCCACTCACCGCCATTAGTGGGGATCGCATTCTTAGCCTAAAGAATAGCATATACACTCGTCTCATACGCATACACCCGGCCGGTATTACTGGTAGTGCCGCCCCAATTGTTGGCTCACCAGGCCCGCCGGTGATCTGCTAGTGAAGTGCACTGACGCATCCGTGGACGTAGGTCACCTTATTAACGGGGCCGAACCACATACAGTTGATTGTGTCACCATATCTCTCTTCTTAACCTCTCTTACCAATTTTCGGCATCATCAATATATTTATTTGGTAATAGCCATCAGAAGATTCAGCAAAAAAACTGAATACATCTTGGACGTTTATTACTATAGATGGTAATAACAACATAAAACATTGGTCCAGCAATGTATACATACATGTATTTATTATCGAGCTTGTAATTCTGAAATTGTTACCTCATTTTTAGAGCAAGGTTCTGGAGCTTGAGGTGGATCAGAGTAATTCACAGTACATACACTGGCAGAGAAAGCTGGTTTTTTAGGAGAAGGCAAGACCATCATTTCATTGCTAAGCATAGACACAACATTTAGCATGATTGGTCTGTCTGCAGAACTTTCTTGAACACACAATAGACCGACTTGAACGTATCGCAGAGAAACTTCACTTGTTGGATGATATGTTTCAACTAATTCTTGTTCTATTAATTCCACACCTCTTCCTTTTTTCCACAAATCCCATGCCTACCACATACAAACTAACACTATGAGTATACAGGGCTAATAAGGTAAACAAAATAGATACAACATCTAGCTTCACTAAACATAGTTACGTACATATCCTAGTAGATTCAAGCATCGATCAGGCTGATAGAAACCAGTGTTCTTCTTCCCACTTATGATCTCTAACATCATGACCCCAAAGCTAAAAACATCAGATTTCTCCGAGAAAAGACTGTCCATGGCATACTCAGGGGACATATAACCACTGTTTCCATTAGGCCCAAAATTACAAACGATAACACTAACAAGAAAAGCAATAAAAAAGTACTAGTTTTTGTACTTACTATGTTCCAACAATTCTACTTGTGTTTGCTCGAGATTCATTCTCTTCGAAAATTCTAGCTGTGCCAAAATCAGATATTTTGGGGTTCATGTCATTGTCCAATAAAACGTTGCTGGTTTTCAGATCTCTATGGATGATTCTTAGCCTTGAGTACTTGTGGAGGTAAAGAAGCCCCTGTGCTATCCCTTCAATAATACAGACGCGTAATTTCCAGTCTAGTAATGCTCGTTTTGTTGCATCTGGCACAATACATGAGCACATGTTCACATTGGGTGATTGGAAACAAAGAACATATAGCTAGATATACTTATATTTTGGGGGTTAGGTACATAGAAAAATGAGAGGTTTAATTACCATAAATAAAAACACTTAAGGGAGCAAAGTAACTAACCAAAAAGAAAAGAATCTAGGCTTTTGTTCTGCAAGTATTCATATACTAATATCCTCTCATCTCCATGAGTGCAACAACCTAAAAGTCTAACAAGATTTCGGTGTTGCAGCTTCGAGATTAATACGATCTCATTCTTGAACTCCTCCAATCCTTGTCCAGAGCTTTTTGAAAGTCTCTTCACTGCGATTTCTAGTCCCCCAACCAACTTACCCTGAAAAGCAAGACTTGACACTTACTTTCCAATCTATGATAAAAAGAATTGAGAGATGTAAGGTGAATAATGCATGAAACAGCTCTGATCGATCTTTTTTGTTATGTTCTTTCAAAAGGAGCATTTTTCTTCATTCTTGACAACAGCTTTCTTAAAACCTAGATAATCCTCTGAAAATTGTAAATAATGTATAAAAAAAAGAAGAAGCAAAGATAATATGCAAGGCATGGGAGACTTGTATATCTGTGACCTTATAGACAGGCCCAAAACCACCCTGACCAATCTTGTTTGCATCAGAGAATTGATCTGTAGCGAATTGTATGCTAGGAAAACTGAAGAGTGGTAACTCATGGTCCTTTCCGATTAACCCTTGCTTTTGTGCATCACTGAGATCGTTGGTAGCTCCTGTAATATTGAAATTTCGTGCATCCGTTAATTGTTTTGTTCTCTCGTTCATCCCATTCATTTTCGTTCCTGGTTGGTAAAAAAAGAAAAACAAATTTTTTTTTTTACAAAGTTGCTTTTAAGTGTTGAGCAATGAGTCTCACATATGCTATGAGTATGACTAAAGATAAAGTACCTATGAATAACCAATTACCGTATCGTAGATAGCAGAATAAGGAGAGTGCAGCAAGAACTAGCAGAGAAGCACATGGACTACCGATGATCAACCACAACTTCCTCTTCCGTGGATGTTCCGGGGGTGTATTGATGCCTAAATTTATTTAGTTACATAGTACGCTCAAATTAGAGCTGATATAGTTGGAATCCAATCACTATAATGATTAAAAAACAGTGTTATATGATGATGTATTTTCTCGTAATTTCATTCCCAAATTGACCAAAAAGTGATCAATTAATAAAGCTAGGGGCTTACCTTCCTCCACAGTAGTGCTCTCTCTTTGAAATAAGGAATCTGAACCTGTCACATATTGAAACTTGCCATAGGAAAAAAGACACCCTGAACTATCAGAAGATCGTGCAGAAGCATAGGCATTGCAGGAACAATTTCTCCTACATATTTCCTTGCAGTCACTCAGACCTAGGCTGTAATTGAGCAAATAAACCCCTTGGCTAATAGATCCAGTTGTCTCATAAAACACATCTCCACCTCTACATTTGGATGGCTCTGCCGTTATACACCCCTTACCTCTTTCTTCCACTAAATAACCATCACAAGGCAAGATGTGACCTTGAGTCAACCCGCCGCGTGATATGTAAATTTTCCCGAATGAATCCATCCCAATCAAAGTAGAAATATTATTGCTGGTACTGCTGTAAGTAAAATAGCTCTCTCTCTCATTGGAAATAAAGCTAAGACTGATAAATTGAAAATAAAGCTGAATTTTCCAATCAGGGAAGTAGGTAAAGTTATGTCCATTCCACGTTCCACTGTTCCAATGAAGAACACCTCTTTGCCAAACTACAAGCTGCTTTGTGTTGTTTGGATCAATACCTAAAGTGAAAGCCCCAGGAGTTGGAACTTGTGGACTTACCCATGAAGTGAGAAATTGCTGGCGTGGTGGTTTACCCGTATTCTTATCAAATAACCCCAACTTCATTCCTGGAAGCCATGTATGGGAGGGGTAATCAAAACTTTGCCAGACAGTTGTCTCTCCAGCTCTAAACACCAAATTTCCAGAATCAAGGAGAGTCACACTTGTGTTGGCACTACTCGTAGCAGGGTGTCCCGAATTCAAAGTGATAGATATCCCATAAGGGTCGTTGATCACCAGGTTTCCATCATCGGTGATGGTTAAATTGCTATTGGTATCACTAATTAATGGATCGTTGCGGTTGGCAACCCAAACCATCCTCGGCGTTCCATAACTTTTGAGAGGAATTTGCATGTGTTGAATCCCCAAGAACCACTGGTCCAGTGAGTCATAGCTAAAGAATGCTAACTGAAAGAGCTTGTTGGAAGACTCCAAGGATTCACCGCCTGTCATAGACTCACCAACCCTCAGTGTATCTGCAGCATAGGAAATTGAAATTCCAACACAAAAAAGAAGAACAAAGAGACACTAGAGCAGCTTTTGAGCCTTATCATGCTTAACCAGTTCACTCCACTCCAATCTCCAATCAAGAAATTACAAACTGATTGCGCAGTGAGCAGAAAATAAGGTACTTAAACTTAGTTCATGCTTGCTTAGTTATGGCTGTGTAGACTACAAGCTGCCCACTCAGTGCAGCTTCCTTGCACTAGCTAGCCTTTTAAGAGATGGAGTCAATTCTCTTCTCTATGACTCTCTCTACCTTGGTCCTTGGACAAAAACATATGAGGGCAATTTTTATCCTTACTCTCTCTGTCAACCTTCCCAGTAGTACAGGTGTGTAGTTTCCCAGAAGGGTGGAGGGCACACTTGTCCAAGGGCGGAGCAACTAGTAGGCTCCCACCAGACTGTAAACCCTCAAAATCTGGGAATTTTTTTTTAGTACATATGTTATTCTAGCCCAATTGTATATCATCTATCTAACTACACAGACAAATAATAATAATAACCATCCTTGTGATTTTTTTTCTTCTTCTTTGTCCTCGATCACTCACTGTGAACATCTTTTTATGCCAATTTTATGGTAGATGCAACAAAACAAGCTTTACCAAAAAAAAAAAAACAACAAAACGAGCTTTAGTAGATAGTAGCAAGTTACGCATCCTTAGTTCATAGGTTGTTTGGGGAATGGATGTGATGAATGATTGTGATTAGGACAGAAGACAAGTTGGCCCCATATCTGCAATTTGATCAAAATGTGGATTCTTAGAAAGTATTGGTCTGACTGTAGGTCAAGTCTTATATGGCGGTGGAGGTTTGAAGTTTGAATACATTTATCTTTGAAAACAATAGTGGTGTAAGTATTTTTTCCGAAAAAAAAAAATAGTGTAAGTACAAGGAAGTTTCACTCAACCACAATAGATTCCATTAAAAAAGCATCAAACAAGACCATAAGTTGATAAGTAGGTTCACCTTATATCGTCAATGAGGTCAAGCTGTGTAAACTCAATGCTTTCTGCTCTTACTGTAGTCATATATATATATATATATATATATTTTGGTGGCTAGCAAGATAAGGCTCAGCAGCTCATTGGTCATTCTTTCTAGCTCAAGTATTTCTTGGTTTTTTCATTTTTTGTGTTAGAATTTCCTATATTAGCTGCAGATACACTGAGAGTTGGCTCGAGTCCATGACACACTATGGATTGTTGGAATGTTACAACAAACTCTTTCAATTGCTGTTCTTTAGCTATCACACATCCAATGAGTGGTACTTGGGGACACAATGCATGAAGTGTTGTAACAAGGACCTTAGAACTGCTCTGAATGGTGCCAAACAAACGAATCCAAAGAGAAACCTATACAACAAAAGAAAACAACCACAAGTAATCAAAGAAAGACACAAGGATATAACGTGGTTCGGCAAATTGATGCCTTTTAAGTTCACAACCAAGAAGATGGCAAGGTTCCACTATGAATTCAAGGATTAAAATGCTTACAACCCTCTTATCACAAACCTCACACTATAAATTTAAAGAACAGCAATTAAAAGCTTTTGTTGGAAGACTCCAAGGATCTATAGTATGTCATAAACTCACCACAACTCACACTATGTTTGAAATGAGGGATGGAAAAATGGATGGAAGGGAAATGAGGAGGGATGGAAGAGTTATCCCTAGGGAAAGAAAGGAGGTCTTCTTAATTTCATTGTGTTTGGTTAAATAAGAAGGAAGTGGGGAGGGAAAGAACGGAATATTGGGCATTTTACTATTATACTCTCAAATTAGTAAAGTATTTTTTTTTCATTGGATGGCAAGAATGTCAAATGATAAGGGAAGACTTTTCTCTCTCCTAATCTGTCCACTTTTTAGACGGATTTAAATTTGTTGGCCCGGAGGAAAGAGGCATCCCTCTCTTCTTCCTCTCCCTCCTCTCTTCCATCCTACCAAACAAGGGATTCTACGCTATTCCCTCCTCTCTTCCCTCCACCCCTCTCCTTCCTTCCCATCTTCCCTCATATCGAACATAGCATCAGTGTATCTAGCAACATAGGAAGTTCCTAAACAAAAAAAGAACCAATAGACTCTTAAGCAGCTTTAGAGCCTTCTCATGCTAACCAACCACTACACTCTCAAGAAATTACAAGTGGTTGAAGTGAGCAGAAATAAGGTACTTTACTTATGGTCATATAGTTATTAAAAAAAAAACCTTATTTTCATAGTTCATGATTATTCTGGCTGTGTAGTGTAGACTCCCAAGTCCACTCACTGCAACTTCCTTGCACTTACCACTACACCGAAAACCAAATGAAGTTAGTAATGACTTGTAACTTTTATAAGGGTGTTTTAGCCATTCTAGTCTTCTTAGGGCTTGTTTGATTCATTTAACACTTGCACTTTAAGTTTGCACATTTGGGCAATGGTTGTTCTGTCCCGTGATACGACTAGGTGGTATTGCTTTTATGATACATAACCCATTTCTCACCTCCCTGGATGTAATAAACCATGTTGGCAGGGTTGAATGGTTATCCATGTGAAACCGGTTAGCTCTGTTTTCTCTCTCTCCGATCTTTCTTCCTCCTCTGCTCTCTCACCCTTCTCTCTCCCAATGTGCAAACACCACCCTCTCTCACCACAATCGCGAACAACAACAAAAGAAGCCTTTCCCACTGCATAAAGCTTTCTTGTTCTGGAAATAATCTTTTTTTGTTCTCTAATTTTACTGCAACTTTATTGCAAGTTCTTCTGTGTATAGAGTTTTGTAACCATGTTTTAAAGCATGAGCAATAACACTTTTTTGGTGAAAAACTGAACTGTAAATTTAAATTTCTTCTGGTATGAGGTCGATTCACGATCATTATAAAAAAAAAGATCAAGTTGTTTTGTTTAAAGCAAATCTGAGACTGGTAAAAAAAACTGCTTAATCGTTCAGATTTGCGCAAACGGGTTTAGTATTTAATTTCTTTTCTATTCCTTTCTGGTTCCCCCTTCTATTGCTATATTTGCAGAAGCCACAAGTTTTTAAATTTTAGCACAAAAAAAAGGGTGCCAAATGGTCATGAAACTGCAGGTTGCATTTGATGATGATAAGATTCCAATTTATGGTATATCATTGTTTTTTAATTTTGAGTTAAACAAATGGGTGTTAACAATAGTTACATTGGATGGTAACTATGTTCTAATCTGTAGTAACCATTATTTTTAAGTTGGAAAATATTTTTTCATGCGCCAATTGGAAGTAATCATGGTTGCATTAGATGGAAACAATGTGGCAATGGAATGACTCTCCCATTGGATGGTAACAAACAATGTACCAAGCAAACAACGAAGCAAAGTCAAGTTTTGCCTTGGTGCTCTTCTTCAGCTTCTTCTTCGACTTCTTCTTATTAGTACTCCTAGGATGAGGTTCAGGGGGATCGTCAAGAAGAGAGAGGCCAGAAAGATCCTCCTCCTCAGGAAGTCCCTCCCCTATAGTCGAAACCGAGCTGTCAATATGATACTCATTCGCCTTTTCATACACAAAGGGGATTAGCTCATTAAAAGAGTTGCTTATTGTAACATGATGGGCTGCTCCCTTAACTCTTACAGAAGAACTAGGAAGCTTAGAGGAGCTAGGAGCAAAATGCTCAACAAAAGCAACACCGACTTTGGAATTACCTTTCCCAACCACTTCAGTCCATTGGCCCTCATCATAAGGCCCAGTCTTAGTACCCCCAGGATTGCGATTGTGAGTAATGTTTAAAGCGCTTTCATTATCCTCCACTTTGCCTTTACCCTTATTCTTCCCAGCAACAACGCTCCAGACTCCATAGGTTTCCTTATACCAACTGTTGTAATAATGAGTAGGATTGGCATAAGCAGCATTTTTAACCCCTTAGAACAATCATGACGAAAAGATGAACAGTTCTTACGTCTCATGGGAATCCATTGGTAGTCAACAAGAATCATATTTACCACCGTCATTCCACTATAGTCATCATCCACTTCAATATCAAGTGCGCGTATGAGATTTTTATCCGCACTAACCTCTACACACACTCTAGCATAGGATATTCTACGGCAGCTAGCCATCATACTATCAACATGAAGAGGCTTGCCAATATTCATACTTGCAATAAAGCTAAGCCCTTTGGGGTTCCAATATTCCATAGGCATGTCATAGTGGTGCACCCATATGGGTATGCGATTCAGGGACCTTGCATCCAACTTGAGATTAGGTTGCCACTACGTCAATAAAATGGGCCGTCTAACAACAAACCATGGACCATTTTCCAAGATAGCGTCTCTCATTGACATTTCAGAATTTGAAGAAATAGAATCCTGAATCGGTAGCTGAAGTGTCCACAAGACCTTAGCAAGCTCCCCCTCCCATGTTTCTCTAGTTTTACTAGATTCCCTCTGAGCCTTTTGCATCAAGGGTATGTCCCTTTTTTTGTAGATGCTGTATGGCTTTTTTCTTTTATTGATTTATCCATTTAAAAGAAAAAAAAATGTACCAAACACATCACGTGCCAATGAATAGTAACCACCAATTTTTTATTTTTTATTTTTTATTTAATCGCGTGCCAATGTATTTCGAGCTGAGATTATATTTTCGGTGCCAACTTGCTATGTAAAGCTTTCCAAAAGTATTGCATTTCCTTTTGTTCTTAATACAAGTTTGTAAACAACTTGCATACAAAGTGTTTTTTTTTTTTTTTGCATTATTCACTAAGACTCCTATACAATACTCCTTGTAAAATTCTTTGCTCTAAAGCTATGGCTCTTGAACGCAATGTGTAACAAAGTGTAGTTAATCTTTAAAAAATTATGCATTTCCATTAGGGTTTTTTTTTATAATAATAATTGTAGCCTTGTTTTTCAGGCATGTTTTTGCTTTTCTCATGTTTGTCTTTGAGATGGCCTTTGACGTGGGGTTATCATGAATTTTTTCTTTTCTACTACATCTCCTATTGTTTGAACTTAGTTTTCTTTGCTTTAGTTGTTTCTTTTGATTGTTGTGGTTCTGGTATCTATCCTTGTTTAATATTTTACTTTTCTTCATTCACATCCTTGATGAAGCACGACTCTATCTCTCACTCTTTTTGCCCTTCTTTTGCTCCTTTTCTTTTCTTTTTTTTTTTTTGCCTTTTGTCCCTACAAATTCCAACAAATTCTTACATGCTTCCAAATTGGTCAAACGTGCCTAATGTTCGTCATCTTACTCGGTGGCTCCAAAGAATAACCATGAAAACTAATCGAATAAGTTGGCTTGAAACAAGAATGATTGCTATAGATTTTTTTCTTCTTCTAGAAACATGACATTAGCCATATTTAAAGAGTCCCTACTGGTGAGAAACTGACAATGTATATTTGCACGTGAGAATTAACCACGTGTTGCAATACCTTGTATTTATATATGTTAAATATATGCACACATGCACATAAGACGAGTATAAGTGCGTTTACCTTGCGGAATAACTCGTCGGATTGTTGGAGCGGCATTGTTACGAACCCTCCTCTTGAACCACGAACTAGCTGCCTCCGTGCACTCTCTTGTATCTTGTACAGTCGCAGAGATGCTTCTTGAGCGATCCCCGATGATGCTACGTTCTAGATCCCTAGCCCCTTTGGTGATTAGCTAGAGAAAGAAAACATGTATCTAGAGAGAGAGAGAAACTAACGTGAGAGCGAATGAGAGGCTGCTGAAAATTATTATTTTCATTAGGTTTTCTATGTAGTATATATGCGTATATATAGGCACATAAAAACCTTTAGGGCTTAGGACTCCAAAGCCCATTACTTGGTGTCCAAGCCAAACCTCTTGGACCCAGTCCAATAACATGTGGGTGCCCGTTTGGCCCGACCACAATTTGTTACATCTCCCACTCACCCACATAGGGCTAGTACTAAAACCAATCTCTCGAAAACAAAACTTCTCATCTCTTCATACAGGGAAATAGAACGTGCGACCATACGAAAAGAAAGTACATCGACATGAGTGTAATGCCAAATCATCACCACAACCAGCAAGACACATCACTCGGAGGCTTCTCGTGTATGCCTTAGACGATTCAACCACACCGGACACAACATTCTCAATCCCTCGGTGAAAAGAAGTGCTACACCATCTCAATGTAGTGTACTCATGACATATCAGTAACAAAATACGATTGTCGCAGGCCTGCTAATGAGTCACAAAACATGGTGTGTTATTGAATAGTCTTCCCTGAGCCCATATAGCAATCTGATTAACTTAACCGCTTGCCCAGACACGCCCTATAGAACGGAATTAACTCTTCGTTCTAGGATAGCATGCTAAAGCAGCTGTCATCAAGCGTCCTGTTCATGACATAGTCTCAAGTCGTGAAGGCAACCAGTTTGTAGGATAACTATTGTCTTGGATATGCTACGTGGCTCATACAGCAATGAAGAGGAATCCATTCACTACTCCACAGACGATCGCAAAAGCACATATATTATGATATGTATGCTATGACGTTCTTCCATAAAATGGACATGTCACTATGTGTTTGGAAAAACAAGTAACGCCATACGAATCTTAGTTTAGACATTACACAAAACGTCTAACCTGAGTCTCCAGCACAGTCGCTCTTCTTAGCGCCCGCTGAAAATTCACATTCGGCTGTAAACAGGCTACACATAGTCGTGGGATATCTCTATGTTCGACCAAATGTAAAAGGTCTCATCTTAGATCCATCTAAGGCGACATATAGAAATAATAGGATTTATATCTAGCTTGCTGTCCTTATACTGCGTAGATATAAGTGTTCAAGCTCACTTTTTAAGCGCTATGGACACACATGTCCTAGCTAGCTATCTAAGCGCCATGAACACAAATGTCTCATCTTGCTCGCCATCAAAGCGTCGTAGACACGCATGTCCTACTTCTCTATCTCGGCGCCAAGGTGAATCACCCATGTGAGCAGGTCAATTCAAGCCCGATGACATATTATAAATGTGCATCCATTCCATTCATACAACAATTATATATATGGAAATCAACAAATTTATTATTAACTGGATAATAATAAGAATAATAATGTCAAATCCAATACAAATGTCTAAGCATATCATATCCTACGAAGTCCCATGCTGCTAATGTGGGACAGAAAAACATCTCTGGTAACGGGCTTAGTCAATGGATCAGCCACCATACTGCCAGTGGAGGTATGCCTCAAGACAACTTCCCCTTGCGCAACCATATCTCGAATGTAGTGATGGCGGATATCTATGTGCTTTGACTTCCCATGGTACTTGGGGTTTTTTGCATAGGCCAAGGCTGATGTGCTATCGCTGTAAATGAGCACTACTTCATCCCCATGAGGCGAAGAGCCTAGGCGTCACAAAAACCTCCTTAACCAGACAGCTTCCTGAACAGCTGCCGAACAAGCCACATACTCTGCCTCCATCGTGGATAGTGCGATGCATGACTGCTTCTTGCTACACCAAGAGATTGCTCCACCTCCAAGTGTAAATGCGTAGCCAGAAGTGGGCTTGCGTTCATCTTTATCGCTAGCCCAATCAGCATCACTATATCCTCTCAGCTTCAAATCTCCTCCATGATAACAAAGGGCAAGATCTATAGTCCCGCGAATGTATCGCAAGATCCGCTTCACCGCTCTCCAGTGATATGTACCAGGGTTACTCTGGTAACGACTAACTAGACCCACCCCATAGCGGATGTCTGGACGAGTACACAACATAGCGTACATCAGACTCCCTATCGCAGATGCATATGGCACGTTGGACATCTGTTCCTTTTCCTCTTCATTCTTAGGACAATGATCTAACGTCAAGTGGAATGCCTTATCAACTGTAGTGTCAATGGGTTTTGAGTTATTCATGTGAAAACGCTCAAGAACCTTCTTTAAGTAAGTCTCTTGAGACAAACACAGAAGTTTCTTTTACCGATCTCTCACAATCTTAACTCCCAACACATAGTTGGCCTTACCCATGTCCTTTATCTCAAATTGAGAGGACAGCCACTCTTTAGTGGCGACAATGGCACTCATGTCATTTCTAGCTAAAAGGATGTCATCGATGTACAAAGATAGAATCAGAATACTCTTCTTGGACTGTTTGATGTACACACAGTGATCCTCCTCAATCATCTCAAAATCGAAAGAGGTGATTGAATCATGGAACCTCAAGTACCACTGCCTCAACGATTGCTTGAGTCCATAAATAGATCGCTTGAGACGGCACACTTTGCGCTCATTCCCTTTGGTTATAAAACCAACGGGTTGATCCATATAGATCTATTCGTCTAGTTCTCCATTGAGAAACGCAGTTTTGACATCCATCTGGATGAGTTCTAAGTCTAAATGTGCGATGATTGCCAGAATAAGGCGTATGGAGGCAAATCTCACCACAGGGAAGAACGTGTCTCCATGGTCTATACCTTCTCGTTGGGTATAACCTTTCGCCACTAGGCGCGCCTTATACTTGTCAATTGATCCATCTGCCTTACGCTTGACTTTGAAAACCCACTTGTTTCCAATGGTCTTACGGTCAGGCGGAATATCAACTAACTCCCAGACTTTATTCTTGTCCATAGAGCTCATTTCCTCTTGCATATCAACCATCCACTGAGATTTGGCAGTAGAAGAAAGCGCTTCCTTATAAGAAGCAGGCTCATCGTCATCTACTATACACATGAGAGCTTCTTCCTCAATATCGAAACGTCGACGTGGAACTTTTCCTCGTCTACTTCTGCGGTGTGCTACCTGAGAATCTTGAATGTCTAGTGGAGTACTCCCACTGTCTGGTACACTCCCACTTGCGGCTGAAGACTAGTACCATTTTCAGCGATTACTGGATGTGGAATGTCAAATTTTCCACCCTCGCCTAAAAATGGTACGACGTCTTCAACATCCTCCATCTCATAGAGGTCAAGATCTCTCTTAGCGTCACGGATATTGGGGAAGTCATTCTCAATGAAATCAACATCACGTGATTCAATCTCTGTCATTCCTCCATCTGGATGTTCACCATACATAACATAGCCTTTTGAGCTGTCAGAATATCTTATGAAGATATGCTTTCTAGCTCTCGGGCCTAGTTTCATATGCTTATGGGAAGTACTGTGAACATATCCTGATGAGCCCCACGGGCGCAAATGCTCCAAATTGGGCTTTTCGCCTTTCCATATCTCATAGGGGGTAGAAGGAACTGACTGTGAAGGCACTCTATTAAGTATGTAGGCAGCAGTTAAGAGTGCATCCCCCCAGAATGATATTAGGAGGTTAGCTTGCGCCATCATAGATCTAGTCATATCTAGAAGTGTTCTATTCCTTCTTTCTGTAACACCATTTTGTTGCGGAGTTCCAGGAATAGTTAGTTTTCTGCGTATCCCCTTTTCCTCACACAGTTCCTTGAACTGATCAGATAAGTACTCGCGTCCTCTGTCTGTTCGAAAAGTCTTTAGGGATTTTTCTTGCTAATTCTCAACCTCTGCTACGAAGCGTTTGAAACAATCTAGAGCTTCATAGCGGCGAGAAATCAGATAGACATAGCCATATCGCGTGTAGTCATCGATAAAAGTAAGGAAATAAGAGGCGCCATGACGTACCTTCACATTCATTGGTCCACATATGTCTGAGTGTATTAGTTCTAATGCTTGGGTAGCTCTTTTAGCCTTACCAAAAGGCTTACGACATGCTTTACCTGGTAGGCAAGACTTACATGTAGGTAGGTTAACCTTAGCGAGTGGGCCTAAAAGGCCTTCTCGAGCTAATCTAGTCATCCTGTCACATCCTATGTGTCCAAGTTCAGCATGCCAAGTTACAGAGTCAATATTTCTATTTGAATCAACAACTAAAGAAGTAGAGGAAACAGAATCAAACATATCAATTTTAAAAAGATTATTCCATAAAAAACCATGTCCAAAAGTAACACCATCCAAAACAATATCCAACTTATCACGTCCAAACTGAAAAATAAAACCTAAATCAAGAAGTGCTAAGACCGAGAATAGATTATATTGGATTCCGGGTACATAAAGCACATCATGAAGAAGTAATGTGCGCCCTGTTCGCAAATGAAGTTGGTATGAACCTACTCCTACTGCTTCTTCACAAGTATCGTTCCCCATGTATACCCTATTGGTGCCACTTAGAATCTTATGATAATCTACGAACCCCCTTCGATCTTTGGTCACATGCCTTGTTGCTCCTGTATCTGCAATCCAATCATGGAGCGAATGAGCGATTAAGACATGAGAACTCACAAAAGTATAGAGAGAGTTAGGTGGGAAAGTTACCTTCTTCGGCTCAGTGCACTCATGAGCGAAGTGTCCCAATCCTCCACAGTTGAAGCACTTTGATTTGGAAGCATTTTTCTTGCTAGCGCGCTTACCCTTGCGCTTCTTTGATTTATCAGCCTTTGGAGTTAACTTATTAGTTCCACCCTTTTTCTGAGCCCTTTTACTCTTGGCATTGCGCTTGGACCCACTAGTCCCGCGCTCACCTCCACTTATGGAAGTTTTCGCCATGAGTGCAGTAATGCGGTTCGCCTCTTGGCGCTCCGCCTCCAGCTCCACATGTTTAGATATATCAGCAAAGTTCTTGATACTATCATTATGTGTTAAAATTTGCTTCATATGGACCCCAGTTTCAGGCAGTGATCGAATCACCGCTTGAATTTGTTGTTCATCAGTGAGGATGTTCCCAGCAGCACCAAGATCTCGAATCATACTATACATCGTCCTAAGATGTTCAGTCATCGATTGCTTGAGATCTTTCCGATACACCTTGAACTTCAACACCAGGCTCCTGAACCTAGTGATTGATGTCCCTTCGAAAGCAAATTTTAGCTGGTCCCATAATTCCTTGGCACTGGAGTGTTGGAAATACTCAGCAAGAAGGTCATCATTCATGCTGCTTAACAATATAGCGTGTGATGATCCTTCTTGACCCATTCATTATAAGTTTCAAGGTCTCGGCGATATTGGGCCATGGGCCCATTTTCTGGCAATTCGAGTTGGACCAATGACTGGGTTAGATGGGGAAGTAGTTCTTTCTCAGTCAAAAGGAGGGTTACTCTACGTTGCCATGCGTCATAGTTTTTCCCATTAAACTTGTTATATTTGTTCAAATCAGCGACAATTTGCTTTGAAGCCATTTCTACATTCAAAAAACATGCGCAAAGGTTTTTTTTTTTTTGACGTTATTATTTGCACATTTCATAAAAATTTTTGTTTTAAAAATCCAATTATAAACGATATTTTCCCTTTTTACAATTTTAAGACAAAAAAACTTGCTATTGCTTATTAATCAAATCCTAAATTTTGTAAATCAAGGAAAAACTTTTATAATTGATTTTACAAACAAATATCAATTAGATGGTTCTTTAACCTAACTAAGATCATCCACAACATGTATAAGTGCGCCATACAACAAAATTGCGCAAGGCCCCCACGTGGGTCCAAATTGACAATGTGGAGCTCATACTAAGATAATTCAAGTTTATGATATATATAAACAAAGAAAACCATCCCTTTACAAAGTAGGCTTTTCCAATACAAAAACTCTCGTCCTCACATTACATTTATAGCCCAAAAAAAATAGGGATGCTTTGTTTATAAACATGTACAAGAACGATCTTAAACATACATCGTGAGGACAGAAGCTCCATAAATTGTCAATAATTGTCCATTCATTTAAGCCAGATTAAAAAAAAATATTAATCATACACATCAAACACTCATGTGGTCTTATTTTAAAATGAATGGACTTATCCGTCGCTCCATTTAAGGAGAAGGAATTAGAGGTCATAGGGTCAATCAATCACAAACAGCAATAATTAAACGTGACCAACAATGCAATGAGCCTCTAAAAGTTACAATATATATATATATATATATATATATAAAATATGCAGCCCTGAATAGCTCCCATAAGCCTAGGAAGAACTATGAAAAACCCTAGATTTTTCATCGATTATATAAATAATTTGGGTTTTAAACCAATATAAAACCAATTCTTTAAGGACCTTTAAATTACCAAAAATAATTTAAAGTTCACATGGAAACTTTAAATACCTGAAAAACTTATTTTTCATTATTAACCAAAAATTTCCATACTTTATGGGAGCATAAAATCCAATATCAATCAGTTTATCAAGTAAAATTGATTCTGATAAAACTATTTAACAAAAGTATGTCAAATTCCTTAAAAAAATATATTTAAAAAGAAAAGGAATGAATCTACCCAGCAGTCTCACATAGCCCAAAAAGGTGTCCCAATCATATAATATTATTTTCAATAATTAATAAACATTTTATGATATTTTAAGCAACAAAAAAAATATGGCAAAAAACATGATTTAATGCTTCAAAAATATCATAAATATAGGAGATAGGCATGCAACAGTCCCACAACACCCCAGCAGTGTTAAAAACATTACATAAAATTTCCACATTTTTCCAGAATATTAAAGTAATTAAAACAGATTTAAACTATTAAAAAACTTAGTTTTAATACACAAAAAATGTTTTAATTATAAAACAAATAATTTACTTTTCCATAAAAATAATTAAAAAATAAATTATGGACCGCGACCCAGAGGGGGACCCACACTTGCCGGACCCGACGTCGCCGGACCATTACTGACCGACGAGTGGACCCCACTCTCCGGTGCGTGACTGGGGATGCCAAGTCATCTTCAACCTTTAGAAAACCCTGAAAAACGCAGCTTTTCGCTGTGCGACCCCCCGACTTTGCACGCTTATATCTCACTCGTTTGTGATCCGTTTTGAACAAATTTTATATGGTTGGAAAGATCTCGCGGAGTACTAGAGGATTGAACCAAAAAAAAAGACTGATTGCACGTCTAAATCGTCCATAAAAGAGGTTCAAAGTTCAGAAAAAATTTCGGCCCAAAAAATCTCAGAAATTAGGGTTTGGGTTTTCTCCTTCTACGGAGATTTTTGGGCCACGAAACTTTATGGGTAGACTCTATAGTCATATAAGAATATATCCCAATCAAAGATTTCAAAAAATATTAGGGTTTAACGGTAGACCCACTTTGAAACCGATTTAGGCAAGCTTTTGAACATAAAACAAGATCCATCAATGGTAGATTTGTTTTGGGCTCAAGATATGGCGAACAAGCGTCCTAAAGGCTCTGATACCAATGTTAAATACATGCACACATGCACATAAGACGAGTATAGGTGCGTTTACCTTGCGGAATAACTCGTCGGATCGTTGGAACAGCGTTGTTACGAACTCTCCTTTTGAACCACGAACTAGCTGCCTCCGTGCACTCTCTTGTGTCTCATACAGTCGCAGAGTTTCTTCTTGAGAGATCCCCGATGATGCCACATTCTAGATCCTTAGCCCCTTTGGTGATTAGCTAGAGAGAGGAAACATGTATCTAGAGAGAGAGAGAAACTAACGTGAGAGAGAATGAGAGGCTGTTGAAAATTATTATTTTCATTAGGTTTTCTATGTAGTATATATGCGTATATATAGGCACATAAAAACCTATAGGGCTTAGGACTCCAAAGCCCATTACTTGGTGTCCAAGCCAAGCCACTTTGGACCCAGTCCAATAACATGTGGGTGCCCGTTTGGCCCACCACAATTTGTTACAATATATACACACACGCACATGCAAACATACAAATATATAAGTGTGCTGGCTTAATATTAAGAATTAAATCATTCATTTCCCAACCAAAGAACGATCCTCTACAGATGAAATCAAACTGATCACGGATATAGCACTTCACTAACTCATATATTTATATGGTAATAGCCATCAGAAGATTCAGCAAAAAGGCTGTATTCATCTTGGACATTTATTACCATAGCCAGTAGTAACAACATAAAAACATTGGTCCAGCAATGCATACATACATGTATGTATTATCGAGCCTGTACTTCTGAAATCGTTACCTCATTATTCGAGCAAGGTTCATGAGGTTGAGGTGAATTAGAGTAATTCATAGAACACACAGTGGCACAGAAAGCCGGTTTTTTAGGAGCAGGCAAGACCATCATTTCATTGCTAAGCATAGACACAACGTTTGACATGATTGGTCTATCTGCTGCACTTTCTTGAACACACAAAAGACCGACTTGAACATATCGCAGAAAAACTTCACGTGTTCGACATGTTTCAGCTAATTCTTGATCCATTAACTCCATACCTCTTCCTTCTTTCCACAAATCCCATGCCTACAAATTGCAAACAAACATTGTGACAATATAGCTAATGAGGGGGGGAAAAAAAGAAGAAAAAGAAAGAAAGAATAAGATACAAGTTTTGGCTTCACTTTATGTGGCGTAGCTACTTACGTATCCTAGTAAGTTCAAACAATGATCTGGCTGATAGATACCGGTGTTCCTCTTCCCACTAATGATCTCTAATGTCATGACCCCAAAGCTGAAAACATCAGATTTCTCCGAGAAAAGACCGTCCATGGCATACTCAGGGGACATATAACCACTTTTTCCATCATGCAAAAAATTACAAATGATTACATTGAATAGGAAATTAACAAGAAAAACCTTGGAAAAAAAGTACCAGATTTCCTACTTACTATGTTCCAACAATTCTACTTGTATTTGCTCGAGATTCATTCTCCCCAAAAATTCTAGCTGTACCAAAATCAGATATTTTGGGGTTCATGTTATTATCCAATAAAATGTTGCTGGCTTTCAAATCCCTATGGATGATTCTTAGCCTTGAGTACTTGTGGAGGTAAAGAAGCCCTTGTGCTATCCCTTCAATAATACAGAGGCGTAATTTCCAGTCAAGCAAAGCTCGTTTTGTTGCATCTGGCATGATTACATAAAGACGTGTTCACATTGGATGATTGGAGACAAAGAAAAATCATAAAGACGATAGCCTTTTTTTTTGGTAGGTAAAAATATGATGGATTGAAATTTAAAAAAAAAATTAAAAATTTGAAATATCATAGAATTTAAGGGAGCAAAGTAACTAACCAAAAAGAAAAGAATCCAGGCTGTTGTTGTGCAAGTATTCATATACTAATATCCTCTCATCTCCATGAGTGCAACACCCCAAAAGTCTGACAAGATTTCGGTGTTGCAGCTTTGAGATTAAGATAACCTCATTCTTGAACTCCTCTGATCCTTGTCTAGAGCTTCTAGAAAGTCTTTTCACTGCAATTTCTTGTCCACCAACCAACTTACCCTGAAAGATTAAACTTTTTAATTTCCAATCTCCGAAAATATAAAAATTGAGATGTTTAATGCGAATAATGGATAAAACAACGTGATCAATCTTCTTTGTTATGTCTTTCGGGAAAACAACATTTTCTTCATTATTGACATCTTTTTTCTTAGAATCTAGATAATCTTCTGAAATTAACATACAAAAATGAATAAAAAGCAAGATAATATGCAAGGCGAAAGAGACTTGTATGTCTGTGACCTTATAGACAGGCCCAAAACCACCCTGACCAATTTTTTTTGCTTCAGAGAAGTGATCTGTAGCAAATTGTATGCTATGAAAACTGAATAGTGGTAGCTCATGCTCCTTTCCGATTAACCCTTGCTTTTGTGCACTGAGATCATTGATAGCTCCTGTAATGTTGAAACTCAAACCATTCATTAATTGCTTAGTTCTCTTTTTCATCCCATCTTTGCAGCTTCCATCCTTTTTCATTCCTGGTCGGTAAAAAAGAAGGGAAAAAAACATTTTTTACAAAGTAGCTTTAAGAGTTGAACACTGGGTTTCACATAGAATATGAGTATGACTAAAGATAACTCATACCTCCAAACAACCAATTACCGTATCGTAGATAGCAGAATAAAGAGAGTGCAGCAAGAACTACCAGAGAAGCAAATGAACCACCGATGGTCACCCACAACTTCCTCCTCCTTGGAAGGTCTGGAGGCGCAGTGTTTGGACTGTCTGAAGGTGCAGTACTAGTGTTTGGATGTCCCCGGGGTGTAGGAATGCCTAAATATATTTAATGACAATAGTAAACTCGGTATTGATCAGATGTTTGTTCATAATTATACGTTCTCGACCGTATATATATGATATATGCTACAACTGTATTGCATGTTCAGAAGGGATGAGAAAGCAAATAAAACATATATCAAACCAAGAAGGTACATGACTATTAACTGTATGAAGTACTTGCAGAGGAAGAAGGTTTCTACTGTACTAATAATTTAGCATATAAGTGCATTCCTCCTCGTAATTTTGACTATTTGATTTTGATGTGTGGATCACTAGACTACCTTTGGATCTGAAAGCGCCATTAATCAAGTAATTTTACATACTGTGTTTTTCAAAATTCAAGCAGAAATCAAATTAGAATTGATATAGTTTGAATAAAAATGCTTATAATGAATGTAAAGAAAGGTGGATAGAGATATTCATTCCCAAATTGGCCAAAAAGTGATAAATTAATAATGCTATTAATTAATTAGGAGCTTACCTTTCACTGCAGGAGCAGTACCGTTTCTAAGGAAAAAGTAATGTTGACCTCCCAAAGATTCAACCTGGCCACCATATAATAGACAATTATATCCATCATACTCGTAGGCATTGCAGGAACAATTTCTCCTACATATTTCCTTGCAGTCACTCAGAGCCAGGCTGTAATTGAACCCGATGTTCCAATAGCCCCAATAGCCGCTCATCTGTCCACTTGTTCGATTAAACGCATCTCCACCTCTGCATTTGGAAGGCTCTGGCTTTGTACAACCCTTACTTGTTTCTTCCACTCCATCAGCATCACACTGCAATATGCTATCCATAATCCGGATGTTTGAATTAGATTTAAGACTGTAAAGTGTCCCGGATGAATGCATCACAATCAAAGAAGATAAGTAATAACTACTGGTTGTCATACTATAAGTGAAATAGCTTTCTCTCTCGTTGGAGAAGTAGCTGAGACCGATTAATTCATCATTGGGGAAGTAGGTAAAGTTATGTCCATTCCACATTCCACTGCTCCAGTAAAGAACTCCTCTTCGCCGAACTACAAGCTGCTTTGTGTTGTTTGGATCAATACCTAAAGTGAAAGCCCCCGGAGCTCGAACTTCTGGACTTACCCATGAGGTGAGAAATTGCTGTCGTGGTTTTACGGTATTCAGATCAAATAATCCCAACTTCATTCCTGGTAGCCATGTATCAGTCGGGTAATCGAAACTTTGCCACACAATTCTCTCATCTCCTGCTCGCAACACCAAATTTCCAGAATCAAGAAGAGTCAGAGTACTTGTGTTAATAGCACTACTCATAGCAGGCGACCGGTGTCCCGAGTATAAAGCAATAGACAGACCATTATGGTCGGTGATCACCAGGTTTCCATCTTGGGTGATGCTTAGAACTCCAGAGCTGTCATTCAACGGATTCTTGGGGTTTGCAACCCAAACCATCATCGTCTTTACAGCATTGTCTATTTCCCGAAAATTCATGTCTTGTATCCCCAAATACCGTTGTATCGTCACGTACCGGTTTATGTATGGGTCGTGGGTAAAGAACAGTAATTGAAAGCGTTTGTTGGAAGACTCCAAGAATTCATAGTCTCTCATAAACTTGCCAGCTCTCAGAGAATCTGCAGCATAGGAAATTCCAACACAAAGAAAGAACAACCAAGAGACACTTAAGCAACTTTTGAGCCTTCTCATGCTAACCAGTCCACCCTCAACTCAAGAAATTAGAAAAAAAAAAAATGTGATTATAGTGAATTGATGCTTAAGACTGTGTAGACTAGTAACTGCAACTTCCTTTCACTTGCCCTTAGTGTTTTTAAGAAAAAAATATCAAGAAAGTTGTTTCAGTCTTTTCTTTTTCTAATCATTTTGGAACACAGGATACATACTTAGCATTTGGACCCGCGGCACAACCACAGTGGTCCCAGAATATCACTAAGAAGAGAAAAAAGCAATGGAGTATACATACATATACAATTATTAAAGGTACATTTTCCGACATTTTACTTTTAATTTTCAATCTAATCCATGAGGACACTCAATTTGACACGCCATTTTGATTGGTCTTGTAACCTCATATTTATGAATTTCTTTCTCTTTTCTACTTTATTTCACCAGAGGTCGAGAAGTCGATTAGATGCGCGTTGGTTTGAACTTCATGTGTAGTACAAGTTACTATTGATAGGAATCAACTCTTTGAAGAATCAAATGGTGTGTTTGGAATGACAAATTCCGAATGCATTCACCTCAAATATTGTGATTAATACATCCTCTCCATTATCAACTTATGTAAAGGTGTATGCCAATAGAATATGAGTAATGATATGCTTCCCAAAATCAAGTGGGCTCACTGATTACATGTGTTTGGGAATCAGTTGCAATTCAAAATTTCGGAGTCATAGCATTACTCATAGAATATTTACTATTTCACAAAAGCAGGTTTACTTGCTTCCGCTTTTTCGACTATATATAGATGTTGAGGAACATGGGGCTCCGTCAATCAAAATCAAGCGGGCCCACTGTCACATGTGTTTGGGAACCATGCAATATTCGGGAATCATAGCATTACTCATAGAATATTTACTATTTCACGAAAAAAAAATCCCAACTCATGTCCTGATCATGTGGAAAAACTCAATAAAAGTAAAGAAGATAAAAGAAGAGAGAAAGTATGGTTCTCTAACCTGTATGGATAGATTAAAACTTTTCTTGTTTGATTTGCTTTTATAATAGAAAGGATGAGAAAGCATTTGCTACCTATTTACTTTTTTATCCTCCACTAAATAATGATAGTCCAAAAGTTTGACAGATTCGTGGATGTATGGGAATTTTTCAGGATGTTTTTATTTCCAGTGATCTAGTACTCACTATTCTTCCTCTGAATCTCTCCAATTTGAAGAAAAACAAAAGTGGGGGTTTTTTTTTTTCCCTCCTTACTTTCTTATCTCCATCAACCTTCTCCTTTTTCACATTTTAACTTACCAGACAAGAGAAGTGGGGAAAACGGGTTTCTTTTTCTTTTCTGTTCTCTCAATCCGAACGCACTCTTATCCATCAACCCAGATCTCCGATTGGGGAAGTAGCTAAAGTAATGTCCATTTCACATTCCACTGATTCAATAAAGAACCCTGGCTTCTTTGCCAAACTACAAGCTGTACTTTGTGTTGTTTGGATCAAAATCAAAAGCGAAAGCCTCCAGAGTTGGAACTTGTAGGCTCACCCATGAAATGAGATTCCAAACAACCCCAACTTCATTCTCGGTAGCCACGTATCAGTTCAAAAACTTTTGTCAGAATTCTGTCTCCTGCTTGAAACCCCAAATTTCCAGAATCATGAAGAGAGTCAGACTTGTGTTACCACTCATAGCAGGGTGTCTGGAGTTTCCGTTAATAGCTAGGTATACCAATTAAGTTTGGTGATCATATATGGTTTCCATCTCGATCTGGTGATGTTGAAAACTCCAGAGCTGTGTCGTTTAAGGGATTGTTGGGGTTGGCAAACCAAACCATATATCTTCCACTGATCTCCATTAGTAATGTTCCAGTCACGAAAATGAATGTATTGTATCGCCAAGTACGTATCACTGGTTGGATGTACCAAGGCTAAAGAAACAGTAACTGAAAGAATATTTTGTTTGAAAGACTCCAATGATCCATAGGTTGTCAGTACCCAATTCTATCTGCAGCATATATAGAAGTTCCCAACACAAAAGAAGCTAGTGACACTTGGACATCTTTTGAGCCTTCTGCCTTCTCATGCTAATTAACCACCTTCAACAAAAGTGATTACAACGAGTAGAAACTGGACACATTCATTAATTTTAAACTACCCGAAGAAATACTAATATAATTAATGCCTACAAACTTATGGTCACTGGTCATAGTTCATGCATATATATTGCTGTTTAGTGTTTCAGTGATAATTCCTGCACTTAGGCTTTGTTTAGTTCATGGATTTTATGAGGGAAAAGAAAAGGGAAAGGAAAACTAGGTCCTTCGTGTTTTCCTTCTGCTTAAATAACATCAAAAATTAAAATTTTCTAAATTATAGTTCTGACAGATGACTAATGAAGGGATTCAAATGACTCACAACATTCAAAAATTTTGATTTTTTCCTCTTTAACTTATTCTTGTTTCTTTCCTAGTATCCTCATCGTTTTCCTTATTAACCAAACAAAAGAAAATGGTTTCCTCTACGTTTTCTTTTCTTTTGCCTCATGAATCTAAGAACCAAACAAAGCCTTAGTGTTTGGCAAAATTAAGAATTGGTCAAATTAAACCTTAACCAACAAAACCGAGTTGACCTACAGTAAGGGTCAGACCAAGGCCGCCTAATAATCTACATTTTGATCAAAATGCAGATTTGTTGCCACCTTGTTTTCTGCCTAATAACCTATCAGGCTATCACAATCATTCATCACATCATTATCCACGCAACTAAGAATTAAAAAATTTCAACTATTTCAGGGGAAACTATCTTGTGTGAACGTCACAACTGTGAAGCGCATTATGATTTGAGTATTATGTAAATCCCACGTAATCTCCATTTTGTTGGATCATACTTCTTGTGTTCATCAACATTACAGATCCAACATTGAGTTCTAAACTCCATCATGGCGGAGCCCAAAAGTCATCAACCTAGCGAGTAGGGAAATATATGAAGGGAACCCCAGGGCCCCAACATCTTGACTACATGAGAGTGTTAAGAATAAGGGAGAGAGATGAACACAATTGTATTGCATTGAGATGTGTCAAACATTGCAATGGGTTGCCTTTATACAGACTAAGAGGGAATACTAATTAAGAAAAAGAAGAGTACAACTAGGTAGTACAACTAATAGTACTACAACAAATCTAGATAATAAGTGCAATAAGGTGCAACAATAAGGAGTCATCATTTTGCCAATAGCCATACTGCGGCAGGATCCTGAATGCATTTTGGTGACTGGTTGGATCTTGTGATGGAAACAGAATCAATTGACACAAGTGCTCTTTTTTTTTAATCACTGCTTGGGCAATTTGGAATGACCGAAACAAGCGGGTTTTTGAAGGGGGTGGTAATACACCGATGGGTGTGCGTATTTTTGTGGACCGTTATTGGAAAGAGATTTTGGCAAGCCGCGAGCCTAGATTATCTTGTAACCCGTCTTTGCGTCCGGCTACATGGCAAGTTCCAACCCAAGGTTTGCTCAAAATGAATGTGGATGGGGCGTGTTTTGAGGAATTGCATGGGCATGGGGTAGGTGCTGTGGTCCAAAATCATGAGGGTCAGGTCATTTTTGGGGTTTCTTTGTTCATCTCGGGTGCCTTGGGCTTGGATCCTTTGGTCTGTGAAGCTATGGCTGTCCTATGGGCTTGTGTTGCGGTTGAGGAAGCTGGGCTTCGTGGGAATGTGCTTGAAATGGATTGCTTGAATGTGGTACACTTGCTAAAGGAGTCCGATCCATGTCTTGCTCCTTGCGGTCATGTTATTGATGCAACAAAAACAAATCTTTCTCGGCTTGGATTCATAGAGATCACACACGTTCATAGGACGGGTAATCGGGTGGCTCATGCACTTGCTCGCTTTGCAATTACGCACCGTTCACATGTCATTTTCTTTGATGTTCTTCCGAATTGTATCCAGTCTCTCTCTTCAAATGAGGCTGTGTATTTTTTATTTGGCTACAAAATTTCCACTTTTCCATATATAAAAAAGGTGCAACAATAGATGAACTTAGACTAATATTCTACTAATATTCTAACAGCCCCCTCAAACTCAGGGTGGTAGAATGGAAATCAACTTGAGTTTGGAAATAAAACCCAAAAACAGTTGGCGGTTTGTTTGAGTGGAGCTGGCAATGAGGGACAATGGAAGTGGCAGTGGAAGGCGAGACTGAGCGATCCAACAAAGAAGGCATTGATCGAAACCAGATCGGGAAACACCGGCATAAGAGCGTCGAGTTGGGCTAAAAGGCCAATGATGGAAACACTGACTGGATCCGAACAAAAAAACACCGGCATGATCATAGCATCGGGTTGGAGTAAGCAGAGGCGATGGTGACTACTAGGCAGAGGAGGCGATTGGTGGTGGAGGCGGTACACCAGCAAGGGCTAGTGGTTCGGCAATTGAGGGATTGAGGAGGTGGCGGCGGTCGATGGCTTGGCGGAGAAGTGAGCCGGACAGAGGAAACAATTGTTAATCTGAGGTTCGGCCAGTCAGAGGTCCAACAGAGGAGGCCGAACGAGGAGGTGGTAGCCGGGCGATAGAAGCGTCCGGGTGGTGGTCCGGCGAGCAGCGGTGTGCCACTCGCTGGAGTGGCCTCTACGAAGAGGCTACCACTAGAGTATTTCTAATGTGGTGGGTCCATTAATAGTGGCAACCACAAAGCATACTTTATTCGAGGATTCAAACCACTAAAATAGTGGCTCTGATACCATGCATGTAAAGTATTAGTGAGAGTTGAGAGAATAATACCAAAGTGTTTGGTTCACGAGCGGAATCCTAGGTGGATTTAGAATCCAGTGTTTGGTTGGGTCAAGGAAAATGAAATAGGAATGATGTTAAATACACAAACTAGCCTTGAAGGCTATCCATAATAGAAATGATATTAACTTATACCTTCCATAAATATAAGGGCTAATTTAGGTAGTATGAAATTAGAAAACCAAAACTCCAGTAATATTTGAGAATACCACCTCCAAGCTAGGATTTAGAATCCATCCTATTTTCCACCTTTGGGCGGATTCTAAATCCAACGGGACCCACAATTCAATGAATAATCCATAACCAAACAAGGATAAATTTTAAGATTACTAGTAATCTTATGGTGGAATCAAAATCCACTCTAAGAATCCATGAACCAAACCGGCCGTGAGTGTCATTTTATTTTGGTTTCTTTTTGTAAACAAATTTATGTCCTATACGTCTTGTAATTTGAAACCTCGCCTTATTTTGCATTCGTAGCAGTCAAAATTAAAATTCATTTTACAGTAAACATCTATCTTCTCATGAGTAATGCTACAGACACAACACATTGCACAACACAAAGCACGATAAATGTTTTAAATGCTTGTATCCTATGCTGTGTAAGTGATGCATAGAAAAGTGTTAAAAATTCAAACAGCATAGGATACAAGGCATTTAAAGCCCTGTTGTGCTTTGTGTTATGCAATATGTTATGCCTGTAGCACCACTCATCTTTTCATACATGAAAATTTCACCCGACATATACAAATATACAATAATTAGCCCCAAAAGATTTAAAAAAAGAAAAAAAAGAAAAAGGATTTTTTTGTGAAAATACATTAGGGTGGTATAATAAAAATAAAAAAAACACCTTTTTCACTTTTAAGTTGAAGCCATTTTTGCTACTTTTTATACCAATTAAAACCTCTCTTTCACTTTATCTTTGGGACAATTGTTGGAAAATCGTTCGAACTAACATTGAAGAGTTTAGGATCTAAAATTTTTCTTAGTTTGTTAAAAATTGCCTCAACTTGGAACTCTAATTTGGTAAATATTCCTTCTTGCCAAATTTGCCTTGGAAACCCTACTCATTTTCTCTAATCTCTCCTCGCTCTAATTTTCTCTCTCCTCTGGACCATGGTCTTCCGCCGCCGCCATCACCACCTTCGCACGCCATCGCGAGCCACCACCACTACCACAGCCGAGAGCCACCATTACCATCGCAACACTACCACCACTGTCGCCAGTCACCACCACCAATCTCCATAGCCACCACCGATCTACCAACACCACCGCCGACCTCGATCTACAATCGCCACCACGACCTCCATCTGCCACGACCACCACCACCATAGCCATCGTGGGCACCACCTCCACCACTGCGAGCTGCCACCAACACCATCGCGAGCCACCACCATCGCGAGCCACCACCATCGCCATCTTCATCATTCGCCAATGACCTTTGTCGGCGTCGATTTAGATTTGGATCTAGATCTGAATGTCGCCGTCGTCGCGAGATCGAACTCCGGTGACCACCATGCAAGGCGTCCACCACCAGGTATGATAGTTGCAGATTTTACAAATATTAAGTGAAATTTCACTTAATATTTTTTGAAGTGAAAAATATAAAATTTTAAGTGAAGTTTCACTTATTTTGTTAAACCAATGAAACTGCAAACTTAAGTGGACAGATTTGGTGAAATTTCAATTTATTTCATTTTATGTTAAGTGAAATTTCACTTAATATATGATTTAGTTAAGTGAAATTTCACTTAATATTTTTAAGTGGGAGAAGTCGCCGGATCTCCAGCGAGGTCATGGGGTAATGGTCGCCGGAGGTCAGGTGAGGGGTAGCCGAGGCAGAGGTGGTCACCAGAGCTAAGGTGAGGCAGGGGTGGTGGTCGCCGGAGGTCCGGTGAGTTAAGAGAAGGTTGCCGGAGGTCACAGGAGTAGTCGCCAGAGGTCGCAGGAATGGTCGTCGGAGTGGTGGCAGGGGGTGGTGGTAATGTTTGGCTAGGTTTGGTTGTAGAGGAAAGGGTATTTTGGTCTATCAGTATTAAATGGACTTATCATTGGTCATAGATTTTAATTGTCCTACCCCCCTCCCCCCCCTCCCCTTTTTTCCCCCCAAGATTTTTTAACCCATGTACTCGACAGAAAATGTCAAACATAATATTATATGTTAACTTTAGACAACTATAACTTACTCATTTTTTTTAGCCTTTGGGTGATTTTTTTTTTTTTTTGGTTTTCATGTATTTTTTTTCGAGATCAACACATAGGACTTGAAAATTGTACAAAAAAAGTATTTTGGAGCCTCATTTTGCATTTTTATCTGTTTGAACAAATATTATTATTTGTTGACGAGCAAATAATGTTTGAATTAAACAACCATAACTTCCACATTTTTTGGCCTTTTTGGATGATTTTTTTTTATTTCATATATTTCGAGATCTACGCATTTGACTTGAAAATTTTACAAAAACAAAGAATATACAGCCTCATTTTGAGATTTTATCTGTTTACAAATATATAATAATATATGTTTGTATTAATGACCATATGTACTTTCTCACAAGGACACAACTACTAGTGAATGAACTAAGTTTCAACATCGGAGCTATCAATGAACTCAATGATGCACAAAAGCGATGGTTAATCAGAAAGAATGATCATGAGTTGCCAGTCTTTAGTTTTTCTAGCATACAATTGGCTCAGATCACTTCTCTGATGCAAATAAGATTGGTCAGGATGGTTTTGGGCATCTCTATAAGGTGATCTATCAATCAAACCTTGCTTGCATTTATCTTAGATTTTTATTCCTCTTTTTATTACTTATCACGTTAAGAAGATTGTCTCGATTTTAAAAAGCTATTGTCAATAATGATGAAAATGTCACGACCCATCCTGCTAACGCGCGAAAATGGGACACGTGGCACGCCATCAAGGCTTATCCAGTTCATTAAAGTAAAATCGCAGCGAAAAACATAAGTCAAAGTCATTAAAATCAGAGTTATAAAAAGTTTTGTCCAAATGGAACAGTTCCAAAAGAAAACATTTTGAAGAACAGAGGTCCAGTCGATTGAAAAGGGGTCCAATCAACTGGAGACCTGAAACAGAAAGGTTTTCAACCATCCACAGCCCATCCAGTCGACTGTGGCTGGAGTCCAGTCGACTGGGGCCCAAAATTTTCAGTCGACTGACTCTGTCCAGTCGATTGTGCCTTAAGCAGAAACAAAAAACAATGTCTCACGCCAGTTCTCCAATCAACTGAAACATGGCCCAGTCGACTAGATTTGCCATATATATAAGCAGTGTGCAAAATTGAACAGTGGTCCAATCGACTGATCGGGGACCTAGTCGACTGATTCTGGGCAGAAATGCCCAATCTGCAGCAATCCAACTCGAAGGTCTTCCAAACCAAAACCAAAACAATCACCACTATTTTACCACGGTTTAAAACATAAATACAGGAGTTTGAATACAAAATTTCAGTACTACGAAACTACCCCAAAGATTTATTACAACATATTACACTTCCCAAATCCTTATACAAGTTTAGGATTAAAACAAAAGTATAAACAAATGTGATTCCCCCAGCATTCCTCAACGGCCTCACTCCTCACGTTTTTTCTTGTCTTTCTTCTTACCTGCAATGGAGTAAATATCCACTACTCAGCTATATGCTAAGTGCACAAGTTTTATCATATGCAATATATGATATAACATGCTCAAATCTAACAATTCATAACTAATAGTCTCTAAGGAGAAAAATACGCATTCATCCGGTAGTAGCAAGTCCAAGTCTTAAACCGCGATGCCAATGGCAAGTCCAAGTCTATCAATCATTACATCCCCAGGTGCCATGGCAAGTCCAAGTCTATCAACCATGCACAGTAGCCGTTGCTACTAAATTCTCAAACATCGAGAAGCTTACATCCAGTATGAAATTGTATAGATCCCCCTTTTGACCCACATAGACAACTCAATGTGCTCGTGTAAAAGTAGACATGCTTTTCACATTTAATCGCGTGCATAATTAGCGGGCCTAAGATTAACACATAAATTTTCTCCGGATCACAATTTCGTCGTCGAAATCTAAAACATGTATATTCTTATATTTCATAAGTTAGGACTTCACACCTCGTGCGATTCTTCTCAAACTTTGAAGGATCAACTAGAGGGCCAATTAAACGTCGGATCTCAGATTTGAGGTGATTCTTACAAGTTTATACCTGTTTTCCCCAAATTTTTAGAAACTAGAATTTTCACAAAAGTAACCAAACATGGCCTAAGTGGTATCAAAATGTAAATCTTACCTCCACGAGTTCAAATCTCGAATTTGAAGAAAATCTGACGAAGGAGGGTTGCCGATCGTCGTCGCAAAGTCTGTGGCAACAAATCTCCTTTTCTCTCTCATCTCCCAAGATATTTTATAAGGTTTGTGAGAAATGAATTATCACCCTTCTCTATTTATAGACGACTGTCTGGGAAATCGCGTTTACCTCCCCGTAAGTTTCTCAAACTTCTAATTAATCCATGAAACGTCGCACACGTCCATTTTATGCCCTTACGAGTGAAAATTATAAATTACGAAAGTTTCCGACTAAGTCTCGTTTGGGTCCAAAATTACGTCTAAAAACTAAATTCTGTGGAATCTCTACACAACCTGCCTTTTACATAACGTGCCACTCACATTCTCACCACAGTTCTCAAAATAATATATAGCAATATCCGAATTACCAGAACATACTCATAACAGGTAAATTTACTATTCCTCAAATACCAGATAAAGTCAAATAACATTTAAATCATATAAATGTCATTTACTCGTGCCAATGCAACAAGTACTCTCTGATTATCGTGTCCTCAATTGACACTCCACCGTTGACCCACGTCAACTCATCTCAATTTAATAACATTAATAATTTCACAAAATCTCAAGTCATGCATTTTAAAACCATGAAATTCTAGAACGGATGTGACAAAAAATGTCATTTTCTAAAGTAGCAGAACAACAGTACTGCTTTTTCGTGCATTATTCACATTAGACATCCCAATTCGTTTGACTTATCCGATATCGGAAACTAAGTAACAAGTCTTTTTGTTAAGGGTAAGTTGGTTGGTGGACTAGAAGTTGCAGTGAAAAGACTTGCAAGAATCTCTGAACAAGAATTAGAGGAGTTCAAAAATGAGGTTATAATATTAATCTTGAAGCTACAACACCAAAATCTTGTTAAACTTTTGAGTTGTTGCACTCATGGAGATGAGAGGACACCAGTATATGAATACTTGCGGAATAAAAGCCTGAATTCATTTCTTTTTGGTTGGTTAGTTTGCTCTCTTAAGTTATATGATATTCATTTTTTTCTTTGCGGGTTTCTGAATCTATAATTTTTCAACCTAACACACACACAGTGTACACACCAAGAAAAGAAAAGAAAAGAAAAGAAAATCTGTTCTTTGTTCCCCACCACCCAATAGAATATGTGTTTATGTAATTAATGCAATTATTTGTGCTAGATGGGACGAAAAGAGCTTTGGCCAAGGAAGTTTGGACACTAGTGGAAAGTATAGCTCAAATATATATATATATATATATATATATTTAAGTGGTGGCTAGCATGACTATCGCCAAAAAGTCATGGTCCGACTGTAGGTCAAATCTTTTGTGGTGGTGAATGTTTTAAGTTTGGAACTTTGGACATGACACTTATTTCTTTGAAACACACTAGTGGCAAATACAAGGAAGTTTCACTGAACCACGATAGAAAGCAATAAGCACGAACTATGACCATTTATATAACGCCTATGAGGTCAAGGTTTAGTTTTCTGTAATCATTTTTTTTTTTTTGGTTTGGTTTTGAGGTGGCTATAGCATGAGAAAGCTCAACGGCTCTTTGGTCATTCTTTCGAGCTTAAGTGCTTCTTGGTTCTTTTTTTGTGTTGGTGTTTCCTATGCTGCTGCTGCAGATACACTGAGAGTTGGGGAGTCTATGACAGACTATGAATCCTTGGAGTCTTCCAGCAGACTCTTTCGATTACTGTTCTTTGGTGACCACACATCAAACCAGCGATTCCTAGGGATACAGTACATGAATTATAGTAGTGACGTGACCAATTATGGAGATCGGATGACGGTTTGGGTTGCCAACCGCAACAATCCGTTAAATGACAGCTCTGGAGTTCTAAGCATCACCCAAGATGGAAATTACCTTGTGATCACCACCCATAATGGAAAATCTATTATTTTAAACTCGGGACATCCTGCTATGAGTGCTAATACAAGTCTGACTCTTCTTGATTCTGGAAATTTAGTGCTTCGAGCAGAAGGAGAGAGAATTGCGTGGCAAAGTTTTGATTACCCAACTGATAAATGGCTGCCGGGAATGAAGTTGGGATTATTTGATCTGAATGATACGACTGCGGGTAAACCACCACGCCAGCAATTTCTCACTTCATGGGTAAGTCCACAACTTCCAACTCTGGGGGCTTTTACTCTAGGTATTGATCCCAACAACGTCACAAAGCAGCTTGGAGTCTGGTACAGAGGGGATCCTTACTGGAGCAGTGGCATGTGGAATGGACATAACTTTAGCTACTTCCCCAATTGGAGAAGTGGGTCTAGATTGTATGATTATGAATTCAATTTCAGCTACTTCTCCAATGAGAGAGAGAGATATTTCATTTACAGTAGAATTGACAATCTTAATGTTTCTTCTTGGATTCAGATCGACTCATCTGGGAATATTAACATATTTACATCAAGTCAAGCCGGGTGGATACTACAACCCGGTCTGCCCTGTGATGCTGATGGAGTGGAGGAAAGACGGGAGGGGTGTGTAAAGGGAGAATCATCTAAATGCAAAGGTGGAGATGTGTTTAATTTTACAAGAGCAATCATGAGCACGTGGGACCTCTCTGAGTCGGGCAATCGCAGCCTGGGTCTCGGTGATTGTATGCAACTTTGTACAAGATATTGTTCCTGCAATGCCTATGCATCTGCACTATCTGATATGTCAGGGTGTAAATTTTCTTATGGCAAGGTTGAATATTTGGGAGGTGAAAATTATTTATACATTAGAAAGAACGCTCTTGTGGAGAAAGGTAAGCCCCTTGCATTGTTAATTTATCACTTTTTCACCAATTTGGGAACGAATATATATATATATATATATAATCCAACACCATATAACATACATTTAAAAAAAAATTTGATCATTATAGTGTCTGGATTCAAACTACTCCGATATTAGTGTTCTAATGTGATTTCAGCTTGAAATTTGAAAAGCTCAATATGCAGAAAAAAAAATGATTAATGGCCCTTTCAAGTCCAAAGGTAGTCTACTTCACAATTCACGCATTCATATCATCAGGAGGCGTCTATTTATATGTTTAATTAATGTAAAAGAAAGCTTCTTCCTCTGCAAGTTCATACAGTCACAGTATTTATCGTCTTGGCTTGATATATTTTTTGGTTACTTTCTCTATTATCCTTTTCAAACATGCTATACACTTGTAGTATGTGTCATATATGGTCCAGAACTTATATCTACGAACATACGTCTCAATACTGAGTATACTATGCAATTAAATATATTTAGGCAGTAATGATACACCCCCGGGACATCCAAACACTGCGCCTCCAGACCATCCGAAGAAGAGGAAGTTGTGGTTGATCATCGGTGGTCCATTTGCTTCTCTACTAGTTCTTGCTGCACTCTCCTTATTCTGCTATCTACGATGCAGTAACTGGTTATTTGGAGGTACTTTATCTTTAGTCATACTCATATCACATGTTAGACTCCTTGTTCAATTCTTCGGCTTGCTTTGAAACACGAAGGAAAATGTTTTCCTTCGTTTGGTGTCTAAGTTAAAGAGTGACGAAAATAGGAAGGAAAAAAAAAAATTGTAGTGTGAAATATATTTAAAATATTAAAGTTTGTGATTCACTTTCCTCTTTCTTGAAAGTTTCAATTATAAATTGGAAATTTTTTACTTTTAATTTTTAAGAATGTAGGAAAACCCAAGGCAACTAACTTTCCTTTCCTTTTTCTCTTTCTCTTTCTCCAAACGAATCTGCAAACCAAATCCTAAAGCCTTAAGCTGCTTTGTAAACTGAAGTTTTCTTCTTCTTCTTATTTAATTTTTTTGCCAACCACGAATGAGTGGAAGCAACAAAGATGGGATAAGCAAGAACACACAACAAGAAGTGAACAATTAAGTTTCAATACAGGAGCTACCAATGAACTCACTGACGCACAACAGCTAGTGGTAATTGGAAAGAATGATGATGAGTTGCCGCTCTTCAGTTTTCCTAGTATACAATTCGCTACAAATCACTTCTCTGATGCAAATAAGATCGGCCAAGGTGGTTTTGGGCCTGTCTATAAGGTGATATATATATATATATATACAAGTCTCAAGTCATCAATCCCTGCTTGCATTTATCTTGATTATTATTCTTATTTTGCTTGCCCTGTTTAGATTATTGTATGGATTTTTGGAAAGCTATTGTTACTAATGATGTGTTTGCCCTTTTCTAAAATAACAGAACGAAAGAGTACTCCTGTATCATGCATTATTTGCATTACACATCTTAATTCTTTTGACTTCTCGGAGATTGGAAACTAACAAGTCTTATTTTTCAGGGTAAGTTGGATGGTGGACTAGAAATTGCAGTGAAAAGACTTTCTAGAAGCTCTGGACAAGGATTTGAAGAGTTCAAGAATGAGGTTCTACTAATCTCGAAGCTGCAACACCGAAATCTCGTTAGACTTCTGGGTTGTTGCACTCATGGAGATGAGAGGATATTAGTGTATGAATACTTGCAAAACAAAAGCCTGGATTCATTTCTTTTTGGTTAGTCACTTTGCTTAGTTCAATAATATCTCCTCTTCTTCTTCTTCTTCTTCTTCTTCTTTTTTTTCTTTCTAATTTTTTTCCCCGATATCTAAAACTATCACCTTTTTGCCTAACACCAAACAAATAGTAAGTTAAAAAAAATCGGATCTTTGTTCCCAATCACCCAATGTGTACATTTGTTTATGTAATCAATGCAAATATTTGTGCTAGATGCAACTAAACGAGCTTTACTAGACTGGGAATTGCGCATCTCTATTATTGACGGGATAGCACAGGGGCTTCTTTACCTCCACAAGTACTCGAGGCTAAAAATCATCCATAGAGATCTGAAAACCAGCAACATTTTATTGGATGATAACATGAACCCCAAAATATCTGATTTTGGTACAGCTAGAATTTTTGGGGAGAATGAATCTCGAGCAAGCACAAGTAGAATTGTTGGAACATAGTAAGTATGAATTCTTGTGGTTTTTTTTTTACTTCTTATTCAATGCACTAGTATTGTGTAATCATTTGTGATTTGGTGTATGATGGAAACAGTGGTTATATGTCCCCAGAGTATGCCATGGACGGTCTTTTCTCGGAGAAATCTGATGTTTTTAGCTTTGGGGTCATGACGCTAGAGATCATAAGTGGGAAAAGGAACACCGGTTTCTATCAGTCTGATCGTTGTTTTACCTTACTAGGATATGTGAGTAACTATGCTAAGGCTCAATCTTGTATCTACTTCGGCTTTGTTCGACTCATGGATTTAGTGAGGGGAACGGGAAAAAAACACTAGGAAAAACACTTTTCTTTGTTTTGGTTATAAGGAAAATAGTGAGTTAAAATGGAGAGAAAAGATAACAGAATCAAAATAAAAAGTTTAATTTCTTTATCTTGTAAGTCACTTCCCTTCCTAGTTTCCCGAGTTTTTGTTTCATTTTACAATTTTGAACTTCTAATGTTATTTAAGCATGAACGAAAACAACGGAAAAAACACTAAAGAAATAGTTTTTATTTCTCTTTTCTTTTCCTTCTATAAATCCATGAACCAAACAGAACTTAGTCTCATTAGCTCTTCATTGTCACACTGTCGATGAATGGGGTAATCTTCTTAGGCATGGGATTTGTGGAAAGAAGGAAGAGGCATCGACATAATGGATCAAGAATTAGCTGAAACATGTCCAAGTGAAGTTTTGATACGATACATTCAAGTCGGTCTCTTGTGTGTTCAAGAAAGTGCAGCCGATAGGCCAACAATGTCAAATGTTGTGTCTATGATTGGCAATGAAACCATGGCTTTGCCTCCTCCTAAAAAACCTGCTTTCTCTGCTGTTGTATGTACTGTGAATTACTCTGATTTGTCTCAAACTCCAGAACCTTGCTCTAACAATGAGGTAACAATGTCAGAAGTTCAGCCTCGATAATATATGTATGTGTCGTTGGACCAATGTTTTTGTTGTAATATATTTACTTTCTAGGACAATAAATGTTCAAGATGACTGTTGCTTTGCTGAACCTTCTGATGGCCATTACCAAAATAGTATTTGAACTATTCAAGTGCTATTCTGTGATTAGTTTTGACTTCATTGGTTGAGGGTTTTGGTTTTTTTTTGTTTTCCTTGGTCCGGTTGTCATTCAGGACCTCCTTGCTTCTTTTTTTTTTTTTGGGGTCAAATCCAGATACTTCTTTTTTCAGATCTGGTGATCTACTCTCAGTATTGAGTCGCGCTCAGTCATGCAAAGGGAATTCGACAATACGGAACTGGTCAGTGGTCACCTTTTATAGGATACCGTGGTCATAAACCTTTGTCTTTCCCCTACTTGTGATTGAAACAGACTAGTGATTTCTACTTCTTTTCTACTCAGGGATTGCTCTCCCACTATCGCACGCATATGAACTGAAGTTCGTCATTGTTGACTAGAACGTGAATTGAAGCTTGTGATCCTTGATTATAGTATACAATGTTCTCAACTGTTTGGACAAGGGCTGCAATTAACATGTAAGATGTGGAAGATCGGGTTTTCAATTATTTGTACTAAATTCCACCTTGTAATTAAGCTGTCTTTTCTTGTTATGCACAAGCTGTTGTAGAAAGCCCTACAGGTCCCTCTTAAGACATCTTGTTAGGGTAGGATTGCCCAAGCTTATAAGAACACATACGGGGTCTCTACCCGAGCGATGTGGGATAATTCAACACATTCCCTGGACCACATAATAGGGAAAGCCACCATGTAGAAACTCTTTATCCAACCTAAAAGCTTAAGCTGATAGGTGGAGAAGCCCAACAATATAAAAAGAGTTTAGGGAAAAGGATAATTTCATTACACTAATCCCATGTGTATATATACAAAGCTTAGAAAGCCAGAAAAGGAAAATAAATATCGCCTAATAAATAAGAAATAATGGTTGGTCAACATGACACTAAATAAAGAGAATCAAATCAGCAACACTAAAAGTATTTCCTAATTCCAACACTCCCCCTCAAGCTGGGGCGAATATATTGACTAGCCCTAGCTTGCGAAGAGATGACTGAAGAAGACCAGGACCAATAGACTTAGTAAACATATCTTCTGTTTGTTCACGAGAGGTGACAAAGCTTGGTGAGATAACTCCTGACTGAACTTTTTCACGAATGAAATGAATAACAACTTCTATGTGCTTTGTTCTCTCATGGAGGACGGAGTCGGATGATAACATGATAGCCAACTTATTATCACAAAACAAAGTAGATGAGTCCTTCACAGGGAACCCCAATTCATTAAGAATAGAACGAAGCCAGAGCAGCTCACATGTCCCTTGAGCCATGGCACGATACTCGGCTTCAGCAGAAGAGCGGGAGACTACCGCTTGTTTCTTGCTTTTCCACGATATTAGATGATCACCACAAAAAATACACAAACCAGAAGTGAAGCGTCTATCACTTTTCGAACCTGCATAATCAGCATCAGTAAAACAGGAAAGGCCTGACTGTATTCCTGTTTTAAAGAATAGACCGAGACCCGGACAAGTCTTAAGATATCGGAGAATATGATACATAGCATCCAAATGAGAGGTTCGAGGTGAGTGCATAAACTGACTCACAACACTAACTACATGTCACAGCCCGGTCCCACAATAGCGGAACCGGAGCCTATAGCACGCCACCGAGGCTAACCCAATTTATTAACGTTCCCAAAATTTAGTTTGAAGAACACACGCAGTGGAAAAACAAAACACTTTTTAAAACTAGGGGTCCAGTCGTCTGGGTCGGGACCTCAATCGACTGAAGAAAGCAGAGAGTTCTCAAAAAAGGTTTAACAGACCATCCAGTCGACTGAGACTGGGGTCCAGTCGACTGGGGCCTCCAACTTTCAGTCGACTGAATTCCCCCTTCGGTCGACTGAAGTAAGCAGAAACAAAATGAATACATAAACCTTCAGAGGTCCTGTCGACTGGGGCAGGGCCCAGTCGACTGCTTTTGCCATATTAAAAAGCAGTAGCTAGCAGGCACAAGGGTCTAGTCGACTGGACACTGAACCAGTCGACTGCTCCCCTGACAGCAGCCCAATCTGCAGAAAAACAAGTTTCAAAAGCTTTTTAAAACAACCAAGTGTTAACCACACACTCCAACCTCACATCAAAGTAATCCTAGCTGTATTAAAACATTACCAAAGTACAATTACAACATGTTACTAACTATTACCATGCTTTAGGTCCATTCTAACATACTAAGTTAAACATAAGTTAAAACATTCAAATTCTTATTACAACATTCCTATTGTTCTAAAACTACAAGATCAACATTCGGGTTGCCTTCTAATCGAACTCTAAACCCACATGCTCACTTCTCCGATTCCTCTCCAGCATTAACACCTGAAATGGTTATTTGAATAACCACAGATATTTGATTTGTTTAAGCTAACGCTTAGTGAATAAAACAACATATGCACATGAATGATAAACATGCCCGCATTCACATCTCTACAATTCATACTAGTCACGGGAGACTCACGTGCCCGTCCATACTCCCAATCCGCGACTCCTCGCCAATAAGTCCACGCGAAAGGGTAAGACCCACGATTCTTCTCTTCAATCGTGCGACCTCAATGCCTATATCGGCTCCACAAAATGGCACGGTGACCACGTGCTCCTTCTGACCCACATAAGCAACTTAAAATGCTCAAATACATATCACCATGCTCGCGGAAATCAAACAATTCATCGTGTTATTGGGCCTACTTATCAATACAAATGCCCAATATGAACTACACAGTATATATCTATAAATTAAATACATGCTATTCAAACATAACATGAATACACGCCAAGAAATCATTCAAAAACATAGTTGGATCACTCACCTCTGATTTACGCTCTTAAACTTCGATCAAAATAAAACCCGTGTACAAAGAACGTGTAGAAGTCCGTTTAGTACAATTCCTATGGATCAAAATTCCATTTATCAACTTTTATGAAAAATTCTAGAAAATGACTTTTCGGAAAACTTAGCCAAACAGGCCCTAATAGATATCAAAACGAAGCTCTTACCTCGAGGAGCTCGAATATGAAATCTGGGAGAAAACAGACTGACGAAAGGTCGTCGTTTGGCGTCGCAAAGCTCTAAGCTCCAAAATCTCCCTATGGCCCCCTTTTTGGAATTTAGGTTAAGAACTTATAAACCCCTTTTTGGAATTTAGGTTAAGAACTTATAAAAATATCTCAACCATCTCTATCTATATATAGGCAAAACTCTCGAGAATTACGTTTACCTCCCCACGAGTTTTCAAAACTCCTAATCAGTCTCTGAAACTTTCTATACAGCTTATTCATAGCTTTACAAGTGAAACCTCAAAATTATAAAAGTTTTCGACTAAGTTTCGTTTGGTCGCTAAAACGCGAATTTCTACGTGACGTTTCCGAAGTTGCTAATTAGCCTACCAAATTAATAGCGTGTTCATTCGTCCTCACCAGGATACTAAATCTAACAACAGAAATATATTCTAAGCCAGAAAATAATATAGATATTGAAATACACAGGTAAATATTTATTTCCATATAAACATTTAAGGTATTCCACAGTGACCGCCTCAAAGGGTTCTCTAACACAGACACCCAAATTGCCTCGTGAGTCAAAACTCACTCACACATGTGCCAAAATGCACAACACATTACATTATCATGCAAGACAATGCAGTGAAATGCAATAACACGATTACGGGTGTTATACTACAAATGTCAGATCCGGTCTTGTGTTCGTCAAATAGATGAGACGACCCACAAGACGCTGATATACCGAGGGATCAGGTAATAACTCTCCCAACTCAGTAGATAACTACAGGTTTGGATCCATAGGGGATGAAGCCGATCTACACCCAAGCATACCAGTATCCTGAAGGAGATCCAAAGCATACTTTCGCTGAGATAAAGAGATACCTTGGCGTGAGCGAGCTACCTCAATACCAAAGAAATATCTCAAAGGACCCAAATCTTTAATGTCAAATGACACCCTGAGACCATGTTTTACTTGAACAATACCTGATGCATCATCACCCGTAATAATAATATCATCGACATAAACTGAAATAATATTACACTTCCCTTGGGAGTTGCGACAAAGAAAGCAGGTGTAATCTGAGTGACACCGAATAAAGCCCATAGTAAGGACCACCTCACTGAAACGGCTAAACCAAGCATGAGGAAATTGTTTAAGGCCATAGAGGGATTTTCGAAGACGACACACTTTCCCCGAATACTCCCCCTGAACCCGAAAATCAGGTGGAGGATCCATATAAATAGTTTCGGATAAATCACCATTGAGGAAGGCATTCTTGACATCCAGCTGATGAAGAGGCCAGGAGTGAGATGTAGCCAGAGAAACTAGAAGGCGGACCGTAGTCAACTTAGCTACAGGAGTAAACGTAGCACCAAAGTCCTTACCGGGAACCTGAGTAAAGCCCTTGGCCACCAAATGAGCTTTATACCGATCAATAATGCCATCTGCCAAATACTTAATACTGAAAACCCATTTACAGCCAACTGTACGCTCACCAGGAGGGAGAGTGACAAGATCCCAAGTCCGGTTGCCCTGAAGATCACCCATTTCCACTTTCATAGCAGCCACCCACTTAGGATTTTGGAGAGCCTCATGAACCGAGCGAGGAATAGAGACAGAATCAACTGCACTAACAAAGGAGTGAAAGGATTTGGACAGTCCCTGATAAGACACAAACTTGGAAATGGGATGGATAGTGCTACTTGAGAGAATAAAGCGAGAAGTAGGGCGACGAATGCGAGTAGGGTAACGAGGAGGAACAATATCAACATCAGAAACTATGGGAGAAGGCAACATACCTGATTCTGAAGAAGAAGTTGGCGGGGGGGGGGGGGGGGGGGTCCAAAGAGCGTGGACAACGAGTGTACCTGTATGAAATCAGTGGAGACAACTGGAGGCAATGATACCCCAGAGGGCTCAAGAATAGGAACAGGACGGGGAAGAATAGAAATATCTTCCACAGTATCCTCCACAGTAGCTACTGGTGGAGAAGGAGCAGGACCTGTAAAAAACGGAACAGTTTCCAAGAAGGTGACATCCAACGAGTGATAAAAATGACGAGAAACAGGATCATAGCTGTTGGGTTTGTGCCCTCAAACCATAACTTTATGTATGAGACATTGACATTTTAATATATGGATATCAGCTTTACATTTCATTGTGTATGTTCTTTTCATGAGATGATTGTTAATCCTGAAGTATTATAGTAAGTAATTCGTGTGTGTATGAGATGCACACAAGTGAGATACGAATTACTATTCTTTAATACTTAGAATGTGTCACAGTGGATGATGAGACTGGATACCTCATCAAGTCTACACTGTAGCATAATTAACTACCATTGGATGGAGTGATTAATCTCAATCACTAGAGTGTAGCTCTTAGTTGATATGCTAGTGCTTATAGTGCATTGACGGACCTGAGTTTCCTATTGACGCTTAAGACTGTCAAACAGTCAATAGGAACTCATAACTTGTATAAGGTACGTGTTCTTAATCTTGAGACGATTATGAACACAGACTGTGGATATGGCTGCTTTGACTTACCAATCAGTGAGGTCTATAAAAGATCAACACCTGGGTATCTTGGGTATGTCATATTCATAGGGTTGTGAACATATATTGTCAAGATAGAATCTACCCTCTGTTTCAGAGTAAGCATTCCCTTGAGAATGTCACCATGTCGATTACTGAGTACTGCAGTCTTGTTGATAAGAGTTATCAACATGTTTGGTAATCATGAGAGGTGAATGGGACTCAAGGAATACAAGAAGTAATCATGATTCAGGTTGACAGTAACAGTTATCCGATTACCTGAATATGATTACGAATGCTGACGGTAGAGGGACATTAGTACAACATACAAGTCTAGTTATCGCTTCGGATATGTTCTTTTGCGTTGGAGTTCAGTTATCGTTTTATAGTGGAGTAAACTTTAACTGACCAGTTAGTTAGTTTGCTGATCAAAGAGTTTGGTCATGGTGATTAACAAACTGGTCTGAGCCAACAATAAAGAGCCTAGGAGGTCCCACTCTTAGCTCCGCCAGGATGCTTGGAAAGATGCTTGAGGATGATGTCCAGACAGGTTCGATCGATCGAAGATGTCTCGATCGATTGAAGTCTGCAGGTTCGATCGATCGAAGATGGTTCGATCGATCGAATGTTCGATCGATCGAAGGCACTTTGATCGCTCGAAGTCTAGGTCGGTTCTGGGAATCTATAAATAGGGCAGCTGCGTTCTGGAAAAAGTTGTTCGTCGTTTTGAACGTCAGAAGCTGCAGAAACTGTTTTGGAGTCCCAAAACCTTCTCTATCCTCTCCATTAGGGTTCCCACCAACCCTAGTCTTTCTGGCAGGCATCCGCAGGAGTCATAAGGGTGAAGATCATCTAGTGGAGGCTGCTGGAAGTTGAAGATCAGAATTGGGTTCAAGACACTAAGGTATAACTCGTGTCCCCTCTTGTGCGTATCTGTAGAATTGACGAGTAGTAGATCCGGGCATGCCAATAAAGTTTCATAACTTGATTTTTCCGCTGCGCGTTTAAACTTTCCATTTAAACCTGTAATTCCAACAATTGGTATCAGAGCCACGCTCGTTTGGATCTATAGATGCGTTTTTTGGAACACTATTTTGATTTGCATGTTGATTTTAGAACTGCTTTCGAAACTGCATCGTCACAGATCTGTTTCTGCAGTTTTATCACAGCAGTATACAAATCTGTGATTGCATTGGATGCAAGATGGGTTCGATCGATCGAAGTAGTCTCGATCGATCGAACGCTCTGTACTCGAGCGATCGAACAGGTTTCGATCGATCGAAACCTTCTGTTGTTCGAGCGATCGAATAGAGTTCGATCGATCGATACAGACTCTTTGTCAGGATCTTTGTTTCACAGTTTTAAAAGTATTTTGAAATTAAAAGTTTAATTTTAACGTATTCTGCAAAATTTTTAATCATTCTGTGAAATAGAATGTTCAAGCGATTGAACAGTGTTCAATCGATCGAACTATGACAGAGAAGTTAGATGCTGTTTTGAGTTTTAATTCAGTATGTAAAGAGTTTATATACTGTGTGAATCAATTAAGGGTTCCAATAGTTATATTTTGTTATATATATGCGTGGATGTGTGTTCAACTAACCTTTTGCAGCAAAAGTTAGTCGCTATCTCCCATGGCGCCAAGAGCATTTAATTTTGTGTTTGAATGTTTTAGATTGGTGTGTTGTTTTAAGTTTGGTTTGGTTTTAAGGCATATGTAAAGGGCGCTGCGACTTCAATCCTACGAAAAGGAAAGTCGCACCGGTTTCCCTAGCCTTTTATTTTGTTGTTGTTATTTCTATTTCTAGATAAATTGTAAGCTTCAAAAGAGGCATAGGTTCAATGTAATAGAATTAGAATATCCATGAAGATGGAGCAAGGAGCCGTTGTCCATGAAGATGGAGCTGGAGGCGATCAAACCAAAAGCAGGTTCTATGGAGATAGAGCCATGGGAGATAGAGGCATCGTTTGGATGTCTTTTATTTGATTTTAGTTTTTTGTTTTATGTGCTTTGTTTGTGATTGGCGTATAATACATTGTTGCATGCACGCAAAACAAGTTTTCTAAAATAAAATTCAAAAACCGTTTTCAACACATTAGTAAACATTAGATGTTTATGGGAAGTGTGTAGAAACAGATTTTCTCACAAAGCAAAATCCTTTTTTACTAAATCTAGTGGGAGAGGGTCTTATTAATTACACCCACGATCTTCCATTAACGGTTCACTGTAAGATGAGTGATGCATTCTGTGTCACCTCGCCAGGGGTGATCATTCCATACGGAGGATGCATTACTCATTGGTTACTAGATGTGAACTTCTTTTGATAAGGATCAATCAGACGTGTTAGAGGGTGACCACCATACGGAGGCGCTACTTGAGACGGTTGTGATTGGATCCTAGTTAATGGTACACACTAGCTAAGCTATGGATAAGGGATCCCACACGGGGCATTATTCAGAAACTTAGAGATCAAATAGGTTCGGAAGTCATAACTTGTTTTGCAAGAGTTGCATAGCGGATAAGTTATGATAAATCGAAAGATCGAACATTGACCACCACACGGAGGCTTTATTCTTTCGTTTCGATATTCCGGCGACTTTGTTTTAAAATAAGAGTTTTAAAAGGATTCTTTTATTTCAAACTGTCAAATTCTGATATCCATATTTATTTTGTTTTTTGATTTTTCAGTAAATCATAATGTCTGGATCTGCATTTAGTCCACTTGCCACCATACTCACTCAAAACAAGTTAACTGGAAACAACTACACTGAATAGAAACGTAACCTTGACATCGTGTTAACTGCGGAGGATCACATATATGTCCTCACCACCCCATGCCCCGAAGAACCCGCTGCAAATGCTTCGGCTGCTGCTAAACGCGAGTTCGATAAATGGAAAAAGTCGAATGGGATGGCTCGTTGTTACATATTGGCTTCTATGGCTAATGTGTTACAACACCAATACCAGTCGAACAATTCTGCCAGTGACATTATCGAATCCCTGAAAAAGATGTTTGGGGAGCATGGCAGGCCTGCCAGACAGGTAGCTATGCAGAAGATAATGAGTGCTAAGATGTCGGAAGGGACTCCAGTCAAAGAACATGTTTTGAAAATGATTGGTTATTTAAACGAGCTGGAGACCCTAGGTGCCAACATCGATGCACAGACCCAAGTTGATATGATCCTCAATACGCTGTCGCCATCATTCGCTCAATTTAAACTGAATTATAATATGAATAAAATGGATTTTTCAATGAGCGAATTGATGAGCTCTTTATTGGCAGCGGAAGGGGTGATCAAACCTGGGGGCAGCGTTTTAAACGTTGAGAAAAGCGCTTCCTCTTCCCGATCTGTGCCGAAAGGAAAGAAAGGGAAGAAGAAGGCTAGCACTGGAGGTTCAAGTGTTGGACCGGTCCCTAAGATTGCAAAATCTAAGGGAAAAGGTAAGGGCAAAGGGAAGGTGGGTGGCCAAGGCAAAGGAAAGTGTTTCCAATGCGGTGAGAAGGGCCACTGGAAGAGGAACTGTCCAAAATTCTTAGCTGCAAGAGTTCAAGGTATGATTGAATCACATGTGATTGAAGTAAGTTTTATAACGGATACTTCAAACACTTGGTGCATTGATTCTGGTGCGACTAACCATATCTGTAATTCATTGCAGGGGTTCAGATCAACCAGGAAGTGCAGTGGTGGGGAAATCGTACTTACTCTAGGTTCTAGCGCAACCGTTTCTGCGGTTGCTATAGGAGTCGTAGTTTTAGAATTTCTAGACAATAAAGTTTTGATTTTATCAGATGTACTTTACGTCCCTTCAATGAGACGTAATTTAATTTCAGTTTCTAATTTATCGAATAATGGTTATTCTTTTAATTTTGGAACTGAAGTTGTGATTAAAAGAAATAGTTCTTTTATATGTTCTGGTGTTAAATCAAATGGTTTGTATGTGATTACTCCCAATTTTTCTAAAGATTCTTGTATGGAACTTAATAACTCAGTGGTAACTGTACCATCTAAAAGAAAGAGATCTTCCACTAATCCAACAAGGCTTTGGCATATGAGGCTTGGTCATATCAATCTAAATAGGATTGGCAGACTAGTCAAAGAAGGGGTCTTAGGCGATTTGGTTCTCGAACCAATAGAAGTCTGCGAGTCTTGTTTAGAGGGTAAGATGACCAAAAGGCCCTTTCCTGCAAAGGGCAATAGAACCAATGCATTGTTGGAATTAGTTCATACTGATGTGTGTGGACCAATAAATATTAGAGCAAGGGGTGGTTATGAGTATTTCATAACATTTACTGATGACCACTCTAGGTATGGATATGTGTACCTAATGCAGCACAAGTCTGAAGCCTTTGAAAAGTTCAAAGAGTTTAGGGCTGAAGTGGAGAAGCAATTGGGCACATATATCAAGGCCATTCGATCTGATCGAGGTGGCGAGTATCTCTCTAATGAATTTATTGATCACCTCGTACAGAATGGGATTCTGTCACAGTTGACTGCACCTGGTACGCCTCAGCAAAACGGTGTAGCGGAGAGAAGGAATCGGACTCTTTTAGACATGACTAGGTCAATGATGAGTTATTCTGAGTTACCTTTATTTCTTTGGGGTTATGCTTTGGAAACCGCTGCTTACATACTAAATCTAGTACCAAGCAAATCTGTTCCCAGGACACCACGAGAGATGTGGATTGAGCGCAAGCCTTCTTTGCAACATCTCCGGATATGGGGATGTCCGGCACATGTGCTAAAAGGAAAGATGAGCAAGTTGGATTCTAGATCGGAAGTATGTTACTTCGTGGGGTATCCAAAGGGTACTTATGGATGGTATTTTTATGATCCAAGAGAACAGAAGGTGTTCGTCAGTACGAATGCTATTTTCTTGGAGGATGATTATATCATGAACCATAAACCTAAGGGAAGGATAGATCTTAGAGAGATAGAAGGAGAGCCCTCAGTCCAACCCGTAGTTAATAACGATGTAAATCAGGAAAACACCACTTCTTCACCTATTTCCGCACCAGTACCTCGTCGTAGTGGAAGGATTATCAGCCAGCCTGATAGATACATGTTCTTAGGAGAAGTTTTTGAAGCTGTCTCCATAGAATCTGAATCTGATCCTACCACATACGAAGAGGCAATGGCTGATGTTGATTCAGCTCATTGGGTTAAAGCTATGAAGGCTGAATTGGAAACTATGGATTCTAATCAGGTCCGGGATCTTGTAGAACTTCCAGCCAATATTAAACCCATTGGCTGTAAGTGGGTCTACAAGAGGAAAAGAGGATCTGATGGAAAGGTTGAGACCTTTAAGGCAAGGCTTGTTGCGAAAGGTTATACTCAGAGGGAGGGCATTGACTATGAGGAAACCTTCTCGCCGGTGGCCATGCTCAAGTCCATCAGAATACTCTTATCCGTTGCTGCATGCCTAGATTTTGAGATCTGGCAGATGGACGTCAAGACTGCATTCTTGAATGGCAATCTTGAGGAGGACATCTATATGCAACAACCAGAAGGGTTCATAGCTGGTCGGAAAGGTAACTTGGTATGCAAGTTGCAAAAGTCCATTTATGGGCTTAAGCAGGCATCCAGAAGTTGGAACATACGATTTGACCAAGCGGTCAAATTGTTTGGTTTCATACAGAATCTGGATGAACCTTGTGTATACAAGAAGAGTGAAGGGAAAGTGGTGGTTTTTCTTGTGCTTTACGTTGACGACATTCTACTCATTGGAAATGATGTAGCGGCATTGTCAACGGTCAAGGTTTGGCTAGCTAGTACTTTCGATATGAAGGATCTAGGAGAGGCGAGCTATATTCTTGGGATAAAGCTCTTTCGGGATCGCAAGCGAAAGATAATGGGATTATCTCAAGCTGGTTATATCGATAAGGTGCTAACTAGGTTTTCAATGGATAATTCGAAGAAAGGTTTGTTACCTTTCAGGCATGGTTTAGCGTTCTCCAAAGACCAGTGTCCAAAGACACAGGAGGAGAGGAATCGCATGACAGGAGTTCCCTATGCTTCTGCAGTGGGAAGTCTCATGTATGCGATATTATGCACTAGACCAGATATCTGCTTTGCCGTTGGCATGGTTAGCAGATATCAGTCGAATCCGGGTCCAGAGCACTGGACAGCCGTTAAGCACATTCTTAAGTACTTGAGAAGAACTAAAGATTACATGCTTATGTACGATGGTAGTGAGTTAATTCCAATGGGATACACTGACTCGGACTTTATGTCAGATAAAGATTCGAGGAAGTCGACGTCCGGTCATCTCTTTACCTTGGGAGGTGGTGCTGTCAGTTGGAGGAGCATTAAGCAGAAATGCATTGCAGACTCAACTACAGAAGCTGAGTATGTGGCTGCTTGTGAAGCCGCAAAGGAAGCTGTTTGGCTCAAGAAGTTCCTTATGGAACTCGAGGTGGTACCAGCGTCGCTGTCGCCTATTACGCTTTATTGTGATAATAGTGGGGCAGTGGCTCAGTCCAAGGAGCCAAGGAACCACGGAAAGGGAAAGCACGTAGAGCGGAAATATCATCTTATCCGAGATATTGTTCAACGTGGAGATGTGACTGTCACCAAGATTGCCACAGCTGACAATCTTGCTGATCCGTTTACAAAGGCCTTGCCACAGAAGGTCTTTGATCGTCATCTAGATAGTCTAGGTCTTAGATGTAGTTTTGTATGGTTATGAGTGCAAGTGGGAGTTTGTTGGGTTTGTGCCCTCAAACCATAACTTTATGTATGAGACATTGACATTTTAATATATGGATATCAGCTTTACATTTCATTGTGTATGTTCTTTTCATGAGATGATTGTTAATCCTTAAGTATTATAGTAAGTAATTCGTGTGTGTATGAGATGCACACAAGTGAGATACGAATTACTATTCTTTAATACTTAGAATGTGTCACAGTGGATGATGAGACTGGATACCTCATCAAGTCTACACTGTAGCATAATTAACTACCATTGGATGGAGTGATTAATCTCAATCACTAGAGTGTAGCTCTTAGTTGATATGCTAGTGCTTATAGTGCATTGACGGACCTGAGTTTCCTATTGACGCTTAAGACTGTCAAACAGTCAATAGGAACTCATAACTTGTATAAGGTACGTGTTCTTAATCTTAAGACGATTATGAACACAGACTGTGGATATGGCTGCTTTGAATTACCAATCAGTGAGGTCTATAAAAGATCAACACCTGGGTATCTTGGGTATGTCATATTCATAGGGTTGTGAACATATATTGTCAAGATAGAATCTACCCTCTGTTTCAGAGTAAGCATTCCCTTGAGAATGTCACCATGTCGATTACTGAGTACTGCAGTCTTGTTGATAAGAGTTATCAACATGTTTGGTAATCATGAGAGGTGAATGGGACTCAAGGAATACAAGAAGTAATCATGATTCAGGTTGACAGTAACAGTTATCCGATTACCTGAATATGATTACGAATGCTGACGGTAGAGGGACATTAGTACAACATACAAGTCTAGTTATCGCTTCGGATATGTTCTTTTGCGTTGGAGTTCAGTTATCGTTTTATAGTGGAGTAAACTTTAACTGACCAGTTAGTTAGTTTGCTGATCAAAGAGTTTGGTCATGGTGATTAACAAACTGGTCTGAGCCAACAATAAAGAGCCTAGGAGGTCCCACTCTTAGCTCCGCCAGGATGCTTGGAAAGATGCTTGAGGATGATGTCCAGACAGGTTCGATCGATCGAAGATGTCTCGATCGATTGAAGTCTGCAGGTTCGATCGATCGAAGATGGTTCGATCGATCGAATGTTCGATCGATCGAAGGCACTTTGATCGCTCGAAGTCTAGGTCGGTTCTGGGAATCTATAAATAGGGCAGCTGCGTTCTGGAAAAAGTTGTTCGTCGTTTTGAACGTCAGAAGCTGCAGAAACTGTTTTGGAGTCCCAAAACCTTCTCTATCCTCTCCATTAGGGTTCCCACCAACCCTAGTCTTTCTGGCAGGCATCCGCAGGAGTCATAAGGGTGAAGATCATCTAGTGGAGGCTGCTGGAAGTTGAAGATCAGAATTGGGTTCAAGACACTAAGGTATAACTCGTGTCCCCTCTTGTGCGTATCTGTAGAATTGACGAGTAGTAGATCCGGGCATGCCAATAAAGTTTCATAACTTGATTTTTCCGCTGCGCGTTTAAACTTTCCATTTAAACCTGTAATTCCAACAATAGCATCTATAACCTTTAGACATGAATGATTATCCTAAGAAAACACACCGAATAGCCTTAGCATCAAGCTTAGTTCAGGTAGGACTCCTGTCTTCAACAAAGTAGGTACACCTAAATACACGGAGAACAATAGAAAAGAGGGTGCAGTCAGGTTTAAGAACATGAATTAAAATCCTTGCAAGCTTTATTTAATGAAGGAAATAACCAGTATAAATATTGAAAGTTTGCATGTCCTAAACGGGCATGCCACAAATCTAGTGTTTGACGAGAAAACATATATTTATTAGAATTAGGTAAGACAGAATTATTAGAAATAGGTAAAGTAGATGCTTGTAGGTTGGACAAGGACTCCCGTGGAGACGGTCGATCACCAAAGTAATAGAGGCCGTCACGCTCATACCCCCTGCCAAAAATCTTCCTCGAAGTTAGGTCCTGCAAATAACACGAGTTGGGTAAGAACACGATGGCACAATTATGATCCTTTGTAATGCGATTGACAAAAAGGAGATTATAGGCAAAATTGGGAACAAAATAAACAGAAGTGAGGGTAATGTCGGGAGACAATTGAGCATCTCCCTAACTCCGGATGGGAATAGAAGACCCATCGGCAATACGGACAGATTGGTCAATATAGGTAAAGGAAGATGTATAAATAGACGACTCACCAGTCATGTGATTACTTGCACCAGAATCCAAAATCCAAGTGGGATGATCTGACTTACCATGAAGAGCAGTAAGGGTACTTGTAGCAAGAGCAGATGTAGGACCAGACGATGAGACGAAAGTACCTAATCCCAAATGTGACTGGAGCTGAGCAATCTGAGACTGAAGCTGAGCATAATCAGGTGGAGGATGGACTGTTTCAACAACAGCACCGATGCGAGGACTACCCGTCCCACGGCCAACAGACTTATTCTCGGAGAATTGCTATTTCAATTCTGGATGAAGGTCAAAACAACGATCTATAGTATGCCTAAGCTGTCGGCAGTGCTGACAAAAAGGACGGGTGCCAGTAGGCCGATGGCCAGAAGGAGTACCAAAAGAAGGACGGGGGCCTGGGGAGAAACCAAAAGTAGACCCCGGGCCTGAACGGGCAGCAAATGCCATCTGATCAGAGACTGAAGGAGACGGCTCAGTGACAGGAGAAGGAGATAAAATACGGCGTCGCCTCTCATCACCTTCCACAGTAGCAAAAGCCTCAAATAAAGAGGGCAGAGGTGTAATATTAAGAATCTGAGTGCGCAGGGCCTCAAACTCGGGCTTTAGGCCCATCAAAAACTGGTAGGTATGTTGACGATCAAGACGCTTGACCTCAACATCACCATCGTTGGGAAAATCAGTAATAGGCTCATATTGGGCTAACTCCTCCCAACGGGTTTGCAGGTAGCCAAAATAATCAGAAACAGAGAGTCCCATGGCGGCTTGGGAGGCATGAGAGATGTCCTGGTAGAGCTCAAAAATGCGCGAGTCAGAAAGTGCATGGGCATACATCTTAGTTAACGCAATCCAAAGACCATGAACCGTGTTGTGTTACATAAACATATTATAGATCCATCCTCCATTGAGTTGAACATCCACCCAGAATGATACAATTATCTGAAAACCATTCATCATATTTAGCATCAGTTTCAGCAGGTTTGACCATCTTACCAAGCAGCCACCCAATCTTCCGTTTGCCTCCAAGATAGAGGCAAAGAGAATTAGACCAAGCATGGAAATTCTTTCCATTCAACAAAACACTTGTGACCCGTTGAGCAGGTGTCAAGTGAGGCATAGATAAATCGCAACGAGTAGGAACAATCGCAGTAGAATCAGCCTTTCTAGAATCAGTCATGATGCTATAGGATTAAAAAAATACTAGATAGAGAATAGACTTGTCGGAAGAGGACGGAAAGTGGCAACAACAGTGATCACAGCCGGACACTCGGCGAATAATGACGTGGGCAACTGGACAGGTTGCCCAGACTGAAGACGGAGAGCAAACAACTCTAATACATCACAAAGATGCCCGAGATGGGCAAGAAAAGTAGCCAAGTGGCTGCTGGACCAAGAAGAGAGGCTTGGGAGGTGCGCCACAAGGCAGGGGCCTGCGGTAGGGGCTGGGCAGGGACTGTAGGTGTCGGTGAGGGTGGTGGTGAGGCTGGATGGTGTGTGTCCGGCGCAGAGGGGAGGAGAGGTTAGGGTTTGGGGAGGAGAGGTTAGGGTTTGGGTTTTTTCCTTTGTGGCTCTGATACCAAAAAGAGTGTAGGGAAAAGGATAATTTCATTACACTAATTCCATGTGTATATATACAAAGCTTGGAAAGCCAGAAAAGGAAAATAAATATCGCCTAATAAATAAGAAATAATGACTGGTCAACATGACCTAAAATAAAGAGAATCAAATCAGTAACACTAAAAGTATTTCCTAATTCCAACAATATACAGAGTGTTGACCAATCCCATCTCCAACCAAAGTGGGACAATTTACTTCAACAGTTGCAAGTTCTACTGTTGATTTTATAATTTTTTTAATCCATAATTTATAGAAAATACATATCTATGACTTAATTTAACTGAAGGTGAAATTATTTATGTACCAATTATAGGAGATTTAATGCTATGTTTCCCAAATGATTTTCAAATACATGTGGCAGTAAGACCACCTTCAACAGTGATGGACCACTTTAACATCCTCCAATCAAAATCAAGTGAATCCACTGCCAATAATATTTAAGTTCTTTTCCTTTTTTCTTTTTGGAATTATTAGGGCTGTACACAATCAATAATATTTAAGTTCTTTTCCTTTTTTCTTTTTGGAATCATTAGGGCTGTACACAATCACAGTGGGGTGGTGGTATGTTTCTCCAGAGCAGGTTAAGTGGATAACAATTTTGACAATGCTTTCATTATTGAGTTTGGGGCACTGCAAAAGATTCCACTATCCAATTTTACTTTAGATTTATTATTGCTTGGTCTCAGTGCAGTCAACATGTTGGAGCCCCTTCATTTCTGTAAAAACGGAAATTCAAAATTGGAACAATATTACTGAGAAGTAGAATTTGTAAAAAATTATTTGGGTTGAGTCACAGGTCTCGTTCTCTTTAAGACGTTTCGCGGCTCTACCCAAATTGTACAAGCAGTTCGTCAAGTTGTCACACTGTCCCTAGGATAAAACAGACCAGAATTCGCCAATGTCTCGATTATCTTTGCACAGAAGAATAATCGGAATACCAAACACCTTCTCATATTGAATTGCTCGGAAACTTAAAATAAAGCAAAGATTTTATTTGGAAAAACTCTCTGCAAAAAGCTCTATTTTTTGAACTGTAAAACTCACTGGAAAACTCTCTGAATTGGAAGACTAACTATAGGAACAAGTCCTGTTTATATAGGAAAAATTCAGAACGTTGGGCCTTTAATCAACCAAAATGTTGGGCCTTTAAATACTCAGAATGTTGGATTTTTAAAGAATCAAATGTTGGACCTTAAATGTTCCAACAGACATTAAAAAAAAAAGTGAGAAAATTTGAAGAGTTTAAAACTGTTTCAGATTAGAAAATGTATAAAATAATTTTCTGCAAAAAGATAGGGTATTTGCCAAACAAGCCCAACCTGGAACAGAGCGGGGCAGCAACGCGCGTGTGTTTTATGGATCGGGTCTAGGCGATCCACAAAATTTTGGTACCCTCAAGGGGCCCAATGTTCCAAAAAGGATTTTTGCCTCCCTCTTTCTATTACACCACAACGTTCTTCCGCCTTTTGTTCTAGGACGGTAACTTGGGGCGCTACAAAGCCTATAATAATCAACAAAGACCCACTTCAATTAGATAATGGAGTTTAGAATCCAAAAAGAACCCATGGATCTGTAATGATACTGAAAAGACGAACAACTATGACCTCAGAGTCACTAATTGGGACCTACAAATTACTCAAATCATAATGGGTGTCACACACATCTCAAGGTCACAAGAGATGACTATTCCTGAGATATTTAGTAATTTTGTGCTTCAGTTACCAGTCTAATGGATGTGATGAATGATTGTGCCAAGTTAGGACAGGAAACAATTTGGCAACAGATCTACATTTTGGTCTACCTTACTGTAGGTAAACTCTGTTTTAGTGGATAAGGTTTAAATTTAAACACACTAATATTTGTTGGAAAAATTACATTGATACAATTGGAAAACAGAAACAGATTCTTGATTACAAACTGGAAAATAGAACTTGAATTGAAACAGAACTACAATATGTAAACAGAAAGCAATAATAGGAAAACTATAACAAAAATAAGATCAAACCGAGGCCTGTGATATTTCACAGTTTCCTTAAAACAGATTCGCCGCCTCACCAGAAGTGCTTGAGGATATCTCCGGCGTCTGCCTCCCAGGATACAGCGGCAATAACCAGCAGTAGACAAGCACTGTGTTCGACTGCTCCGGCGAACCAACTATGTTCTGTGTCTCTCTCAGGAAGGAATATTGGAAGGAAGGAAAATAGCTCTTGTTTTTCTGACTCTGAAATTTCTGAGGAGAAAGCTCAGAATATATAGGACTAAGGGGAGAGAGGATTCATTGGATGTACATTATGAATTTGTGGATTCATCCATGTATATCCATTATGAATCTATAGATTCATCCATGTATATTCATTTGTACATTATGTATTTGTGGATTCATCCATGTATATCCATTATGAATCTATAGATTCATCCATGTATATACATGATTCATCTATGAATGTGCATTATCCATGAATGAGAATAAATACACTCATGTATATACATTTTTCCCATGCATTCATGTATGTACATTATATAAATGTATTCAATGGATTAATTTCTCATTCACTCCACAATAATTTTGGACATGTAAATATCCAAAGTTCATCTCCTCATGGAGGAGAACACAAATCCACAAGGACCCCATTCAAACTCTAAATGGATCCCACATTTATTTGACCTCAAACATGGCCAAAATTAATTTTTATCCAACAATCCCCCACATGAATGAAATTAATCGAAACGATGTGAGACAACATAGACTCGACAAGAGAGAGCACAACGGATCACTCCTGCAAAGGATAGGTAGCTTTTGGCTTTGAACCTTCCCTTGTGACAATCTATCAGATTTACTGGCTGACCAGTGAACGTATAGTCTTGAACTGATTGCCATTAGTGTAAACAACCGACAGACATCACACAGGAGCTTTCCAAACATAGTTTAGTTCGTACACTTGTGTTCATTTTGGCCTTGAACACTCGCCTGGTTCAGTGAATGTTTATCAAAGAATTTCGCCTTTCTCAAATTCTTTTAGAAGCGGCCCCACTTCACATTCACATAGGTGACTATTTAGAGTATCCTACTATACTCCGCTTGGTTATACCAACGCACATAGTCATTAAAAGCTAAGCTTACCCTCACGCCATGCAGGTATCACTGTTGAATTATGGAAATGGGCAGAAGAACATATCTTCTCAGTGATTCTCTTAAGGTACATGAAATTAGGTTGTCCCTTTGAACCTAGATCTTGGGATCTCCAGTCAACTAGGTTGGGTTTCCATTCCATTCCCTTGCAACGTCATAGGCTTTAGTCCCATTCCTCTAGATGATTTGTTAACTAACTCTCGATTTAACCCTTTGGTTAGCGGATCCGCAATATTGTCCTTTGACTTTACATAATCAATTGTGACAATCCCACTAGAGAGTAGTTGTTTAATGGTATTGTGTCTACGACGAATATGTCTAGACTTACCATTATACATATTACTTTGTGCCCTTCCAATAGCAGATTGGCTATCGCAGTGTATGCAAATAGCTGGCACAGGTTTTGACCATCTAGGAATATCTTCTACAAAATGGCGAAGCCATTCAGCCTCTTCAGCTGCCTTGTCTAGCGCAATGAATTCAGATTCCATTGTCGATCTAGCAATACAAGTTTGTTTTGAAGATTTCCATGATACAGCTGCACCACCAAGTGTGAAAACATATCCACTTGTAGATTTTGAATCTTTCATGTCGGATATCCAGTTCGCATCACTGTATCCTTCTAATACAGCTGGATATCTCATGTAGTGCAATCCCTGATCACGTGTATATCGTAAGTACCGCAGTACCCTTATTATCCCTTTCCAGTGTTCAGCACTAGGATTACTAGTGTATCTACTCAGTCTACTAACTGAATAAGCAATGTTAGGCCTTGTACAACTCATCAAGTACATCAAGCTTCCTATCACTCGAGAATATTCTAGTTGAGAAACACTCTCACTAGTATTCTTGGATAGGTGTAGACTTAAGTCCACAGGCGTCCTGGCTACACTTGTATCAGACTTGCTGAATTTCTCTAGAATCTTGTCTATATAATGTGACTGTGATAAAACAAGTCCATTGGTATTTCTAGAGATCTTGATGCCCAATATAACATCAGCAAGTCCCATATCTTTCATGTCAAATTTAGAATTCAACATTTTCTTAGTAGATTTAATGATCTTATCATTACTACCCACTATTAGCATGTCATCAACATATAGACATAAGATGACATAGCCTTCATTCGTGTCTTTGACATAAACACATTTATCACACTCATTGATTTTAAACCCACTAGAGAGTACAACTTTGTCAAATTTTTCATGCCATTGTTTTGGAGCTTGTTTCAAGCCATACAATGATTTAACAAGCTTACACACTTTATTTTCTTGCCCTGGAGCAGAAAATCCTTCAGGTTGTTCCATGTAGATTTCTTCATTCAAATCTCCATTAAGGAAGGCTGTCTTAACATCCATTTGATGTATTTCGAGACCTCGCAAAGCTGCGATCGCAATAATCATACGAATGGAAGTTATTCTCGTAACAGGAGAATACGTATCAAAGTAGCCTAGACCCTCCTTTTGTCTATACCCTTTAATGACAAGCCTTGCCTTATACTTATCAATAGTACCATCCGTCTTCATTTTCTTTTTAAAAATCCACTTGTAGCCCAACGGCTTACAACCAGGAGGAAGATCTACCAGTTCCCAAGTATGGTTTTGTAGGATAGAATCAGTTTCACTCTTGATTGCTTCTTTCCACAATGGACCATCTGGTGATCTAATAGCTTCATTATAACTTTGAGGCTCACTTTCTATAACATAAGTTAGAAAGTCTGGACCAAAAGATTTTGAGGTCCTAGTGCGTTTCCCACGTCTAGGCTCAACATTAACATCATCTTCTTGGGTTTTATTAGTTTCCCCAACAGTCTCAAATGTGCGTTTTTTAGAAGTATATTCCTCTTTACAAGGAAATATATTCTCAAAGAACGACGCATTTCTAGACTCCATGATCGTGTTCTTGTGTATATCTGGGTTTTCAGATTTGTGTACAAGAAACCGATACGCACTACTATTATGTGCATAGCCAATAAATAAACAGTCAACAGTTTTTGGACCTATCCTTTCTTTCTTAGGAGTAGGTACAAGAACTTTTGCAAGACACCCCCACATTCGTAAGAATTTATATGATGGTTTTCGACCATTCCACTGTTCATACGGGGTTTGATCAACTTTCTTTCGAGGCACCTTATTTAAAATGTAATTTGCAGAGAGAATTGCCTCCCCCCACAAGTTCTGTGGCAATCCAGAACTTATTAACATAGCATTCATCATTTCTTTTAAGGTGCGATTTTTCCTTTCAGCAACTCCATTTGATGGAGGCGAATAAGGTGCAGTGGTTTGGTGAATAATTCCATTTTGTGCACAATAGTCACCATATGGTGCTACATATTCACCACCTCTATCACTTCTTAACACCTTAATCTTTTTCCCAAGTTGATTCTCAACCTCTGTCTTGTATAGAATGAACTTATCCAAAGCTTCATCCTTACTTTTTAGCAAATACACATAACAGTATTTAGTGCAGTCATCAACAAAAGTAATAAAATACTTATTGCCACCTCTAGATTGAACCATTTTTAAATCACATACATCAGTATGAATTAAACCCAATGGTTCAGTGCTTCTTTCAACTGATTGAAATGAAGTCTTTGTTAATTTTGCTTCAACACAAGTTTCACATTTCTCACTTGTGTCAATATGGAAGTTTGGTATGTGGTCTAATTTAATTAATCTTCGCAAAGAATTAAAATTAACATGTGCTAGTCTACCATGCCACAAATTGGAAGACTCAAGCAAGTAAACAGAAGAGGTACTCATTTTATTAATTTTTGGGAATACAGTCGCTACATTCAATTTAAACATCCCATTACACATATACCCCTTCCCCACATACATTCCTGCTTTGGTCAACACCACCTTGTCTGACTCAAAGACCATACGGAAGCCATGCTTGCTTAGGAGAGAACCGGATACCAAATTCTTGCGAATTTCCGGTACATAAAGGACATTGTTGAGAGTTAGCTCCTTTCCTAAAGTCATCTTCAGAATTATTTTCCCTTGCCCTTCAACATCTGAGGAGGCAGAATTTCCCATATACATCTTCTCACCATTAGTCATTGGTTCAAAGGAAGTGAACATAGCCTTGTCGGAGCATATGTGGCGAGTAGCACCAGTGTCTATCCACCATTCCCTTGGGTTTGAATCCACCAAGTTCACTTCAGAGACCACAGCAGACAGATTAATGTCAGAGACATCCCTTGAGATAGAATCTAACTCAGTCATATTAGCTTGATTATTCTGGACTTTCTTTGGCAGGCGACATTCAGAAGCCCGGTGTCCAGTCTTGCCACAGTTGTAGCACTTGCCTTGAAACTGAAATTTCGGCTTCTTGGCGATACCACCTTTTGGCCCCATCTTGTACCCTTTGCCAGAAGGAATTTTCTTCTTCCCACGTGATTTTTGACCATGCTCAACCATATTAGCCTTGGCCCCAAAATCCCCCAATTTCCTGTCAGCCCCTTTGTTGTCTTCTTCAATTCGAAGCCTTACGATGAGATCTTCAATCTTCATCTCCTTTCGCTTGTGCTTCAAATAGTTCTTGAAGTCCTTCCAAGCAGGGGGTAGCTTTTCAATTATAGCAGCAACTTGGAAAGTTTCGCTTAAGGTCATCCCTTCAGCATGGATTTCATGCAAGATCACTTGCAGCTCTTGAACTTGACTGATCACAGTTTTCGAGTCCACCATTTTATAGTCGAGGAATCTCCCCACTACAAATTTCTTTGAACCGGCATCCTCGGTTTTGTACTTTCTGTCTAAGGACTCCCACAGTTCCTTAGCAGTGGTCTTAACACTATACACATTATAGAGTGTATCGTGTAAGCCATTCAATACATAGTTTCGGCACAGAAAGTCCGAGTGCTTCCAAGCATCAATAGCCAGCACAACCTCTCGGTCTTGTTCGTTTTCATTAGGCACAGGAGCCTCTTCCTTCAAGAACCTCGCAAGGTTCAAGGTGGTAAGGTAGAACAGCATCTTTTGCTGCCACCTCTTGAAATCCATGCCATTGAATTTCTCGGGTTTCTCCCCGTGGTTCACAGGAACCGTTTGGATTGAGGGAACCTTCACCGGTATGGAGCCAATCACGACGGTGTTGGAGCCAGTAGCACCGTCGGTTGCAGTGTTCACATTCTCATTTGCCATTTCTGAAAATTATCACAAGAGAAAAGAAATTAAATCTAATATATTTTTTTTTCCTTTCTCTTTTAATTTTAACAGTAGCAGATTTTTGTTTTCCGATTTTTGTTAGGAAAACGAATGAAATTTAAGATTCTGCCCGCGTTGTCCCAAGCAAAACTCGATTCTGCACACTTTCCGTCTAATGTAATTTTCTCAGATTCTGCACCGTTTGGGCAGAAAACGAGAATCACAGTAGCAGTTTTTTGTAAAACGAAAACTGTGTTTCCAAAATATGATTTATGTTTCTTGTTTTGAAAAATATCAAAATCTGTTTTAAGATTGTTGGAAAAATTACATTGATACAATTGGAAAACAGAAACAGATTCTTGATTACAAACTGGAAAATAGAACTTGAATTGAAACAGAACTACAATATGTAAACAGAAAGCAATAATAGGAAAACTATAACAAAAATAAGATCAAACCGAGGCCTGTGATATTTCACAGTTTCCTTAAAACAGATTCGCCGCCTCACCAGAAGTGCTTGAGGATATCTCCGGCGTCTGCCTCCCAGGATACAGCGGCAATAACCAGCAGTAGACAAGCACTGTGTTCGACTGCTCCGGCGAACCAACTATGTTCTGTGTCTCTCTCAGGAAGGAATATTGGAAGGAAGGAAAATAGCTCTTGTTTTTCTGACTCTGAAATTTCTGAGGAGAAAGCTCAGAATATATAGGACTAAGGGGAGAGAGGATTCATTGGATGTACATTATGAATTTGTGGATTCATCCATGTATATCCATTATGAATCTATAGATTCATCCATGTATATTCATTTGTACATTATGTATTTGTGGATTCATCCATGTATATCCATTATGAATCTATAGATTCATCCATGTATATACATGATTCATCTATGAATGTGCATTATTCATGAATGAGAATAAATACACTCATGTATATACATTTTTCCCATGCATTCATGTATGTACATTATATAAATGTATTCAATGGATTAATTTCTCATTCACTCCACAATAATTTTGGACATGTAAATATCCAAAGTTCATCTCCTCATGGAGGAGAACACAAATCCACAAGGACCCCATTCAAACTCTAAATGGATCCCACATTTATTTGACCTCAAACATGACCAAAATTAATTTTTATCCAACAATATTTACAAGCATTAGTGGTAAGTACAAGGAAGTTTCACTGAACCACAATAAACAGCAATAAGCATGCACCATGATCCTGGGTTCATAGGCATGTTCACCTTATTTCTTCAGTGAAGTCGAGCCGGAAACTTAATGGTTTCTGCTCACTGTAATCATTTTCTGAAGTTGGCAAGCTAAAGAAGTCTCAACGTCTCTTTGGTCATCCTTCTAGCTTTCGTGTTTCTTGGTTCTTTTTTGTTGCAATTTCCTATGCTGAGTTGGAGAGGTAATGACAGATTATGAATCATTGAAGTTTTCAAACAAATTGTTTCACTTACTGTTGTTTAGCCTTGGCACATCTAACCAGCAGTACTTGGGAGTTGGGATACAATACATGCATTTTCGTGACAGGAACCATAATGGAGAGTGGAAGATTGTTTGGGTTGCCAACCCCAACAATCCGTTGAATGGCAGCCCTGAAGTTCTAAACATCACCCAAGATGAAAACATGGTGATCAACAACTATAATGGTATACCTATTACTTAGAACTCGGGACAGGGACACCCTTCTATGAGTGCTAATACAAGTCTGACACTTCATGATTCTGGAAATTTGGTGTTTCACGTAGGAGAGAGAATTGTGTGGCAAAGTTTTGATTACCCAACGGATACATGGCTACCGGAAATGAAGTTGGGGTTGTTGATCTGAATACAGATAAACCACCTCAGTAAGTTCTCATTTCACGTTTAAGCATACAAGTTCCAACTGTGGGCTTTCACTTTAGGTATTGATCTGAACACCACAAAGTAGCTTGTAATTTGGTGAAGAGGGGTTCTTTACTGGAGCAGTGGAATGTGGAATGGACTCAACTTTAGCTACTTCCCCAATGAGAACTTGGGATAATAATGAATGTTTCAGCTACTTCTCGAATGATAGAGAGAGCTATTTCACTTATATATATGTAGCAGACTTGACAACAAATTTTCTTCTTGGATTGAGATGGATTCATCTGGGAATATTGAAATATTTTAATCAAGTCAAGGCGGGTGGGGAGTAGATCCCAGTCAGCCCTGTGATGCTGATCGAGTGGAAGGAAGACGTAATGGATGTGCAGAATGGACTCCAAACAGAGGAAGAGGGAAGCCAAGATGAAGTCCAGTGGAAGCCGCCTAAGGGTTGCCACAGACCCTGTTGGATTATTTTAATAAAAATAATTATTTATTTTGGAGTATTCATTGTGGTGTTTTTAACCAATGAGATATATAATTATACAGATTTATGTATGATTTTGATTAGCAGGTTTTAAACAATTTAGTGGGCATTAAAGTGAATGAATGGTGGACTTTATGAATATCCTTGCTGCCCAACGGATATAACATATATCCTACAGTTACATAGCTTTTTGGAGAATTAAGAAAAACAATAAAAAAATTTAAAGGCACCATCATGTTTAGTATAGTCAGTATAGATATGAATGGTTATTATTGATTCAGCATAAAAACAGAAACAAACTATATATATATAGCTCCGTGTGTACTAGAAATATGGATTCACTTTTCTTTGCTTCTTTGAATATCAAAAACAAGATTCATTTTGATCTCCAGCAACTTCATATCCATATAGTATATATATTTTATTTCTTTCCTATAAGTGTTGTTTGGGTAAAGAAGGCACTAGTGAGCAAGCTTCTTGCCTTATCAAGTTGTGCGGACTTGACGGGCATACGGCAAGGGTGGCCGGGCTGTTGTATCCCGAAGACGGCGTGCTATTTCCTACTGCACCGGGTATTACCCGTAGAGGGCGCGTATCGTCTCAAGAGAGCGTATCGCGCCTCATCCCAGTCACTCTCTTATTATTGGTTCTTTTCGTGGAATTGACGGTGATATATTTTTCTATTGGTGGATTCTCTAAATGCTATTTTTATTGGTGGGTTCTCTGAACGCTATTTCTACATTATTCTCCAACAATTTGAGACGATACGAATGGGGAATAATATCTGGTAAGAGTTCGGTTTTCTGTTTGCAGATACTATTATTTCTATGGCTAAGGTATGATTTCTAAATTTTGTTTTTTGAGATAAAATAATATTTGATGGAAATAGTGGGGGTATAAGATTTTGATTATCTCAATGGTTTTTAATTCTCGTGAAAAGAAGCAAATTGGTTGCATAAATTGGATTAGATATAAACTGTTTTTGTACATCTACCATATGTATGCTATTAAAATTTATTTGTGTGATTGGGTTAGAAACAAGGATTATGTGCATAGATATCTGACCTATATTATTTATAAGGAAAAAATTCTTGTGTTTATTGTGTTTATTCCGCTTGTGTACACACGGATGTGTGGATACATGGTGCTTTGTGATAGGATAAAATCAATGTCACATACGTTTGGAAAAACATTGCTAAATTACTACCCTAAAAAGTTGCCATTGTGACATGGCTGTGACTTTGTGGACAAACTTTTGCAATGCTTTGTTACATTGAAAAGAAAAGAGTTTTTGGAATTAAAGCTCTGTCAGATTTATTGTGAGAAAAGAAAAAGTAAGTTTGAAGCATCGAGACTTAGAGTGTTTACATATTTTGAACAATCTTGAGAATTGAGACTATGAGATTTGAAAAAAAATTAATAATAATAATTTTGAGATTATGAATTTTATGAGAAGCCCGTATGGATTTTGAAAAATAGGCTACAAGTTGTTTTCTCTTGATTAGATGAGTATCAACCTCGGTTACCACAATACAAAACTGTTGGAGAAATTATTTGAAACAATCATCTCCATATTGAGAATTTGAGATTGTGAGAAATTGTAATTTGGAGGTTATATGCATGAGTACGCATGGAATTTTGAGGGATATGAATTTTCGTTTTAAATGGAGATATTATTTTTTGTGATATGCACGAGGCTTGAAATTTTATTTGGAAAGGTTGTGAAGGAATTTTTTTTTGAAAAATTTGATAAAGCTTGAATATTATTTTGATTTCCAAATTTTTAGAAAAATATTGCTTCTAAATTTTGGAGATTAGCCTACGAAAATATATGAGATTGTGAAATTTTTTAATAGTGGGGGCTTTAAAAAAAATGTATATTAAGTCATTTGGCTTATTGATTATTTTCTTGGGCATTTGACTGTATGTTGCCTGGATATAAGTTGATGGATTATATGGAGATCATTGGTCCTTGTTGTTTTGTCTTGTACGAAAATTACTTGGATATTGATATCCAATGGAACAAGTATATTGATATGAGTAAAAACATTGTTTTGATAGTATGTGTTTACCTTGGATATTATTCAAGATGATAATTAAAGTTTGTTTGCCTTGAATATTTTTTTTTTCAAGATGATTAATTTGTGAATACCTTGGACATTTTCCAAGATGATAATCTGTGTTTGTTTTGGTTTAATTGAAGATGATAGTTTTGGATATTTTCTAAAATTACAGACTACCTTGAATTTTATTCAAGATGGCATGAGAAAGAAAATGTGAAATTCATGATTCCTTGGAGTTAACCAAGATGAATACCTTGGGATTTCCAAGATGAACATTGACTACTTGAATACCATTACTTATGTAATGAGATATATTTTAAGTATTTATTGGTTAAGCAGAGTTTTTCCACTCTATCCAAAAGGTATAGTGATGAGTGATGAGTTTTGGAACACCCTATGAGGTGATTGGTTGTATACCATTGGCTATGTGTTATATTGGGATGTAGAGTTGTTTGTTGAAAGCTAATGAAGAAGTGGGTTGACTTGTGATTTCTATATAAAACTTCAATGTCGGAGAAAATCAATGCTACTTGTTTTTGATCCATTGTGGTTGTACTTTAATGTTGGGAGACTATTAATACTACAATGGAAAAAATCAAGTTGTGGATATATCATAAAAAAAAAAAAAAATTCTAGCTAGATTCAAAGATTGGATTACATCGAGGGGGATAGGCCTAAAGTCCAAAGAAAGATAAATCGCCTATGAGGATACCCTACCTAGCGACCAGAGATCCTGAGAACTAGGTTCATAGGGAAGAACGAATCATAGCGTGGTTTGACAGACATGCACTAAATTGAGCACTAGCTCATTGGCTATCCCTATGGTGTAAGTGCATGGATCTCGTGACGGATATGAGGTTGAGTTGTTATCAACTTTTAATGAGTTCTATAGCCATTATTGGTGGGATGTTAGAGTCATGAGAGCATCCTTGATAGACTCACCTATTTGAGTGTGGAAGTGGGGCCGCTTCCTATGAGAATAGGGCTAATTCTCTAAAGCGCTCAAGAAGCCGGGATCTAGCACATGGCCGTTAAAGTGCTAGCTTAGAAGCTTGGAATAGAGTGCTGAAAAATTATGTGTGTGATGCAACGTCCTGTTTCCCCAAAGCAGTCATAGTTCAAGACATTGTCACTACTGGCTCTGGAACAAGATTTGTTGAGCACTAAGTGGGGGTTCAAGTCATTAGCACCCTCATTATGCATAATTTTTTATCTTTACCCAATGTATAAGTATTTTTATTTTTATTAAAATAAGTGGGGGAATGTTGGATTATTTTAATAAAAATAATTATTTATTTTGGAGTATTCGTTGTGGTGTTTTTAACCAATGAGATATATAATTATACAGATTTATGTATGATTTTGATTAGCAGGTTTTAAACAATTTAGTGGGCATTAAAGTGAATGAATGATGGACTTTATGAATATCCTTGCTGCCCAACGGATATAACATATATCCTACAGTTACATAGCTTTTTGGAGAATTAAGAAAAACAATAAAAAAATTTAAAGGCACCATCATGTTTAGTATAGTCAGTATAGATATGAATGGTTATTATTGATTCAGCATAAAAACAGAAACAAACTATATATATATAGCTCTGTGTGTACTAGAAATATGGATTCACTTTTCTTTGCTTCTTTGAATATCAAAAACAAGATTCATTTTGATCTCCAGCAACTTCATATCCATATAGTATATATATTTTATTTCTTTCCTATAAGTGTTGTTTGGGTAAAGAAGGCACTAGTGAGCAAGTTTCTTGCCTTATCAAGTTGTGCGGACTTGACGGGCATACGGCAAGGGTGACCGGGCTGTTGTATCCCGGAGACGGCGTGCTATTTCCTACTGCACTGGGTATTACCCGTAGAGGGCGCGTATCGTCTCAAGAGAGCGTATCGCGCCTCATCCCAGTCACTCTCTTATTATTGGTTCTTTTCGTGGAATTGACGGTGATATATTTTTCTATTGGTGGATTCTCTAAAGGCTATTTTGAAGGGTGGGTTCTCTGAACGCTATTTCTACATTATTCTCCAACAGACCCTGACAGTCTACTTGGTGTTTAGACCAGTCCTTTGATGTGATCTAAGTTGCTAGTTTGGGATGGAGCCTATTCTTTGACCTTGTCTGTAGAATGGACTCCATCCTCAGGTCCTAGCATGTTTGCTCTCCATTGTATATCCTGGGGTATGCCCCTTGTACTTTTTGTACATGCCTCTTGGCTTTTTTTTTTTATTTGATTAACCCTTTTTCCGGAAAAAAAAAAATGGGTGTGCAGAGGTGGAGATGTGTTTAATCGGACAAGTGGAACCATGAGTGAATGGACCTACTTTCAAAATCTCATCCAGGGACTCAGTGGCTGCAAGGAATCATGTATGAGAGATTGTTCCTGCAATGTGTATGCTTCTGCGGAATCTGATGGGTAAGGGAGTAAATTTTTTCATTGGCAGAAAAAGGTGAATATTTGGGAGATCAAGAATTTATTTACGTTAGAAACAATGCTTCTGAGAAAGGTAAGCCTAGCCACTGTTTTCTGATTTTTTTAAGGTATACATTTTAACATTATAGTTCTGGGTTCAACATATCCATTATGATTCCATTTCATCTTGAATTTTGAAATGCAATAGATACCTCAAACTTACATCCCATTTTAATCCAATGAATTTTTCGTATAGTTGATTGATCTATGTCCACTTCAATATCCCAAAAGGCATCCACGCTTCAATTAGTTATGGGCCCCATTTGACAACAGTTCTGCCATTTTGCAATTGCCTGAAGCAGCCTCCCTTGTGCTGCTTCTTGGAAGTGAGTCGCAATGTTTTGCGATTGCATATCTCCGGACCAAGTTTGTGCTGCAAGAAGCAGTTCCAAAAGGGGTCATAGTCATTATCTTCTTGGGTATACACCATTAATTATGGGACTGAGATCATCCAGATTAATGCTTTTTGACTGAAAGTTATCTGTTTTGACATTTGTTTTATTCATTTTCTCTATCATCCCTTTTGAATATGCAATACACTTGTAGGCTCGGAGGAAGCTCAGACTCTTCAGAAATGCAGCCGCAGCCGCAGCCGCAGTCGTACTGGGTGTGTACTAATTAAAGGCAGTCACAACCGCACTGAGTGTGTACTAATTAAAGGCAGTGCCTCCAGATATCATATAAGGTCGAGAACGTATAATTATGAACACACATCTGAATACTGAGGGTACTACGTAATTAAATATATTTAGGCATTCCTACACCCCGGGACATCCAAACACTGTGCCTCTAGACTATCCAAACAGTGCTCTTCCAGCCCATCCAAGGAGGAGGAAGTTGCGGTTGACCATCTGTGGTGCATGCAAGAAACTTAGGGTCTGTTTGATAACCATTTCGTTTTGTTTTTTTTTTTTGTTTTTGTTTTCATTTTTTTGAAAATGGCAATAAAAAAAGCGTTTGGTAAACTTAATTTTGTTTTTTTTTTTTTCAAAAACAATTTCAAAAAAGGGACCAAACATGAAAACCAAAATTAGTAGCTTCCAAAAATAGCAAATCAATTTTGGTATCCAAGATTACTATTTTGCCCTTACAAACTTTAAAAACCATAACTATTTAACATTAAACCAAAATTGAACTTCGTCAGACTCATACAATTTTTTTTTGTTAGGACCAAAAGAGTATATAATCACAAAATGACCAAATTGTCCTTAAATATTACATTTAATAAATTAAAAAAATCAAGTCTTCAAATATTACACAAGGTGACATTCCCAAAAGTTATTCGAGGTTCTGGATTTAATGGCGGGGTCCATTTGGTCTGAATCTATTTGTAAAATGACTATTTTACCCTTTATACTTCAAAATGCCATAACTTGTTAAGACTAAACTAGAATTGAACGTTGTCAGAGCCTATAACTCATTCTAGTATTAAGACCATTTTGGGGAGCTAAAAAGCATACATATGATAAAAATGACCAAATTACCCTTGGAGCTTACATATAAGAAGGCAATATTGTTAAAATCTTCAATTAATACGGAATAATCTACCCCCATGTTTTTCGACGTTCTGGATCCAATGGTAGGGTCCATTTGACCTGAATATATTTGTAAAATGACTATTTTGCCCTTCAAATTTCAAAATGTCATTTAAGACTAATCTAAAATTGAACGTCGTCAAAGCCTGTGAGCTCATATTTAAGATAAAGAACATTTGGGACCTAAAAAGTACATATATGGTAGAATGACCAAATTACCCTTGAAGTTTACATATACGAAGTTAACATTGATAAAGTCTTTAAATAATACAGAGTGGCCTACCCAAAGGTTTTTCGACGTTCTGAATCCAATGGTAAGGTCCATTTGGCCTGAATATATTTGTAAAATGACTATTTTGCCCTTAAAATTTAAAATGCCATAACTTGCTAAAATAAAATCAGAATTTAACGTCGTCAAAGCCTGTGAACACATATTATTATGAAGAATATTTTGGAACCCAAAAAGTATATAGATCATAAAATGACCAAATTGCCCTTGGGGCTTACATATAAGAAGTTAACATTGTTAAAGTCGTCAAATAATACAGAGTGGCCTACCCCGAGGTTTTTCGACGTTCTGGATACAATGATAGGGTCCATTTGGTCTGAATATATTTGTAAAATGACTATTTTTCCCTTCAAACTTTAAAATGTCATAACTCGTTAAAATAAAAATCAGAATTTAACGTCATCAAAGTCTGTGAACTCGTATTATTATGAAGAACATTTTGGAACCTAAAAAGAATATATATATATATATATATATCTTAAAATGACCAAATTGCCCTTAGGGCTTACATATAAGAAGTTAACATTGTTTAAGTCGTCAAATAATACGGAGTAACCTATCTTTAGGTTTTTTGACGTTCTGGATCCAATGGTAGGGTCCATTTGGCCTGAACATATTTGTAGAATGACTATTTTGCCCTTCAAACTTCAAAATACCATAACTTGTTAAGACTAAACTATAATTAAGCACCGTCAGAGCTTGTGAGCTCATATTTAAGATGAAGAATATTTTGGAACCTAAAAAGTATATAGATTGTAAAATAACCAAATTGCCCTTGGGGCTTAAATATAAGAACTTAACATTGTTAAAGTCTTCAATAATATAGAGTGGCCTAGTTCGAGATTTTTCGACATTTTAAATCTAATAGCGAGGTATATTTGCATGAATTTATTTGTAAAATGAATATTTTGCCCTTATAAATTTAAAAATCTATAACTTGTTAAGATTTAACCAGAATTGATCATTTTATGATCTATATACTTTTAGGCATTTTGATTTAATCTTAACAAGTTATGGCATTTTAAATTTTAAGAGTAAAATAATTATTTTGCCCTTATGTCTTCAGGCCAAATAGACCCCTCCATTGGATTTAAAATGTTGAATAACCTTAGTGTAAGACACCCCGCAATTTTTTTAATACTTTAACAATGTTAACTTATTACAAGTAAACTCCAAGGGTAATTTGGTCATTTTACCATATATATATATATGTATACATACTTGTACGTTCCCAAATGTTCTTCGTCTTAATATGAGCACACAAGCTCTGACGACGTTCAATTCTCATTTTGTCTTAATACGTTATTGCATTTTGAAGTTTGAAGGGAAAAATAGTCATTTTACAAATATATTCGGGCCAACTGAACCCTACCATTGGATCCAGAACGTCAAAAAACCTACAGGTAGGCCACTCCGCATTATTTGACTACTTTAACAATGTTAACTTCTTATATGTAAGCCACAAGGGCAATTTGGTCATTTTACGATCTATTAGGTTCCAAAATGTTCTTCATAATAATACGAGTTCATAGGTTCTGATGACGTTAAATTCTGATCTTATTTTAACAAGTTATGGCATTTTTAAGTTTTAAGGGTAAAATAGTCATCTTACAAATATATTTAGGCCAAGTGGACCCTACCATTGGATCCAGAACATTGAAAAATCTCGGGGTGGGTCACTCTGTATTATTTGAAGACTTTAACAATGTTTAACTTCGTATATGTAAACCACAATGGCAATTTGGTCATTTTTACCATATATGTGCTTTTTGGGTCCCAAATGTTCTTTATCTTTAATATGAGCTCTCAGGCTCTGACGGCGTTCAATTCTAGTTTAGTCTTAACAAGTTATGGTATTTTGAAATTTGAAGGGCAAAATAGTCATTTTACAAATGTATTCAGGCAAAATGGACCCTACCATTGGATCTAGAACGTTGAAAAACATTGGGTTAGGTCACTCCGTATTATTTGAAGATTTTAACAACGTCAACTTCTTGTATGTAAGCCCCAAAGACAATTTGGTCATTTTACGACGTATTTTTATTTTTAGGTTCTAAAATGGTTTTTTATAATAATATGAGTTTATAGACTTTGACGACATTAAATTCTAATTTTTTTAAACAATTTATGTCATTTTGAAGTTTTAAGGGTAAAATAGTCATTTTACTAAGTAGTTATAAAATTTTGACACAAAATTACCAAACGCATTTTTTTTGTTTTCGTCCTCTCTTTTTAAAAAACAAAACAAAGCTACCAAACGTATTTTTTATTTTCTTTTTTTAAAATGAACACAAAAATTTCTAACACAAAAACCAAAAAATGAAAACAAAAAAATGAAATGGTTATCAAACGGGGCCTTAATTATTTTGGTTTGTATTTAGACACAATATATTGTGCAGGTTACTAGAGGAATTGGTTTTAGAGGTGCTTACATTGATGTAATTCTGATAATAAAATCTATCATGCAGTTTCAAAATGGTAGTGTTCTCTTCGTGCAAGTTTCTCTACGTGGACAAGTCATTCTGCAGTTTCAAAATGTTGTTCTCTACGGACAATTACTAGCAAGTATATTAGATCAAATGAAATATGGAGGAGGAAGAAAGTCTTTAAGTTCTATTTAAAACAAAGTGCTTTTAGGAAGGGTATTATTGTAATCATGTAAATTCTGTTAACTCCATAATCTGATAGGTGGGGAAGTAAGTGACATTTTTGAAAATGAGAGGTAAGAAGTGCGACAAGATCAAACCTCAAGAAGGTAGTAAGTGATATATACCTCCAAAAAATAGGGGTAAATTATATCAACACTCCCTCAACTATGACCCTTTTTCACTAATATCCCTTAAAAAAAAAATGATCAAATTCGCTCTGTCATCTATTTGCCTTGAAATAGGAATTTCAACATTAATAGAACTTACAAAATGACCAATTTACCCATATCCCCTTTCAAATTAGAGCAATCACACCAGAACTATTAATGGCCAACGACATGACAGTGACCTGTTTGGTTGACACCACCGGTGTCGTCTCATTTTTGGCAATGACATTCAGTAGTGAGAGCAAGAGGGTTTCAACGTGTGTCTGATTTTTCAGAGAGATAATAGCGAATGTTTGGTAACTTTTTTATTTCATTACAATGAGTAAAATTGGAAGATGAAACACTTACACAGGTCACATGATTGTCATGTGATGTAGTTCTGTTAATTTTCTTAATAGTAGTGGTCAAGAGTGTTAAAATGTTATACTTAGGCTTATTATGGCCCCCATGTGGTTTTTTAAAAGGAGCTTATGAAATTTATTACTCCCTCTGTCCCATAATAAATGTCCACTTCCATTTTGCACAATGTTTAAGAAAATTGTATTATATTAATTTTTTGGGTTCATTAAAGAGTCACTTTCCAATTTTACCCTTAGATGTGATGGGTGTTTGACTTTTTGCTTGTTTTGGGACCACAAATAAATGCTACTTTGTCTTTATTATAAGGGTAGTTTTGGAAAGTAAGTAAAGGCTATATACCAATTTAGGAAAGTGGACACTTATTGTGGGACATCCAAAAAAGGAAATGTAGACACTTATTATGGGACGGAGGGAGTATTACGTTTTTTGATAATTTTATACAAGTGAGTCAAGTGACGCACTACTCTTCAAAAAGACATCATGAAATCAAAAAGCAACCTGAAGCTTTTAAAAGCTCTATTCTAGAGCTTTTAAAAACTCCCTTCAAAAAAGTCCCAAGTTTAATTTTTGCAAAGCTCAAAAACTAGTTATCAAATGAATTAACATGAAATTGTGCTTTAAAAAAGAGAAGCACCACATGGGGGCCAAACTAAGCCTTAATGGGATCAATTCGTCGAGTAAAATAGTTTTGGGTAGTGAGTTAAAAAGTGAGTTTTAGGTGCGTGTATAATTTTACCAAAAAACTCAAGTGTCATAAAAAACGATAAATAGCCCCCAGGGGAAAACAGAGTCGTATTACCGGCAATTTCTCATTTCATGGGTAAAAGTTCACAAGTTCCAACTCTTGGGGCCTTTAGCTACTTCCCCACTTGGAGAGCTTGGGATAATACTCATTTCAGTTTCAGCTACCTCTTCTCTCTCTCTCTCTCTCCTTCCTAACTTTCTTCCTCCTCTGCTCTATCACCCTCCTTTTTCCCACTATGCAAACAACACCCTCAAAAGAAGCCTTTCCAACCACAAAAATCAAGAATGATGTTATATTAATCTCCCTTTGACCCAAAAAAAAAAAGTTATTTTAATCTCCAAGCTTGCTCGTTAGGCTCCTGGGTTGTTACACTCAAGGAGATGAGAGCTTATACTTGTTAGTAGTATGTCCTAAAAGTTAATTAGATTGGAGTAGTATTTTAGGAATATTACATTATATTAACAGTTTTCTATTAATAAATGGCAAATTTATTATTTATCATTATTATTGTTTAGCATTTATATGATATGTCCATAGAATTAAAGTCGAAAAGGGATGTACATAAACAGTTAAGGAACAAGATCATATACTTCTCAGTTGCTTTTGTCACACCCGTTCCAGAAATTTATGATTTTTGAAAATGTATCATTTGAGATTTTGAGATTTTTAATGTTATTAATAATTTGAGTTGAGGTTGACTGTGAGTCAACGGTAAGGTGTCAGTGAGGACACGGGAACATGGCAGTTCTTATTGCATGGGCATGAGTAAATGACATTTATATGATTTAAATGTTATTTGGCTTTATCTGGTATTCCTGTGAATAGTAATTATACCTGTGTAGTATAATTATGGTATTTGGATATTTTAGTATATCATTTTGAGAACTGTGGTGAGAACGTGAGTGATACGTAAATTAAAAAGGTAGGTTGTGTAGAGATTCCACAGAATATAGTTTTCGGACGTTATTTTTGGACCCAAACGAAACCTAGTCGAAAACTTTTGGAATTTATAATTTTCACTCGTAAAGGCATAAAATGAACGTGTGCAAAATTTCGAGAGCTAATTAGAAGTTTTGAAAAACTCGTGGGGAGGTAAACGTAATTCCCAGAAAGTTGCCTATATATAGATGAGGATGAGATTTCAATCTCATCCAAACTTTCCAAAATATCTAGAGAGAGGAGAGAGAAGGGAGATTTGGTTGCCACGAGCTTGCCGGCGACATACGGCGACCTTCCGTCCGTCAGTTTTTCTCCAGATTTCGTATTTGAACTCGTGGAGGTGAGATCTACGTTTTGATACTACTTAGGCCGTGTTTGGCCAATTTTTGTAAAAATCTAAATTCTAGACTTTTGGGAAAAATAGGTATAAACTTGTAGGAATTTTCTCAAATTCGAAATCCGACGATTAATTAGCCTCCTAGTCGATCCTTCAAAGTTTGGGGGAAATCGCACGAGGTATGAAGTTCTAACTTGTGAAATATAGAGAGATACATGTTTTATATTTCGACGACGAAATTGAGATCTGGGCAAAATCCATGTGTTAATTGTAGGCCCGTTAATTATGCACGCGCTAAATTGTGAAAAGCATGTCGAAATTTACGCGAGCACGTTGAGTTGTCTATGTGGGTCAAAGGGGAGTCTTATACAAATTCATGCCGGAGTAAGCTTCTCGATATTTGAGAATTTGAGTAGTGACGGCTACTGTGCATGGTTGTAGGCTTGGACTTGCCATGGCACTTGTGGGGATGTAATGGTTGTAGGCTTGGACTTGCCATTGACATCGCGGTTTAAGGCTTGGACTTGCCGCTACCGGATGAATGCGTATTTTTCTCCCTAGAGACTATTGATATGATTTATGAGATTAAATCATGTTTTGTTATATATTGCACATGTTAGACTTGTACACTCAGCATATAGCTGAGTAGTGGAGATGTACTCCATTGCAGGTAAGAAGAAAGACAAGAAGAAACCTGATGAGTGAGGCCGAGGAACGCCGGGGAACCACACTTGTATATGTTTTTGTTTTAATCCTAAAACTTGTGTAAGGATTGGGAATTGTAATACGTTGTAATAGAATCATGGATTAGTTACGTAGTATGGTAATCCTGTATTTGAACGTCTGTGGTTAAGTTTAAATGTTGTATTTCAGTTATGGTTGTGATTGTTGTTGGTGTGGAGAAGCATGAGTTGTTAATTTTCACAATAGGGCTGCCCAGCAGGGGAGCAGTCGACTGGACCCTATGTCAGTCGACTGGATCCCGTGTGATTGAGATACTGAAAGTGAATAGTAAGAATAGCAGTCGACTGGACCCCTTTACCAGTCGACTGAACACTGTTGATTTTTGGCTACTGCTTCTATTAATGGCAGAACCAGTCGACTGTACTATTGATCAGTCGACTGGACCCCTTCTGAATATGTTGCATTTTTTGTTCTGCATAATACAGTCGACTGGGGGAGTGAGCAGTCGACTGAACCACTGTAGATTTTGGCTACTGATCCAAATAGTAACTAGTGCAGTCGACTGGGTTCCCTGATCAGTCGACTGAACCTCTGTTGAAATTTTAAGTTAGTTTCTGCTAAGGACAGTCGACTGGACCCTAGGCACAGTCGACTGAACCTCTGTTTTCAGAACTGATTCTTTTGAATGTGATTTCACTTGGCCAAAATTTTTTATAACTCCAATTTTCAAGGGATTCGTCCACTCAGAGGGAAATGTGCCTAAGTTTTAAAATACTCAGGGTTGTTTTAAAGTTCTTTCCGCTGCGTATATTAGAGGGTGTTTGGATGAGCCTTGGTGGCGTGCCACGTGTCCTATTTACACGCGTAGTGGGATGGGTCGTGACAGCTTTATTCTAAAATTGTTCTTAGTCCTAGAATTATTAAATTGGGCATTTGATAATCCGGTTAGACTAACATGTGTCATGTTTATTTTATTTGATAAAATATGACTAGTCTTAAGTCATCAGTGTGGGGACACTAGAGCAGACATATGTGTGCTTGTTATAGAACAAGTTCACTGAACATAATTAACTATTAGGAAAATCCAAATGGAGTTTTATTTATCTATCAATGGATTGTTCTTAGTTACAGTGGTACAAGTAATCCTTAGACCTGAGACATTACTGTTGTCTTGTGTATGAGTTATTTTGCTTTAACGTGCACGGTGTTTATGTTTTAATCAAAGGCATATTCATGTACTGTTGGGTATAGTAAGTTATACATGGAGACATGCGAATGTACAACAAGGAATCTATCACTCTCAAGTGCGAGAGTGAATGTCCTACGTGATCTTCTATGATATATCTCAAGTAAAGCTCCCTGGCCAGGGCAGGGTGAGAATTAGAAAGAGTTTTCTAATTTCACCAGATATAGAGAAATATCAATTAGTTCGAGAACATATAATTAAATCTGGGTTTGATAATACGTCCATTACCTAAGCGATTTAATTAGGATATTGCTTGATAGAGGGATTGAATTGTACGGTAACTGTTAACGGAAAAATTCACTATTTTTCACACTGTCTGGGGTGTGTCATGATATACTGCTAGGTGTCACTCATGACTAGTACTGGAAGCCCAGAAATAATAAATATTAATATTCATTATTTCTACAATGGAGAATTAGAAGATGTTCTAATTTAAATTTATTAGAAAGGGTTCTAATACTTTAAGAGTAAAACTTGGGACACAACCAAATACACAATTTTTAGGACACAACCCAATTCCTGTGTCTATCTCTCTCCTGTGATGTCACTGGACCCCACAGTGACACATGAGAGAGATAGACACAGTAATTGGGTTGTGTCCAAAAAGTTGTGTGTTTGGTTGTGCCCCAAGTATTACTCATACTTTAAAGTGTTAGTACCTACTACTAGATTAGTATGAACCTAAGGGGTCACACACAAAAGGGCAATGTGCAATTGAAAGAAGTTATGAGGGTGTACTTGATAGTATAATAATACTATTAATTTATATTTGATTTAAGTAAGTCTTCCAAATCAAATATACTTGCCTAGTTAGATTAGGAGGGACTTGTAACATTATTATATATATGAGATATGAAAAACTAAGTGGGTTGCTAGTACACCTAAGTTTCTCCCAAAAACTCCCTGTCACGCCCCGACGTAGCATAAATAAGGAAAGCGTTTAATTTCCTTTATGGACCCGTAGGTCGCGACAGTTTGAAGGATCGATTCCGTCCCAAACGTCGAACAGCAAAACATAATAATCAGAGTACAGCAATCAAGGCTTACAAAATTTTTTTTCTAACTTATTACATCTTATGAACCGGGGTCAACTAAGGCACAGACCGCCTTGAAAATAAAATAATAACTTAGTGTCTGTTACAGTCATCCTTATAGTTCAAAACTTAAACCATAAATTAAATAAACAGTTTCTTCATTCCAAAAGCAGCAATTCTCAATTTGCATAGTCATATGATTCCTCCTGGTTATAACCTGAAAAGCCTGAACACGAATGTCCAGGACGCATCAACGTCGTCAGCTTCGAGAAGCTGGTGAGTATTAAAAACATGTCTTTGAATGTAAAGCATACCCATTTACCTTTTTCCATTATTAAATTACGGAAATAATTTACTTTATAAAACAACAAGGAATATAATAAAAATCGTTCATTCATAAATACAGATACTCGTGAAATGAGACAATGCACCACACTCATCTCGCCGACTCTTTTCTCTCGACATCCACAACAACCCACTATCTTACTCCTGGTATCTTTGAAACACTCAGATAGCCACACTTTAGCAACGGGGCGCCAGGGAGTGTCCAGTTTGCCTCACACTTTGGTCCGGGGTACCAGGGAGTGTCCAATGCCTCACACTTTGAATACCCTAACCGCCATGCAAATACCGGGGCAACCCCTCACACAGTATCCAGACTTGAGTTATCAGGGAGTGTCCGTAGGCCACACTTTAGCACTACCATGGGTGCCAGGGAATGTCCGAGTTCGGCTTCACACACTTTAACGCTTCCATGGGCGTCAGGGAGTGTCCATATTTGCCACCGTCGCATTTCAAAGATACCTTCTTCCACAAACTCAACCACAACCACAACCATAACCACGACCACAAACTCATACTCAACCACAACCACAACCACAACCACAAACACAAACTCATACTCTTTCCACACTACCATTACTCTTTTCCACACAGACTGACACCCCTATGCATGTACCACTGACCCACATGTATGGTATGCACTTAAACGAAAACAAATATGCTGAATTAAAGGAACAACACGCGTACGGGGATTAATGAGTCATACTACAATGTTTTAATCATTCAAACATAACCAAATAGAGTTCTGATCAACTAAATTCCCAAACAGAGCCTTAACAGTGCTAAAAAGTTGAACAAAACAGACCTTAAACACAAAACAGACAAAAACAGAAACTGCTCAACCTCGCGCGCGCGGGCCGCTCGCGCGATATGCCCATTTTCCTTTTATTAATAAACTTTTCTATCTGCCTGAGGAAAACAAGGTCGCGCGCGCGGATCGCTCGCGCGAAGGGGTTCTCGCGCGATCCTCGCTCGCGCGACCAGCCAATTTTTTAATTATATATATATATAAACTCTTACGTCTGCCTGGGGAAGCCTATCTCGCGCGCGCGGGCCGCTCGCGCGATACTCGCGCGCGCGATCGTGGCGCGAGATGAAGCTGAGGCTTCATCTTCTCCGCAGAAACTGCTCTGGTTCAGTAAAACAGGGGTCTTTTTGACCCATTTTCAATTCTGTAAGTATGTATGTCATGTTATATATGGACCTCTTCCTTTTTCAACGAGGATTAAGAATCTATGATCAATTTAACATGATTCTAACTATAACTCTCCAATTTTATGATAAACTAAAACATGTCAAAATTTAATTTCTAATATACTTTCTCATGTGAATAAATTTAGCTCTAAAACTTTCACCATAGTCAATACATACAGTAATCTTTGATATTCATCTCTGAAAACGGATTTAGATTAAGGTTTGAAAATCTTGATTTCAAGTTATGAACTTTCATACGTAGAATCAACAATGGTGTATTATAAAATTAAACAAACACACAGTAAATAGACATGTAATTACATTCTTAGTGAGTTAGTAATACTCACTGTGATAAGGAGATGTGTGTTTGTTGAGAAAGATATGCACAAAATAAAATACTCCAAGCTTTGGCTATGGAGTCTTGAAGCTTTCTCTCTCTAAAATGATTTCTGAAATTCTCTGCACTCTCTCTTTTCTCTCTGGAATTTCAGTAAGAAACTCAATGTATGTGTGTGAGAGTGTGTAGTGTATGTATAAATAGAACCTCACCAATCTTGGGCTCCAAGAACTATCAACTACACTCAACAAATAAGTTGGATTACTAAATTTCTAAATCCTAATATACATGAATACTCAGCAGATGAAATACGTATATACACACTGATATAACTCTCCAGATTAACCAAGAGTTAAGAGTAGACTCCTAGGGGGCAAATGGGGTTGTTTGGCAAATTAGCTTATGGCACAACATTTGCACATATAAGTTGTATGTTCCCAAACAAGGCATAAGGCAATCATCACTTGCCATAAATGGCAATAAAGTAAATGTCCAAATCAGTCACTTCCAAAATCTGTGGAAGTTAAACATAACATGGACAGTTTTGAACATAAACTGGTATTTTCGGGGCGCGGTGGTCACCACAAAAATACAGGAATTTCATTTTAACGTAAGAATTGATTTTCTGGTTTTATAAAAATACTGATTGAGTTAATAGAAGTTATTTTCACCGTTTTGAAATACAGAATTTGAAATTCAATACAGGTGTTGCCAAACTTTTGTAAAATTGCAGTTTGGCCCGCAATAAAATTTAAATGTGAATTAGATAAGAAATTAACATTCCAAACCAGTGACTGGAATTAAAATAAAAGCAGACAATGCTATTTGAATTTAAATATGCCAATGCAAATACAATTAAATTAAATAAAAATGCAGGTTATTACACTCCCAAACCCATTACATCCGTACGGTCAAAAGTGTTTTTGATCTATTCACCTTTTGTTTTCTTCACTTTATTGGAGGAAGAAAAAGTTTCTTCTAGTGTGTGCATTGTTCGTGTGGATACTTTTAGAGATCGGACGCTAGGACGATTTGGTGAACTGTTTGTGGGATGAATCAAATTCAATATTTTGTAAAGCACGCTTTAAGGGTAACTATTCGATTAATCCCCTATGGATGTTGTATGTATTTTGTATATATATCATAGACTTGATCATGGGTTTTAGGAAACCATTAAATTTTTGTTTTCTGCTGCGCTAACCTCTAAGGGTTCCACATGGTTTCCTTTCAATACTTTGCAGAACAAAAACATGGATTCATTTTGTAGACACCCCATTTTGACCTGCCAAAAAAAGAAATAACTGTCACAGGGGGGCACACCAGGCACTCTAATCGAGGAAAGAGCTCCAGAATCCAAACAGGGACCCCAGAGGTCAAATCAAAGTCAAATACGGAGACGGCAGCTCATCCACCGGAGTTCCGGAATTCGGGATCGTCTGATTACGATAATCGACGACATTTTCAACCGGAATCGAAGTTCAGCACAAAATTCAAGACTAGAATCAAGTCCGAGACAACCGAAGGTTGAATTTGATTACATCAGGGCAAAGCAGGAATCAATTCCAGCCTATAGGACTTCAAATCATCAAATTTTGATAACCGACGGAGAATCGGGCTCCGATCGAAGTTTCGACGCCCCAAACTCAAGGAAAAAAGGGACACGATTGTCAATCTGGAAGCACCAAAAGTTCGACTAGATGTGAATGACTGAAATATGGAGAAAAACAGAGGTTGGGCGACTTGAATCACTCCAATCAGACAATCAGAGAAGAAACGACGTCCAACCAAAGTTTCAAGACTCAATTGGGAAAGACAAGGGCAAAACGATCATTTTTAATCAGAGATTCTCAATCGAACCGTACCGATTCAAAGAGAACGTCAATACGAATTCAAATCATCTTGAATCAGGAAGATCAGACGGTCGGATCAAAAGATTTCAACAGTGAGAGTTTAGACGGTCTAGATCAGACGTCGATGGTCTGAAGAAAACGGAGTCGTTTCCGGGTTTCAAACGAATTCCGATCCAACCATACAGATTTGAGGAGGACGTTAAACCGAGCCCAGATCTTTTCGAATCATCCAAATCCGACGCTCGGATTGAAAAATATTAAGGAACAAAGCTCGGAATAGATCAAAGGACCCGATTGAAAGTTGGAACCTACGACCACGCATTCCGCCTACATGGGATTAAAACCCATGTAGGGTTTTGGAAAACTTTCTATAAATAGAAAGCTTGCCTCCATCGAAAGAAAAAAAAGAAAGGGATAGCCTCCCTCTTGTAAGGCCATGTTTGGCTCAAGCAATCCTCCCAAAAACCCTTAGGTTATGTTTGGTCATTAACCAAACACCACCATATCACCACCACTACACCACCATGGCCTCCACCATTTCAAACCCATAAAACCTCAGTCCATTACCCAACCCCTACCCAACCACGGCCTTTAAAAACACCCAGAAAGCCCAGAAATCAAGTCTGAACCAAACAGATCCTTAAGCTTAGCCCAGAATATGAAAACTCATCCAAACGGGCCCTTACTGAGATCTCTGAGCCTCACTGCCCAGTCCAGTGGGTCCCCCTGGCCAAAACGGAGCCAACGCCGCCGGTCCCGCCACCAAACCACTTCCACAAAGGCCCCACGCGCCGCCGCTGCACAGAAGCTGCTCCGGAAGACTTTCCGGCAACCCCCGCCGGTAAATACCACCACCAGCCCGATCGTTTGGACCATACGATCTAGATCCCGGTGGACGGACCTCCAAAGCTCACCGAAAATGGCCGCACGCGCTACACACGCCACCAAGGCACCGTTCTGCCGCCCCACGCGCAGGTAACAGTCAGCGCTGACTCAGCAGTTGACCCACCAATCAGGCATCGCCGCGTGTCAAGAACTGCTGAGTCAGCAGCCCAGTCAACTGCCACATGTCACTGCCACATCAGCACCAGATCAGAACTGAGTGACCAATCACAGGATGCCACGTGGCATTATCTGTCACGTCAGCATCCACCGACCAATCAAAGCTTGACACGTGGCATAGACTGCCACGTCATCACGCTGACCAGCCATTCAGAGACTGCCATGTGGCTGCTGACTGCCCAGTCAGCGCATCCAATCAGCCGCCTCGTCAGCTTTGACCAGCCAACCAGAAGGCGCCACGTGTTGTTGACTGACACGTGGCTTGCTGACGTGGCATTTGGGCCCCACTTTTGGTTTTTCCCAATTTTCTCCACTTCGGGTCCAGGTTTCAACGAACGGACACTTGTTCCTAGCTAATTTGGCTGTTTCGGACGCACCGGTGACCTCAGAATTGGTCAAATTCAACTCTTAAGGACTGTTTGACATTTTATATGTCTATTTCAGGCTATACCAGCCAGTTCTAACCCCCGTGGGTCCCGCTCAACTCAGCCCGGACCCATTCCGGCCCGCCTTATGGCTATTCTGACTCTTTCGGCCCTTCTGGACCCAACTATGACGTTCGTTCAAGTCAATTGCGTGTCGAATAATGACTTCGGGACTTCTCGGCTTATTTTTGCTACGTTTCTCGATGACGACCCTTTCAAATCTCCGAATTCTTTCATTCTTTCTCAACAAACATCGACTGAACTTCAATAGTCGCCTCTGCACAGGTAACATACTAAAACTCGTACTCTTAGTAGTGCGACCTCCCTATAAATCCACTGGTTGGATATTCCGCCTTTACTGCTTTATTTACTTACTTTTGTACATACTTATTATATGTAACAAACCTATGAACTTATCAATTATTTCACGACTACTTTCAAACCTCTTTCACAGGGCACCGACCCATACTTCCGGTATACATTTTTACCACTGGGCACTGACCCGTACTTCCAGTAAAACTTTCACATCACCTTTTTACAATACTGGGCACCGACCCATACTTCCGGTACACTCTTTTTTCACTGGGCACCGACCCGTACTTCCGGCACCTTTTCAAGGCACTGGGCACTGACCCTTACTTTCAAAACACTTTCTCACTCACATGGGCACCGACCCTTACTTTCAAAACACTTTCTCACTCACATGGGCACCGACCCTTACTTCCGACAAATAAAACAAAAAGACAAAAAAATTATAAAACATAAAACACAAAAAAAACATTTTTTTTTCATTTACCCCGAACGGGCCTATTCGGTCAAGTTAATCAATAGCTTGATGACAGGATGTTCGGCCATGGCACTCATTGCTCACACGGTCGATCTATTAAAATTTTTTTAAAACTTGCTACTCTTTAAAGGTTAAAGTCTAGGACTATACCGTACAGGTTAAAGTTCCTAGCTACACTGACTTTACTCAAACATTATTTTATACACTCACGGTCTAGATCGACCAAACACCCATACACATACACAGCACAGAACTACGTACGGCCTGATTCTCGTGTCGAGATACGTATGCAACCCATACTTGGGTGCGGACATAACTTCACTTTCAAACTATCTCGTATCGAGATACGTATACATACTTTCAAACTAATACATACTTTCAAAACTATCTCGTGTCGAGATACGTAAATCGGTAACCGCGTGTCACAGATGCTCGCGTTTTAATTTCTTATATATGTATTCTACTACTCTTTATTTACGCCCTGTTGCTATGAAAACTACTAAAACGGCAACCGTGTGTCACGGATGTTCGAGGGTGCTTAATACCTTCCCTCGACATAATCGAGTCCCCGAACCCACTTTGAGAACTCTAGTTTCACATGACTATCAAGAGTCACACTTTTAAAAGGGCCCCACTCTTCTCAAACTGTTTTCTCAAAAGTCAAAGATGATTACTCTAATCGTCTTTGTAGGGATCCTAACTCCCGATAAACGTTAGGTGGCGACTCTGAAAACTTTTACTGGCCCTACTCCCACTTTTTATACACCTCACCTACTTTCACGCTTCTCGACGTAAACGGTCGCGACCCACGAGGGGACCGCCCCCCACCTTCGGGGCGGGCGCGACACATTTCATTTTATTTAGTTACTTTTCTCCCTTATTCTTTTTTTCTTTTTTCATTCTTTTTTTCTTTTTTCCTAAGCAAAAAATAAAAAATAAAAAATAAATTCAATTCTTGGCTTAAATGAAAGTTTTTCTAAGTCTCCTCTGTTAGTTTTTCTTAACCGATTTGGATAGAGGGACCATTTTAGCCTACTTAACAAACTTGGAGGACGAAATTGATACAAATGAAATTTTAGAGACTAAAATAAAATAGAGAACAAATTACATAGGTATAAAATGTATTTAAACCTTTCTTTTTTACTACTAATCTCTATGCCTAAACATCTTTATTCTTTCTAACTACACAGTACACACCCACAGAAAACAAGTTGGGCCCCAGATATGCATTTCTTTTTTTTCTTTTTTTTTCTTTTCTTTTTTTCTACTGTGTATTATTAGGAAGTCTGGGTCTGATTGTTAGTTGAAGTCTTTTGTGGCGGCTAAGGTTTTAAGTTTCAGCACTCCTATCTTAACACTAGTGGTGCAAGTGCAAGGAAGTTTCATGAACCACAATAGAGAGCAACTATGAACTGAAGTCAAGCTGTGTAAACTCAATGGTTTCTTTCTCCTCACTGCAATCATTTTTTTCTTTTTTGAGGTGGGTGGCTAGCATGAGGAGGCTCAGCAGCTCTTTGGTCATTCTTTGTTACTTAATTGTTTCTTGGTTCTTTTTTTGTGTTGGAATTTCCTATGCTGAAGATACACTGAGGGTTGGGGAGTCTATGACAGACTATGGATCCGTGGAGTCTTCCAACAAACTCTTTCAATTACGGTTCTTTAGCCTTGGCACATCCAGCCAGCGGTACTTGGGGATACAATATATGACTAATAGGGACGCGGACATTAATGGACAGTGGACGGCAGTTTGGGTTGCCAACCGCAACAATCCGTTAAAAGATAGCTCTGGAGTTCTAAGCATCACCCAAGATGGAAACCTTGTGATCACCACCCATAATGGAAAATCTATAATTTTAAACTCAGGACATCCTGCTATGAGTGCTAATACAAGTCTGACTCTTCTTGATTCTGGAAATTTGGTGTTTAGAGATGGAGAGACAACTGTGTGGCAAAGTTTTGATTACCCCTCCGATACATGGCTACCAGGAATGAAGTTAGGGTTATTTGATCTGAATACAATTAAACCACGCCGGCAATTTCTCACTTCATGGGTAAGTACACAAGTTCCAACTCTGGGGGCTTTTACTCTAGGTATTGATCCGAACAACACAAATCAGCTTATAGTTTGGTACAGAGGGGATCCTTACTGGAGCAGTGGCATGTGGAATGGACATAATTTTAGCTACTTCCCCAATTGGAGAAGTGGGCATAGATCGTATAATTATGAATTCAATTTCAGCTACTTCACCAACGAGAGAGAGAGCTATTTCACTTATAGTACTAGAGTTGACAATAATTCTTCTTCTTGGATTGCGATTGACTCATCTGGGAATATTGACATATTTACATCATCAAGTCAAGATGGGTGGATACTGGAACCCGGTCAGCCATGTGATACTGATCAAGTGGAAGAAAGACGGGAGGGTTGTATAAAAGGAGAATCATCTAAATGCAGAGGTGGAGATGTGTTTAATTGGACAAATGGAATCATGAGCAGCAGATGGGACCACTCGGACAATCACAGCCTGGGTCTCGGTGATTGCATGCTACTTTGTATGAGAGATTGTTCCTGCAATGCCTATGCTACTGCGTTATCTTCTGATATGTCAGGTTGTAAATTTTCTTATGGCAAGGTTGAATATTTGGGAGGTGAAGATTTTTTTTTCCTTAGAAACAGCGCTCTTGTGGAGAAAGGTAAGCCTATAGCACAGTTTTTCTGATTTTTTAAGATTAATATTATTACAGTTTTGGTTCAACATATATATATATATATATATTCTCCCTATATATATATATATCTATATATCCATTATAATTCCATTTCATATTGAATTAATTTGATAAGAGTAAAACTTTGGTAGACTCTGGATTTGTTTTTTCATTTTTTTTTTTCCGTGCATTCATTAATTTCACAGGTCAACACCGTTCAAGAAAGAAGCAGTTGTGGTTGACCATTGGTGTTCCATTTGCTTCTCTGATAGTTCTTGCTGCAGTATTCTTATTCTGCTATTTACAATGCAGAAATTGTTCATTTGGAGGTATTTTATATTAGTCATACATGAGAGACACTATTCAACTCTTAGGCTTTGTTTGGTTCAAGGATTTAGTGAGGGGAACAAAACGAAAACACATGGATTTTTCATGAGGAAAAAAGAGAGGGGTAAGGAAAACAAGATGGAAAACTAGTTACTTTTGCCTTACGAATGGGACTGGTTTTCCATCTTTTTTTTCCTCCCCCCTCTTTTCCCTCACGGAATCCATGAACCAAAAAAAGCATAAGTAAAATAGTGAAGAAAGAACGATGAAAAAGAAATTGTAGTGAGAAATATATTTAAAAGACTGAAGTTTCTGGTTCACTTCCCTTTTCAGTTATGAACATAAACTTTTTAACCTTTAATCTTGTTTAAGAATGGAGGAAACCACAAGGGAACTTGTTTTCCTCCTTGTTTTCCTTTCCCTTTTATTTTCCTTCAACGAATCTGCAAACCAAACAAAGACTTCAGCTACTTTGTAAAGAGAAGTTTTTCTTCTTCTTCTTCTCTCATTTTTACCTTTTGCCAACCAGGAATGAGTGGAAGCTACAAATATGGGATGAGCAAGAACACACGGCAACTAGTGGATGAAGAAAGATTCAAAACAGGAGCTATCAATGAACTCAGTAATGCACAAAAGCGAGGGTTAATCGGAAAAAAAAAGGATCATGAGTTACCACACTTCAGTTTTCGTAGCATACAATTTGCTACAGATCACTTCTCTGATGCAAATAAGATTGGTCAGGGTGGTTTTGGGCCTGTCTATAAGGTGATATACAAACAAGTCTCAAGTCATCAATCAAACCCTGCTTGCATTTATCTTGATTTTTGTTTCTATTTTTATTACTTGTCACATTCAGAAGATTGTCTAGACTTTTGGAAAGCTATTGTCAATAATGATGAAAATGCTCTTATTGAAAGAACCAAAAAAAAAAAGATCGATCACTGCTGTTTCAAGCATTATTCACATTAGACATCCCAATTCTTTTGACTTCTCGAAGATTGGAAACTAAGGTTACAAGTCTTGTTTTCCAGGGTAAGTTGTTTGGTGGACTAGAAGTTGCAGTGAAGAGACTCTCCAGAAGCACTGGACAAGGATTGGAGGAGTTCACGAATGAGGTTATATTAATCTCAAAGCTGCAACACCGAAATCTTGTTAGAATTTTGGGTTGTTGCACTCATGGAGATGAGAGGATATTAGTATATGAATACTTGCAGAATAAAAGCCTGGATTCTTTTCTTTTTGGTTAGTAACTTTGCTCCCTCAAAAAAAAAAAAAAAAAACCACCCTATTATCTTTATGACTTTTTTTGTTTTGGTCTCCAATAACCCGATGTGAACATGTCTTTATGTAATCAACACAAATATTGTGCCAGATGCAACAAAAAGAGCTTTACTAGACTGGAAATTACGAGTCTCTATTATTGAAGGTATAGCACAAGGGCTTCTTTACCTCCACAAGTACTCAAGGCTAAGAATCATCCATAGGGATTTGAAAACCAGCAACATTTTATTGGATAATAACATGAACCCCAAAATATCTGATTTTGGCACAGCTAGAATATTTGGGGAGAATGAATCTCGAGCAAACACAAGTAGAATCGTTGGAACATAGTAAGTAGGAAATCTTGAACTACCTTTTTTTTTTTTATTATTATTTTTATTTTTTTCGAGGTTTTTCTTGTTCATTCCCTATTCAATGCTTTAGTTCTATGTAATCATTTGTAATTTGGTGTATGGTGGAAACAGTGGTTATATGTCTCCTGAGTATGCTATGGACGGTCTTTTTTCAGAGAAATCTGATGTTTTTAGCTTTGGGGTCATGATGCTTGAGATCATAAGTGGGAAGAGGAACAGCGGTTTCTATCAATCTGATCGCTATTTGAACTTACTAGGATATGTAAGTAAACTATACTAGGGCCAATCTTGTATCTACTAATTTGGTTTTGTTTGGTTCATGGATTCAGTGAGTTGAAGGAAAAAAGAAACATTAAGAGAAACACTTTTCTTTGTTTTGTTAAACTAAAAACAATGATGAAAAAAAAAAAAAAAAAAGTATATATATATATATATATGAAACGAAATGACAATAGGATGAAAATAAAATTTGAAACTTTTAATCTTGTAGGTCACTTCCCTTCCTTTTTCTTGGTATTTTCTTTTAAAAAAAAAAATTACCATTTTAATTCCTAATGTTTTTTTAAGCGTCGACCGAAACAATAGAAAAACATGAGACAAATAGTTCTTTCCCTTTTCTTTTCTTTATATAAATCATTGAACCAAACAGAGCCATAGTCTCATTAGCTCTACATTGTCACATTGTTGATGAATGGGTAATCTTTTTAGGCGTGGGATTTGTGGAAAGAAGGAAGAGGCATCGAGTTAATGGATCAAGTATTAGCTGAAACATGTCCAACATGTGAAGTTATGCTGCGATACCTTAAAGTCGGTCTTTTGTGTGTTCAAGAAAGTGCAGCAGATAGACCAATGATGTCAAATGTTCTGTATATGCTTAGCAACGAAACCATGGCCTTGCCTCCTCCTAAAAAACCTGCTTTCTCTGCCATTGTATGTACTGTGAATTACTCTGATTTGCCTCAAACTTCAGAACCTTGTTCCTCTATAAATGATGTAACAATTTCAGAAGTACAGGCTCGATAATATATGTGACGTTGTTGGACCAATGTGTTTGTTTGTAAGATTTTGACTATCTAGGACAACAAATGTTCAGATGAATGTAGCTTTGATGAATCTTCTGATAGCTATTACCAATTAATATTTGAGCTGATCAAGTGCTATTTTTGTGATCAGTTTGAATTCATCGGTAAGGAATCCGTCTTTGTTTTGGGATTAATGAGTTAAGAATAATGTTACAATTCCCATATTTTGATTCCAAGTTTAATTCCTACACTTCCCGACACTTGTGGCCATGGGACCACATTTTAATTATAGTGGTTCCACATGTTTCAGGAACTTAATTTGGTGCATCAGTCATGATTTATTCTTAACATTGAAGCTCTATTTGAGGCTTCACAGCAGGTCTCTCCCATGATAAGAAATTGAAAACTAATCACCAAAATGCCATGTGAAGGGCTTCAGATTTATGACGCGGCTACTGGTCATAAATAGACATGGTTGGTAGGGTTGGTTCCTAGGTTCGCCAAAAAAAGGTTGAAGTCCTGCTCAGAATACAAACATATAAAATATATGTATAGTAGGTTTTTTTTTTTGCCCTTCTCTATCTTTCTGAAAGGGTCTTTGTTAAAGTATTTTCATAAAATTGAGTCTTTTTCTTAACGGAACATAAAAGGAACATTCCAAAATTTCTACACGTTTTTTGTCTTGTTAGACATTCAATTTATGGACTGTTATAAGTTTTGTGTAACAGCCTAATACATTTAAAGCCCAACGTCTACTAACTCTTTTAAAGCCCAAGGTTTAAGGCCCAATGGGAAGATTTCCTTCCTATATAACATGTTCTATACCAGTTTTTTAGTGATTGGTTTTTCTAAGTTTCTGGAAAAAAGTTTCAAAAAGTATTGAGAGAGCAAGTCTTCCAGTGATCAATTCTGAGTTTTTTCATGAGTTATAAAAAGAGTAGTTCCTTTTATAATCTGAGTGTATCACTTTGTAATTTTTATTTTATTTCCAAAAATGATAGAAAAAGGCTTAAATTTTTTGTTTTTTGGATAACCGTGGTTGTCCGCGCAGCTAGCGCGCACTTCGACTAATCCCACAAGGCCAGGGCGTCCGGGTGAATCAGTTGTGGCCGCTGTGTAAACTCAATGGTGTCTTTCTGCTCACTGAAATCATTTTTCTTTTTTGAGGTGGGTGGCTATAGCATGAGGAGGCTCAGCAGCTCTTTGGTCATTCTTGTAACTTAATTGTTTTTTGGTTCCTTTTTTTTTTTTTTTTTTTTATTTTTTTTATTTTTTTATGTGTGTTGAAATTTCGTATGCTGTGGATACACAGGGAGTCTATGACAGACTATATATGGATCCTTGGAGTCTTCCAACAAACTCTTTCAATTACGGTTGTTTAGCCTTGGCACATCCAGCTAGCGGTACTTGGGGATACAATATATATATATATATATATATATATGACTTATAGGGTCGCAGACATTAATGGACAGTGGACGGATCGAGGTTTGGGTTGCCAACCGCAACAATCCATTAAATGAGAGTTCTGGAGTTCTAAACATCACCCAAGATGGAAACCTGAACACCAACCATAATGGTATATCTATAGCTTTGAACTCGGGACACCCTTTTGTGAGTGCTAATACAAATCTGACTCTTCTTGATTCTGTGAATTTAGTGTTTCGAGCTGACGAGAGAATTATGTGGCAAAATTTTGATTACCCAACTGATACATGGCTACTGGGAATGAAGATATGCATACGGGTAACACCACCACGCCAGCAATTTCTCGTTTCATGGGTAAGTCCAAAAGGTCCAACTCTGGGGACTTTTACACTAGGTATTGATCCCAACAACACAAAGCAGCTTCTAGTCTGGTACACAGGGGATCCTTACTGGAGCAGTGGAACCTGGAATGGACGTGACTTTAGCTACTTCCCCAATTTGACAAGTAAGTATATATCGTATAATTATGAATTCAATTTCAGCAACTTCTCCAATGAGGTTGTGTCAATGAGGCCAAAAAGACAGCAGAAGATTCCCTCAATCCATAAGGACACCTACTTTCTCTCTTTCTTCTTCTTCTTTTTTTTTTTTTTTTTGGCTGAAGTCTCTCACTTTTAGTTTTTCATTTTGCAGACGAAATTACCCTTCCCCCTTTGTACGGTTGTAACATTAGGCCTGTAAACGAATCAGATTTGGATCCGATCTGATCCGAATCCGAATTTAAATATTTTGTTAGCAAATGGATCGGATTCGGATTTGGTATATCTGATCCGAATCCGCCAAAAAATATCCGATAATAGAATTTAATTTACAGTTTAGCTCCCCTTGTTTTGTGAAAATTACATAATAACCCTACACTATAAAATTCTTTTGGTGCTTAACAGATATTCGATTAGAAAAAATAAAAATAAAATTTGGTGCTTAACTGATATCCGATTAAAAATTTCCTTTAGTGCTTAACGGATATCCAATTAATAAAAAAATAAAAAACTTGATTTGCTCAAGGGGTTTTTTTTTTTTTGTTTAACGGATATTCGAATCCTAATAAATTCGAATTCGGATTTTGGTTAACGGATTTTTTTATCGGATCGGATTCGGATTTAGTTAACGGATTTCTTATCGGATCGGATTCGAATATTTGTGATATCCAAATCCGATCCGTTTACAGACCTATTGTACCTGTAGTGCTGATGTCAGTGCCTATGCATATATATATATATATATATATATTATAAAAAATTGTCTTCTTTTTTTTTTTCCTAGACATTTCCAGAAACATATTTAGAGACTATTTTCATAGAATGTGTCTGAAATATACGATTTAAATGTCTGAATTTTTAAGATTCAGAGACTTTTTTTTTTGTTTTGTTTTGTTTTTTTTTTTTATTTTATTTTTATAGAATGTATTTGAAATTTTCAGTTTCAGAGACATTTCTCTAAAACTGGATAAAAAAACTGGACAAAAAATCTGGACAAAAAATCTCAACGATTTTGTGAAATTTTATTAACTTTCAGGAAAGTTTAGTGAAATTTCACAAAATCGTCAGAATTTTTTGTTTAACTCTACAAAAGATTTGGGTTGAGGGACTTTTCACTAAAAAAAAGTTTCTATTATGCCCTTTAACCATAAAATTTTCTAACTGGCGATTTAATACTAAATTTCTATAAAAATAAAGATATAATATAATATATAAGACACACACATAAAACACAAGTGTGCAGGGATTCAGAATTAAGAATAAAATCATTCATTCCCAGACAAAGAATGTTACTCTACGGAAGAGTTTAAACAGATCGCATATATAGCACTGCACTAGGTCATATATTTATTTGGTAATGGCCATCTGAAAACAGCAATAATACAACAAAAGACATTGGTCCAGCAATGTATACATCCATTATATATATATATATATATATATTATCGAGCTTGTAATTGTGAAATTGTTACCTCATTTGTAGAGCAAGATTCTGGAGCTTGACGCGTATTAGAGTAATTCACAATACATACAGTGGTAGAGAAAGCAGGTTTTTTAGGAGCAGGCAAGACCATCATTTCATTACTAAGCATAAAGACAACATTTGATATTATTGGTCTATCTGTTGCACGTTCTTGAACACACAAAAGACCAACTTGAATGTATCGTAGCACAACTTCACTTGTTGGACATGTTTCAGCTAATTCTGGATCAATTATCTCCATACCTCTTCCTTCTTCCCACAAACCCCATGCCTACCAAGTACAAACAAAACATTGTGACAATATACCGCTAATTAATGAGGGGAAAAAATCGATACAACATTTAGCCTCACTATATATACTTACTTACATATCCTAGTAGGTTCAAACAACGATCAGACTGATAGAAACCACTGTTCTTCTTCCCACTTATGATCTCTAGCATCATAACCCCAAAGCTAAAAACATCAGATTTCTCCGAGAAAATACCTTCCATGGCATACTCAGGGGACATATAACCACTGTTTCCACCATACACCAAGTAACAAATGATTATAGAAATCTAATTCGTTGAATAAGAAATTAACTATAAAAAAAAAAAAAAAAAATTCAAGTTTCCTACTTACTATGTTCCAACAATCCTACTTGTGTTTGCTCGAGATTCATTATCTCCAAAGATTCTAGCTGTACCAAAATCAGATATTTTGGGGTTCATGTTATTATCCAATAAAATGTTGCTGGTTTTCAAATCTCTATGGATGATTCTTAGCCTTGAGTACTTGTGGAGGTAAAGAAGCCCCTGTGCTATCCCTTCAATAATATAGACGCGTAATTTCCAGTCTAGTAGAGTTCGTTTTGTTGCATCTGGCACAATATTTTCATTGATTATATAAACAAATGTTCACATTGGGTGATTGGAAACAAATAACATATATATATATACATATTTTATGGAGTAATTTTTTTTGGTTAGATTGAAAGATGATAGGTTTAGATACTGGAAATAAAAAAAATAAAATATCATAGAACTTTAAGGGAACAAAGTAACTAACCAAAAAGAAAAGAATCTAGGCTTTTGTTCTGCAAGTATTCATATACTAATATCCTCTCATCTCCATGAATGCAACATCCCAAAAGCCTAACAAGATTTCGGTGTTGCAGCTTTGAGATTAATATAATCTCATTCTTGAACTCCTCTGATCCTTGTCCAGAGCTTCTAGAAAGTCTCTTCACTGCAATTTCTTGTCCACCAACCAACTTACCCTGAAAGATTAAACTTAATACTTCCCAATCTCCGAAAAATATAAAAATTGAGATGTTTAATGTGAATAATGGGTAAAACAGTAGCAATCGATCTTTTTTGTTATGTTCTTTCAGAAAACAGCGTTTTCTTCATTATTGACTACAACTAAAGCCATACAATATTATGAAATTTGTAAATAATATATGAAATATGAAATTGAATAAAAGGAAAATGAGACTTGTTTATCTTTGACCTTATAGACAGGCCCAAATCCACCCTGACCAATCTTGTTTGCATAAGAGAATTGATCTGTAGCAAATTGTATGCTAGAAAAACTAAAGAGTGGTAACTCATGGTCCCTTCCAATTAACGCTCGCTTTTGTGCATCACCGAGATCATTTATATCCACTATTATATTGGAACTCAATTCATTCATTGATTGTTGTGTTCTCTTGTTCATCCCATCTTTGTAGCTTCCATTCATTTTCATTCCTGGTTTGGTAAAAAAAAAAGAAAAAAAAAACAAAAATTCCTTTTACAAAGTAGCTATAAGAGTTGAACAGGGAGTCACACATATGAGTATGACTAAAGATAAAGTACCTCTAAATAACCGATAACCGCGTTGTAGATAGCATAATAAGGAGAGTGCAGCCAGGGCTAGCAGAGAAGCACATGGACCACCGATGATCAACCACAATTTCCTCTTCCTGGGATTTCCCGGGGGTCTATTAATGCCTAAATATATTTAGTTACATTGTACACTGAGTGTTGAGATGTATGTTCATAATTATACGTTCTCGGCCATATATGATATATTTTACAACCGTATTAGATGTTCAGAAGAGATGAGAAAGCAAAGAAAACATATATCAAACGAAGAAGACTATGACTATATATGACTGTATGATGTTGCAGAGTAAGAAGCTTTCTATTGGATTAAGTTAACATATCAATGCATCCCTCCTCATGATACTCGTGACAATTTGATGTGTGGAATAGACTACTTTTTTTTTTTTTTTTTCTTTGGATCTGATAGGTCCATTTATAAATTAATTCTTCATACTGTGCTTTTCAAAATCCAATCACTATAATAATGTTGGAAAATTCTACAATAACCCTTTCAGTTTGGTTGTATGGTACAACCATTTTTTAGGTCTAGGTAGTAACAAAATGCCATTTATTGTGATTCGGTGTCTGTCATGACCTTTAACTTTATTAATATGCTATTTGATAAATAACAATTTTTATTTGACAGCAAACTTTAGGCTAGCACTTATGCTAGAGCAGCTTTGGTTAATGCCAATGCAAATTCTAACAATTTTTAATTTGTAACAGAAAAAATCCGTTAGAAACATCAAAAATCCATTAGAAAAATTATCAGCTGCTCTGGCATTAGCGCTAGCCTAAACTTTATAAGGCGCTGTTTAATAGTAAATATTAGTCGAATTATATAATAACCAACTTCTAATGAGGTATAATTATTGGTGTTAGTATAACAACTAAATTACTTGGTTGTAATCCCATGCCAATATGTTCCCATCCTATTGTTTGGTTCAGACTTGAGATGATATCATGTGAATGTATTTTCTGAATGACTCTAATCCATTCCTCTTTATTTGTTGTTTTGCTGGAAAAATTTGTTCACTAGTTACGGGGAATACACTGCGTGCCATGCACGCAGACCGATCAGTAGTATATATATACAAATTCCCAAACCGGACACAAAGTTATAAATTAATGTTAAAATGGTAGGGGCTTTATATACCTTTCTCCGCAGTGCTAAAGTTGTTTCTTTGGAATAAGGAAGCTGCACCTTCCAAATATTGAACCTTGCCACTAGAAAATATACATCCTGATCCATCAGAAGAACGTGCAGAAGCATAGGCATTGCAGGAACAATTTCTCCTGCATATTTCCCTACAGTCACTGAGACCCAGGCTGAAATTGAACAGGTGGTAGTCCTCTTGGCTAATATATCCACTTGTCTCATTAAACATATCTCCACCTGTGCAATTGGATTGCTCTGCCTTTATACAACCCTTATTTCTGTCTTCCACTAGATCAGCTTCACACCGCAAGATGGGAGGTAGATTCAACCCGCCGTCCGGATAAGATGTAAATATGATAATTTCCCCGGACGAATGGATCCCAAATGAAGAATTATTGCTAGTACTAGTATAAGTGAAATAGCTCTCTCTCTCATTGGAGAAGTAGCTGACATTGATTAATCGATAATAAATCCCATTTTCCCCATTGGGCAAGTAGCTAAAGTTGTGCCCATTCCACATTCCACTCATCCAATAAAGAACACCTCGTTGCCAAACTACAAGCTGCTTTGTGTTGTTGGGATCAATACCTAAAGTGAAAGCCCCAGGAGTGGGAACTTGTGGACTTACCCATGAAGTGAGAAATTGCTGGCGTGGTGGTTTACCCGTATTCATATCAAATAACCCCAACTTCATTCCTGGTAGCCATATATCAGATGGGTAATCAAAACTTTGCCACACAATTCTCTCATTTGCTCGCAACACCAAATTTCCAGAATCAAGTAGAGTCAGACTTGTAATGGCACTCATATTCATAGTCATAGCAGGGGGGTGTCCTGAGTATAAAGGAATAGATCTCCCAGTATTACTGCCGGTGATCTCTGGGTTTCCATCTTTGGTGATGGCTAAAATTCCATAGTCACTATTTAATGGATTGTTGCGGTTGGCAACCCACACCATCTTCCGCTTTCCATTATTGTCTAAGTCATGAATTTTCATGTGTTGAATCCCCAAGTACCGCTGGTTCAATTTGTCGTACCCAAAGAATACTAATTGAAAGAGTTTATTGGAAGACAATAAGGATTCACCGTCCATCATATAATTGCCAAATCTCAATGTATCTGCAGCATAGGAAATTGATATTCCAACACAAAAAAAGAACAACCAGTAGACACTAGTTAAGCAGCTTTTCATGCCTATTATATACCACTCCGCTCCGCTGCACTCCACTCCACTCTCAAGAAATTGCAGAGATGAGCAGGAATAAGGTACTTTGCTAATTGTGGTCATGGTTCATGCTTAATAATGGCTGTGTAGACTTACAAATAAGGTACTTATTATTTCTATAGTGGTTCATGCTTGGTAGTGGCTGTGTAGACTTACAAATAAGGTACTACTTTCTATGGTCATGTTTTGTGCTTAATAATGGCTGTGAAGACTTACAAGTCCACTCACTGCAACTTTTTTCGTTCACTTACCACTCAGTGATTGAAGATAAGCGTGTATTTTTGCTCGCCCAAGCACCTCATTGGGCGAGCATGTGAGACCAACCACTTTTCATGTGCAAAATGGGAATAAATAATAGATGCAAAGTGGTGTATCCCACATGGTCACCCAATTGAGGGGCTTGGGTGAGCAAAATTTCAACCTAACCATCCGAAAACCCAAAGAAAGTTGTAAGGATTTGTAACTTTTTTATAAGGGCATTGCAGCCATTCTAGCCTTGTTTGTTTGATTTTTCGCATTTTAACACTTGCACTTTATGTTGCTAAGTTTGCACATTTGGGCAATACTAGTAGTACGGGACCTTCTGTGACAACCTGCTGGGGGTATTGGCTGTATTGATATATAACCCCCTTTCTCACCCTTGGATTGGGAAAAATATTCATTTCTCACAGTTATTGGGATGACATGGTGTCCCAAACTAATACAAACTCTGTGTTTGTACATCTGTCCCTCCTATTTTCAAAGAAAATCCTTCTCACACAGCAAAATTTTCAAATAAGATAGTAATGTTACAGATATGATGTGGCATCCCCGTTATATACTCAACATTTACTCGATTGGATTGGATGTAGCAAACCATGCATATCGGGATGTCTAATGGTTATATATCTATGTGAAACCGGTTACCTCTTCCTAGCTAGCCACTCTCTCTCTCTCTCTCTCTCTCTCTCTCTCTCTCTCTCTCTCTCTCTCCCTTTTTTTCTCCCAATATGGAAGGAGCAACAGCAAAAAAAAGCCTACCCAACTGCATAAAGCTTTCGTGCTCTGGGGATAATTTATTGGGCAAATTGCACTTTTCACCCCAAAAGTGTGGGTGGTTTGGTACTTTAGACCCTCAAGTTTCAAATGTGACATTTTGGTCCCTAAAGTTTGGAATGGGACGCAATCTGATCTCTGAAAAAATTGTCATAACGAAAATTTTTTACTTTAATAACGAAATTAATCGTCACTAAAAATAATTTACTTCATAATTTCCTTAGGTCACGTTTGGTTACCTCCTCTATTTCTTCATGAAATATTTTCACTTTTCAAGTGCTTATACAAACAGCCCCTGAACTTAGTCCAACCACTTCCCATGCATACTAATTCGGCCCAACTCATTCCCATTTTATTATTGTAAAACCCACCAAATTTAATTTAACTAAATCAAAACTCATTTAATTAACATCTATTAGGCCTAAGTCCAACTCAGCCCAAAGTGATCTAAAACAAACCCAATGAAATAAGGCTTAATGCCAATATAACTTTCCAGCCCAAACCAATCATTTAAAACAAGTCCACTAAAATTGGCCGAATTTGTTCTTAAAAGTGCTAAACTGGTAATATATTCTCAAAAGCAGTGGAGTGGGATTACTAGTAGAATACAAGGAGTCGTGGCAAAAGAAAGATGTGTTGTTGCTCAAAGCGTTGTGGTGGACTGTGCATATGTTCTTAAAAGATGGGGACGGACTGACGTGGTCTCCATGAAGTATGGTGGACTGTGAATACGTTCTTAAAAGCGGTGGACAGGGCAATGGTGTATCCATAGAAGTGAACTTGTAATACCCGTACCTGAAAAATGGTAATACTCCCTCCGTTTGAGGTGGCTAGCATGAGAACGTTTTTTTAACATTTTTTTTATTTTTTATTTTTAGATTTTTTCTTCGAAAATGGGTAAATCAACAAAAGAAAAAAGCCACACGACATGTACAAAAAAAAAAGGGGGCATACACCTGGATATGCAAAAGGCTCCGAGGGAATCTAGAAAAAACTAGAGAAAAATGGGAGGGGGAGCTTGCTAAGGTATTGTGGACATTTTAGCTACCGATTCAGGATTTTATTTCTTCAAATTCTCAAATGTCAATGAGAGAGACGCTATGTTGGAAGGTGGTCCATGGTTTGTTGTTGGACGGCCCATTTTATTGAAGAAATGGCAGCCTAATCTCAAGTTGGATGCAAGGTCCCTGAATCGTATACCCATCTAGGTGCACCACTACACCAAAAATGCCAAACTGACACGTTTTGCAGATTTTGATTTGGCAGTGTTTAAAACCGTGCCAAAATTTGGCATTATTATAGACCAATCTAGCTTGGTTTCTGACAGTACCAAATATGGAATGGTTTAAAGCCGTACCAAAATTTGGCACTATCGTATATATATATATATATATTTGTTTGTTTGTTTGTGTTTTTTTTTTTTTTTTTTTTTTTTTTGAGGTGGCTAGCATGAGAACGTTCAGCAGCTCTTTGATCATTCTCTCTATCCTAAGTGTTTCTTGGTTCTTTTATGGTATTGGAAGAATTTCCTATGTTGCAGATACACTCAAAGCGGGTGAGTCTATGACAAGACTATGAATCTTTGGAGTCTTCCAACGAACTCTTTCAATTACTGTTCTTTAGCCTTGACACATCCAGCCAGCAGTACTTGGGGATACAGGACATGGAATTTCCTGAACATGATGGAACGAAGAGGAAGGTTTGGGTTGCAAACACCAATAATTCGTTAAATGACAGCTCTGGAGTTCTAAACATCACCCAAGATGGAAACCTGGTGATCACCGACCATAATGGTCTGCCTATTGCTTTATACTCGGGACACCGGCCGCCTGCTATGAGTAGTGCTATTAATACAAGTACTCTGACTTTTCTTGATTCTGGAAATTTGGTGTTGCGAGCAGGAGATGAGAGAATTGTGTGACAAAGTTTCGATTACCCGACTGATACATGGCTACCAGGAATGAAGTTGGGATTATTTGATCTGAATACAGTTAAAACCACAGCCAACAATTTCTCACTTCATGGGTAAGGCCACAAGTTGCAATTCCAGGGGGCTTTCACATTAGGTATTGATCCAAACAACACAAAGCAGCTTGTAGTTTGGCGAAGAGGGGTTCTTTATTGGAGCAGTGGAATGTGGAATGGGAATAACTTTAGCTACTTCCCCAGTGTGACAACTTGGGACAAAAATGAATTCAGTTTCACCGACTTCTCGAATGATATAGATAGAGAGAGCTATTTCACTTACAGTAGAACCATCAATTATTCTACTAATGTGTTTTCCATGGATTTGTCCGGGGATACTTACATCAAGATTTCAATATGCCATCTTGAATTGTGAAAGAGTGGAACACAGAAATAAGGGGTGTATAAACAAGGCTCCTGTAGGTAAGCCTAGCAACATCTTTATGATTTTTCAACGTTAACAATATTTTATCATTACAGTTTTTGGGTTCAACATATATGCATTATTACTTTTCATCTTGTATTTTGAAATGCAAGGAATACTTTAACTTATATCCCATTTTATTACAATAAATTGTTAGTATAATTGATTGATTCTGTTGGGCCGTATTGTATTTGGCCATGTGTAATAGAAAAACAATTTTAAAAGTTGCTTTAGTATACTATACCTACCAAACTATTTTTTAATTATTTTAGTATGCTGTATGCCTACCTTTCGAAAAACAAAGCTGGAGCTTCTCATTTCCTCACGTTTTCCTCACGTTATTTATTTATTAGCCCCAACGTTTGGATTTTTGTTAAATGTGCCAACGTTTGGATTTTTAACAAAAGAGCAACCACAAAACAGTGAGTTAAAAAAAATAAAATAAAAAAAAGTCATAGTATTGCTCCAGCAAAATGTTATAATACTTCTATATTTGTTCGGTGAATCATATTTATATTGAGTGTTACATGTTTCTCTTTGGGTGTGCTATATCATCATCATTTCTTGTTTCCGAGTAATCAATCCAAAAAGGTGTGTAGTTTTCAATTTATTTTCGTGCAAAAATAAATTGAGACAAAGGTGACTTCTGGGCTGTTTCATCCTGGGGACGGCGTGGCAACTTGACGTACTACTTGCACAATTTGGGCAGAGCCATGAAACGTCTTAAAGAGAGCGAGACCTGCGACTCAACCCAAAGAAATTTTTACGGATTCTACTATCTGTAATGTTGTTCTATACTACCAACTTTAGTTTAAACAATTTTAAGACATTTTATCTGCCATGGATTCTGGTTCATCTTTCTCCAAGTCCCCCGACCTTAACAAACCTTTTAAGTTTGAAGGACTGCATTTTAAAAGATGGAGACAAAAAAATGCTTTTCCTTTTAACTACGAAAAAAGTCACTTCTTTTACTACTTCGGAAAAACCTGTTGAACCCAAAAACTCCACTTTGGTTCAAATTCGAGCTGCTGAAACTTGGGTTGAAAATGATTTTCTTTGTAAAAATTATATTTTAAATGGGTTGTCCGATGCTCTCTATGATTACTACTCTAGTAGTAAAACTGCCAAAGATCTTTGGGACGCCCTGCAAAAGAAATATGACACGGAGGAAGCCGGGGCCAAGAAGTTTGCTATTAGTCGTTACTTAAAATTCCAAATGACGGATGACAAATCCGTTGAAGCACAATCCCACGAGCTTCAACAAATTGCTCATGATATTGTCTCCGAGGGTATGAAATTAGATGATCAATTTCAAGTGGCTGTTATTGTCAAGTTGCCCCCTAGTTGGAAGGATTTTAAAAATACACTTCGTCACAAGACTAAAGAATTTTCTTTAGAAAGTTTAATTACTCGCCTTCGAATTGAGGAAGAAGCAATGAAAAATGATTTGAAAGAGGAGGTTCTAGTTGTTAACAACAACAAGAACACTCCAAATTTTAACAAAAATAAAACTTCTGTTGTTTTGAAACCAAATTGCAAAAATATGAAATTTCAAAATTGGAACAAAAACCGAGCTCAGGATCACAACAACAATGCTCAGAATAATATTCAGAATCAGATTCCTCAGCAATATCAGAATAAGAATTTACCCCCCTCAAGATATGACAGTTTCGGACGGATGATTTGCTTTGACTGTGGGAAACCTGGTCATATGTTCCGGAACTGCTGGAATAGGTGTCGTCCTGCTCCTCAGGCGAACCTAGCCAAAGAGCAATTAATTGCTATGATCTCTGAAATCAACATGATTGGTGGATCCAAAAGGTGGTGGTTAGACATTGGCGCTTCTCGCCATGTCTGCTATGATCATTCTGTGTTCAAGACTTATTCTAAGGCGGAGGATAAGAGAGTGTTGCTAGGTGACTCCCACTCCACAATTGTTGCTGGTACTGGTGAGGTAGAGCTGAAGTTTACCTCTGGAAAAACTATCGTCCTTAGGGATGTGCTACGCACTCTAGAGATGAGAAAGAATTTGGTTTCTGGCTATCTCCTTAATATGGCTGGGTTTACCCAAACTATAGGGGCAGATTTGTTTACCCTTACTAAAAATGGTATTTTTGTAGGCAAGGGTTATGCCACTGATGGAATGTTTAAGCTTAATGTTGAGATGAATAAAGTTTTTACTTCTGTTTATATGCTTTCTTCTTTTAATGTTTGGCATGGTCGTTTCTGTCATATTAACAAACGCTTGATTAAAACCATGAGTAGTTTAGGTTTTATTCCTGAATTGTCTATAAGTGACTTTAATAAATGTGAATATTGTAGTCAAACAAAAATAACTAAAACTCCACATAAATCTGTCATTCGGGAATCAAAACCTTTAGACTTAATTCATTCCGATATTTGTGAGTTTGAGGGTACTTTAACAAGAAATGGTAAAAGATATTTTATCACTTTTATAGATGATTGTTCAAATTATTCTTTTGTTTATCTTATTGTCATAGCCCGGTCCCACAATAGCGGAACCGGAGCCCGTGGCACGCCACCGAGGCTAAACCAATTCATTAACGTTCCCAAAATTAGTTTGAAGAACACACGCAGCGGAAAAACAAAACACATTTTAAAACCAGAGGTTCAGTCGACTGGGTCTGGACCCTCAGTCGACTGCTCAGTCGACTGAAGAAGGCAGAGAGTTTTCAAAAGGGTTTAATAGCAATTCCAGTCGACTGAGACTAGGGTCAGTCGACTGGGCCTCCAGCCTTCAGTTGACTGAATCAGGCAGAATCAAAATAAACACATTAACTTACAGAGGTCCAGTCGACTGAGGCATGGCCCAGTCGACTGCTTTTGCCATAATAAGAAGCAGTAGCTAGTAGGCACAGGGGTTCAGTCGACTGAACACTAGACCAGTCGACTGCTCCCCTAGCAGCAGCCCAATCTGCAGAATTTCAAGTTTTAAAAGCTTCCTAACTTTCACCAAGGATCAACCACTCAATCCAAACTCAATCCAAAGTAATCCTAGCTGTATTTAAACATTTCTAAAGCAGGATTACAACATGTCACTAACTATTACAACGATTTAAAATCCATTCTATCATACGAAGTTAAACATGGGTTAAAACAACCAAATTCTTATTACAACATCCTATTGTCCCAAAACTACAAGGTTAACATTCAAGTTGCCTTTGAAAAGAACTCCCAACCCACGTACTCACTTCTCCAATTCCTCGCCAGCATTTACACCTGAAATGGTTATTTGAATAACCACAGATATTTCGATTTGTTTAAGTTAATGCTTAGTGAATAAAACAACATATGCATATGAATGATAAACATGTCCGCATTCACATCTCTACATTTCATACTAGTCGCCGGAGACTCACGTGCCCGTCCATACTCCCAATCCGCGACTCCTCGCCAATAAGTCCACGCGAAAGGGTAAGACCCACGATTCTTCTCTTCAATCGTGCGACCTTAATGCCTATATCGGCTCCACAAAATGGCATGGTGACCACGTGCTCCTTCTGACCCACATAAGCAACTTAACATGCTCAAATACATATCACCATGCTCGCGGAAATCAAAACATTTCATCGTGCTATTGGGCCTACTTATCAATATAAACGCCCAATATGAACTACACAATATATCTCTAAGAATTAATACATGCTATTCAAACATAACATGAATACATATCAAGAAACCATTCCAAAAACATAGTTGAATCACTCACCTCCGAATAACGCTCCTATAATTCAATCTGAAGAAAACCCGTGCACAAAGAACGTGCAGAAGTCCGTCTAGTAAAATTCCTATGAATCAAAATTCCATTTATCAACTTTTATGAAAAATTCTAGAAAATAACTTTTCGGAAAACTTAGCCAAACAAGCCCTAACATATATCAAAACGAAGCTCTTACCTCGAGGAGCTCGAATATGAAATATGGGAGAAAACAGACTGACAAAAGGTCGTCGTTTGGCGTTGCAAAGCTCTAAGCAACTAAATCTCCCTCTAGCCCCCTTTTGGCCTCCTTCTTGAGCTTTAGGTTAAGCTTACAAAAAATCTAAAGATCCATCTCTATCTATATATTGGCAACTCTTTTGGAAATTATGTTTACCTCCCCACGAGTTTTCAAAACTCCTAATCAGTCTCTGAAACTTTCTATACAGCTTATTCATAGCTTTACGAGTGAAACTTCAAAATTATAAAAGTTTTCGACTAAGTTTCGTTTGGTTGCTAAAACGCGAATTTCTACATGACATTTCCGAAGTTGCTAATTAGCCTACCAAATTAATAGCGTGTTAATTCGTTCTCACCAGGATACTAAAACTAACAACAGAAATAAATTCTAAAATAGAAAATAATACAGATATTGAAATAAATAGGTAAACATTTATTTCCAGATAAACATTTAAAGTATTCCTCAGTGACCGTCTCATACTCGGAGAGACGTCACAACAATAAATTCTCAATCACCACAGTTTCAAAGGGCTCTCTAATACAGACACCCAAATCAACTCGTGAGTCCAAACTCACTCAACCATGTGTCATAAAACACGCCACATCACATTATCATGCATGACAATGTAATGCAAATGCAATAACACAAATGTGGGTGTTATAATACTCTCCCCCTTAAAAGAAGTTTGTCCCCAAACTTGTACCTCATGTCTCGAAAATGTGCGGATACTGAGTACACATCTCATCTTCTATTTCCCACGTCATTTCTTCCGTAGTTTGGCTACGCCATAACACTTTCACTTTCGATATTACTTTATTTCGTAAGACTTGATCCTTCCGGTCTAAGATCTCTACCGGATATGCGGCATACGTTAAATCACTCTGAATCTCATTCGATGTCGGAGTCATCACTTGATCTCTATCTTCTACTAATTGTTTGCGTAACAACGATACATGAAACACGTTATGAACTTGAGCATACTCGCTCGGCAAGTTCAAACGATAAGCTACGGGTCCAACCTTTCCAATGATTTCAAAAGGTCCTACATACCTCGGCTTGAGTTTCCCACATCTACCAAATCTGGTTATTCCCTTTGAAGGTGACACCTTCAAATACACTAAGTCTCCCACGTCAAATTCCAACGGTCGCCTACGCTTATCGGCATAACTCTTATACCTACTCTGAGCTGTCAGTAACCGTTGTCGAATTACCTTTATCTTATCCGTCGTCTATTGTACAATTTTCGACCCTTCAATCTTTCTTTCTCCGACTTCCATCCAACTAATCGGTGAACGACATACACGACCATATAAAGCTTCATAAGGAGCCATCCCAATACTCGACTGAAAACTGTTGTTATATGCGAACTCAATTAACGGTAGGTGGTCTTCCCAATCACCTTGAAAATCAAGTACACATAAACGAAGCATGTCTTCCAAAATCTAGATTACTCTTTCTAATTGACCATCGGTCTGAGGATGAAAAGCTGTACTAAAGTGCAATTTGGTACCCATTGCTTCTTGCAAGGCTCTCCAAAACTTCGATGTAAAACTACTATCCCTGTCCGAAACGATAGAAACTGGGATACCATGTAGTCTCACAATTTCGCGAATATATAACTTAGCTAACGTCATTGGCTTAGTTGTTCGGATTGGTAGGAAGTGCGACGACTTCGTCAAACGGTCAGCAATCACCCAAATAATAGTGTTCGATCTCCTCGACCTCAGAAACCCACTAACAAAATCCATTGTTATGTGCTCCCATTTCCACTCGGCTATCGGTAATGGTTGTAACAATCCCGAGGGTACTTGGCGTTCGGCCTTTACTTGTTGACAACTAGTACAACGCGAAATGTAACGTGCTATTTCTCTCTTCATTCCCGGCCACCAATAAACATGTCTCAAGTCTCTATACATCTTGGTGCTTCCCGGGTGAACGGTATACTTTGTGTTGTGTGCTTCCTCTAGGATGTTTCGCTTCAACTCTTTCTCACTAGGTACACAAATTCTACCCCTCAATCTCAACACATTGTTCTCAAACGTGAATCCCGGTTGTTTGCCCATTGGAATCTCATCACAAATCTTCTTCAGAGCCATGTCTTGAAGTTGTTTCTCCGTGATCTCGTGAATCAAGAGTGGTTGTGTCACCATCGTCGACATCAAACCACTTTCAATCCTCGGAATCACTTCAAGTTCTAAGTTCTCCATATCTCTTATCAATTCTTTCTGAGAAGTCAAATCTGATGCGGTATTGGTTGGTACTTTGCGACTAAGAGCATCGGCGACAACATTCGCCTTGCCCAGATGATACTGAATTGACAAGTCATAGTCCTTCATCAACTCTAACCATCTCCTTTGCCTCATATTCAAATCTCGTTGTGTAAACAGGTACTTCAAACTCTTGTGATCCGAATAGATCTCACATTTCTCTCCGTATAGATAATGACGCCAAATCTTCAATGCAAAAATTACGGCGGCCAATTCTAGATCATGAGTTGGATAATTCTTCTCGTGCGGTCTAAGTTGTCTCGACGCATATGCAATGACTTTATCACCTTGCATAAGAACGCAACCTAAACCTCTATATGAAGCATCACTGTAAATAATAAATCCTTCAGTCCCTGACGGAACGGCTAAAATTGGTGCTTTCACTAGTCAACCTTTCAACTCTTGAAAACTTTCTTCACATTCCGGACTCTAAACAAAAGCAATATCTTTCCTCATTAACTGCGTCATCAGCAATGCTATATGCGAAAAGTCTTTTACAAATCTCCGGTAATACCCAGCTAATCCTAGGAAACTTCGGATATCTGTTACATTCGTCGGTCTCACCCAATTGGTAACTGCTTCTATCTTTTGAGGATCCACTGAAATTTCTCTCGCCGACACTATATGTCCAAGAAACGCAATCTCTGTCAACCAAAACTCACACTTCTTCAATTTCCTAAACAATCTCTTCTCACGTAATCGTTGTAATGCTAATCGTAAATGTTGCTCGTGATCTTCAACGCTTTTGGAGTAGATTAGGATATCATCTATAAACACAATGACAAACTCGTCTAAGTAATCCTTGAAAACGCGATTCATTAAGTCCATGAAAGCAGCTGGTGCATTAGTCACTCCAAATGGCATAACCAAAAATTCGAAATGACCATATCGAGTCCTGAAAGCTGTCTTCTCAACATCTTCCTCTTTGACTTTCAACTGATGGTAATCGGATCTCAAGTCGATCTTCGAAAATACCTGAGCCCCTTGTGACTGATCAAACAAGTCATCTATTCGCGACAACGGATACTTGTTCTTGACGGTCAACTTATTTAACTCTCGGTAGTCGATGCACATACGCATTGTTCCATCTTTCTTCTTCACAAACAAGACTGGAGCTCCCCACGGCGAAACACTCGGTCGGATAAAACCCTTCTCAAGTAGTTCTTGTAACTGAATCTTCAATTCTTTCAATTCTATCGGTGCCATTCGGTACGGCACTTTAGATATCGGTTGTGACCCTAGTACTACTTCTATTGTGAACTCAAGCTCTCTTTCAATCAATACGTAGGGTAACTCATCGGGAAAAACATCTGGAAATTCTCGAACTACTGAAATTTCTTCTATTAGTGGTCCAAGAACTCGCGTGTCGATAATTGAACATAAGAAACCCGAACAACCCTTCTTCAACATCTTACTTGCTTGGATCGCCGATATCAAGTACGGCGGTACGATTACTCCCTTATCCTGAAAAGTAAACTCTTCTCGTCCTGACGGATAGAAACTAACCCGTTTCTGTTCACAATCAATTTTGGCTTGATTAACCGACAACCAATCCATACCCAAGATAACATCAAAGTAATTCACCGTCAACGGAATCAAATCAACGCTCAAGACTTTATCACCTATATTGACTTCACATGACTTGAATATCGAAGAAGTAACTAGCAGTTCACTACTAGGTAATGATACACACAAGTCATATCCTAGCGGTTCTGACTTAACAGTTAAATGCTTAACAAAATCACGTGATACAAATGAATGCGTTGAACCAGAATCCATAAGTATACGTGCAGGATACGAACAAATAGGAAGAATACCTGATACGACGGTATCATCCGTATTCCCCGGCCTGAGCTGGAAGTATCGTCCTTATTGTTGCGCGACTCCTTTTCCTTTATCTACTCGAGGTTCTACCCTTGATCCGCTTGGCACACTCGATACCCCGGTACTCAATCCCGGTTGTCTCTTACTCGGACAGTTCTTTGCTATGTGTCCCGGTTGTCCACACTCAAAACATTTTCCTCTCGTTTCTGGGTTATAGCTCTTCGTATTTGGAAAGGTATTTGGTGTGGTCGAGTTTGCATTCAAAGGACAATTTCGGGATATGTGTCCTAACTGCTTGCAAAGGTAACAGGTGCTCAATTGGTAGCAAGTTCCTCTGTGTCGCAGGTTACATGTTGGACACAACGGTCTCAAGTCCCCCATGAACGTACTCCCTCCTTGGCTACTCATATATGATCCTGAACCTTGCGTAAACGGTTTCTTCGCATTCCCTTGACTCTTACCCCGACTGTCATTTGCTCTCTTCCCTTGTTGTCCCTGTCGATATCTGTCGACACTTTTCTCAGCAATACGAGCGGCTTCCTCAACAAGGGAAACGGGCGGGTGTTGCAACATATCTACACGGCCACGGATATTCTCCCTAACTCCTTCCTCAAACTTACGAGCTTTATCCCTATCAGTCGGAACGGTAGTTTTCCCAAATCGTAACAAGGCATTGAAACGAGATACATACTCACTCACAATCATGTCTCCCTGAACCAGACTTGCAAACTCTTGGCGTTTCTGAGTATAAGCAGATTGCGGAAAGAAACGTTTGTTGAATTCTTCTTTAAATGCTTCCCACGTGGTCGGCTTCCCTTGTTCAAGTACGTTGTTCCACCAGTCCAAGGCTTCACCCATCAACGTATCGGATGCGCATAAAATTTTCTCCTCATCGGTACATATTACCTGATGGAAATGTCTTTCCATGTCCATCATCCAATGATCGGCCAAGTCTATGTCAACTTGTCCATAATACAAGGTCGGTTTTTCGCTTATGAAACTGTTCCACGATTGTGTGTTAAGGTCGCGGTGCCAGTGGAGGCTGAACGTTCCTCTGTTCTCTTTCACTTACCGCTTGTATGAAATTTCCCACCATATTCACTATTTGGTCCATCCGCGAATACGGTGACAATTCTCTTGGCATATCTGCCATAATGTTTCAAATATTCCCCTGTTGAGTTCAATGCAAAATGACCATGCATGCTATGCCACAATATTGATATATGTGCACAGTTCATCACACTCAACAAATGCTAACACATGAAGCATTTCTACAATGATAATAATTATCTTCTCAATTACACACTCCACTCGACGTCACTCAGCATATATAACATCACTCGTTCCCAAGGCTCTAAACCTATGCTCTGATACCACTAAATGTCACAGCCCGGTCCCACAATAGTGGAACCAGAGCCCGTGGCACGCCACCGAGGCTAAACCAATTCATTAACGTTCCCAAAATTAGTTTGAAGAACACACGCAGCGGAAAAACAAAACACATTTTAAAACCAGAGGTTCAGTCGACTGGGTCTGGACCCTCAGTCGACTGCTCAGTTGACTGAAGAAGGCAGAGAGTTTTCAAAAGGGTTTAATAGCAATTCCAGTCGACTAAGACTAGGGTCAGTCGACTGGGCCTCCAGCCTTCTGTCGACTGAATCAGGCAGAATCAAAATAAACACATTAACTTACAGAGGTCCAGTCGACTGAGGCATGGCCCAGTCGACTGCTTTATCCATAATAAGAAGCAGTAGCTAGCAGGCACAGGGGTTCAGTCGACTGAACACTAGACCAGTCGACTGCTCCCCTGGCAGCAGCCCAATCTGCAGAATTTCAAGTTTTAAAAGCTTCCTAACTTTCACCAAGGATCAACCACTCAATCCAAACTTAATCCAAAGTAATCCTAGCTGTATTTAAACATTTCTAAAGCAGGATTACAACATGTCACTAACTATTACAACGATTTAAAATCATTCTATCATACGAAGTTAAACATGGGTTAAAACAACCAAATTCTTATTACAACATCCTATTGTCCCAAAAATACAAGGTTAACATTCAAGTTGCCTTTGAAAAGAACTCCCAACCCACGTACTCACTTCTCCAATTCCTCGCCAGCATTTACACCTGAAATGGTTATTTGAATAACCACAGATATTTCGATTTGTTTAAGCTAATGCTTAGTGCATAAAACAATATATGCATATGAATGATAAACATGTCCGCATTCACATCTCTACATTTCATACTAGTCGTCGGAGACTCACGTGCCCGTCCATACTCCCAATCCGCGACTCCTCGCCAATAAGTCCACGCGAAAGGGTAAGACCCACGATTCTTCTCTTCAATCGTGCGACTTTAATGCCTATATCGGCTCCACAAAATGGCACGGTGACCACGTGCTCCTTCTGACCCACATAAGCAACTTAACATGCTCAAATACATATCACCATGCTCGCGGAAATTAAAACATTTCATCGTGCTATTGGGCCTACTTATCAATATAAACGCCCAATATGAACTACACAATATATCTCTAAGAATTAATACATGATATTCAAACATAACATGAATACATATCAAGAAACCATTCCAAAAATATAGTTGAATCACTCACCTCCGAATAACGCTCCTATAATTCAATCTGAAGAAAACCCGTGCACAAAGAACATGCAGAAGTCCGTCTAGTAAAATTCCTATGAATTAAAATTCCATTTATCAACTTTTATGAAAAATTCTAGAAAATAACTTTTCGAAAAACTTAGCCAAACAAGCCCTAACATATATCAAAACGAAGCTCTTACCTCGAGGAGCTCGAATATGAAATATGGGAGAAAACAGACTGACAAAAGGTCGTCGTTTGGCGTCGCAAAGCTCTAAGCAACTAAATCTCCCTCTAGCCCCCTTTTGGCCTCCTTCTTGAGCTTTAGGTTAAGCTTACAAAAAATCTAAAGATCCATCTCTATCTATATATAGGCAACTCTTTTGGAAATTACGTTTACCTCCCCACGAGTTTTCAAAACTCCTAATCAGTCTCTTTCTATACAGCTTATTCATAGCTTTACGAGTGAAACTTCAAAATTATAAAAGTTTTCGACTAAGTTTCGTTTGGTTGCTAAAACGCGAATTTCTACATGACGTTTCCGAAGTTGCTAATTAGCCTACCAAATTAATAGCGTATTAATTTGTTCTCACCAGTATACTAAAACTAACAACAGAAATAAATTCTAAAACAAAAAATAATACAGATATTTAAATACACAGGTAAACATTTATTTCCAGATAAACATTTAAAGTATTCCTCAGTGACCATCTCATACTCGGAGAGACGTCACAACAACAAATTCTCAATCACCACAGTTTCAAAGGGTTCTCTAATACAGACACCCAAATCAACTCGTGAGTCCAAACTCACTCAACCATGTGTCATAAAACACGCCACATCACATTATCATGCATGACAATGTAATGCAAATGCAATAACACAAATGTGGGTGTTATACTTATGAAAAATAAAAGTGAAGCGGTTGTTTTTTTCAAAGTTTTCTTAACTGAAGTTGAAAATCAATTTAATCGGAAGATTAAGAGGTTCCGTAGCGACAGAGGTGGTGAATATGATACTAATGAGTTTATAGTGTTCTATGCATCTCATGGTATTATTCATGAAAAAACATAACCTTATTCTCTCGAAATGAATGGAAAAGCTGAAAGAAAAAATAGGACTTACACCGAACTGATAGTAACCGTATTACTTAGTTCGGGTGCATCATCATACTGGTGGGGGGAAATTCTCTTAACTGTTTGTTATGTTCTAAATAGAGTTCCTAACTCTAAAACTAAAATTTTGACTTATGAGCTTTGGAAGAATAAGAAACCGAATGTGTCTTATTTTCGTACTTGGGGGTGTTTAGCTTATGTGCATATTCCAGACCCTAAAAGATCTAAACTTGCTAGTAGAGCATATGAGTGTGTCTTTATCGGATATGCTATTGATAGTAAAGCCTATAGATTTTATGATTTGAAAAATCATGTTATTATGGAATCGATTGATGTTGATTTTTTCGAAAATAAATTTTCTTTTAAATCAAGAGATAGTGGGGGTTCGACATCTAGTAATGTGCCTAAACCAGCAGAATCTAATGAGTATGAAATAGAGCTTAGAAAGAGTAAAAGGGCCTGAATCGCTAAAGACTATGGGCCTGATTTTTATACTTATAATGTTGAGGAGGATCCTAACACTTTCTAAGAAGCTTATCTTCTATAGATGTCGATCTTTGGCAAGAAGCCATAAATGATGAGATGGACTCCCTTGAGTCCAATGGTACTTGGCACCTAGTTAACTTACCACCTGGTTGTAAACCAATTGGGTGTAAGTGGATTCTTAAAAAGAAATTGAAACCCAACGGTTCTATTGATAAATATAAAGCACGTCTTGTGGCTAAGGGTTATAGGCAACGAGAAAATATAGATTTATTTGATACTTATTCGCCTGTCATGAGAATAACTTCCATTAGAGTACTAGTTGCTTTAGCTTCTATGCATAATTTAGTAGTACACCAGATGGATGTTAAAACTGCTTTCTTGAATGGTGATTTAGACGAAGAAATTACATGGATCAACCCGAAAGGTTTATAGTCCCGGGTCAAGAGAATAAAGTTTGCAAGTTAGATAAGTCTCGTTATAGACTTAAGCAAGCTCCTAAACAATGGCACGAAAAATTTGACAACTTAGCCATTTCTAACGGGTTTAAGATTAATGAAAGTGACAAGTGTGTTTATTATAAAATTGATAATAATCTTTGCACTATCATATGTCTGTATGTTGATGACTTGCTTATTTTTGGATCTAATATGCATGTTGTAAATGATGTTAAAACTTTTTTACATGCAAACTTTGACATGAAAGATTTGGGGGAAGCTAGTGTAATCCTTGGAATAAAAATAACTAGATCTGAAAAGGGACTTTCTTTGGCTCAATCTCACTATATTGAGAAGATCCTTAAGAAAGATAATTACTTTGATTGTAAACCTGCTTGTACTCCATATGATCCTAGTGTAAAGTTGTTCAAGAACACTGGTGACAGTGTTAGACAGACTGAGTATGCGAGCATCATTGGTAGCCTTCGATATGCTACTAATTGCACTAGACCTAACATAGCTTATGCTGTGGGAGTACTATGTAGGTTTACTAGCAGTCCTGGTATTGAGCATTGGCATGCTATTGAAAGAATCGTGCATTATCTTAAAAAGACCATTGATTATGGATTACATTATGAGAGGTTTGCCGCTGTCCTTGAAGGATACAGCGATGCTGATTGGAATACCCTTTCATATGATTCCAAGGCCACCAGTGGATACATTTTTAGTATTGCTGGGGGTGCAGTTTCATGGAAGTCTAAAAAACAGACTATTTTGGCTCAGTCCACTATGGAATCAGAGATGATAGCGCTAGCTACTGCTAGTGAGGAGGCAGGTTGGCTGAGAAGCCTTCTGTCAGATACCCCTTTATGGGAAAGACCGATACCAGCTGTTTTGATCCACTGCGATAGTACCGCGGCTATTGCAAAAGTAGAGAACCGATTTTATAACTGTAAGAGGCTACAAATACGTCGTAAGCACAGCACGGTTAGAGAATTTATCTCTACCGGAGCTGTAAGAGTGGATCATATACGGTCTGAGGATAATATAGTTGATCCTTTAACGAAAGGGTTAGCTCGTGAGAAGGTTTGGAAAACCTCGAAAGGGATGGGACTAAAGCCCATTGGTAGTTGAGTCACTTGTGATGGTAACCCAACCTATAGACTGGAGATCCCAAGAAATAGGTTCAAAGGGTAATAACAAGTCACAAAGTGATATGAGTTGAATCATGCTATTGTATATACACGGAATTTACTCTCCGAGTCCATCCCTTAAGAAGCATGATATCCTGAAGCGATACACGGATGAGTTATTTGTAAGTCTTAATGAGATCTAAACTCTATAATGAGTGGGATACCTAGCTACAAGAGTATCCTTGTTAGATTCACCTATGTGAATGTGGAAGTGGGGCCGCTTCCTATGGAATTTGGGTAAATTCTCTAGAGCATTCACTATACTGGGATATAAGCACATGGCCATAAAAGTGCTGGCTTTAAACTATACCTTAGTAGGATTGTGTGTGGGGTGTTGTCAGAGATAGAGTTCAAAAATACACGTTACTCACGTATATTCTGGATCACCATCACTATGTAAAGGTTCAAGTTAAAAAACACCTTTATTTGTGCACAATTCATGATCGATTGCTCGGCGAACTTATATCTTTTTCGATTACAAGTGGGGGATTGTTGGGCCGTATTGTATTTGGCCATGTGTAATAGAAAAATAATTTTAAAAGTTGATTTAGTATACTATACCTACCAAACTATTTTTTAATAATTTTAGTATGCTGTATGCCTACCTTTTCGAAAAACAAAGCTGGGGCTTCTCATTTCCTCACGTTATTTATTTATTAGCCCCAACGTTTGGATTTTTGTTAAATGAGCCAACGTTTGGATTTTTGTTAAATGAGCCAACGTTTGGATTCTCATTAAGAGGTCACCAACGTTCAATTCACATGCCTATATAAGGCTACATTTGTTTAGAGGTAAAAACACAGAACAAAAGAGCAACCACAAAATAGTGAGTTAAAAAAAAAAATCATAGTATTGCTCCAGCAAAATGTTATAATACTTCTATATTTGTTCGGTGAATCATATTTATATTGAGTGTTACATGTTTCTCTTTGGGTGTGCTATATCATCATCATTTTTTGTTTCCGAGTAATCAATCCGAAAAGGTGTGTAGTTTTACAATTTATTTTTGTGCAAAAATAAATTGAGACAGAGGTGACTTCTGGGCTGGTTTATCCTGGGGACGACGTGGCAACTTGACGTACTGCTTGCACAATTTGGGCAGAGCCGCGAAACGTCTTAAAGAGAGCGAGACCCGCGACTCAACCCAAAGAAATTTTTACGGATTCTACTACCGGTAATATTGTTCTATACTCCCAACTTTAGTTTAAACAGATTCATGTCCACTTTAAATCCCAAAGGCTATTCACACATCAATTATATAAAATCAATACATATCGATCAATTAGTTAATATATCCCTGGGTCTCAGTGACTGCATTGATTGAACTTACAATACAAAGCTTCTTCGTCCTGTGCAAGTTCAATCAATACTGTCATAGGGCCCCATATGGCAACTCTTCTGCAATTTTGCAATTGCCAGAAGAAGACCTTGTACGTGCTACTTCTTGGAAGTGCAATACTGCAATTCCCAAACAGGTTGCGAATGCGATTGCATCTCCTCCAAATCAAGTTTGGGCTGCTAGAAGAAGTTCTCAAATGGGCTTATAGTCATTATCTTCTTGGATAAAGATCATTAATTATGGAATTGAGATCATCCAGATGAATACTGTTTGACTCAAAAGTCATCTGGTTTGTATATGATCCATTTGCTTTTTGTCATCACTTTTGAACATGCAATACACTCATAACATCTGTTGTGTAGGGAAATGTTTATCAATATAATAAACTTAGGCAATGATGTTACAAACTCTTCACCTTAACATTTATGAACATCTCTTTAGCTATCTTTATAAACCAAATCTTTGGATAGGTTTGTTTTTTTGTTTATTTCTCGTGCATTGACTAATTTTACCGGCCTTCAATGCTGCAGGTCCAAAGGGGCATTTGTGGTTGGCCATTGGTGTTCCATTTGGTTATCTGAGATACTTCTTGCTCTAGTCTTCTTATTCTTCTATCTACGGTGCAGAAATTGCTCATTTGGAGGTACTTTTATCTTTGTCATATGTGAGACTCACTATTCAACTCTTAAGCTACTTTGTAAAGCGAAGTTTCTTTTTTACTTTCTTTCTTTCTTTTTTTTTTTTTTTTGGATACCGACCAGGAATAAGTGGAAGCTCCAAAGATGGGATGAGCAATACACTCATCCCAGCAACTAGTGAATGAACTAAGTTTCAACACCGGAGCTATCAATGAACTCAGTGATGCACAAAAGCGAGGATTAATCGGAACAAAAGATCATGAGTTTCCACTTTTCAGTTTTCCTAGCATACAATTTACAACAGATCACTTCTTTGATGTAAATAAGATAGGTCAGGGTGGTTTTGGGCCTGTCTATAAGGTGATATTTCTACAAGTCTCAAGTCATCAATCAAACCCTGCTCGCATTTATCTTGATTTTTATTCCTATTTTAATTCCTTATCACATCAAGAATATTTTCTAGATTTTTGGAAAGCTATTGTCAATAATGATGAACATGCCATTTCCAAAAGAACAGAACAAAAAGAGTACTCCTGTTTTCAGTTTTTTTTTTCAAACAAAACGAAAAACCAGTTTTTATTTCAAAAAATGAAAATAGAAAACATGAAGAAAAAAATAGAAATGCGTTTGATAAAGGTATATCAATATCAAATCTAAATTTCCAAAATATATACACACACACACACACACACACAGAGATATATACCTGTGCCCCGATTTGCCGCTCCGCTGACTCATAGTTTTTTTAGGCTTAAAAACCCAGTGTGTTCACCCAGTGCACTTATCCAATGCGCACTAGAGCCGGACTCTATATATATATACAGTTAGACTCTCCAATGCAATGGGTAGAGCGCACTGGCGATGCACTAGGCTTAAAAAGCCAAAAACCCGCTCAGCCGACCCGCATGTATATAGGGTGACCCGCCCTATCTAGCTTTCTAAGCCTAGTGCGTCGCCCAGTGTGCTCCACCCAGTGCGTTGGAAAGCCTGACTGCATATATATATATATGTATGGTTCCCAAATGCTTTACCAGTTGTACAACATGCAATGATAAGTGGTATCATCGACCACTTCCACAACATGTAGTACAACTCTTAAAGCATTTGATATTCAAATTTGGTAATAAATTGATTACTTGTTCGAATTGGTAACAGATTTTCTATGTGAGACTGAGTAATATACAAGAATAGTGATGCATATGATGCATATGAATTCAGTTCCGTGCCTTTTGACATGCTGTTAAAACTTATATACATGAGTTTGTCCTATCTAGAGTGTGCTGCTGTCATTTTTCAATAGTACGCGGGGTTTTCTACTATGGTTTCTTGCAATGCTATCATATGCTTTGGCTTTCCTTCTAATATAGATGGTCTTGGAGCTGGGGCGACTTTCTGATTGCAGCCTTGTTCTTAAGGATTTTTTGGGTCTGGGTTTAATTGGTTCCAACCAATAGCTTTGGGGATGCTTGATTGCAGCCTAGGGTGTCTCTGATTTTCTGTTGGTTCCTGACAGTATGTGTTGGTCAATGGGATTCATTTAGTGTTTCTTTTCTTGGAATTAGTTTGGATGGTAGATTTTTTAGGGAGCCTTTGTATTGGCTTTGTGTGGCTTGCCTATGATTGTAATTGGTTTGTGTTGGCCCAAGAATGGAAACCTTAGAGGGGGGGTGAATAAGGTTTTAGCGGAAATTAACCTTTTTAAAAAACTTAATAACAAATTAACTACAATCACAAGCAATTATGTAAATAGAGAAGGGAAGAGAGACTTGCAAACCGATTTTTCAAGTGGTTCGGCAATCGCACCCCGCGGCCTACGTCCACCCCTCAAGAACACCTCTTGAGGATTCCTTTACTCTGATCTACTTCACGGGTGTAGACCAAACCGTTTCTCGGAGCACTTACGGGTGTGCACCAAACCGTTACAAGAGCCTATGATCTCTCCCAAAGAAGAACTCCTCTTCTTTGCACACAAGGGTTACTAACCCTCAACCTTTACAATTGATTTGATACAAATTGAACTCTCTCTCTCTCTAGAGTGGATAATACAATTTGAAGCTCACACAATAACTCCTTAGTGAGTAGATAATACAAATAAAAGCTCACTACAATTTGCTCTCTCAAGAATTACAATTGAAATCTAGAGCAAATTGATTTTTCACTCAAACTAGGGCTCAAATAATAATGTTTAAAGATCAAAGAGATGAGTGATCAATACTATGTTTTCCAATCAAAATCTCAACTTTAAATAGCTTGGGAAAACATGTATTTATACGCCTTGAAAGATTATAGCCGTTGGTGGCACATTTGGTAATTAAAAGCCCCTTTAAAAACTAGCCGTTATGTGTTTTCAGGTCGATTCAGTCGACTGAAACATGAAGCAGTCGACTGCCCCTTAAAGCAGTCGACTGAGATGTGTTTACAGAAGGTTCTGTTTGCATTCTGCTCAGTTCGGTCGACTGCCCAGTTGACTGCCCTTCCCAGTTTGACAGCTTGACACATCTCCACTAAAATGGCCATAACTTCCTCTACAAAACTCGGATTTTTGATCCGTTTGATGTTTTGGAAACTAGATTCAAATACCTTTCCAACCATATAAGATTCAACAATTAATTATTTTCCAATTGGTTGGGGCATTGCTTTAAAGATGACCCATTTAAAATTTATTTCCAAAACTTTGACTTTTAGCATTTGTTTGAGCCCCTATGAGTGTGAGATCAAGATGCCTTACATTGATGGTCCTAGACTTCAACCAAGGATGAAATATCATCAAGTCTTCAAGCTTGATCCTTGTTGAGCTCCTTGTAATCTTGATCTACATCAATTAAATCTCTTGCACACAAAGATGTTAAAACATTGATACAATATTAATACATGAGATTATATGTGAGCATGAAAATGACTATGATAATAACAAATAATGAATCAATATGAATCATGTAATTATCATAGCATATTTGACATCATCAAAACATAATTAAATATGCTTTAATATACCTTAAGGCTAACAATCTCCCCCTTTTTGATGATGGCAAACAACCAATGAAAGATATGCCAATATAAGCACAATTTGGTCATTTTCAAATTATCATTCATAATGGATATCAAATGTTTAAGAACATGAATGATAACTACCCAAATACTTCTCATATTTCTCCCCCTTTGACATTATCAAAAAGATTTGAGGATAAAATACGAAGCTCCCCCTCACAATAGGCATACAAATCAAATAGGCCAAAAAATGATACCAAAAATAAACAATTATAACCACATGTGAGAAAATGATACATGAAGGTGCTCCCCCTAAGCATGTGCAATGATAAAAGATACCAAAAGATATGAATAGAGAGCAAATTCTCCCAAAAGATACCAATAAAAAGTCGGAGAACTCAAAATCAAAGATAAACAAAAATTATCAAAACAGTCGACTGTATCGCAGGAGCAGTCGACTGAAGAACAAATTAGGGCTCAGAAATTTGGGGCTAACAGAGGTTCAGTCGACGCCACAGTCGACGGAAGTGGGCAGGGATTAAGGTGTGCAAAAACAGTCGACGCCTCAGTCGACTTACCAATGCAGAATTAAAAGAAATCAAAGCCTCACAGCTAAATCAGTCGACTGTGTCGGGGTACCAGTCGACTGCTTTGTTCAGCAGTTCATAAAAATGACAGTTTAGCAGCAAAAATTTGAATGATTTACGAAACATCATTTTGTCTGACCATTAAAATTTTGTCTAATTAAACAAAAGCATATCATCATTTTTCAAATAAGCAATAAGTATGCAAATCTAAACAAATTAATCTATCCTACTCCTACTAGGCTTAAGGTAAGAGATTTAACCATTGTCCAAGTGCCTCTTGGATGCAACATTTTCCAAGGAGGTAGGAGAGGATCCCTTCACAACCCAAACCATGTTAATTTTATTTCGAAATAAACATTTAAAATTAACATGCCCCTTTTTCATACAATAATGACATGTTACATGGGGAAGGGTCTCATTTGAGATTGATGCTTTAACAAAGAAATTCTTATGAGAATTTTGAGAATTTGAAGTAGAGGATGTGGACTTCATAAAGAAGTTTTTGTACTTCTTTTCCTTGAATGTGGGATTAAATCCCAAACCGGCCTTATCAAAAACACATTTTTGTTTTCCCAAAAGCATATTCAAATTTTGTTCACCTTGGGTAAACTTGGCCAAAGTTTTTGTCAAATCATCCACTTCCTTTTTCAATTCAACCTTTTCTTTTTCAATAAATTCATTTGAATTTAAAGGTTGATTGGTTGAAACAAGCTTTTCTTTTCTCAAAATTTCATTTTGAGATTTTAAATCATCCAATTGCTTTTTCAACTCCAAATTTTCTTTTTCAAGCTCATTTGAAGATTGTGCTCTTAAAACATGTTTTTCATTTTCAATCTTCAAAGATTCATTTTGGGATTTCAAAATATTTAACTCATTTGAAAGTTTGGAAAAATTCTTTTTAAGAGTTATATATTTGATTCCCAAATTTTCCAACTCCTCATGTAACTCCTCAAATGCACATTGAAGTTCATCATAATCATGAGATTGAATAATTGAGGTTGGTTTAGAATTTACCCCAAAATATGTAGTTTCCATGAATCTTAACTCAAAATTTTCAAAATATTTTGAAAATAGAAGAGCCGAAGCTCTGATACCAATTGTTGGCCCAAAAATGGAAACCTTAGAGAGGGGGGGGGGGGGGGGGGGGGGTGAATAAGGTTTTAGCGGAAATTAACCTTTTTAAAAAACTTAATAACAAATTAACTACAATCACAAGCAATTATGTAAATAGAGAAGGGAAGAGAGACTTGCAAACCGATTTTTCAAGTGGTTCGGCAATCGCACCCCGCGGCCTACGTCCACCCCTCAAGAACACCTCTTGAGGATTCCTTTACTCCGATCTACTTCACGGGTGTAGACCAAACCGTTTCCCGGAGCACTTACGGGTGTGCACCAAACCGTTACAAGAGCCCATGATCTCTCCCAAAGAAGAACTCCTCTTCTTTGCACACAAGGGTTACTAACCCTCAACCTTTACAATTGATTTGATACAAATTGAACTCTCTCTCTCTAGAGTGGATAATACAATTTGAAGCTCACACAATAACTCCTTAGTGAGTAGATAATACAAATAAAAGCTCACTACAATTTGCTCTCTCAAGAATTACAATTGAAATCTAGAGCAAATTGATTTTTCACTCAAACTAGGGCTCAAATAATAATGTTTAAAGATCAAAGAGATGAGTGATCAATACTATGTTTTCCAATCAAAATCTCAACTTTAAATAGCTTGGGAAAACATGTATTTATACGCCTTGAAAGATTATAGCCGTTGATGGCACATTTGGTAATTAAAAGCCCCTTTAAAAACTAGCCGTTATGTGTTTTCAGGTCGATTCAGTCGACTGAAACATGAAGCAGTCGACTGCCCCTTAAAGCAGTCGACTGAGATGTGTTTACAGAAGGTTCTGTTTGCATTCTGCTCAGTTCGGTCGACTGCCCAGTCGACTGCCCTTCCCAGTTTGACAGCTTGACACATCTCCACTAAAATGGCCATAACTTCCTCTACAAAACTCGGATTTTCGATCCGTTTGATGCTTTGGAAACTAGATTCAAATACCTTTCCAACCATATAAGATTCAACAATTAATTATTTTCCAATTGGTTGGGACATTGCTTTAAAGATGACCCATTTAAAATTTATTTCCAAAACTTTGACTTTTAGCATTTGTTTGAGCCCCTATGAGTGTGAGATCAAGATGCCTTACATTGATGGTCCTAGACTTCAACCAAGGATGAAATATCATCAAGTCTTCAAGCTTGATCCTTGTTGAGCTCCTTGTAATCTTGATCTACATCAATTAAATCTCTTGCACACAAAGATGTTAAAATATTGATACAATATTAATACATGAGATTATATGTGAGCATGAAAATGACTATGATAATAACAAATAATGAATCAATATGAATCATGTAATTATCATAGCATATTTGACATCATCAAAACATAATTAAATATGCCTTAATATACCTTAAGGCTAACAGTTTGGATATTGTCTTTTAATAAAATCTCTTTTGCTGAGCAAATATATATATATATATATATACAAGAATAGTAATTTGAGTGACCGTTATATTCACCACAGGATTATATGTGTACATATATATAGTGTTCATGTTGACCATAATACTGCCAAAACAAAAGCATCCAAATACAAATTTGCAAAACTGACATTTTTCAATTTTGAATTTTGCCCCAAAATTTGGAAACATTTTCTGTGAAAAAAAAGGAACTTTTACCAAAAGTGTTTTTCAGTTTTGTTTTCTGAGAATGAAAACGAAAACAGAAAACACCGCAACATTACCAAATGAGCCCCTAGTAACAAATCTTATTTAGGGTAAGTGGGTTCGTGGACTAGAAGTTGCAGTGAAAAGACTTTCTAGGAGCTCTGGACAAGTTTGGAGTTTAAGAATGAGGTTATATTAATCTCGAAGCTGCAACATCAAAATCTTGTCAAACTTTTGGGTTGTTGCACTCACGGAGATGAGAGGATATTAGTATATGAACACTTGCAGAACAAAAGCCTAGATTCATTTCTCTTTGGTTAGTTACTTTTCTCCCTTAAGTTCTATCATCTCTCTCTTTCTTTCTTCATCTTCTTTTTTTTTCCTGGTATCTAAAACTATCATCTTTCTGACTAACACACACACGCATGCACAAAAAGAGAAAAAAAGAAAAAAAGAAAAAAATGCTCTTTGTTCCCAATCACCCAATGTGGACATGTGTTTACGTAATCAACAAAAATATTTGTGCTAGATGCAACAAAACGAGCTTTACTAGACTGAAAATTGTGTGTCTGCATCATTGAAGGGATAGCACAAGGGCTTCTTTACCTCCACAAGTACACGAGGCTGAGAATCATCCACAGAAATCTGAAAGCCAGCAACATTTTATTGGATAATAACATGAACCTCAAAATATCTAATTTTGGAACAGCTAGAATATTTGGAGGGAATGAATCTCGAGCAAATACAATTAGAATTGTTGGAACATAGTAAGAAGGAAATCTTGTGCCTTTTTTTTTTTCTTCCTAATTCTTTTTTTTGTTTACTTCTTATTGAATGCGTTAGCTTTATGTAATCATTTGTAATTTGGTGTCCGATGGATGCATTGGTTAGGGCTGCTCAAAATCCACCCGATCACCCGACTCACCCGACCACCCGACTCACCCGTAGTCTTTTTATTGGTTTTTAAATAATGTGGGTGGAGTCACGGGTCTTGGGGGTGGAAACCCGACAGTTTCGGGTGGAGTCACGGGTCTAGGGGGATGAAAACCCGATTCACCCGACCCGACTCGAAACACACTTAATTTTTTAAAAATATATATGTAATATGCTTATGTCAATATATACATTATGTATTATATAGTCTTTAATATATATATGTAATATGCTTATATCAGTATATGTATTATGTATTATATAGTCTTTAAATATACAGGTTATATTCTTGTATCAATAAAATATATATGTCACTAGCGGAGATATAAAAACATTAAAACCATCAAACTAGCACATGACTATGTTTTTATTTTTTGTTTGGTCAGAGCTTTGGTTAGCCCATGACTATGTAGACAAAAACATTCAACGCAAAAAAAAAAGAAGAAAATGAAGACAAAGTCATGTGTAAAGCAAATGCTTGATTGAGACAAATGAGATAGTCGGGTTTCACCCGACTCGACCCGACTCACCCGACCACCCGTTGAGTCGGGTGCACCCAATAAAGCGAGTGGATGACGGGTGGAAGGAGGACAAACCCGACTATGTTCAGATGGATGAGCGGATGACGGCCGAACCCGACTCACCCGACTCGTGAGCACCCCTAGCATTGGTTATATGTCCTCGGAGTATGCCATGGATGGTCTCTTCTCGGAGAAGTCTGATGTTTTTAGCTTTGGGGTCATGATGCTAGAGATCATAAGTGGGAAGAGGAACACCGATTTCTATGAGTCAGATCATTGTTTGAACTTACTAGGATAAGTAAGTAACTACACTGGTAATCTTGAATCTACTTGGGCTTTGTTCGGTTCATTGTTGCGGTGAGGGAGAGGAAAAAGAAACACTAAGATAAACACCTTTCTTTCTTTTGTTTATGCGGTAACCAGTGAGTTTAAAAAATGAAAGAAAAGAGAATAGAAAAAATAAAAAGTTAAAATTTCTTAATCTTGTAATTGTAAGTGACTTCCCTTTTTCTTTTCCTGAGTTTTATTTAATTTACAATTTTGAACTTCTAATGTTATATAAGCAGGAACGAAACAACACGAAAAATACAAGAGTAATACACACACACACATATATATATATATATATTTCCTTCTATATATTAATCCATGAATCAAACAAACTTCGTCTTGTTACTCTTCGTTGTCACACTGTTGATATGGGCTATCTTTTTAGGTATGGGGTTTGTGGAAAGAAGGAAGAGGTATGGAGTTAATGGATCAAGAATTAGCTGGAACATGTCCAACAAGTGAAGTTTTGCTGCGATACGTTCAAGTCGGTCTTTTGTGTGTTCAAGAAAGTGCAGCAGATAGACCAATAATGTCAAATGTTGTGTCTATGCTTGGCAATGAAACCATGGCCTTGCCTGCTCCTAAAAAACCAGCTTTCTCTGCCATTGTGTGTACTATGAATTACTTTGATTTGCCTCAAACTCCAGAACCTTGCTCCTCTAACAATGAGGTAATAATTTCTGAAGTATATGCTCGATAATATATATATATACATCTTTGTATACATTCTCGACCAATGTTCTTTGGTTCTATTACACTATAGCAATAAATTTTGAAGATGATTGTTTGGCAGATGAATAATTTTATTCCTAATATTGAAGCCCTGCATAGAGCTGCTCGCTCTCTTTATAGAAAGTAGGTTTTTTGGTGTTCGTTATATTCCCTAACCATTTTATCTTCTCTTTGTTCTATTGCGGATCCGCAAAAAACTAGTTGTCAAAACAATCTACCTGACTTTTCACAAGGGTAATTCGGTTCACTTATAGACTTAGAAGTAAAGAGTGATGTATGGCTCTCAAATTTGAGATATGATTTTTTTTTTTTTTTGCCTGGTTAAGATGAAGCTTTTCCATTATTATTGGGTGGACTTCTGTTGGGCTTTATGGAGCTTGGCCCACGAAACTTGTTTACATGCATGGATTCTAGTCCTATGAGAAGAAGGCCCATATAAGGCTTGGATCTTTTTTGTCTGTTGGTAGACTAGTCATTATTTTGTCTTGGTTTTTACATACAAGAGGGCTGTTTAAAATTTTGGTGATTAAGCACAAGATAGGGTACTTCTACATAAGGGTTTGAAGAAAGACTGACTTCTAATATTTTTCGAATAACGCTACGCTTTTCAAATTTGAATCTTAAATCTAGTTTCCGAAGTTAAAGGGTTTAACAGTTGTCCCACATGTTGTGGTAGTGGTTGGTAGAACCACATGCCATTGCAGCATTGCTCGTGATGAACTGACAAATCATTTGGGGTTTAATGCTGGGAAGTATAGTATTAGTCATATTTTTTGGTTCATTAATTTCTAACGTTCTCCAAAGTTTTTTCACTTCCTTATTGGGGTTTCTCAAAAGTTTTTCACTTCCAGATTGGGGTTTCTCAAAGGGTCTTTTGATTTCCTTCTGCAATCTTGTAATGTGGGTGATAAAATTACAGACTTAGGGTGTGTTTGATACTCCTATTAAGTGCAGAAAATGAAAAGATTCAACACTTATTCTTTTTCAGTGCGTTTGATAACATATATACCACTTAATTGAAAAAGTAGCTCCAAAATTACTGAAAATTTTACTTGAAAATTTTCTACTGAAAATAATCACTGAATGCATTCTATTTCAATAGTTGAAACACTGTTTTAAAGAATAAAACTTCAAGCGCTTAAAATTTTCAGTATTTAAAATTCAGCACTTAATTTTTAAGACTTAATTTTCAATTTTATCAAACGCAACCTTAGTTCAATCATAAACGTAACCTCCCTCTACTTCGGACATGAATACTATACTAAGAAACTTAATCATTTTGGCTTGTATTAAGACAATTATTATTATTGTTATTATTATTATTATTATTATTATTTTTATTTTTTTTTACTTTTGTTTTCCCCATTAAAAAAAATGTATCAGACAATGGTAGCCTTGTTTGTTGATGTAGTGAAAATGTCATATCCTCTAATAAACGAATTAAGATAATTTTTATGCAGCATGTTAAATTGGTTTCTGAGTTAATTGCTCTGCTCACCTTTATGGCTTTATGTAATCATGATAATCAAATATAGTAGCCTCGTATTATTTTTAAACTAGTAATGATCTCGTGCAATGCACGAGAGAGTTAGCAAGATTACGTATCACATGACAAAAAACAGTTTCAACTTTTAAATTAAAAAAAACATAAGAAAAATATTGCAAGTGATTTAAAATGATAATATATATTTTTTTGTATATTTATTGATGACGTGTGTAAATGTCTCATAAAAGAGAGATATTTGTCCAATTAAAAAATTTTAAAAATCTTTAAAATAATATGATTTTTAGAGAAGCCACCAAATTACATATTTTTTCTTTTCTTTTTTTTCCTTTTTTTTTTTCCTTCAAAAGTATTTAAAAAAAAAAACCAATATGACTATATGCTCCACATAATTGGTTTTCGGAAAAAAAAAAGCCAATAAAGCATTTCTTTTTTCTTTTCATTTTAATTTCTTTCAAAAGCCTGAAAAAAAAATAAAAGAAAAGAATTTCCTTCTTTTCTAAACTTTAAAAAAAAACTAAGGTAGCGTTTGATGACATTTTTTTCGTTAATTATTTATTTATTTAAAGAAGCTTGTGTTTAGTTTTTAAGAACAAAATAGAATGTGTTTGATGAAATATTGCCGTTCTAGAAAAAAAAAAATAGCAAAACATGTTTGATAAGAAAAGTCATCTTGTGAAAAAACAGTATGGCCAACACTAACTTAGATTGTGTTGGTTTCTAAAAAGTAAAGAAGAAAATAAGAGAAATGCTATACTTCCCAAATTCTAATTTCAAATTCACATCCCAAATGAAGTAGGTGTGCTAGATTTTGAGTAGATAATGTTGAAGTGATCCTATCATTATTAAGGTGGTACTCCCATTGCCATATCACTATCACACTATTTGGGATGCAATTTTGGGATTAAAATTTAGAAAATATAGCATTATTAAGAAAATAATGGTAAAGAGTTAAATAAAAAGGGGCTAGAATTTAATGACAGTTGAAATTTCTTGTTCAGCAAAAATAAGAAAATAATCACTCTTGGAATTTGAAGAACGTGAAGTGACGGAAGTGGATATGTCCAAATCATATCCAAATCAATGTACTCGAATTTGTGTCAAAAAAAAAAAAAGGAGTCCAAATCGTATGTAATAGTTGAAGACAAAAAAAAAAGTAGAGACCCAATCAAATGAAGCTCCACATGGTCAACCTCAACAAAAGAGAGTTGTTTCAGGGTATGGCCATACTATATATATATATATATATGTAAAGACTGGACCGAACCAATCAAATCGAGCCTACATATTCGGCCAGTTTTCAAAAATATATTCACAGAAGAAAATCGAATCAACCGACCAACCAAAAGTGGAAAAAAAAAAAAAAAAATCAATCGGACCGACCCTATTGGTCAATTTATAAACATGAAAAAATCGATAAAAACCAACCGAACCGACGCACACCCCTTCCAAATATATAGGGTGAGAAGACTCTCTCCTCAATAAATGGAAATCATGATTGGTGGAGAGAGAATAGTACAATTAATTAGTTAGGATTATAATTATATTTCACTAGCATTAATTTCTATTTATGCAATTTAAAATATTGAGTGAAAAAAAAAATATTTAGAAGAAAATTACACGTGACGTTGAGGTGGCGAAATCAAAATCCTTTATATATATATATATATTATAGATGCGGTAGATTCTACGTCCCATATAGACAAAGACTTAGGTACAATTCCTTATGCATATACAATACAGTTTCAAAATGCTTTATGTTCTCATCATGCAAGTTTCTCCACTTGAACAAATCATTAAATTGTCTCAACCTAAGGAACTACACCGAAGTGTCGGTCCTTATTTATCTATGGGTAATGCTATGTGCACATAAAATTTTGGACCATTCATTTTAGTGGGGTTCATCCCTGCACAGATGGGATCTACCAAAATAAATGGCTTAGATCTTCATGTGCACACTTTATGTGCACAAATCATTACTCTTTATCTATAGTATACATGTATGGATGCACAATTTAAATTTTTTTTTTCCAGTTTAGATTAAGTAGTTAGAGAAGACTCTAGGAATTTGGAAACACTTATTGGGAAAATGTTGAAAAATCAACTATAACTGTAATTGTGTAATTATTTTGGATTTTTTTTTTCTTTTCTGAAAGTCATTTCTGATCCGTTCCATCCAAAACAATTATAAAAAGCCTTTCCAATGTCAATTCCGAAATTTTGGAATTTTCATTTTATGTTCCAATTCCGAATTTTCGGAAATATTGGAATTTTTTGGAATCAGAAATTTTGATTTTTTTTTTCAAAATTTTTTTGGAATTTTGGATATGCCGTTAAAAAAGTCAGAATATTTCAGAATATATCGGAATTTTTTTTTAGAAATTTATCAGAAAATATTCATAATATTTTCGGATCATAAATTTTAGAATTTTTGGAAATTCCAGAACTATTCAGATTCCAATCCGATTTTTTTCTTTAGAATTTTCAAAAATTGGAATTCGAAAAAAACTTATATGTTACCAAAATTAGAATTTTTCGAATCGGAATCGGAATTTCCATTCCAAATTACACCCCTAAATTCAAGTATTTCATTTATCTAGCTTTCTCTATAATTATAAGTAAAGGACATCCTTAATTTGCAGTTACCTTTCTTGGTTTATATGGTAGTTGAAGACCTTGAACTACATTGCACCAAAGCAAAAACATTTCCTATCTATATGTCCATAATGTACTTCTTTTCTTCAATTGTTTATGGTCAGCAATCTTTTCCTTTATTTTCTTATGTTCCCAACCAACTTGACAATGAGTAGCGAATTAGGCCCCAAACCCACGTAAATGAATTTTCTTTTAGGTCCTATCTCTCACCAAAACTAAGCTAGCATCAATATAAAAGATTAAAGAAATCTCAACTATCAACCAAACCTAACGTGGTGAAGTACTAGTTAGAATCAAAACAAAGGAAAACCAATAATCTTTTAGAATAATGCCATGAATTCATATCCAAAATGATGTGACAATGATGTGGCATTGCGCCACATTTAATAATGATGAGACCACTTTAACATCATTCAATCAAAATCTAGTGAGCCTACTACCGCATCATTTGGGATGTGAATTTGAGATTAGAATTTAAAAATCATAGCATTACTCAATATTTTAAGAATAAAATTTTAATTGTTTTTATTAAACCATGTGCCGAACATTGTGGTGTGTACCGACGAAAAGATGCATACAAACAGATATAGTCTTATAATTTTAGTGAATATGATATGAAATATTGAAACTAACTAATAGCACAAAACAAAATAAATGTGTCTTGGACCCCATGAGTTGGAGCTGCCCATGATGATATGTCCCAGACAATAGCTATGCTATAAACTGAGAAAGATCATATTCAGTTCCATAGTATATGCATCCATGTCCTTTTTCTTCTTAAAAAAATAAAATTAAAAATTGTCTATTTTCACTGAAATTTATGCTTTAATTTATGGGTATTTTTACAGTGACCGTAGTCCTCGTGTATTTATTTTTTTGTGAGGGTTGTCAGGTTGGCCATGTTTGACCACTGCATTTTTGCACATAATTGAAGGAATGGAAGTTTGCAGTTGATATGAGGATTATTGTAGTTCTCTTCAATGATCCAATGCTTTCTCTAATTGATTTTTATTCTTTTATTTTTTGGGTAATTCAGTTGTACATTGCCCAATATTTCGTGCTCTTCAACTCGAGTTTGCGCAAAATTGGCTTCCTCACGAACTCGGTAGATCTGGGGCCACTGGCCCCACGATTTCTTACGCCTAGCAGGACTCGACCCCGCGACCTCGTTCATGAAAGCACTAATCACAAGCCCTTCCTACCACTCGATCAGGCTAACCTCTTGGGATTTTCATTTTTTATATTCCCCAACAAGGCTAACTACTAGGATAATTTAAAAAATAAGAACTTGTTCGCATGTCTCTTTGAGTACAAACTTGTTCATAGTTCATAGTAAAGTAAAGAATTTCAATCTAAGAAATCCAACTCCAATGAGACCATGTGTCCGGATAATTATTGTAAAAAAGGTATACTTAAAATGATTAATTATGTAATCTTAAAAAATTTAAGAACGACTACATACAAATCAATATGATGAATTTTTCTCACTTTTCTAAGTTAGTTAACTCAAGGTAATGGTTTTCTACATCATAATTCAATACAAAGAGCACATTTAAATTTACAGGACACCTGGGCAGACCACGAGAAAATTGAAACAAATTGAAAAGATGTCCAAAACAAATGAATCGGGGTGGGTGAGATAAGTAATTTACTTTTTCGGGTCAGAATAAGTTTGAGGAAAAAGAAAAAGAAAAAAAAAATTGGTATTTTGAGATTAAGATGATAAGGGGGAGAAGAATGTATGGGGCAAGTTATGGTGCTTTGAGTGTTTCAATATGTTTGTCACTCTGCAATGCCATAATTTCTGTTGGGTGTGCCTGAAATTGCAACCAAAAGTGAAAAATGATAAGATCTTGCAGAGAAAGGGGGAAATGAAAGGAAAGATAAGAAATCAAACATGTTTTATTGTTTTTTTTTATTATTATTATTATAAAAATACAAAGGGAAAAAGTTTTTGAGTGTTCGAAAAAGTCTCATCCAATCCAAGGTGGGAAACAAGATTCTCTACGATCTTCCATCAATCATCACCCATGTTTACCGATTTGTACTAAGAATAGACTTTGTTATTAAGTTATGTTCCTCAAATTAAATCTAAAAATTTAATTCCCAAATATTTCAATAACTACCACATGCCATAGCAGTAACCAAATTGGGATTCAAATTAAGGCATTATAGCTTAACATTTAACTCCCCTAAACCTCATGATAATCAAAACCTGGTGCAAATTGGTTGGTCCTTAAACTGTGTTTTTAGAGTGTTTGACTGTAATTTTGACGCACAAGGGTACATAAAAATAGAATATATAGTTGGGTGGCAAGAGTTTTCTTTTTTAATATTATGTTGGTGTTTTTTCTTCTTTCTTCTTCTTCTTCTTCTTCTTCTTCTTCTTTTTTAGTGGTTTCTTTGAGGATATACGTTTCGGAGCCCAGAGAGGAAATCGGGGTTCGAGCCTTAGTGTGTGCATAGCATTGAGCTCACTCTTGTGAGTTGAAAATCTTTGTGCTTATTTCTCGTTAGATTAATTGGTCAACCTTGTTCAAAAGTCAAAATAAAAAAAAAATTTAAAAAAAAATTTGTTAAATTTCCCATGCCATTTGTACAGTTGAATTTATTTCATTTATGTATTATTATTGTTAATTTTTTTTTGGTTAAACTAAATTTCAAGTATGGAAAATAACTAAAAAATTGAAATTGTATTTGTAACCTAAAATTAAAATTTAAAAAAAAAAAAAGAAAAAAAAAGTCCCATTATAATTCAAAAATTAGACATTTGCATATATCAATTATTTTCAACAGCCATCGACACGTGTGTACCACGGATACAGACTCAATACAGGTCTCTCCTACATATGGGTTCACATGGCATGACAAGTACATCATAAATATAGAACCACATTACCACAACTACATCTATGTGTAAATATGTAGGGGGTGTGTGTGTGTGTAAATTTATACAGGTTAGATACAGGTATTTTTATGTATGGTATTGTATACACAATTGAATATGAGGTGGAAATGAATTGGGCACGGGTGGTCCATGTACTCTCAGCTTTCTACAGCTCCCTCCCACCATCTAATGCAATTATTATTACTGTATAGTATTGTATTCAAAATTACCAAAAGCTCCCCAGCTTTACATCGAAACTACCATTCAAAAAGAGAACTTACTTCTATACCTTTTAACACAAACGATAAGGTTTGGTCTTTGACCGTCAACCGTAGAGAGACGGTGCTTTTGAAAGTTTGAAACTTTGAAGAATAATGCTACACACACCCATTTGCACAACCATTTGCACAACACTGTTAAAAAATGTTGGACTTTGTGCTAAAAAGTCTGCACACACACTGCACACCATTTTGTGTGTACAGTCTTTTCAGCACAAAGTCCAACATTTTTAAGCAGTGTTGTGCAAATGGTTGTGCAAATGGGTGTGTGTGTATCATTGTTGAACTTTGAAAGCCAAAAAGTTTTTCCTCCTTAAACTAAACAAGTGAAAGCAAAACCCAATTGCTAAAGGAGATCTATTGGACCTTTAGAAACTGAATTGACCAAATTAGATCAATATTAGTACCTTGTTTTAAAGTTCTTGCTAGTTTTTCTTGATTTCAGTTTGGCATTAATATTCCTACAAGTATATACTTAAAGACTTCAAATAAAAATGCATTTGTTACATTTCTTTTCTTTCTTTTTGTTTCGGAAAAACATTTGTTACTTTTCAATCACTACATAATTCATACGATCTCACATAAAATATTGTAGCCGATTTTTATATAGTAGTGTTTCATCACCTAGAATATATATCTTGAGATAATTTGGTTCACTTAAAAATATCGTGGAACTACTTTTTTTTTTTCTTTTTTCTTTTTTAAAGTTCGCATATTGCATTCAAAAGATTAATGAACTTTTAGGGAATATGTTTAGCCTAAATACGTTTTGGCAGACGTTGCTACGTTAAAAGCCACTTATCTCATTTAAATATGGAGGCGCTCACGTTAAGGCGGAATTATCTCATGTGACATTCACACTTAAATAATGAACATTATTTTTTTTTCTTCCTTTTTTAATAAACGGATGAATATTCATTCATTCAAATAGCTGATCTCAGAAGAGATAAGTACAGTGATACAGAAGTAGGAAAACATAAAATATAATGATCATCACAAGATAAGACCGACAATAGTGTAGCTCGACCGAGTCAGCTGAGGGAGAATGAACATCATGTTTTAAAAGTTGTGGGACTTGGATGAATCTTACCATAATTGAAAATCATATAATGATCAACACATGAAAAAACTTCTCCATGTTAATTAAGAGAGGGAATGTGAAAGCAACCCGAGTAACTATATATGGAAAATGGCAACATAGAAATCCCAAGGGTTAGCCTAATGGAATGAAGGATAAGAGAAATATAAGTGCTTGATATACATGTGTGGTGTGACATCCTAAAATTGAATAAAAGTGTGACATCCTAAAATTGAATAAAATTTCGCAGACATATAGACTTCTTTGGGCTACTTTTGGTCTCGTATATTTAACCGGATCTTATCAACTGTCCACCAGTCTCAAACAGTCGTAAGTTTGATAAAATAGAAAATTAATTATTAAAAATTAATTAAGTGATAAATTTTAAATAAAGAAAAATTTTAAGTGATTGAATTTGAAATACTGAAAATAGTATTTGAAGTACTAAAACGGACTGTATTCGGTAATTATTTTCAATTGCTTTGTCAATTAAGAGGTACGTACATTATCAAACACACTGAAAAATAATAAGGGCTACAAATAAAAAAAATTCAGCACTTAATTGAATAATCAAACATCCATTAGTTTGGAGAAAAATGCGATAATAAAATGCAATGATCCCATAGGACAATTGGGTATAGAAAGAAGTAGCAGCACATACCCTTTTGTGCGTGTGTGTGTATATATATATATATACAGGGTAATGATAACTTACAACATATGTAGAAATACGAATATTTTTTAGACACAAAACACTCATACCATCTCATTTATGTGAGAGTATCAAAGTAATCTTACAAATGAACCAAAGTAAATGACCTTAGTATAAGAATCGGCCAAAGTGAATGATCCTTATTGTAAAATTTCTCTAATACCCAAATTTTAATGAAGTGATGTGTATTTTTTTTTTTATCTATTTAAAATTTGAATACAATATTGTACAACTTTCATGTTGTTGCTCGGATGTATAGTAGCTCCCATATATATATATATATATATATAAAGGGCTGCTATCCTACAACATGAAGGTTACAGGATAGTATTGATAGCATTGTACACCAGCTTTTAACAAACAATAAAAATATTTTTAGCAAAAAAAAAAAAAAAAAAAACCTTCTTTTAGCAACAAATTTTTTTAAAATGTGTTGTCGCTAAAGGTGAAAAAAAAAAAAATTTGTCGCTAAAGTTGAAAATTTTTATCGCTAAAAGAGTTTTTTTTGTCACTAAAAGAACACGATATTGTAACTTGTAAGTTAAGCATTCCCCATACATATAATATTAATATGTGTTAGTGTGTATGTGTGGGTGTTTTGGTATTTTTCATTAGCTTGGACATAATTCCATTTTGTAACATAAGAATGGTAACTTTGTGGTGTCATGCATGCGACAAAAGAGGCACATATATGAGCCACTCAAAACAAAGCCACTTTTGTCTAATATTTTTGTTTGAGTTTCTTCTATTGCCAAAACTAAAAGTAGCACTTTGTAACTTTCTTAAGTCCATAAAACACACATATCATCTCTTAATCTCCACCAAGACATCTTATATATATATATATATATGCGCACACACACATACATACAAAAGCCAAGAGAAGCTCATACATGTTCCCCAAAACATGATGGCCACCATAGCCCGAGACGACTCCGACTATGACAGCAGCTGTTCATCGATCACCGTGCCGGACTCCAGCCGGAGCTGGATGAGCAACCTCAGCTTTGGCAGCCGGAGATCCATCTCCGGCGAGACGTACTCACCCAACGCACACAAGCCACACAAGGCCAACCAAGCCGCATGGGAGGCCATGAAGAAGCTGAGGAGAGAGAAAGGTGGCCGGGTCGGGCTCGACCACTTCCGCCTGCTCCGGCGGGTGGGCAGCGGGGACATAGGGAATGTGTACTTATGCCGAATACGGAACCCAGTGGTGGGGCTGCCGGAGTGTTTTTATGCTATGAAAGTGGTGGACAGAGAGGCTCTGGCGATGAGGAAGAAGTTGCAGAGAGCTGAGATGGAAAAGGAGATATTGGGGATGTTGGATCACCCATTCTTGCCAACGTTGTACGCGGAGTTCGATGCCTCTCACTACTCTTGTTTGGTTATGGAGTTTTGTCCCGGCGGCGACTTGCATGCCGCCCGGCAACGCCAGCCGGTGAAGCGGTTTAGCATTTCTTCTACTAAGTAAGTTTTGTTGAACTTTATGAGTTAGGAGTTGTTTTATGTACTATATGTATATATTTTTGTGTGTGTGTGTTCGTGTGTGTGTGTATGTATGGATTTAGTTAAGTTAAAAACTTAACTGAAATTTGTCTTGCATAATCTTGTGTGGGTGCTACAAATATATATATTTTTCTTTTCTCCACTTCGTTTTGACTACAATATATTTGGTACTCCCTCCGTCCCATATTAAGAGTCTCTTTTGGGAATTCCAACTTATTAAGGGGATAACTTTGATTTTGGTGATATTTTTAACTTTCCAATATTGTCCTTTTTGAAATTCAAAATTATAGTGTCACATCAAAAAAAAGAGGGAAGAGTTGGATATTATAAAGGACAAATTTGGAAAATGTGTATTAAAGTACTTTGACTTTTCAAAGAGGACTCTTAAAATGGGACATCAAAAAATGGCATCAAGGACTCTAAATATGGGACAGAGGGAGTATATGATTAAATTTAGGTAGATGACTTGATATATAGTAAAAATATTGAAAATTAGGGTAGGTTTGGAATGCAAATATAGATTCATTTTTATTTTTATTTTTATTTTCTGTCTAGTTTTTATGAAAACTAACATTATGCTAGTTGCTTTGACAAAACATATTTTAAGAGTAATTCTGTCAGTTCAAAGATGGACTTTCATGGAATAAAATGACATATTAAACTATGAAATATGTAGAATCGGTTCACTTACAAGCTACTGAACCGACCATGAGACTTCCCAAACACCCTCTAAGTGTTTTCATTTTTCTTCCTATATACATCCAGTCCTTCTAGAACACGTAGCGGTAAGAGTCTCGTGCATTGAGTTTGAGCAATTTTTTTTAAATCCCTATGAAACTATGAAATTGCTCATTAGCGAAACTAAAATGCAATGCAATGGCCGGGGAAATATAAAAAACAAAATCCATGATTCGTTAAGCTTACCCTAATACAAAAAAATTGTCAACTTTTAATTATATATGTATATAGATAGATTTTTTTTATTTATTGCTAGAAACCACTAACTTGGCCATAAAATTACAGGTTTTATGCAGCAGAGACACTCTTAGCTCTAGAGTATCTCCACATGATGGGTGTTGTCTACCGAGACCTCAAACCAGAAAATGTGCTTGTTAGAGAAGATGGTCACATCATGCTTTCAGATTTCGACCTCTCTCTCAAATGCGACGTCGTCCCAAAACTCATTAGGCGAAAACCCGACCCCGAAGCCCATGACAAAAACCCCAGAGACTCAACCCCATATTGTGCCAATCCCATGCAACCAGTCCTCTCATGCTTCTCATCATCCACCAAGAAAAAGAAACCCACCATCATAACCACAATCACAGAACATGTTGATCATGATCATAATCATCATGATCATCAAGAATATAATCAAGAGTTGGTGGCCGAGCCGATCAATGCCCGATCCAAGTCCTTCGTCGGGACCCACGAGTACTTGGCACCGGAGGTGATCTCAGGGCAAGGCCACGGAAGTGCAGTGGATTGGTGGACATTTGGGGTGTTCCTGTACGAGCTATTGTATGGTAGGACACCATTCAAAGGAGAGAACAATGAGAAAACTCTCATAAACATATTAAAGCAACCACTAATTTTCCCAAGAATAGGAGTTAGTACTAGTAAAGAGTATGAAGAGATGGTGAAAGTTCAAGACCTCATAAGCACGCTTTTGGTGAAGAATCCAAAGAAGAGAATTGGGAGCATAAAGGGTTCAGTTGAGATCAAGAGGCATGAGTTCTTTAAGGGTGTGAATTGGGCTTTGATTAGGTCAGTTAGGCCACCAGAAGTGCCTAGTGATCATCTTCATAAGATTAGGAGTAATAATAGAGTTGTTTTGCCCAAGTTAAGCAAGAAAGAGAGAGATGAACCATATCAAATCCCACATCATTTTGACTACTTTTAGCTAGCTGTAAATAATTAGATTTAAAGGAGAGTTCATTATGATGTATGAATCCCAAGAAATAGAGATGTTTTTCTTGTGTTTTTTTTTTTTCATTTTTTTTTTCTGCTAATGAGAAAGATTTGGGTAATGTAAGATTAATATTTTTTGTTTTAGGAAATTAGTGTAAGTTAGGCCGGCCACCAAAAGATACTATATGGAAGGATCATGTGTTTCTCCCGAAGCGGTTAAGGGTGACTTTAATGTTTCTTCTCAAATTGAAGCTGCAGAAGCGGACCTAATCTCAGATAGCCCAATTTCTGCTAGACAAAAGAAAAGAGAAGCTACGATGAAATTTAGTGGAAGTCGACCCCCAAGTGTTGACACAGACTTAATTTGACAGTCTATTTCTTGTTTCTTAGTTTCCTTTCCATGTTTTTGCACTTGTCCTTTACTATACCTTGTACTCTCGTTTGTGCTTTGGTAGGGATGGGCTTCTTTCTTTGCCTTGGGCTCGAGAAAGTCTCCCATCCCATGTTGCATAGTTTGTTCTATATAATGCTTGCTTTGCTGCTCAATTTTAGCTTTGTTTTGTGCTTATTGTTCAATTTTAGCTTTGTTTTGTGCTTATTGTTATATTTCGGGGTATGTTCCTTGTACGTACATATATACTCTTCGTCCCAAATTACTTGGCACTTTTGGGATTTTTAACTTTTTAATAGAACACAATAATTACACTTTTGTCAAACTTTTATACTCTAATTTTTCAAGTTTGCCCCCTTATAAATGCATTTAGATTAGTTAAAGGTGTGAAAAAAGAAATGACAAGACAATAAAGATTCAAAATTTATTATGGTGACTTTTCAATATGGACTAACATTATGGGATAGCTCAAAATAAAAAAAAAAGTGTCCAACAATTTAGGACGGGCGAGTATTTGATTAATCTTTTTTTTCGAAAAAAAATCTAGATCTCTCTCAAATAGACTAGGGGACCGTCTGGAAACTGCATTAGGCCAATTTGGCACGATTGGTTCGCCAATTGCAGTTCTCCAATCATTTGGAAAAGCCGTGATTTGTCTGCTATTACTTCGCAATTGTAACGGGTCGCCCAAATGGAATATACCAATCTCTATCTTAACAATAAGAAGATGTTTCTCCACCATTTATAAAAAGAGAGATACCAATTGGCCGGTGTTGTTTCTTATGTAGGCACTTTAGAATAGTTTAGATGCTTTCCTTTAATATCACTGGTTCAAATAGACAACAATTGCCCACATAGAGCCAATGTACTGCTCTAAGATTCCATCAAACGGGCTTTAATTAGTTAAAAGTCGAAGTAAAAATTTTCATTTTGTTCGAGTAATGTGAAGATTCTCAAATTTGAATCTCAACACATGTGACAATATATAAGACTATCTAAAATAATTTTCAATGAAAGTCATGTGACCCTATTGTTATTAAATATTGTCACACAGCAACATGTGATGAAAACTACGACATTGTACACTTTGAGGAAATATATACGAGGAGTTAGGTTGAGAAAGCTATATACTTCAAGTACTTAGTCCTTAAAATTGACAACTTTAATTGATATATACTCACTATGGATATATAGTTGCTTTGGCACCGAATCCTTCACTATAATGAATGGTATATTGTATATGTGTAAAGGAAGAGGAAGCCCATAATTGTCCCCATGTTTTGCTCATGAGAACTTTTATGAACTCATGTGATGGCCATTATTACCTTCTCAATGATGGAAATAATAAATAAAAAAGAAAGTTATTTTCTCTTTTTGTTAATTTGTCTTTCTTTATCACCTCTAGCTGAGCACATTCATATCTATGCGCATTCTTTCATTAGTCCTTTTTCTGATTAAAGAAAGATGAACAAGAGCAAGATCATCATGGTTTCTTCCCTCTTTTTTTAATTTTTAATTTTTAATTTTTAATTTTTAATTTTTAATTTTATTTATATGTTATTTGAACTGATCAAAGTTTTGCTACTTTTTTTTTTTTTTTTATTTAATTCAAGAACACAATCGTCTATTTTCAATTAAATATGAACTCCTACATCCCAAATACCTAAAATTAGTTTTGGAGTACGTAACTAAACTTGAATTAGACTTACATGTAGATGAGTTGGAGATGATATCAATCATCTGTTAAATATTTACATACATATATATATATAGCTAGTGTGACATCTATATCATATGAGTTTACTCAAAAAGATGATTATAAAATAGTATTAAAAAAAAAAAAACATGGATACTGTATGAATTTGCTTTTGTACTTTGAATTGCATGAATATACAATAATACGGAAGAACTTTACATATTGTTAAAATTTTGGATAATTTTCCAAAAATAAGCCTCTGAATCTGATCAGAAAGGAATAGAAGAAAGGCACTAGTTAGGGGTCATTGGATCACAAGTAGAAGTAAGTCATATTATATAGTTAGTGTGGTTATGATTAAAGTTCTGAATTCTAAAATAATAAATTAACTTTTCCAAGAAAATAATTCCCCAAAGATTCAATAACATGGGCTCCCTTGACTAGCTAGTTGACTGTTTACAGTTTGCACTGATCTATAGGTGGCATACTATGTGTCTACATATTTATATACATATCTAGATATACATGTAAATAAATAACATGCGCATTTTGGATGTCAAACTGAGTGATTGAATTACTTGTTGCTTGACCAAAGATACCACAGTAGTATCATGTACAAGATTATTAGGGTATCATTTCTTAATTAAATATAATATAAACAATTTCATAGCTGAGTTTGGAAAACGCATATATATCATATACTGTATGTATTAATGTATATGTGCTAATTAGAGATACCATTCTTATGCTTTTACATGGTGAAAGTAATGATTGTTTGAATAGACAATGATTTTAGAATTTAGACGCCTGAGATGGCCACTATACCAAGGGTAGAATCATAATTCCCTGTACTGACATCCCTTTTGATGAATTTTGAACTGAGATTGTCAGCTCGCATTTGCATGCGGAGATATTTTACACTTTGCTGTGAGTGCCACTTGCTAAAGCAAAAAAGGGTGTTTTTTTTTCTTTTTTTCTTTTGTTTGTTGTTGTTGCTAAACGGACCCTTTTTTGAAAGTTAAATTTTTTGACTACTTTGTTTAATTATTATTGCATTCGTCCCATATTTAGAGTCTATCTTTTAAAACTTAACTTATTAAAGCAATATCATTACTACTTGACCGGGAAGCTAAGACCAAAGACTTTAGTAACCCAATAGTACTATCACCTCTTCTCTCTTGTGAGAGGGGGGTGTTCAAATCTCCCCAAGAGAGAGTGAGGGGTTTTCTTCCTCTTTCACTTTGTACAACTACCCTGTGTTCCTCAATTTGAATGTTTTTCTTGGGCTCTGATTGCTTGGATTGTGTGTGTGTGGCGTGCGTTTATCCAAGTAACTAATCAAAAAATAAAGGGTAAATTACACAAATCTCCCCTGAGGTTTGCCTTTATTACACGGACCTCTCCTCTTGTTTCAAAAATTACACAGACCTCCCTCGAGGTTTGAATTAGGTAACAAAACGCCCCCTCCCCTAATGGTCCATTAGTTTTTTTACATTGGCCTCCCCTGAAAATTACAATTAGCCCCCCTAATATTATAAAATTGTCATACTAAAGCCCCTTTCTCTTATATTTTTGTGCTAATTATAAAATCTCTCCTCCCTCCTATGTTTTTGGGTTAATTTTTTTAGCATTAATTTATATCTACACAAAATATACACAAAACATATATAAATAGGTCTAAATTTTTTTTCCCCCGAACAAACCTCTATCAAGCCCCCCTGTATTAATTTTCTAGATCCGCCCCTGTCCCTATGCTTCAAAAGTGGACACTTAACCCCCTGTGATTGTGGACTAAAATAGAACTGTTATGATTTCACTCAAAGAGCGTTAACCCCAAAATTAATATCACAAAATGGATTAAGTGTTTATATTTTTAACCAATTTTAGAATTTTTGTCAGTTTTGAGTGAATCATAACAATTCCATTTTTGTCCACAATCACAGGGGGTTAAGTGTCCACTTTTGAAGCATAGGGACAGTGGCGGATCTAGAAAATTAATACAGGGGGGGGGGCTTGATAGAGGTTTGTTCAGGAAAAAAAAAATTTGGACCTATTTATATATGTTTTGTGTATATTTTGTGTAGATATAAATTAATGTTAAAAAAATTAACCCAAAAACATAGAAGGGAAGAGGGATTTTATAATTAGCACAAAAATATAAGAGAAAGGGGGTTTTAGTATGACAATTTTATAATATTAGGGGGGCTAATTGTAATTTTCAGGGGAGGCTAATGTAAAAAAACTAACGGACCATTAGGGGAGGGGGCATTTTGTTACCTAATTCAAACCTCGAGGGAGGTCTGTGTAATTTTTGAAACAAGAGGAAAGGTCCGTGTAATTAAGGCAAACCTCAAAGGAGGTTTGTGTAATTTACCCAAAAATAAAAAATAAACAGAAAGCTAGTTCTTTCTTCTTTGTTTGATTTTTGGCATGTATCTAAAATTCCTAGATTGTGTCGTAGACAACCTTGCCCATTGGGCTGTATTTGTAATTTGTGGGTCCATTCCGCTTGATGACTTTCCTCCAAGTGTTGGGGGAGGATATAGCCACCAATGGGGCTATAGTGTTTCCTTCTTGTCTCTCATTTGTCTATTTCGTTCAATGAAATTAACTTTAAATTAAAGGGGTATTTACCAAAAAGGATCTCAGTACACCATTTATTAAATTAAAGTACAAATTAGTGAGTGACTTACTAAAAAGGACAAATATTTGACAGCTGGTGCTCGCACGGTATAAGTACGCGCACCATAGAATTTTCCATGCACAAATTCTCAACCACTGCTTTCACGCGCCACACACGCGCGCCCCACGCGCGCCTCCCTTTGCTGGCTGCTCGCACCGTGTGAGCATTGTACCTTATTATTTTTAATTTCGAAAAATGTTTTTATACTTTAAACATCCATAACTTTTGACCTACAGCTCCATTTTTCACAAATTTTATACCGTTGGAATCGTGTCGACGAGAGCTACAAAACTAGTACCATTGTTGATATGTTTTGAGAAAAAAAAAATTTCATGTATTTACATACATGAATAATAAGTGAAATTTCACTTGATTATACATAAAATATTAAGTGAAATTTCACTTAATTCTGGAGCTTTTAAAAGCTCTCCTAAAAAAGCCCTAAGTTCAATTTTTGCAAAGCTCATAATCTAGTTATCAAATGAATTAACATGAAATTGTGTTTTAAAAAAAAAAAGAAGCACCAAAATGGGGGCCAAACTAAGCCTTAATGTTCATGTACGAGTTAAGTGAAATTTCACTAAATATTCATATAGGCATAGCGATTTGTTTTTTTTTTGTTTTTTATTTTTTAAACAATGCATATTTTGTTAATATAAGCAAATTTCATAATCAATTATAAAACACAATTTTTCAATCAAAACAAATGCAGGAATTCTTGTTAAAAATCGTCTTTTTTTAAATTTATTGTTGATATGTTTTGAGAAAAAAGATTTTCATGTTTTTACATACATAAATAATAAGTGAAATTTCACTTGATATACATAAAATATTAAGTGAAATTTCACTCAATTCTAAAGCTTTTAAAAACTCTCCCCAAAAAAGCCCTAAGTTCCATTTTTGCAAAGCTCATAAACTAGTTACCAAATGAATTAACATGAAATTGTGTTTTAAAAAAGGAGAAGCACCAAAATGGGGCCAAACTAAGCCTTAATGAGGTAGCAATGGCTTTATTGCTATTCGTCTTTTTTTAATTTTTTTTTCTCAAAACATATAAATTTGGCATACATAAATATTAAGTGAAAATTCAATGAACCCGTACATGCTTTCTTCCTGAAAAACTTGAAGTTAAACTTAACATTCGTATACTTGTTTAGTGAGATTTCACTTAGTAGGTTAAGTGAAAATTCACTAACTATCCCAAAGGTCGATAGAAGTAACTTCTAGAGTTTAAGATATAATTTGATGCTTTGTTAAAAAGTCCTCAAGTGCCAATTTAAGTAAAATTTCACTTAATATTCATATACAAGTTCAGTGAAATTTCACTTAATATTTTTATATGCCAAGTGAAATTTTACTTCTTTTTTTTCTCTTTCATATTAAACAATGCATATTTCCTTTATAAAAAAAAAACTCAAATTTCACAAATCAATTATAAAACATAGTTTTTCAATCCAAACAAATGCAAAATTCTTGTAAAAATTCACTAAAACTCTCCTTAAGAACAAAGTGAACATTCGGTTTTTTTTTCCTCATATCATATCAACTTGGCATACTTGACTATAACGTGAAAATTCAATAACTCATACATAAATATTATGTAAAAATTTTATTAGATTCGTTTGGAGCATAATATGTAAAAATAAGAATTTTTTTCTTTTGCTCAAAAGGTATCAACAATGGTACTAGTTTTGTAGCTCTCGTCGACACGGTTCCAACGGTATAAAATTTGTAAGAAACAGAGTTGTAGATCAAAAGTTATGGAGGTTTAAAGTTTAAAAAAACTTTTTCGAAATAGATATGATATGGTACAGCCACTCACACGGTGAAGTGGCTGAAACAAAGGAATGGGCGAGATGGTTTCATGAGATTTTCTATGGTGCATGCACTTATACCATGTGAGCACTGATAAGATTCCTTTTGTCCTTTTTAAAAAATGATCAAACCTTTTGGAGTTTGAAACTTATGAGGGTTACTTGTAGGGATTTTCCAACAATTATCTATAAATTAAATTAATTAAAAAAAAAGGCAAATTAAGAATTTCTTTCTAAAATTGCCCCTTATCAAAAATATTTCTCCTTTAAGTAAGGAGTAATGAGGGTAAAATTGAAAAAGTAGCCTAAGATAAGCATTAACTTTTCAAATATAAACATAATTTTTGGACATCGCATCATAGAATACACAACTCTAAATATGTGAAAGAAACAATAGAAAGTTTATTTCAATTTTTTTTTTACCATTTTGCTGCACATATAACGAAATTACTCTTGTGTCCTCTTCAACGCAAAATATGGGGGGGTTTCCGTAAAAGACCTTCCAAAATAAACTTTTCTAAGTCAAGACATTCAAAACTAATCTTTTGAGTTTTAAGGGATAATTTTTCGGAAGAAGGGAAAGTCTTAGGGTGTGTTTGATAAAACTGAAAATTAAGTGCTGAATTTTAAGTACTGAAAATTTTAAGTGATTTGTATTTGCAATACTGAAAATAGTGTTTGAACAACTAAAACAGATTGTATTCGGTGAATATTATAGTATAAAATTTTTCACTTAACGTTTTTAGTAAATTTTTAGCTACATTTTCAATTAAGTGGTTCATTTTCAAACCCACTGAAAAGAATTAAGCGCTGAAAATTTTCATTTTCATCACTTAATTGGGTTATCAAACACACCCTTAGTGTAATGGTAAAATACTTATTGTGGCCGAGTTGGTTAGCGCATTTGGCCTCCAAGGGAGAAGGGAGGTAGAGGGATGAATCTTACAATGAACGAAAAGTTTTTAATTTGGTATAAGTTTGGATTCTACAACTAACTTTGCATCCATGATTTGGTGTGTGCTGTGCCGTCAATGCAATTATTCAGAGTTTGTCCATGTTACGTTCTTATAAAATAACTATAGGTAAACCATTTAAAATATGGCAAAAATTTTGAAATCATACTGGACAAGTTAGACAATTTGTTTCCATATCTGAGAAGAATCCTTATTGTGAGTGAGACGTGACATATATAAGTACATCTAAGACCATCTCTAATCTATGCAACATTTTGAAGCAGTAAAGTTGTCATTTATTATAGCGAAGTCAAATTTGCCTTATTAATAGGATGGGGTCTAATGCAGCATGTTTTTACTTTATAGAAAATTAGTCTAAAATACCTCTGTATAACAGTTTATTGTATAAAGGTCAAAATGGATTTTATTTTTATATATACTCCTCCATAGCGGCAACATTTTTGTTGCTACTATTTTTGCGCTATTTCAGCTTTTTAATTTGACAAATCTACCCCTAGAAGCTTGTTATCTGTTGTAGAGTTTTATTTTGAATTGAACTCTAATCTGATCTGATCGTTCCACGAAATTATAGGCAGGGATCGATGAAGATAATCATTGACTTGCAATATTTTGATTTGTAAAAGATTGATTGTGATTAAGAATTGCGAGATTGATTGTGTTGATTGCGTAGATTAGGTAAGTAATTTTCAAGTAAATTTATATTGTTGATTAGGAAAGTTGTAATCTATAGTTCTAGGGTTTCTATTGTAATCTATAGTGATCGATGATGAATTTTGATTGTCGAAATCATAAGACAGTGCAGATTGCGAAGTAGAATCATTTTGTAGGTTCAGTTTTAGTGCGATTTTTGTATTTGCATATTGAAGTGTGTAGCTTATGTATTTTTGTGTTTCAATTTGCATTACGTATGGAATCTGTGGTGTTGTTTTTTTGAAATTTTATAGAGGACGAAATAGATTCAAGGTATTAGTTTTGACTTGTACTTTGAGTTTTAGATTATCGATATTCATGTGTATTGAGATTCAAGTGTGTAGCTTAAGTATGCGAAGTGCTTAAGTATTTTTTTTCATAGAAGTAGTATGAAATTTCACAGCACATAATAATAGTCATGTTATGACAAGTTTCATATGATATCAGTTGGATTGATAAATGTGTTATGATATATTTGACATAACACATATTAGAAACAAGATTTTTAGGGTTTATACGCAAATAGGTTTGGAAATATATTTGTACTAATTGGTATATGATTGACATACAAAATATTCTTGTTAGTATAGTGAGTATGTGATATTTAAGATTATTGTGTAAAATGTAGTAATTCTGGATGCATTGTGAAATTTTAAATAACTGCTGACAAAAAATTTGGATGTGATGTTGATGATTGTAACATAAGTGATAAACTTTTGGTTAATTTTGTAATTGTTTGGTTGATTGTAAGAATTTTGTGAATTCTTAATGCAGTTGCAATGGGAAAACAAGAGTTGTTATTGTGTACATATGGGACTGATACAGCTATTACTACAGTATCTGACATTGGTGGATTTAGTATGTTGACACAGTTTATATGTTCAAAATGGTGTAAGCTTGATAAGGATTCAATGTCGTTGACATATCAGATACCTGGTTTTGCAAATTGCATGTTGGATAATGAAGGTGACTTTAAAAATATGATTTGTTTGGCAGCTGTTATGAAATTAGGATTCATTAATGTTCAAGTTGTTGATGATTTGAGTGATTCTGATGAAGAGTGTGTTGAATTGCCGTTGTTGAGTTATAAGAATCAGCTGGAGTTGGAGGCCGATTTGCTGCCTACATTTTGTGTAGAACAAAATGTTCCAGTTCTTTGTTCGTCGTGGAGTCAGGGGATTACTGAGGTTGGACAGTGCTTTGAAGGTGGTGGTGCAGATTTTCGGTTAGCGCTAAGAAAATATAGTATTGAACTTGGTTTCAATTTTAAGTATCTAAGGAATGATAAAGGTCGAGTAACGGCGGTTTGTAGTTGTCTAGAGGCAACTGGTTGTCAATGGCGAGTACATGCTTCAACAGAGAGTGTGAATGGTTTTTTTTACATACGCAATTTGAATAATATACACACGTGCGGGTCGGTTGTTCGTACTTCCAAACATCCACGGTTGAATTCTGAGTTGGTGGGGAATTTGATTTATGGGAAAGTATGCCGAAAGCCATTAATATCACCAATGGATGTGATTGATGATATCAAGAAGGATTATGGTTTGGACATTATGTACCATCATGCATGGCTTGGTGTTGAAAATGCAAGGAAGGAGATATATGGTCACCAAGCATTGTCTTTTGACAAGCTTAGGTTGTATTTTAATGAAGCTTGTAAAGCCAATCCTGGTAGTAAGTTGTTAATTCAATCTCATCCTGAAACACGACGATTTGAAAGATGTTTTGTAGTCTTTGCTGCTTGTATAAACGGATTTAATTTTCTACGGCCAATGATTTTCCTAGATGGAACTTTCCTTAAAGGGCGTTACAAAGGGGTACTTTTAGGAGCGACTAGTAAAGATGGAAATCAAGGTAGTATTTTTATGTTTGTATTGTCAACTTTATGTTAAATTGCACATAAATTGTAAAGATGGAAATCAAGGTAGTATTTTTATGTTTGTATTGTTAACTTTATGTTAAATTGCACATACATGTTTTTATATTGGTTATGTGTTGTTATATTTATGTGAAATTTCACAGATGTTTAATTAGTTGTTTCAGGGTATCAATTGTGTGTGAAATTTGTTACATAACTGTTTTTATGTTGTTTCATTATTGTTAAGTTCATGTGAAATTTCACACAGGCGTTATAACTTTCACAAATATTTGTTTACTTAATATTTTGGTTATTGAATTGTCTCAGAAGTTTCTCAAAGATTTATTTTGCTCGGTTATGTATTGTTAACTTTATGTTAAATTTAATAAATGTTTAATTACTTGATATTGATAATAGCATTTTGGATGTGATGTTATCTTGCTTATGTCTTGTTATCTTTATGTGAAATTTCCAGATGTTTAATTAGTTGTTTCAATGTACTCAACTGCGTGTTAATTTGTTACATAGGTAATTTTATGTTCTTTCCTTATTGTTAACTTCATGTGGAATTTCACACTTATTTGTTTACTTAAATTTTTGGCTAATTTAATGTTATTTCCTTATTGTTAACTTCTTTATTTGATGTACTTTAAATTTTTGAGTGAATATTTTCGAACATATGTTATTTCTTTGTCATTGTAGGAGTTTATAGTCTTGCGTATGCAGTTGTTAGTTCTGAAGATAACGATAATTGGATGTGGTTCTTGTAGGAATTACGTGGTGTAATAAATCTTCAACGGACGATTACCTTTATTTCTGACCGGAATACTGGTCTTCTTGAAGCTGTGAGGACAGTATTTCCAAATGATTTCCACTCATTTTGTCTGCATCATTTGAAGTACAATCTTCAATATAAGTTGAAAGGGGTTTCTGCGAAGTTTAGGGAGCGGATGCTTTATAAGTTTCGTGAATGTGCTTATGTCCCAAATGCTGAGCAATTTCGTTTTTTAGTTGAAGCATTAGTTGATGAAGGTGGAAAGAAAATTGCAGATTTTTTGGTTTACTTACCGAAAGAAAACTGGTCCAATGCACACTTCAAGGGAAAAAGATATGGGGAGATGTGTTCAAATATAGCTGAATCTTGGAATGCAAAGTTTAAGAAAGCACGGCATTTGCCAATTACAAATATGATAGATATGATTCGTATAAAAACAATGACTGACATTGCGAAGAAGAGGGCTGAATGCAAGAAATGGACTGGGATACTTTGTCCAGCTATGCACAAGAGGCTTCAAGCTGCTTTAGATAAAGGTAAGACATGGAACATTAGTATATCGAGCGAAGACATATTTGAGGTACACTGTCAGCCTTCACAATTGGTTGACATATCTTCTCGTACTTGTTCTTGTGGTGGTTGGCAGATACATGGTTTTCCATGTTCTCATGCTGCTGTCGTTATTCACAAAAGTACTCAGATTACTTGGAGGGTGTTGACAGATTATATTGAGGAGTACTTTTTTGTTCATTATTATGAACAATGCTATTCAATGTCTATTCATCCAGTTATCACGAGTGAACAACCTAGCAGTAGTGCGTCTGTTGTGGAAATATTTCCACCAGTTTACAAGAAGTTGCCTGGCAGGCCCAAGAGTAAGAGGATACCATCTAGAGGAGAGAAGATTCGAAAGATACGGTGTGGGAGGTGTAAAAAGAAGACAAATCATAACAGCAAGACTTGCCGTGAGGTAATAGATAATTGAGAAGATATAGTTAAATCACCTTGATTGTTGGTTATTTGAAGATTCTGTGACATTGTGTGTGAAATTTCACATATTATGCTTTATAGTTTTCAGACAGTTTCATTGATTGTTGATGGAATACATTTCATTGATTCTAGAACTCCATTATGGAATTTTTTTTTATAATACTGAATTTTGAGTAAATGGTGGATTTTTTAAATATTGTTTTGGTACTTGAGATGTGTTTTATAGCCTTTCAAAGCATTGTTGTTTACGGCAGTACTCCTCTGATTATTCAGTGCTTATTAATTTACTGTTTGGTTCATGACACTTAATGTGGATGTTATGCTTTGTACACTGTGATCAATGGTGAATGTACACTGTGTGACCAATAGTCCATATATAGTTGTCTTTGTGCAGATGAATGTACACTGTGTGACCAATAGTCCATATATAGTTGTGTTTGTGGGCTTTCTCCTCTGTAGTCTATGCATACTTTTTTTGAGGTTGATTACACTTTTTGAGGTTGATCACATCACTGAAGTCCACCAATATATGCATACATATACCAATGTGCTCACGCAGATTGAAACAACATAAAATAAAGAATAGATGTGTTTAGCAATCACTGCAAAATTACTTCAGTGAGCATAAGATAAAATTTTCTTCCTCTCACCATTGCTGCTGAACGGAATTAATCATGTAAGTGATAGTTATGAGAAATTTCACACAGTTACGATGTTAAGTTTATGGTGGTGACATGATTTTGATGAAATGTAGAACTAAATGGAATGTTATGTGAAATTTTGCATAGTCACATACACATTGATGAGATTTTGTGGTATTTTGTTTGACATTTCACATAGTCCACCAATATATGCATACGTATATCAATGTGCTCACGCAGATTGAAACAATATAAAAAAAAAAAAAAAGAACAGATGTGTTTAGCAATCACTGCAAAATTACTTCAGTGAGCATAAGATAAAGTTTTCTTCCTATCACCATTGCTGCTGAACAGCATCAATCATATAAGTGATAGGTATGAGAAATTTCACACAGTTACGATGCTAAGTTTATGGTGGTGACATGATTTTGATGAAATGTAGAACGATATGGACAGGGTAAAAAGGAAAAAGCTTCACAGACGACTTCAGAATCACGTTGCAAGGAAGACTGTATGAAACTTCTTTTCACACATTTATTTAAATTTGTTATGTTTGATTCATGTTTTCGCTATTATGTTGTTCCATAATTCTGAACTCATGCTCTGTTACAAAACATAATTTTCAGTTGCATTTATGATTGATGTGAAATTCATACACAAAGTATATTCAGTAATCCAAGTTAGACTCTATGAAATTTGTCATCAATCGACGAGCTTATTCAGAATTTGGCATATGAGTGTTATGAAATTTCACAAAGTTTTGCTTCTTTTGTGATAAGGGACTGTCTAGGATAAAATTTATATACTGTTTGAGTACTATTTGGGAAATTTATTAAATCAAAATTTTAATTAGTTATGTTTGAACGATTAAAACGTTGTATTGTGACTTATCAATCCCCGTACGCTCGTCGTTTGTATAAATCAGTGAATTGCCTCATGTTTTAAAGTTTCATGACATACATGTAGAGTCAGTTGTACATGCATGGTGAGTGTGAATGTTGGTCAGTATAGAAAAGAGTAATGGTCAGTGTGGTATAGTGAGTGCGGTTGAGATTGTGATGTGGACACTCCCTGGTAAGTGAGTACCAAAGTGTGTTGTGATTGAGATTGCGGCGAGGGTGTTTTTGAAATGCGACGGTGGCAAAACTGGACACTCCCTGACGACCATGGTAGCGTCAAAGTGTGTGAAGCCGAACTTGGACATTCCCTGGCACCCATGGAAGTGCTAAAGTGTGGCCTACGGATACTCCCTGATACCCGAGTCTGAATACTGCGTGAGGGTTCCTCCGGTATTTGCATGGCGGATTAGGTAGTCAAAGTGTGAGGCAATGGACACTCCTTGGTACCCCGGACCAAAGTGTGAGGCAAACTGGACATTCCCTGGCACCCTTGTGCTAAAGTGTGGCTATCTTAGCGTTTCAAAGATACCGGTGTGTGATGATGGGTTGTTGGGTTTTGTCGAGAGAAAAGAGTCGGTCAGATGAGATGGTGCATTGTTCTCAAACACGGTCACATATATATGAATTTATCTTTTAAATAATATTGTGGTTGTTTTCTAAAACGAACTCTTTATCTTAAATATAAAGTCGTTGAATTTAAGGAGAATTGGAAAATGGTAAATGAGTATGTTTTACATTCAAAGTTATGTTTTTAATACTCACTAGCTTCTTAAAGCTGGCGACGTTGATACGTCCTGGACATTCGTGTTCAGGTTTTTCAGGTTATGATCAGGCTGAACGTTATGATTATGCTAATTGAGAACGACTGCTTGGAAGAAAGACTGTTATCTATACTCCATGTTTAAAGTTATAAACTGTTTTGTAATAAGGATGACTGTAATAGATATTAAGTTATTGTTTTGATATAAGGCGGTTTGTGCCTTTAGAGACCTCGTGCTGTAATATGTAATAAGTTAGAAAAATATTTGTAAGTCTTGATTGCTTTACTCTGATTATGGTTTTATGTTGTTCGACGTTTGGGACGGAATCGATCCTTCTAACTGTTGCGACCTACGGGTCCATAAAGGAATTAAACACTTTCCATATTTTTGCTACGTCGGGGCGTGACAGAAGGTCAATCGAGTGGTAGGAGGTGGTCACCGGTGGTTAGGAATGGCAGGGATGGTGGTAGGATGACGAAAAGATGGTGGTCAAGAGGTGGCACAGGTGGTGTGGTCGCTGGAGATGGCGAGGGTGGTGGCCAGAGGTCTGGCAGGGGTGGTGGGTAATGGTGGCTAAGGTTTAGTTAGGATTAGATGATGAAGTTATGTGTATTTTTGTCTATGACCATTTGGAGGACTTATCCTCAATGTTTCATTTTAGATGTCCTTTATTCCAAAGTAGCTTGTCTTAATGCCTTTTCACCAATTTTTCTTAGTTTATATGTAGTTTTTAATGAAATAATACAATTTTTTTTTTACAATTTTAGTCCATCTTATTATTTAATCTATTTGCAAAATCTCTTTAAAAATTTAATGTATTTGATAATTATACTTAAATATTTTTAGTCCAGTATTAAACTTAGAATCTTATGATCTTTTTTCTTTTCTATATGAATAATGTCTAATCCGAATATTAATATTTTAAGAAAAAAGTTTTTATCTTTTGTAATAATAGTCATTCCAATGGGAATGGAATGTGCATTCCCTAGGTTTTGGGCAAAGAATGTCTATTCCACTGTATCTAGTCAACCAAACATATGAATGAAATGAACACATGAATGATCATTCCATTCCAAGGTTTATTCTTGTCACAGCCCGGTCCCACAATAGCGGAACCGAAGCCCGTGGCACGCCACTGAGGCTAAACCAATTCATTAACGTTCCCAAAATTAGGTTTGAAGAACACACGCAGCGGGAAAACAAAACACATTTTAAAACCAGAGGTTCAGTCGACTGCTCAGTCGACTGCTAAGTCGACTGCTCAGTCGACGGAGGCGGGCAGGGATTTTAATATCGAATTTCAGTCGACTGAAATTGGAGGTCCAGTCGACTGCCGAGGGGTCCAGTCGACTGCCGAGGGGTCCAGTCGACTGCTTTTGCAAAAATGAGGAGCAGTTGCTAACAGACTCAGGGGTTCAGTCGACTGCTCAGTCGACTGCTCCCCTGGCAGCAGCCCAATCTGCAGAAATTTCAAGTTTAAAAGCTTCCCCACTTTCACCAATAATCAACCACTCCATTCAAACTCAGTCCAAAATAATTCTAGCTGTATTAAAACATTTCTAAGCAAGATTACAACATGTTACTAACTATTACAACGGTCAAGATTCATCCTATCATACGAAGTCAAACGTAAGTTAAGACAATAGAAATTCTTATTACAACATTTCTAGGATCCCAAAACTACAAAATTAACATTCAATTTGCCTTTCAAGCGAACTCCTAACCCACGTACTCACTTCTCTGATTCCTCGCCGGCATTTACATCTGAAATGGCTATTTGAATAACCACACATATTTCGATTTGTTTAAGCTAATGCTTAGTGAATAAATCAATATATGTACATGAATGATAAATATGTCCGCATTCACATCTCTACAATTCATACTAGTCGCCGGAGACTCACGTGCCCGTCCGTACTCCCAATCCGCGACTCCTCGCCAATAAGTCCACGCGAAAGGGTAAGACCCATGATTCTTCTCTTCAATCGTGCGACCTTAATGCCTATATCGGCTCCACAAAATGGCACGGTGACCACGTGCTCCTTCTGACCCAAATAAGCAACTTAACATGCTCAAATACATATCACCATGCTCGCGATAATCAAAACATATCACCGTGCTATTGAGCCTACTTATCAATATAAATGTCCAATATGAACTACACAATATATCTCTAAGAATTAATACATGCTATTCAAACATAACATGAATACATACCAAGAAATCTTTCCAAAACATAGTTGAATCACTCACCTCCGATTTACGCTCCTATAATACGATCCAAAGAAAACCCGTGCACAAAGAACGTGCAGAAGTCCGTCTAGTACAAATCCTATGGATCAAAATTCCATTTATCAACTTTTATGAAAAATTCTAGAAAATAACTTTTCGAAAAACTTAGCCAAACAGGCCCTAATAGGTATCAAAACGAAGCTCTTACCTCGAGGAGCTCAAATATGAAATCTGGGAGAAACCAGACTGACGGAAGGTCGTCGTTTGGCGTCGCAAAGCTCTAAGCAATCAAATCTCCCTCTAGCCCCCTTTTGGCCTCCTTTCTTGAACTTAGGTTAAGAGTTGTGAAATATCTTAACTCATCTCTATCTATATATAGGCAACATTCTCGGGAAATTACGTTTACCTCCCCACGAGTTTTCCAAACTCCTAATCAATCTCTGAAAACTTTCTATACAGCTTATTCATAGCTTTACGAGTAAAACCTCAAAATTATAAAAGTTTTCGACTAAGTTTCGTTTGGTTGCTAAAACGTGAATTTCTATATGACGTTTCCAGAGTTGCTAATTAGCCTACCAAATTAATAGCGTGTTCATTCGTTCTCACCAGGATACTAAATCTAACATCAGAAATATATTCTAAGCCAGAAAATAATACAGATATTGCAATACACAGGTAAACATTTATTTTTAGATAAACATTTAAAATGTTCCACAGTGACCGTCTCATACTCGGAGAGACGTCACAACAACAAATCCTCAATCACCACAGTTTCAAAGGGTTCTCTAATACAGACACCCAAATCAACTCGTGAGTCAAAACTCACTCAATCATGTGTCATAGGACACGCCACATCACATTATCATGCATGACAATGTAATGCAATGCAATAACACAAATGCGGGTGTTATAATACTCTCCCCCTTAAAAGAAGTTTGTCCCCAAACTTATACCTCATGTCTCGAAAAGGTGCGGATACTGAGTACGCATCTCATCTTCTATCTCCCACGTCATCTCTTCCGTAGTTTGGCTACGCCATAACACTTTCACTTTCGATATTACTTTGTTCCGTAAGACTTGATCCTTCTGATCCAAGATCTCTACCGGATACGCAACATACGTTAAATCACTCTGAATCTCATTCGATGTCGGAGTCATCACTTGATCTCTATCTTCCACTAATTGTTTGCGTAACAACGATACATGAAACACGTTATGAACTTGAGCATACTCGCTCGGCAAGTTCAAACGATAGGCTACAGGTCCAACCTTTCCAATGATTTCAAAAGGTCCTACAAACCTCGGGTTGACTTTCCCGTATCTACCAAATCTGGTTATTCCCTTTGAAGGTGACACCTTCAAATACACTAAGTCTCTCACATCGAATTCCAACGGTCGTCTACGCTTATCGGCATAACTCTTATACCTACTCTGAGCTGTCAGTAACCGTTGTCGAATTACCTTTATCTTATCCGTCGTCTCTTGTACAATTTTCGGCCCTTCAATCTTTCTTTCTCCGACTTCTGTCCAACTAATCGGTGAACGACATACACGACCATATAAAGCTTCATAAGGAGCCATCCCAATACTCGACTGAAAACTGTTGTTATACGCGAACTCAATTAACGGTAGGTGGTCTTCCCAATCACCTTGAAAATCAAGTACACATAAACGAAGCATGTCTTCCAAAATCTGGATTACTCTTTCTGATTGACCATCGGTCTGAGGATGAAAAGTTGTACTAAAGTGCAATTTGGTACCCATTGCTTCTTGCAAGGCTCTCCAAAACTTCGACGTAAAACTACTATCCCTATCCGAAACGATAGAAACTGGGATACCATGTAGTCTCACAATCTCACGAATATACAACTTAGCTAACGTCATTGGCTTAGTTGTTCGAAGTGGTAGGAAGTGCGACGACTTCGTCAAACGATCAACAATCACCCAAATAATAGTGTTCGATCTCTTCGATCTCGGAAACCCACTAACAAAATCCATTGTTATGTGTTCCCATTTCCACTCGGCTATCGGTAACGGTTGTAACAATCCTGAGGGTACTTGGCGTTCGGCCTTTACTTGTTGACAGCTAGTACAAAGGGAAACGTATCGTGCTATTTCTCTCTTTATTCCCGGCCACCAATAAACATGTCTCAAGTCTCTATACATCTTGGTGCTTCCCGGATGAACGGTATACTTCGTGTTGTGTGCTTCTTCTAGGATGTTTTGCTTCAAATCTTTCTCACTAGGTACACAAATTCTACCCCTCAATCTCAACACATTGTTCTCAAAAGTAAATCCCGGTTGTTTGCCCATCGGAATCTCATCACAAATCTTCTTCAAAGCCACATCTTGAAGTTGTTTCTCTGCGATCTCGTGAATCAAGAGTGGTTGTGCCACCATTGCCGACATCAAACCACTTTCAATCCTCGGTATCACTTCAAGTTCTAAGCTCTCCATATCTCTTATCAATTCTTTCTGAGAAGTTAAATCTGATGCGGTATTGGTTGGTACCTTACGACTAAGAGCATCGGCGACAACATTCGCCTTGCCCGGATGATACTGAATTGATAAGTCATAATCCTTCATCAACTCTAACCATCTCCTTTGCCTCATGTTCAAATCTCGTTGTGTAAACAGATACTTCAAACTCTTGTGATCCGTAAAGATCTCACATTTCTCTCCGTATAGATAATGACGCCAAATCTTCAATGCAAAAATCACGGCGGCCAATTCTAGATCATGTGTTGGATAATTCTTTTCGTGCGGTCTAAGTTGTCTTGACGCATACGCAATGACTTTATCACCTTGCATAAGAACGCAACCTAAACCTCTATATGAAGCATCACTGTAAATAATAAATCCTTCAGTCCCTGGCGGAACGGCTAATATTGGTGCTTTCACTAGTCGACCCTTCAACTCTTGGAAACTTTCTTCACATTCTGGACTCTATACAAAAGCAATATCTTTCCTCATTAACTGCGTCATCGGCATTGCTATACGCGAAAAGTCTTTTACAAATCTCCGATAATACCCAGCTAATCCTAGGAAACTTCTGATGTCTGTCACATTCATTGGTCTCGCCCAGTTTGTAACTGCTTCTATCTTCTGAGGGTCTACAGAAATTCCCTTTGCCGACACTATATGTCCAAGGAAAGCTATCTCAGTCAACCAAAACTCACACTTCTTCAATTTGCCGAATAATCTCTTTTCACGCAATCGTTGTAAAGCTAATCGCAAATGATACTCGTGATCTTCTACGCTTTTGGAGTAGATTAGGATGTCATCTATAAACACGATAACGAACTCATCTAAATAATCCTTGAAAACACGGTTCATCAAGTCCATGAAAGCAGCTGGTGCATTAGTCACTCCAAATGACATAACCAAAAATTCAAAGTGACCATATCGAGTCCTGAAAGCTGTCTTCTCAACATCTTCCTCTTTGACTTTTAATTGATGGTAACCGGATCTCAAGTCAATCTTCGAAAATACCTGAGCCCCTTGTAACTGATCAAACAAGTCATCTATTCGTGGCAACGGATACTTGTTCTTGACGGTCAACTTATTCAATTCCCGGTAGTCGATGCACATACGCATTGTTCCATCTTTCTTCTTCACAAATAAGACTGGAGCTCCCCATGGTGAAACACTAGGTCGGACAAAACCCTTCTCCAACAGTTCTTCTAACTGAACTTTCAATTCTTTTAACTCTATCGGTGCCATTCGGTACGGCGCTTTGGATACCGGTTGTGACCCTGGTACTACTTCTATTGTGAACTCAAGCTCCCTTTCAATCAATATGTCGGGTAACTCATCGGGAAAAACATCCGGAAATTCTTGAACTACTGAAATGTCTTCTATTAGTGGTCCAAGAACTCGCGTGTCGATAATTGAACATAAGAAACCCGAACAACCCTTCTTCAACATCTTACTTGCTTGAATCGCCGATATCAAGTACGGCGGTACGATCACTCCCTTACCCTGAAAAGTAAACTCTTCTCGTCCTGACGGATAGAAACTAACCCGTTTCTGTTCACAATCGATTTTGGCTTGATTAACCGACAACCAATCCATACCCAAGATAACATCAAAGTAATTCACCGTCAACGGAATCAAATCAACGCTCAAAACTTTATCACCTATCTTGATTTCACATGACTTGAATATCGAAGAAGTAACTAGTGGTTCACTACTAGGAATGATACGCACAAGTCATATCCTAGCGGTTCTGACTTAACAGTTAAATGCTTAACAAAATCACGTGATACGAATGAATGCGTTGAACCAGAATCCATAAGTATACGTGCAGGATACGAACAAATAGGAAGAATACCTGATACGACGGTATCATCTGTATTCCCCGGCCTGAGCTGAAAGTATCGTCCTTGTTGTTGCGCTACTCCTTTCCCTTTATCCACTCGAGGTTCTACTCTTGACCCGCTTGGTGTGGATACCAGGAATCGGACCACTTCTCTTGTTTGAGATTGTTTTGAAATTGATTTGAATCAAGGAAAGAAAACGAAAGGTCTGTTAAAAACAGATACAGAGTCGCCACTTGGTCTTTAAGGAACCAAGAAACCTAATTTTGACTCACCCAAATGGATAAAGGGCACCGGCCCTTCATAACCAAAGAACTCGGTTCGGGGTTTTGGTACGAGAGAGGAAGGAGCCTTTATCACGACTAAAACACCCTCAACTCGCCCCGTCTTTCGACGGGCCTCAATTAGCATCCAAATAATCATCTTATACTATGTTTGGTTCGACAAATAATACTATGATAGTATATTACATCACATAAGAAACTTGAAAATGGAAGATCTAAAAATAAAATATCATTCATAAGATCTAAATCAAATATCATGCAATGTAAAGTGGAAGATCACACAAACAAACCTAGGAAAAATCGTCTAATCACATATCAATTAATCAAGTTTTCCTAATCTAAAGGGGACATGAATTGTTCTTGGAACAAATAAACAAAGAAATCAAAATATGCTTAGCAAGGCTTAGAATGATGCATGTTAATCTTTGAGAAAAGAAGATCTCTCAATCCCCGGGACGGATGAGAAAGGATGATTAGATCAAGGGGAAGCATGAACGGGTGATCGAGTTCATTCCTTATAATCTTCTTGGATTAAGAGTTACAAAAACCCCAAATCTTGCATGAATGCAATGTATGTATCTAAAATGTGCAAAGGTTGTAGTGTGTTTTGTGTACATGGATTCCTAGAATGACTTAGAAGTCTAAAATGTGCATGAATGAATGAATGAAATTAACATGGGATGTGTACAAATGTAGTATGAACTACTTCCTAAGATATGAACTAATTTGGAATGCATATAAGTATCAAATCAAAGAATGCAAGTTAAAGTATGCTTGCTGTGAATAGTGGACAGAACAGTAGCATGATCTTTTGGAATTTGAAAAGAGGGGTTAGGAATGTTTTCAATGCATGATTTTTTTATGGAGATGTTCCTTATTGTGTCTAGAACACAACCCAAAAGGACAATCTTGAATAGCTATCACAGATTGAGAGAAATTATATAAACAATAGAGGTCACTCAGAAACAGAGTTCGTACTGTCGACTAAAATGTTAGAAAATCTTAGAAAATGAAAAAGAATGATCTGGGGGCCCATTTTATATAGCAAGTTTCCTAAGACATTGAATTTTAAGGGAAAAATAAGTTAGGACCACCCCTTTTGGAAAAGTTTTCTGGAAAAGAGGTCGTAAGTTGACCTAGCTGCTGTGACAGCAAAAACAGAACGTTTGGAAGGAATGTTGGGACCCAAATGGACCATTTCCAAGTACTTCCAAGTCAAACCAAAAATCATGGGTGTTCTCCAATGAGTTAGGAAGACTTTCCAAGTGGCCTTGTATCCATATGTTGAGTATTGTGCTCTAGAAAAATCTTTGAACTCAACTCACTCACTGTTTTGACTCATTGTTTTGAAGATTTTGGAGAAAACAAAGTTTTGTTTCTTGAAACCAAATGAGAGGGATTGAGAGGGGTTTTGAAATAGGTGTTTTGAAAACATGTTTTCAACACTTAATAAGGATCATAGCCACTTAGAATACCTACATCAAACTCATCATTTAAGAACCTCCAAGATTGTTGGAGAGATTTATTTTATTTTTGGGCATAACTTCAATACATTCCAAGAATACCTTGGAAGTATTGAGGTTATGATCATCATCTATCAAACATGTGTTTGAGGTCAAGAGCTACTATCCATAAGGATTCACTCACCCCAAACTTCATGTCATCACTTAGATGATGATGAACTAGTAAGTAAATAAAGAAAATAAAAAAAGAAATGGGATGAGAAGAGATGAACAATAAATAAACAAGCAAGTAGATGATAAACAATAGATGATATTCATGAAGCATGAGACTTGTAGATTGGTGTATCACTCATATGTAATGACACTAGACATGGAAGAAGCTTCCACACTCTTGAATGCTCACTAAAATGGTGGTTGGGAGTATTGAATGTTGAAGTAAATGGAAGTAATGAAGTAAAAACAAAGTTAGAACTCACTTTTGTTTTGAAAAATCAAAGAAGAAAGCTTCTTTTCTCTCCACTCTAACCTTATCTCTACACTTTCTCTCCCAAACTTTCTCTAAACTTGCATTTGACTCCCCCTAAAATGAGGAGTAATGGGGTGTTTATATAGGCCAACTTGGGGTGTTTTTGGGATTTAGAAAGTACTCCCATTGGTCCCAAACATCTGAAATCATGAAACTACGTCGTTTTGGATTTTAATTAATCAAAATGGGACCACAAAAGTATTTACAAAAACTTACTGTTCTGGAGGGGAGTGCCGCGGCGGCAGTGGGCCAGTGCCGCGGCGGCACTGCTCCTCCCTTCGTCTGGATAATGCTGTTTAGGCCCCCCGAAGTTCCGGTATTCGCGAAAAGGCCCTATTTTGTCCGAAATTCACAGAAAATGCGTACGAACTCCAAATTGAGGTTGTGATATACCGTTGGAAAGGTAATGGAGTCTACTTTACATAAAAAATAGTTCGGGGATAGGTCACTTTGAAAAGTTTTGCGGTATTCGCGATAAAAGCCGATTTGATCGCCTTTTTCGCCTTTGGAAATTCATAATAAATTCGTTTTAAATCCAGAAATTATGTGCGATATACCGTTGGAAAGCTATTGACCTATAGTATTCATGAAAAATATTTGAAAATTGTTTCGGTGCCCCGATTCCAAAGTCAAATCTTGGTCAAACCGGTCAAACCTGGGATTCCCGGGAAGTTCTGGGAACCTCTGGGAGCTCCCAAGAGCTGATGTTTTCGCTCGATTTTCTTTTGGAACTTGTTTTAATACTTTTCTCATGATTTAGAATGGTTCTGGTGAATTCAGACAATTTCGGTCAAACTTGGTCAAACTTGGTCAAACTCTGGTCAGACCTGGTCAAACCTTGGTCAAACCGGTCAACGGGGACTTTCGGGGAACTTCCGGGACTTCCGGGGGTCTCTGGGAGCTGACGATTTCATCCAGTTTTACTTAAAAACTCATTTTATTATTTTTCTTATGACATAGCATGTTTTCAGAACTTCGGGACCAAATCTGGGAGTCTTCGGGCTTTTAGGGGCATTTTGGTCATTCTGAGCATTCTGAGAGATAGAGCTGACTTCCAGGGGTCCTTTTGAGTCTTTTACGATCATTGTGAACCACCAAGCTATGGGTCTCCTAAATCTGATAGCCGACAAAATGGGGTGTCTACACTTGGCACACTCGATGCCCCGGTACTCATTCCCGGTTGTCTCTTACTCGGGCAATTCTTCGCTATATGCCCCAGTTGTCCACAGTCAAAACATTTTCCCCTCATCTCTGGGTTGTAGCTCTTGGCGTTCGAGGTTGTGTTTGGTGTAGTCGAATTTGTATTCAAAGGACAATTCCTAGACACATGCCCCAATTGTTTACAAATATGGCAAGTGATCAATTGATAGCACGTTCCTCTGTGTCGCCGGTTACATGTTGGACACAACGGTCTTGAGTCTCCCATGAACGTACTCCCTCCTTGGCTACTCATATATGATCCCGAACCTTGCGTGAACGGTTTCTTCGCATTCCCTTGGCTCTTGCCCCTATTGTCATTGGGTCTCTTTCCTTGTTGCCCTTGTCGATATCGGTCGACACTCTTCTCAGCTATACGGGCGGCTTCCTCGACTAGAGAAACGGTCGGGTGTTGCAACATGTCCACACGGCCCCGAATATTCTCTCTAAGCCCTTCCTCAAACTTACGAGCTTTATCCCTATCAGTCGGAACGGTAGTTTTCCCAAATCGTAACAAGGCATTGAAACGAGAAACATACTCACCCACGGTCATATCTCCCTGAACTAAACTCGCAAACTCTTGGCGTTTCTGAGTATAAGCAGATTGCGGGAAGAAACGTTTGTTGAATTCTTCTTTAAAAGCTTCCCACGTGGTTGGCTTCCCTCGTTCAAGCACGTTGTTCCACCAATCCAATGCTTCGCCCATCAACGTATGGGATGCGCACAAAATTTTCTCCTCATCGGTACATATTACCTGACGGAAATGTCTTTCCATGTCCATCATCCAATGATCGGCCAAGTCTATGTCAATTTGCCCATGATACAACGTCGGTTTTCGCTTATGAAACTGTTCCACGATTATGTGTTGAGGTCGTGGTGCCGATGGTGCATTGACATAACGAATTTCCACTTGTGGAGGCTGAACGTTCATATGTTCTCTTTCACTTACCGCTTGTATGAAACTTCCCACCATGTTCACTATTTGGTCCATCCGCGAATGCGGTGACAATTCTCTTGGTTGATCCGCCATAATGTTTCAAATATTTCCCCTGTTGAGTTCAATGCATAATGACCATGCATGCTATGCCACAATATATATATACACGTGCACAGTTCATCACAATCAACAAATGCTAATGCATGAAGCATTTCTACAATGATAATAATTATCTTCACAATTACACACTCCACTCGACGTCGCTCAGCATATATAACGTCACTCGTTCCCAAGGCTCTAAACTTATGCTCTGATACCACTAAATGTCACAGCCCGGTCCCACAATAGCGGAACCGAAGCCCGTGGCACGCCACTGAGGCTAAACCAATTCATTAACGTTCCCAAAATTAGGTTTGAAGAACACACGCAGCGGGAAAACAAAACACATTTTAAAACCAGAGGTTCAGTCGACTGCTCAGTCGACTGCTAAGTCGACTGCTCAGTCGATGGAGGCGGGCAGGGATTTTAATATCGAATTTCAGTCGACTGAAATTGGAGGTCCAGTCGACTGCTGAGGGGTCCAGTCGACTGCCGAGGGGTCCAGTCGACTGCTTTTGCAAAAATGAGGAGTAGTTGCTAACAGACTCAGGGGTTCAGTCGACTGCTCAGTCGACTGCTCCCCTGGCAGCAGCCCAATCTGCAGAAATTTCAAGTTTAAAAGCTTCCCCACTTTTACCAATGATCAACCACTCCATTCAAACTCAGTCCAAAATAATTCTAGCTGTATTAAAACATTTCTAAGCAAGATTACAACATGTTACTAACTATTACAACGGTCAAGATTCATCCTATCATACGAAGTCAAACGTAAGTTAAGACAATAGAAATTCTTATTACAACATTTCTAGGATCCAAAACTACAAAATTAACATTCAATTTGCCTTTCAAGCGAACTCCCAACCCACGTACTCACTTCTCTGATTCCTCGCCGGCATTTACACCTGAAATGGTTATTTGAATAACCACACATATTTCGATTTGTTTAAGCTAATGCTTAGTGAATAAATCAATATATGTACATGAATGATAAATATGTCCGCATTCACATCTCTACAATTCATACTAGTCGCCGGAGACTCACGTGCCCGTCCATACTCCCAATCCGCGACTCCTCGCCAATAAGTCCACGCGAAAGGGTAAGACCCACGATTCTTCTCTTCAATCGTGCGACCTTAATGCCTATATCGGCTCCACAAAATGGCACGATGACCACGTGCTCCTTCTGACCCAAATAAGCAACTTAACATGCTCAAATACATATCACCATGCTCGCGATAATCAAAACATATCACCGTGCTATTGAGCCTACTTATCAATATAAATGTCCAATATGAACTACACAATATATCTCTAAGAATTAATACATGCTATTCAAACATAACATGAATACATACCAAGAAATCATTCCAAAACATAGTTGAATCACTCACCTCCGATTTACGCTCCTATAATACGATCCAAAGAAAACCCGTGCACAAAGAACGTGCAGAAGTCCGTCTAGTACAAATCCTATGGATCAAAATTCCATTTATCAACTTTTATGAAAAATTCTAGAAAATAACTTTTCGGAAAACTTAGCCAAACAGGCCCTAATAGGTATCAAAACGAAGCTCTTACCTCGAGGAGCTCAAATATGAAATCTGGGAGAAACCAGACTGACGGAAGGTCGTCGTTTGGCGTCGCAAAGCTCTAAGCAATCAAATCTCCCTCTAGCCCCCTTTTGGCCTCCTTTCTTGAACTTAGGTTAAGAGTTGTGAAATATCTCAACTCATCTCTATCTATATATAGGCAACATTCTCGGGGAATTACGTTTACCTCCCCACGAGTTTTCCAAACTCCTAATCAATCTCTGAAACTTTCTATACAGCTTATTCATAGCTTTACGAGTAAAACCTCAAAATTATAAAAGTTTTCGACTAAGTTTCGTTTGGTTGCTAAAACGTGAATTTCTATATGACGTTTCCAGAGTTGCTAATTAGCCTACCAAATTAATAGCGTGTTCATTCGTTCTCACCAGGATACTAAATCTAACATCAGAAATATATTCTAAGCCAGAAAATAATACAGATATTGCAATACACAGGTAAACATTTATTTTTAGATAAACATTTAAAATGTTCCACAGTGACCGTCTCATACTCGGAGAGACGTCACAACAACAAATCCTCAATCACCACAGTTTCAAAGGGTTCTCTAATACAGACACCCAAATCAACTCGTGAGTCAAAACTCACTCAATCATGTGTCATAGGACACGCCACATCACATTATCATGCATGACAATGTAATGCAATGCAATAACACAAATGCGGGTGTTATAATTCCTGCTTACCAAACATGCCCTAAATCTTTTTAGAACTATAAGTGCGTCACAGCCCAATCCCACAATAGCAGAACCGGAGCCCGTGGCATGCCACCGAGGCTAACCAATTCATTGACGTTCCCAAAAGTTAGCTTTAAGAACACACGCAGCAGAAAGAAAACAAATCATTTTTAAAACTAGAAGTCCAATTGACTGGGTCGGGGCTCCAGTCGAATGACCTGGAGTTACAGAGAACAAGAAGTCCCCAAGTGCCACCTTCAGTCGACTGACTCCTCGGTCCAGTCGACTGATGCCTTAATTTTTCAGTCGACTGGGCTCGTCCGGTCGACTGAACCCATCCTAACAGAATGTCCAATTTTCGTGCAGAAACAGTGGACTCTTTCCTGGGGATCAGTCGACTGAAATCCTGAAAACCAAAGAGAGTTTTTGTTTAAAACAGGGGTCCCATCGACTGTGACTTCGGTCCAGTCGACTGTTTTACAGCAGCAGCCCCCTTCAGTAGAATTTCCAAGTTTAAAAGTTTTCTGAAATCAACCAAGGTCCAAACACGCACTCCAAACTCATATCAAAACGATTCCCACTGGATTAAAACATTACTAAAGCGTAAATACAAAAGATTCCTATCTAATACAATATTAAGAATCAGTTCTACAAATCTAAATTAAACATAACCAAAAGTCATAAAATTCTTATTACAACAAGCCTATTACAAAACGACGAGATAAACATGATAAGCTGCCTCCTACAAGAACTCCCAAACCCACAACTCACTTCTGTGAATCCTTGTCGGCATTAATACCTGAAATGATTATTTGAATAACCACACACATTCGATTTGTTTAAGCTAACGCTTAGGTAAAAAAACAACAAATGCTCATGAATGATAAACATGCTCGCACTCACATCTCTACATTTCATACTAGTCTCCGGAGACTCACGTGTACTTTCCATACTTCTAATCTGCGACTCCTCGCGAATAATTCCACGCGAAAAGGTAAGACCCACGATTCTTTTCTTCAATCGTGCGACCTTAATGCCTATATCGGCTCCACAAGATGGCTTAGTAACCACGTGCTCCTTTGATCCAAATAACAACTCAATATGCTCAATTTACATATCACCATGGTCTTGATAATCAAAACATTTCACCGTGTTATTGGGCCTACTTATCAATATAATCGCCCAATATGAACTAAACAATATATATCTATACTAATATATGTTTTTCATATCACAACATGAATACATGTCAAGAAATCATTCTAAAAACATAGTTGAATCACTCACCTGCGAATAACGGTCCTATAATTCGATCCAAAGAAAATCCAAGTACAAAGAACGAGCAGAGGTCCTTCTAGTACAACTCCTATGGATCAGAAATCCAATTATCAATTTTTGTGAAAAATTCTAGAAAATAACTTTTCAGAAAACTTATCCAAACATGGCCTAATAGGTATTAAAACGAAGCCCTTACCTTAAAGAGTTCGAATATGAAATCTGGGAGAAAATAGACGAACGAAAGGTTGTCGTTAGGCGTCGAGAAGCTCTAAGCAATCAAATCCCCCTTTTGACCTCCTTTTGAGTTTTAGGTTTGAAACTTATAAAAATATCAAGATCATATCTATCTACATATAGACAACACTTCCGAAAATTGTGTTTACCTCCCCACGAGTTTTCAAAACTCTTAATTAGTCTCCGAAACTTTCTACACAACTAATTCATAGTTTTACAAGTGAAACCTCAAAATTATAAAAGTTTCCGACTAAGTTCCGTTTCGTTGCTAAAATGCAAATTTCTACATGACTTTTCCGAAATTACTAATTAGCCTACCAAATTAATAGTGTGTTAATTCGTCGTCACTAGGATACTAAAATTAACAACAGAAATATATTCTAAACTAGAAAATAATACAGATAGTGAAATACACAGATAAACATTTATTTCTAGATAAACATTTAGGGTATTCCACAATGAACGTCTCATACTCGGAGAGACTTCACAACAACAAAACACTTATTCAACACCGTCTCAATGGGTTCTCGAACACAGATACCCAAATCGACTCGTGAGTCAGAACTCACTCAAACATGTGCCAAAATGCACAACAAATCACATTATTATGCATGACAATGTAATAAAATGCAATAACACAAATACCGGAGTGAGTAATTTTTAGTATTTAGAATTTAGAATTTTTTAGTATTTAAAATTCATTACTTAATTTTCATTTTTTATCAAACAGACTCAAACTCTCCATAAGTAGGTCTCATATGACATATGTACTTATACGGTTATACACTTTTTATTCATTAAAAAAAAATGCTTTCTTGGGAAAGTAGGGCAGAGGCGGTAAGGAGCTAAGGCGGCACGTGCCTCCTCAATTTTTCATCATTATTTTGGACCTTATTGCCTCATTTGGAAGGCTGGATAAAATTGTCGGATTGAACAGGATAAGGCAAAATCAGACTGAATTAGTAATCATGTTGGATTATAAGTTGTTGTGATGTCCTGTATTTAGAACTAGGGATGTAAAAAAAGCCCAGCCCGACGAGCTGCCCGATGCCCAGCCCGAAAAAATGGGCCATAAGCCCGGCCCAAGCCCGAAGTAGGGCCAGCCCGACCTTAGGCCCTTACATCCCTTGAAGCCCGAACCCGGCCCGAAGCCCGACCCGGTCAAGCCCGACCCGAAGCCCAGCCCGAGGCCCAGCCCGATCAAGCCTAGAAGCTTTCCAACAATTCATATAATCAAAATTGTAAGTGACAAAATTTATAGTATTGCCAGCTTGCGAGTAAATTGAGTAATGCTATGCTTCCAAATTTTTTTATCTCAAATGATTCCCAAAAATATGTGACAATGAGCCTACTTTGATTAGACGATGTTAAAGTGGTCCTACTATTATTGAAGGTGGGCCCATTACCACATATGTTTGGGAACCATTTAGGAAAAGAAGCATAGTGTTACTCGAATAATTTAAGGATATAATACAATTATACATAGGAGTAATAACAAATTTGGGGCGTAATCAATTTTATTTCTAATTTCTTTTAATAAAAGATAATGATTTTTATTTTATTTATGTAATTAGACTCTAACCCTTTATATCTTCCGTTACTTTGTCACTTGTTTACATATTTATAATGTCTTTATATATCTTATAAGAGTAATAAATAAATAAATAAATAAATAAAGAAGACAACTTAGGCCCGGCCCTATACGGCCCGCGGCCTTAAGCCCAGCCCTATGCCCTAAGCCCGACCCTAGGCCCGCGGGTAGCGTCTAAAGCATGAACCCTCTAGCCCGGCCTGACCCGAAAGAGAGAAGAAGCCTGTGGGCCAAAGCCCAAGCCCGCCTAAGCCCGATCAATGTAGGGTCGGGCCGGGCCCGATGGGCCATTTTACATTCCTATTTAGAACGTGATAGATAAAACTGTTGGATAAGTAGTTTTATCCTATTTCTGTGTTTGGTTGTGTCGGGACATAAGTTCTAGATAATAACTAAATTATTATTTTTTAATACCAAGAGAGAGAGAGAGAGAGACAGAGACAGAGAGAGAGAAAGGGGGGGGGGGGGGAAGGGGGGGGGGGGAAGGGGGGGGGGGGGGGGGGGGGTGACTTAAAAAAATTATTCTGAAAAAATAAAATATATATAAAAAATTGAAAATATGTAAAAAGAGAAGAAAAAAAATGAAGCAATTCTGGAAAAAAAAAATTTAAAAAAAAAACCATAAAAAGAAGAAAAAAATCTATAAAAAAAATTCTCAAACTCCCTTATCCTACCTAATTACCGCCCCTTGGTATTGAGTTATCCCAAACTCAATGGGATAAAATGGAAGTTTGGGATAAAATACTTACTCCGTGTAAGTACGAAACATAGAATTAGATAATTTTTATCCAATCCGAACCCCTTATCCGACGCGCCAAACATGGCCTATGTATATATACCATATGCATATGTACCCTTTGAACTATTAATTTTGCATGAGCCCTCTAAATTCAAAAGGGAGACTTGGTGTAAGGCCCCTAAGGTTGGGCTAAGTTGAACTAAAGGATAAGTCATAATCAAACACCCATACAAGGACACACTCTAAAAAAAATTCCCCTCCTAAAGTCTTCTAAAATTTAAACTATCCCCCTTAGTCCTATAAAATTTTAAATTTCATTCAAAATGGCAAAAATGCTCATGGAATCCTAAGAGACCACCACCACCATCTCTCTTCTCTCTCTAACTTTCTCTCTCCTCCATAGCCACCATTACCAACATCTCTCTCTCCTCCCTCTCCATAGTCACCACCATCACAACCACCACTACCATAGCCACCATCTTCTCTCCTCCTCCCTCCACCATCTTCTCTCTCCTCCCCCACCATAGCCACCACCACCACCTTCTCTCATCCTCCCTCCATAGCCACCACCACCACCGGAGCCACCACCGAAACTGTCGTCGTCGTCGCCGGAGCTGGAGCCGTTGCCGTCGCCACTACCACCAACTCTCTCCTCACCCTCCATAGCCACCACCACCACCATCTCTCTTCTCACTCTAACTTTCTCTCTTCCTCCCTCCATAGCCACCACCAACACAGCCACCACCACCGGAGCCACTACCGGAGCAGTCCTTGTCGTCGCCGGAGCCATCACCACTACTCCAACTCTCTTCTCTCTCTAACTTTCTCTCTCCTCCCCCTCTATAGCCATCACCACCACCATCTCTCTGTCTTCCCCCTCCATTGCCGCCACCACTGCCGGCCACCACTACCGCCGACCACACAAAAATCATGGCCAAACTGATCTCAGTCATCCTAAGAGAAATTTCTCTTACGATGACTGATCTCAGTCCACCTCCACCACCACCATTACCAGTCTCTACCGCCACCGTCCCTAATCCACCACCACCACCAGTCTCCACCGCCACCACCACCACCACCATCACCACCGTCCCATTTGAATAGAGAAATTTGTAAGACAAATTTCACTTAGGATATATCCTAAGTCAAATTTGACTTACTGAGTGGTTGTCGGAGATTGAGAGGGTGGTGGTCGCCGGAAATGGCGAGGGTGGTGACTGCAGGTCAATCGAGTGGTAGGGAGTGGTCACTAGTGGTTAGGAGTGACGTTGTGGTGGTCAAAAAGTGCAATGGAGGTGGTCGCCGGAGATGGCCATGTGGTGGTCGCCGGAGATGGCGAGGGTGGTGGCCGAAGGTGGCAGGGGTGGTGGTCGGAGGTGGTGTGGAGTAGTGGTAATGGTGGCTAGGGTTTGTTTAGGGTTAGAGGTTGAAGGTGAGGGTATTTTTGTCTATGAACATTGGGAGGACTCATACCCAATGTGTATTTTAAGTTGTCCTTGATCCCAATAAAACCCTTCTTAATGACCTTTTAGCCGATTTTCCCAATTCAAAAATGCACTTGGATCCTTAAGTATTTTTTTAAAATTTTCTCTCAAAATAAACGTATCTTAGTATCTTACGGAGTACTAAATATCCGCTTTGAAAAATTAAGGATTCCACGGTTTATAAGTAAGCATATGGGCACAATTGTTTGTAAAAACAATTTTGAAAAGTTTCGTTTGTTTTTGTATAATTATATTTTCACACTCAACTGATAGCAACTACACAAGTTGTATTACTGTTGAAATCGAAATCAAAGTTTTTTTTCTTTGATAAAAAAATTAGAATATTTCAAACAAAAATATTTGGCATGCACTACCAACGCCCATAGGCCATATAAATGTGGCTCTAACACAACATTTTTTAGAGTTAGGCTAGGTTGTTCATAATGTTAGAGCAGTTTCTTTTAATGTCATAACAATTTATAATTTTTCTAACAAATTTTTTCTGTTACTAATAAAAAAATTGTTAAAATCTGCTCTACCATTAAAAAAAAACTACTCTAACATTATGATTTCCCTTGTGCATATTCACCAAACAAAACAATTTTGTTTTTTTTTTCTCTGAATCAAGATCCAAAGAAAACAATTGAAAGTGACTAAACTGGGCTCTGTTTGTTCATCACAGAAGTAGAAACCAATCAAACCCACTGGCCACCTAAATCTTTAATGCCGCTCAACCTAAACCATGTCCAAAAAGTGGAACCCACAAAAATCTTTAGTGCTCTCTGTGCCAGTATAAACAAAACCCCGAGAATCTTAGCCCTTGAGTTTGGTCACGTGTCTCAATCTCATAGAATATTCGGGTTTGCAATAGATCCAAAACTCACTGTCACTAGTTGATTATAAGCTTACCCACGGTTTTAATGGCACTTTTTATCCAAACCAACGGCTTCTCTGCCATCTGCTGGCATATTCTGCACAATAAGAAAAATAGTGTAAAGAATAGATTATGTAGCAGAAATGAAAAAAATAATACGAGTAATTAAAAAAAATACCATTTTCTTACCATCCTATACTGTTTTCTTTTTTCCTTAAAGAAAAATTAGTCACTCCCGCCATAAACATTTTACAGTTACTTTGGTGTGCAATATGTTGGTAGCTCATAATTCGACTCATGGTAAATATGTAATGCTATAGTTTTTAAATTTGTATTTTATAATGGAGTCAGATTCAATAATGGTGAGAGTATCAAAATTTTCGTTGAAAGTTGTTGTAAGAATATCTTTACTCTCACATGGAGAAAAAAAAAATTTACCTTTAAACGGATCATACATGCAAAACATTCAGTAATATCATCTCCTTTTTTTCCCCTTGCCTTTATATTATATTTTTCGTTATTAATGGAATTTACTTTTTTTGTTGCTCACCAATTACCACAATTTGTATCTATAGAGAGTTTCTAATTTAATTATGATAGTATAAATTTACTATTTTGACTTGTCAAAATACGCTTGTGTCATTTTAAATATACTAGTATACTATTCTATAAATTGATACAATTCTATTCTATACTAAGATATCATCACAACACCTTTAACTTATGTGAGATTCTAACAAAGGACTTTCAACATGATTAAAATTTTATCCACCTGTGCTCTACATTTTTACCTATAGTCATGTGCTAACACCAACCACCACTTTCACTAACTTTTTATTTTTTAATTTTGAAACGATGATATCATTATTCTTGTTCATTCGTATTTTTTTTTTGGCAGTATCTCTGAACTCTAACCGATTCTGTGATATGGACAGGTTTAGTAGCCTAAATGTTACTAACACACGCACACAAAAGGCGGGGCCAGACCTCACTTTAAAGATATTGTCTATCTTGATCACCTCTTGCTAAGGAGGCTCAAACTCACAATCTCCCATTTGAGGAATATGGGCCCTCTTTGTTCATTCGTTGACACATATCATTTTATACTCCGTAATATTTATATAATTGTATTTAAATATTAAAAGGAATGATAATTATACAGTTGCAAAGAGGTCTATTAGAGAATTTTCAACAGTAAAATTGTACATAGTCGGTCATTTTAACTAAAAATTATTTTAGCTATTTAATATTTAATCTTTAATTTCAGCAGTACTCTTTATTTTATCAAGTCATTTTGATTTACTACATTTTCTAAGGTTGAGATTTGTGCCGTTTAATTATAATGAAAGATTTAAAGGTTGAGTTTTTGTGAGAGAATATAGAGAGACATTCCTGACTAGACAAATCTGTCTCAGAAAAATAAATATTAGAATAGCTAGTCATATGTCTAGCTTGCTGGAGCACAAAAAACTACATCTGATTAGCTATTTTATCTGAAAGGTTAAAATAGTTAGTCTGCTGGAGATACTTTTATGAAACTGTACAGATTGTTTTTTCAAAAAATCTTAATTTTTACCAAAAATTAAATTTTACTAATTTAATTGTGTTAATAATATAGAATGTATTTTTGCTCACCCTAGAATTGTTCACCCTCATCTCCTATTGGCTAATACAGTGGGATCCAAGATTAAATGAGAATTAATTAATAGTGTAAAGTGCTGAGCATCACTGCATTGGCCAATAAAAAAAGGAGAGTGAGTAAAAAGTGAGCAATTTTAGGATAAATAAAACTGTATTCAATAATATAATGCAACCTTTTATTTTCCTCATATTTATCTTCATTTCGATCAATTGTGTAATGAGATTAAGGGCTTTTATCCACTTCTTGAACAGTTTTAGTTTTAGTTTTTTTTTTTTTTTTTTTTTGTTGATATTCTACATAATTTAAAATTTTCAATTATTATTCATTAAAATCAAATCTATCCAATGGGCATGTGACTTCCTTTTTCCCTAGTACTCTAAAATAAAATAAAGCCAAAGGAGAAGCGAAAAAAAAAAAAACATAAATCAATTGACCAAAACAGAAATCGTGATGAATTTTTCTCGAAAACAAGTGTCTCTGACACTAGAAATCACTTGAAACCATCAAACTCTATCCCCCACCCCAACCCCCTCTCTCTCTCTCTCTCTCTCTCTCTCAAACACACACACAGACACACCAACTACCCACTGTCCCCAGAATGCTTATAAATATTGAAACTGAGCTCAATACCTCTTCATTCAAAGCTTCAAAAACCTTCTCAATTTTAGTTTTTACTCGGCTTTCCTTATTATATTAATCAATTAATTTTCTCTCTTTCTACAATGGCAAAAAACATGGCTCAGTCTCCTCTTGAAAGAACCAGCATGTCTTCAATGGACCAAAAACTAGCCATGGCCAAACGTTGTTCTCATGGTATATTTTGCTCGATCCACTCCACCCCCTAATTATTGATTTCTTTTTCTTTCTTTCCCTCAAATTTCCATAACTTTGATTACTTGATCCACCCATCTCTTGGGGGTGTTGTCAATATTTCCAACAAATGATTGACAAACTTTAAGGATTGAATCAAATGGCGGTGGCAAATCTCATAATACATAACATAATGAGATTTCCACCAATGTGTGTGTGTGTGTGTGTGTGTGGGTGTGGGTGTTGTTTTTGGCATATATAGCTAGCATCACTAAATTCTCAATAATTTTAATGTTTTCCTTCTGGATATGCAGAGGGGGTTGTTGCAGGAGCTAAGGCAGCAGTCGTTGCTAGCATTGCTTCTGCTGTACCAACTGTAAGTCTCCATCTTTTTGTAGTTCTTTTATGTGCATATCCATTAATGAATATATGGAAAATACATACTATATATATATATATATATATATATGTGTGTGTGTGTGTGTGCGCGCGCGCGCTCAGATACATATGAACATAAAGCATCACCAGCTTTCCCTCAAATTCATTACTTAAGATTCATAACTAACTGGTGTATACTTTGTGGTTCCTAAAAAAGTATGATGATGTATTATTGTAACAGAATGACCATTTCACCCCTTCACATTCTCACTTACTTTTCCGTGTTTTCCCCCTTTATCCTTCATACTTTGGAGGGACATAACTGACATTTCAACTCAAAATGTTACTAACATGGCAGTTGGCAAGTGTGAGGATGCTACCTTGGGCCAGAGCCAACCTGAATCACTCTGCTCAAGCTCTCATAATCTCCACAGGTTAATTACCATTATCATAGTTATTTTTATTATAGTCATTATAATAATTTTCACATTTGGCGATGAAAAAAATGTTTTTTTTTTTATATTTGATGGCAGTGGCTGGTTTGGCATATTTCATTGTCGCGGACAAGACAGTTTTGGCATCTGCACGGCGCAACTCCCTCAAGCAATACTCTGCCTCCAACAATTAAAGCATAATTTCCAGAGCACTAATGGTGTTTCTAAAACCTTAATTGTACTCTGGCCATTGAAATCTGTCATGGATTTTAGTATGTAACATCGACAATCTGTCACATAAATATCAAATAAAGACGGTGCTCGATTTTGAAGATATTTTTGGCCTCTTAAGTACGTGAAGATCAGCTTGTTATTTTGCAATTTAACTTCATTAATTTCCATCTAACATCTCTCTATGCCCTCTTATTCCACCAAAACAACGTGGTTTACACGTACGAGATCTTGTTTGGATGAATTCTTATGGTCTGTTTGGGCATCCCACAAACTTGAAAAGGTAAAAGTAAATTAAAAGTGTAAATATTTGGGCACAAAGACTCCAAAACAAATTACACTAACACTAGTGGAGACTGCATATGACAGAGTTGTCTGCCACAAAGAGGACCAAAATGTATCAACTCTGTCACATGGTTGTCTCCCATTGGTGTTAGTGTAATTTGTTTGTGGAGTCTTTGTGCCCAAATCTTTGCTCAAAACCACAGTGTAGAAGTTTATCATCGTGATCGAGTATTTGGAAAAAAAGGTAGTTGTGAAGAAGTTATACTTAGAATCTATAAAATGGCCAAATACGAAGAAATAGGATGGTTTTTTTTTTTTTTTTTTTCCTTCTAATAAACTAATTCAAAATGATATATTTTGTTAGTAAATAGTTTAAAATTTGTAAATGGACCCACTCAAATTCATGAAACACACAAACATGCCATTGTACTATGCCTGGGTAAAACCTTTAAAGTTGATGAGAAGATAATAGAGAATAACATTATGCATCTACCTGCACCACCAATTAATTGTTCTGCATTTTTCATACTAAAAATGAATCAGTAATAATTTTTTCAGATCATACAACAATGATTGTCTCCTTTTCAACACTAACCAAATATCACTGCATTTTTTTTCAAATGACCAAGTTCACCAATAGTCCATACAAGAACATGAACCATCTTTAAAATGGTGAAAACGATTTCGATCCCTTGCAATGATTTCCCTCTTGAAGATCTTAGAAATTAGCTTCGTAGCCGAGTGACAATTACCGCAAACACGAAGATTCTTCACAATTCTGATGGTTGTACCTGGTTTTGTACTGATCAGTCCAAAAGCAATAGCCAACTTCTCACTGTGCTCACACACAACTCCTTCCTTCCACTCCTCATCCACATCATAAAGCACCTCAGATGTATCAGGGACATGCCCAGCCATCTCCAAAAGCATATCTATTTCGTGTAACATCGTATATATATCTTCGCTCTGTGGGTGTGTTTTGTCGCTAACAAGAAATTCATGAACAACACTATCCACCTCTATTGAAGTACAACCGGGGATTTTCTTAGTTCCCATATCGTTTAGCCTTGTTCTTATTCTTGCTACATCGTCCCATCTATTAGCTCCTGCATATACGTTTGACAAAAGCACATAAGCTCCGGGGTTCTCGGGTTCCAACTCGAAAAGCTTATTGGCAACAAATTCACCCAAGTCAACATTTCCGTGGACCCTACAAGCCCCAAGAAGTGAACCCCAGATGGCACCGTCTGGGTTAATCTCCATACTCTTCATTAGAGTCTCTGCTTCGTCAATGAGCCCAGCTCGGCCAAGAAGATCTATCATGCATCCATAGTGCTGCAATTTTGGGGAAATCTTGTAATCATCGATCATAGAACTAAAATATTCACGGCCAAGATCAATTAGCCCAGCGTGGCTGCAAGCTGATAAAACACCAACAAAGGTAATATCATCTGGTTTGAACCCTTCACAGCCCATTTTCAGAAAAAGCTCAAGAGCTCTATGTGCGTGCCCATGCATGGCTAGCCCCGAAATCATTGCATTCCAAGAAGCCAAAGTTCTCGGTGTCATACTGTCAAAGACTTGTTTGGCTGCGTCTATGTTTCCACATTTAGAATACATATCAATGAGACTTGTCCAAAGAGATGAATTTTTCATATTACCAAAGTTCTTGTCTATATAAGCATGAATCCATTTGCCAAAATCAAGAGCACCCAAGTAAGCACAAGCTGGAAGTATGTTTAAGAAGGTGACATCATTAGGGGCAACATTGGATTGTTGCATATGCCGAAATAGAGCCAAGGCCTCTTTATAGTGGCTCATATGAGTATACCCACCTATCATTACATTCCACGAGATCAAATCTCTTCTATCTAGTCCATCAAACAAATCGCGAGCAGTGTTCAGATCACCACCCTTCGAATACATATCAATAAGTGCATTAATAAGCCGAAGATTTGAACAAAGTCCACGGTCTTCAATCCAGGACCTAACCCAATTTCCCATGTCAACAGTCCCTGTCCTAGCACAAGCAGAGAGAACACTCAGCATAGTACTCTCGTCGGGCTTTACTTTTGATCTCTGCATCTTTTGAAAGAAAGCTAATGCTTCTTCATATTTGCCACTTTGGGCATAACCCGAAATCATAGCGTTCCATGAAACCACATCTCTAACAGGAATGTCATCGAATAGACGACAGGCATCATCAAAACAGCCCCTTGAAATGAACCCAGTGATCAGAGCCGTAAAAGAAACTGCATCTCTAAAAGTACTTTTATCAAACACCATTCGTGCATAACCCAATTTACCATTTTGAGCATACATATTAATCAGTGAAGTATGTATATAAACATCGCAATCCAATCCAAGCTTCAAAACATGTCCATGGATTTGCATTCCCTCATGGGTCGCCTCGGCTTTTGCACAAGACTTCAAAATGAAAGGGAAGGTATATGAATTGGGTTCAACGCCAGATTGAAGCATACGAATATATACATATATAGCCAGAATTGGGGACGAACTCAGAGAGTGTCCTCGAATTATGGTGTTCCAAATAATTTGATGGGGTTCTCGTTCTTCAATGGAATCAAAGATTAAGAGGGCATATGAAAGATCGCCAGAAGGGTTAACAGCGCAAAACTCAACGAGCTTGCTCAGCGCGAACTGGGTGTTGTGGAGGCCAGTTTTGATGATCTGAGAGTGGACTTGTTTGAGATTTTCCATGTTTTTGCATTTAGATAAGAGAGCTAGAGATGGGTGGTTTTGAAGAAGTTTGTACGGAGGATCGGAGCTGGGTGGAATATGGAGAGTTGAGAGTGCTATGGCTAGTGAAGAAGAAGAAGAGAGTGCCATTTTTTAAGATATGGATAAGATCGAGGGAAGTTCAGATTTTGAAAATATGGTTGGTAGTTAATTTTAGTTAACAATAATTACGATAGTTACGTAACGAATTGCATAACAAATTAAACAAATGTGCAGCACATGGTTGGATCTTGTGCTAAAAAGTTTGCACACACATGGTTGGATCTTGTGCTGAAAAGTTTGCACACTGTGTGCAAACTTTTCAGCACAAGATCCAACCATGTGCTGCACGTTTATACAATTCGTTGTGCACCTATCATTATTGAATGATACATTATTTCATATACTTTTTCAGGAGAAATTATTCAGTGAGCCCGTCACGCCATGTCAGCATGCTAACGTGGTGTGACCATTTAATCTCAGCCATCCACTTGCCCCCTCCTTCTAGGGGGATCATGACAAGTGGTTATCAGATTTCAAATTTGAAATTCCACTAACCACTTGTCATGATCTCCCTAAAAGGAAGGGGCAAGTGGGTGGTTAGGATTAAATAGTCACACCACGTCACAGCATGCTGACGTGGCGTGACGGGCTCACTGAATAACTTCTCCTTTTTCAGGCCAAAAATATAGGGATACACACCAAACGACACACTAAACGACACACTAGATTTTAATGCATATACCTTGTGATGTGTAAGTGATACCCTGTGCTGTGTAAGTGATGCACAAAAAAATGTGAAAAATTCAAACAACACATGGTACATGCATTTAAAGCACAGTGTGTCATTTGGTGTGTATCCCTATCATTGTTGTTTTCAGGCTTAACAATTCGGACCCTTGATTCCACTGGATCCCATGTGCTTCCGCGTGGGATCTATGTGAGATGTATATGCGATCCACTCGAATCAAGAACCAGAATTGTTGGGTTTGAAAAATTATATGAAATTGTGTGTGTATCATTACTCAGCTAGCTATTATATGTACCCCAAAACCTACGGAACCACTTCACTACATTTGCTACAAAATAGTCTGCACAATTTTTTTTTATATAAAAAAAAATTGTGCAAACTGTGAGACACACAGTTTTATAATAATTGCACTGAAGTGGGTTCCAAAACATACCATATAGTAGTATATTGACTACTTTGATCTACTGCAAGCGTGTTGTAGATAGTCATATATACCATATTTTTCTCAACGACGGATCCAAGAATATCAGACTTATGGGAGCGAGCAAGCTTAGGGAGGCGAACTTAGTAATTTTCAAAAAAAAAAATTAGGGCCTGAGTATGTATTCTTTTTTTTTTTTTTTAGGGAAATTAAGCAAACGATTTATTAAGAATCCGCAAGGATAAGATGCATAATACAAGAGCTATAATTATCAATCCATCTTAATGAATTGTCACAGTCTAAGCTAATCTTAGCAACCTCATGTGCAACCGCATTACAGGATCTATAAATTCTCTCTCTCACATAACTTCCATTTTAGCTATCCATTGCTCAAGGAATGTTTTACATTGGATTTTGAAATAAAATTTGTTTTTTAAAATCTTTATAGTAACGAAGTTCTCTCCCTCTCGACTTAATTTATCTTTCAAATAAATTTTTTTTTATCTAATGTTTTAAAAATAAACCACCTCTGTGACAAGAGTAGAGTTAGCAGGTTAGAGTTAATAACACACGCACACATAAAGGGGTCGATTATACACCACTTTAAAAAAATTATCTCCCTTGTTTTTCTCCCTAAGGAGAATCAAACCCACAATCTCCCCAATGGAGGGATAGGCCATGGCCAACTGACTAAGCAAACTTGTTTTATATTTCAAAATTTTCAGAATCCATATTAAGTGAATTGTGAAGTGATATTAATATGGAGAGAAACATATGGGGATAGTATTTTAATATGGATTCACACCTTCACATCCATATTATACAAGAGGAATATTTGGGGGATTAATAAATTTTACTAACATTCACACACAATTTATCTCTATCCTAATGGTACTGTGGGATCCGTAGTGGAACCAAAATATCACTAGAAGAGAGATAGAGTATGAATATGCGTGTTAATGAAATTTATTAGTGCACCTACCTAGCATTGTTGATTACACAAACACACGGAAATTCAACGTAATTGGGGATGCCATGGTTGAAATCAATTGAAAAAGTGAAATCTCAACCACGGAAATCTCATCAAGTCACTGAAATCAACTCAATTTGAAATTTAATTACTTTATTTTAATAATAGGGATGGTAAATCTTGGATACTCTCTCTCTCTCTCCTACATATCAACCCTCTCAAACTTAAGCACCCTTGTCCTCTCTCTCTCCCCGTAACCTTCGCTGTCGTTGGACGGTAAACCCTCTCTCTCTCTCTCTCTCTCTCTCTCTGATCTCTCTCTCTCTCTCATGTAGTCATGTGTGTGTGCCGACAGAAATATTGAGATGTGTGTGTGTGTGTTTAGAGACAGAGTGAGAGAGTGTGTGTGTGTCACGTGTGTGTGCATGTTTTTCTATGTGCTTGTGTGTCAACGTGTGCGTGCATGTGTGTGTGCGTGTGTCTGCATGTGTAAGAGTGAGGGGTCTGAGTGTGCATGTGCCACGTGTGTTGGTGTGTTTGTAGAGGGTGTGACATGTGTGCATGTGTGTTAAATTGTGCAAACATGTGTATTGGGAGAAAATATTGGTTGCAACGGTAATACCACGTTATCGTGCTTAAATGGTATCACTAATCAGATTTTTGGAAAAATTTATTTAGTGTGACGGTTATACCATACTACCATGTAAGCATACTGATATGGTGTAATGTTTTAATCTACATCATGCACCTACCCCCTATTTCCTTGGGATCATGACATGCAGTTGTTAGAAGTCATATTGTCAATTTGTCATGATCCCCCTAAAAATAGGGTGCCTATGTTTGGTAAAGATTAAAATGTCACACCACATCTTTATGCTGATGTGGTGCGACAGTTACACTGAATAATTTTTGTGAATGCCTAATAGACGAATTAGATTAATTTGATTCGTTGGTGACACCATGTAGACACAATAACGTGGTATCACCGTTGCAACCAATATTTTCTCGTGTATTTGTGCATGGTTCTCTGTGTGTTTTGTTCTATCTATTTGTGCGTGGCCTAATCTCTTCACTCATTTGCTCAAAAAAATAAAAAATAAATTGAGAGCAACTATTTTACCATCTGTTTTGAAAATTAGAAAAGATTCTGTTTTTAAAATTTTGGGATTTGAAATAAATTTCTTTAAACTGTTTTGCAAAATACTATATATTTGCATTTTTTTTTTTTAAAAAAAAAAAAAAAATTGGGCCTTGAAAAATCGTTTGAAATTTCTGTCTCCATTAATATGTGTTTTGAAAGTGTAATTTGGAATTTGGAGTGGCAATTTAAATTATTCTTCTTATATGTTGTATGGAGGTGGTCTAAGGTTTAGTTTGGTCCTCATGTGGCTATTTAAAAGTGGTTTATAAAATTTATAATTGAGTTATTTGATAATTTTGTACAAATAATCTTAAAAAAAATCATAAAATAAAATGACAACCTGAGCTTTTGTCCATTAGGCAATTTAGGCTTTATCTTATAATTTTGTTGGACCCGTCTCGTTTGACGACTTGCCTCAAAGTATTCAGGAGCACAGCCACCAGTGCTTCCTTGTTTCTTTTGTTTTTCATTGATATTACCTTTTAGCAACAAAAAGAAAAAGGAAAAAAAAAAAAAAAAAAAAAGTACCCGGTACCTATCATCCCATAGGAAATTGCAATATTGCCTATTTCTTCCCACTCACACCCCCCCCCCCCCCCCCCCCCCCCCCCCCCCCCCTCTCTCTCTTTTAAGGGGTATTTACCAAAAAGGACCTTAGTATACCATTTATTAAATTAAAGTACAAATTCAATAGTGACTTAACAAAAAAAATAAAAAGTTGACAGCTGGTACTCGTACGGTATAAGTGCGCGCACCATAGAATCTTTCGTGCACAAATCACTCAACGACTTCACTGGTTGGCATCTCTGCAAGCTGCTCGTACCGTGCGAGCATTGTATCGTATTATTTTCAATTTCGAAAAATATTTTTAAACTTCAAACATCCATAACTTTTGACCTACAACTCCATTTTTCGCAAATTTTATACCGTTGGAATCGTGTCGACGAGAGCTACAAAACTAGTACCATTGTTGATATGTTTTGAGAAATTTTTTTTTATGTTTTTACATACATGAATAATAAGTGAAATTTCACTTGATGTACATAAAATATTAAGTGAAATTTCACTCAATTCTAGAGTTTTTAAAAGTTCTCCCAAAAAAGTCCTAAGTTCAATTTTTGCAAAGCTCATAAACTAGTTACCAAATGAATTAACATGAAATTGTGCTTTTAAAAAGGAGAAGCACCAAAATGGGGGCCAAACTCAGCCTTAATGTTCATGTACCAGTTAAGTGAAATTTTACTAAATATTCATGTAGGCACGGTGATTTGTTTTTTTTTTTTTTTAAACAATGCATATTTTGTTAAAATAAGCAAATTTCATAATCAATTATAAAACACAATTTTTCAACCAAAACAAATGCGGGAATTCTTGTTAAAATCCGTCTTTTTTTAATTTTTTTTTCTCAAAACATATAAATTTGGCATACATAAATATTAAGTGAAAATTCACTTAACCCGTACATGCCTTCTTCATGAAAAACTTGAAGTTAAACTTAACATTCGTGTACTCGTTCAGTGAGATTTCACTCAGTATGTTAAGTGAAATTTCACTAACTATCCCGAAAGTCGCTAGAATTAACTCTCTAGAGTTGAAGGTCTACTTTGATACTTACTTTGTTAAAAAGTTCCTCAAATGTCAATTTAAGTAAAATTTCACTTATTAATATTCATGTACAAGTCAGTGAAATTTCACTTAATATTCATATATGCCAAGTGAAATTTCACTCTTTTTTTTTCTCTTTCATAGTAAACAATGCATATTTCGTTTAAATAAAAAATAAAAAAATAAAAACAAATTTAATAAATCAATTATAAAACATAGTTTTTCAACCCAAACAAATGCAAAATTCTTGTGAAATTTCACTAAAACTCTCATTAAGAACAAAGTGAACATTCGTTTTTTTTTTTTTTCTCACAACTTATCAACTTGACATACGTGAATATCACGTGAAAATTCAATAACCCAAACACGAATATTATTTGAAAATTTTATTAGGTTCGTTTGGAACATGGCATGTAAAAAAAAAGTTTTTTTCTTTTGCTCAAAAGGTATCAACAATGGTACTAGTTTTGTAGCTCTCGTCGACACAGTTCCAACGATATAAAATTTGTAAGAAACAGACTTGTAGATCAAAAGTTATGGAGGTTTAAAGTTTAAAAATGCATTTTCGAAATGGATATTATATGGTACAGCCACTCACACGAAACCAAAAAGGGCGCGCGTGAGCTGGGGAATATGTGGGATCTACTGTGGTGCGTGCACTTATACCGTGTGAGCACTGACTTAGATTCTTTTTGTCCTTTTTAGAAAATGATCAAAACAATTAGAGTTTAAAACTTATGAGAGTTACTTGTAAGGATTTTCCAACAATTTTCTATTTTATTTTTTTTCTAGTGGATCCTTAGGGATTGTTTTCCTAAACAAAATACACTTATTCAGAGTAAAGTAGACGATGATTATCAACATATATTTTTTTGCTTCTTTTTTTGTCAAAGCGAAAAGAACCAACATTGTTCCAGTGTAGTCGGTTGGTTAATTTCTGGTCTCCAACCCCCTTGATATGCTTGTGCCAAAACTCGAATCAGAGTCCTCACAAAACCTGCTACACACCCTCGGGTTGGCCATTTGATGATCAAAGTCAGTAGTCCTCTCAAAACTTTTCGCAATCTATTACTACTGTATTTTGTTTGGAAGCGCTAAAAGCAGCCGAGTCACCAAATTAACCCCCCAAACTGTAAACCAACGAAATAATATAAAAAAAAAAAAACACACAACTATTTCTCTGGTTGTCGTATTCTTTCTAGTTCATTAGTTCGTGTATAGACTGTAAAAACAGAAATTCAGAATTGGACAAGTTACCGGGAAGTAGAATTTGTAAAAAAAAAATTTGGATTGAATCGCGAGTTTCGCTTTCTTTAAGATATTTCGCGGCTCAAATAAATTGTGCAAGTAGTTCGTCAAATTGCCACACTGTCCTAGTATAAAACAGCTCAAAATTCACCACTGTCATGATTATCTTTGCACAAAAGAATACTCAGAATACCAAACACATGCTCAGATTGAATTGCTTAGAAACTTAAACTAAAACAAAGATTCTATTTGGGAATACTCTGTGCAAAAAGGTCTCTTTTCTAATTAAAGTGTAAAACTCATTGGAAAGCTCTCTGAACTGGATGATAAACTGTAGGAACAAGTCCTGTTTATATCGGAAAAATTTAGAACGTTGGCCTTTAAAGAACTGGAACGTTGGGCCTTTAAATAATCAAAACGTTAGGCCTTTTAAAGAATCAAATCGTTGGATTGTTCCAACAGTCATATTAAAAAAATAAAAAAATAAAAATAAAGAAACGTGAAGAAATTTGAAGGGTTTAAAACTGCTTCAGATTGGAAAATGTATAAAATAATTTTCTGTAAAAAGACAAGGTATTTGCCAAACAAGCCCAAGTCACAAATTTGGTGCCCCTAAGGGCCCAACCCTTCCCAACCTTTACACTCAACACATACTTATATATCAATAATGCTAAAGACACAACTAATTGCACAATTGTGCTTTAAATGTGTTGCTTAGTGCTTTAAATGTTGTGAGTGATGAAGTATCTTTTGCTTTAAATGTTGTGAATTGTGAAAAGGGTTGTACAATTAGTTGTGTCTCTAGCATTACTCCTTACATATATACTCCGTAACGGCCCGTTTGGTTCACGGATTATTTTAGGTGGATTCTGATTACTAGGAATCATAATACCAGTAATCACTTTACCAAGAATCTTAATCTCTGCAAAATATTTGGTTCACCAATAGAATTCTAGATGGATTTAGAATCCAGTGTTTGGTTGGGTCAAGGAAAATGAAATCGAAATATTGTTAAATACCTAAGATATTCTTGAAGGCTAAAAGAATGTATGAGTTAAAATCAAATTGTTAACCATCTAAAAATGGAGGGTTATTAAAAAAATAATGGTATAAATCTAAAAATCAATTACAAATAAGAAATGAGATAGATAGAATAATTAAGACATGAACATGAGTCTAAACTATTACATGTAGTTAAAATATATTTGAATAATAACAAAAGATATATTATATTTTAAGCATAAAACATGTATAGGTCTAACGTATAAATCACAATATGCCAAAAATGTAGTTATTATGATATCATATAGACTTTTCAATCATTAACATTTAGCAACCAAAATTTGAATTCAGTCATTAAACTAACATAAAATATAATATATGTTTCAAGCATACGAAATCATCATAAACAATCTCATCTACCAATCTCTCCATTTTAGAAAGAAAATACTTTTGCTCACCCAAAAAATTGTACACAAATGCTCACCCAAGCATCCCATTAGCCAATGTTGGGTCCCATTGCATTGGCCAATGGGATGCTTGGGTGAGCATTGGTGTACCATTTTTTGGGTGAGCAAAAATGCTCTCTTTTAAAAAATAATAATAATAATAATCATAAATTTCTTCTGATCACATTATTTGTTTGTTTAATAGTCAAATAAAGGCTAGTTTAGGTATTGTGAAAATAGTAAATCAAAATCCCAGTAATCCTTAGGAATACCACCTCAAAGCTAGGATTTAGAATCCACCATATTTTCCACCTTTGGGTGGATTCTAAATCTAATGGGACCTACAATTCATTAAATATTCCATGAACCAAACAAATATATATTTTAAGATTACTGGTAATCTTCGGGTGGAATCAAAATCCACCCTAAGAATCCATGAACCAAACGGGTCGTAAGTGTTTTGTCTTTATGTGTGGTGCTTTAAATGTAGTGCCTCTTGCTTTAAATGTTATGAATTGTGAAAAAGGTTGTGCAATTAGTAGTTTCCGTAGCATTACTTCTTTTTTTTTTTAGGGAAAATTACACTGACACCCCCTGAGATTTGACGCTTTGTCACAAACCTCCCCTGAGGTTTCTGACATGACACTGACACCCCTTGAGGTTTTATATCCACTTACACTGACACCCCCTGCCGTTAGTAACCGTCAAAAGTATGGATGGAGAATGTTGATGTCAGCCCCAAAAGTAATTATATCCCCATTTTACCCTTAACTTCTTCTTCTTCTTCTTCTTCTTCTTCTTCTTCCTAGCTCACCTCTCTCTCTCTCTCTCTCTCTCTGCAACTCCTCGTTGCAACACACACACACACACACACACATCTAAATCCATATCTCTATATATTTGTATCTACATCCCACATTTCAAACCCAACCCACCCAAAAATAGAGTCTTTCACACACATATACACATACACACATATATATATACACACACACACACACATACATATACACAAAAAAAAAAGTTTGTAACCCTAATCTCATCACTCTCATTCCTCTCTTTGTCTCTCACTCACCCTTCATCTCTCTCTCTCTCTCTCTCTCTCTCTCTCTATATATATATATATATACAGTAACCATATCACCATGGCCGAATTGGGTTTTTCTTTCCTCTCCTCTTTCTTCTCTCTCTCTCTCTCTCTCTCTCTCTCTCTCTCTCTCTCGGATTGTAACACCACTGAGCGGCAGTCCTGCAGAGCCAGTGATGGCCCATGTTAGTTCTCCTTCGACCGGAGAATCCTTGCCAAATGGCACCTCGAATTCCACAAACTCTAATGATGGATTGATCGGATCTGGTTCGAGTGGTTCGAATCAGAGATACGCCGCCACTGTTGTGCCATCTTTGTTTGAAGAGGATGTTGAATTTGTAGGGGTGGAGATAGAGGGTACCGAGAAGGCCATGGAACAGGCTCTGAAGGAAAGAATTGTCGGAGAAGCCGTACCTTTGAAGAGGAACATTATTCTCAAGATGCCGGAGAAGAAATTGTTTCCAATTGGAGATTTGGTCAGATTTGAAGTCTAGGATTTAGATTTGTACATATTACACACATATATCCATACATACTTATCTGTGTATAAGATTTGGGGGTGTTCTTTGTAGATGGAGAAAACTCTGTTCTTGCTAAGAAGCCATTGAAACTGGGTAGGGTCGTGGCGAGTCAGTACAATCAAAGCACAATTCAGTGTTCTAGGAATTCAGCTTTGAGAAATTCAGTGACCAACTTGCGGCCATTTGATGTTCTTTATAGGTTCAACTGAAGTGTGCCTAGGTTAATTGTTTTGGGGGTAAATTTTCATTTGGTAAGTCATTTGATTTTCAATTACTCTCGATTTCTAGATTTTCTGAATTGATTCAGTGTCATCTTGATTGCGATTGTAGGCCAATTGGTGTGATTGTCAGTGCTATGATTTCAGCAAGTAATTTTGGTTATGGTGACGATGGTGGTGGTGGTGGTGGTGGTGCGGTGGCGGTTGGCATGTCCGGTTGCAGCGGCGATGGTGGTGGTGGTGGTGATGGTGATGGTGGTAATGGCAGTGGTGGTGATCTGGTGTGATTGTGGTAATGGCGGTGGTGGTGGGTCTGATTGTGATGGTGGTAATGGTAGTGGTGGTGGTTTGGTTTTGAGAGAGAGAGGATAGAGAGAAAGATGAGAGGGTTAATATAGTCATTTTGCAACAATTGTTAACGGTGTTAAGCTGGAAACTTTGACAGGGGGTGCCAGTGTCATGTCAGGAACCTCAAGGGAGGTTTGTGACAAAGAGTCAAACCTCAGGGGGTGTCAGTGTAATTTTCCCTTTTTTTTTATATATATATATATATATATATAAAGACTTCTAAAGTCCTCTATTTTTCTTCTGTGGGACCAAGAGTAAAAGGCTTTGAGTTGGTTTTCTTTGAAAAGGAAATAAAACAAGAGGGAACTTTTAAAACATTCCAAAAAGGTTTTTTCGCTCCTTTTTTTCTATTACACCACTATGTTCTATCATAGACAACATTAAATAAACATGATCGGCGCTCGGGAAGAATTAGATGGCAAGTGACTCAACAAAAATATGAGTTTTTAATTCATTTGCACCATATTTTCATTTCATTCATATTTTCATCACTGATTTCCTTATTGGCAAAATGGAGCTGTCGAAATTTTTTTTCGAGATGGTGCTTCTTTTGCTAATCATTGTTTAGGCAGCATTAGGCTTGTATTAATTTCTGCGCTTTTCCTTTTGCTTTCACTTTGTAATTCCTGCTTAAAGATTAAATGGTTACAGTGAGAACAAAGAAAGCAAGAAAACAGAAAATATATTTCCAAGACAACACAAAATTGGGTACCCCCAATGTGATTGCCTTGATTGTTCCCATTTTGTTCAGTTGATCCTTTGGTTCAGTTGATTCTTTTTGTTTTGGTTTTTTTCTCGGTTTTGCTGATGATTGCCTCTTGCTGTTTCGTTGTTTGAGTTTGATGAAGGTCCTTGTTTAGTTGCCGCTGTTAATTTTGCTGCTTTGATGGTGTCTTTTTTGCTTGATTTGGTTTGGTCTGAAATCAGTGAGTTTTTTGACAATTGATTGGGAGAGGCTTTGGTTTGTTTCAGTTTTTTTCTGTGGTTTTCTTTTGTTGTCTATGGCTTTTGGCTGAATGGTTTTGATGTCATGTTGGTTGAGTCATGTGCTTCTTTTGGCTATGAATTGTATGGTGTGTTCTCCTTTTCCATGGTTGTGCCATGATGAATAAAATTTAATCTTGTTGATCAAAAAAAAAAAAAAAAAGAAAGAAAGAAAGATAGTGTAACTTTCTATCTAAAAAAGATAGAAAGTGTAACTACCAATTTTGATGGGTAGAAGACACAAGAAACAAAAAACTTATTTCCATATGTAGTTTGTATCATATGAAAGGTAAAATGTTGTTAAGACATCTGGTTATTACTAAAGCATAGAAATTCATATAACATAAAGCGATATTCAGAAATATAAAAGCAGTTTCCCTCAAAAAAGAAAAAAAGAAAAGAAAAAAAGAAAAACACAAAAGCAGAGGCTAAAGTTTCAGTCTCTCTGTCAAGATGTGGATTCTTTTCAGCATTATATTGAAGAGAATTGGACTCCTTTTGAGACCAGTCACTTATATAGAATAAAGAGTCAAATGTTTTCTATTATTAAGTTGGAATATTCATTTTGTCTGGCAAACAATGTAGTGATTAGGATTCCTCCTTATCCAATCCTATGTTAACACGCAAGTATTCGTGCTTGTTTGAAATCGACTGTGTTTTCCATGTCAGCATATATGTTGGATGAACTACAATTTGGGTATATATTCTTGTGAGGCTTATGGCTTAAAACCTAATACTTCTAGCCTTTATTGTTGTAATATATTTCAATCATAATGGAACGTATGGTTGGTGAAAGGAAGGCGGTCTTTCTCTCCTTTCATTTAGCTAAATTCTAAGAAAATGATGAAAGAAAGTATGGCCTCGTTTGGCAATAACTTTATAAAGTCCAAAAATTAGCTTCTGCGGTTCAATCACAAAAAAATTGTGAGTTAGTCATGGATATTAGAAATTTGAGAAAATCTACCCTAGTCTGACTTTGACCAAAAACATTATTTTTGCAATTAAACTACAAAAAAATTGTGAGTTAGTCATGGATATTAGAAATTTGAGAAAATCTACCCTAGTCTGACTTTGACCAAAAACATTATTTTTGCAATTAAACTGCAGAAAAAAAAAGTCTATGTAACATTAGAAATTTTGTTGTTGTAGCATTCCATTAGAAAAGTAAGACTTTATTTGAAGGATAAAGAAGTCAAAAAGGTAAAGAAGCTTCTTCCCTCGAGGGATGCATCTTCCCTCCTCTATAGTCTCTTGCCTTCCCTCTCCACTACCACTCTACCAATGAAGGATTTTTCTGTTCTTTCCTTCTTCCGTGGCACCAAATATAGCATAAAATATTATGTAACCGCCAACTTACCTGCCATAAAGGGTAACTAACATTGCAATTCAAACACTTGAAAAACCCAAGTGTGCAAAAGAAGGTAACAAAAAAAGTTAGATTGTTGCTAATCACATCATTGAACCAATTCAATCTGTTAGAAAATTGTATTGATATTCAACAAACAGTTTGAATACAATAGATGTAAAACAGAAGCAGTACAGATTTTAATCTGATAATACCAAATGAAATTGCCAATAGAAATCAAAAATTACAATAACAAAAAGAAAGCAGAAATCTGGAAATAAAATATCAAACCGAGTCATGTGATATATTCATAGTTTTCTTAAAACAGATTCGCCGCCTCACCAGAAGTGCTCGAAGATATCTCCGACGTCTGTCTCCTAGGATACAGCGGTAACTAACAGTCGACAAGCACGGTATTTGACTACTCTGGCGAACTAACTATGTTTGCAACTCTCTTTTTGGAAAATAAGAATTGGAAGAGGAACTGGAGAACAATCTAAAAAGGTGTATCTAGACTGAGGGAGAGATGGGGGATTTATAGGATGAACAATAGCCTTTTCAATTTCTACAACAGTTTACAAATCCCAAAACATGTGCGAAAATTCCAAGGGTCACTCAATACAGAAATTGCAAAAAACTAAAATTTGAGGAGTCTAAAAAGAAATAATGTGTGGGTCGCACCCGCGACCATGACCCTGCCCGGCCGGCGTGCGCGGAGTAAACCCAAAGGGCCGTAGGTCGACCTCCCCATTCCACAAAACTGGGTACCCTTTGGGGCCCAAACCCAAAACATAAAGTAGCCTTATAAATACACTAAAGACTTCTTCTAGTTTTCCTATATGGGACAAGGCAAGTTGTGAACTTTTTCCATTTCAACAACCCCTTGTAAGGGGCAACATTTGAGTATTAATTTCTTGTTCACCCATCAATAGTTTTGACATGTGAATATTCAAACTTCATCTCCTCATGGAGGAGAACACAAATCCACAAGGACTCCACTCAAATTCTAAGTGGATCCCACTTTTATTAATAGGCCTTAAACATGGCCAAAACAGATCATTGGACCAATTCAATCCAATTTCACCCCTAGTGCAAGGCAAATGGTCCAAGCATAGTGCAACTTTTAAGTTATTCCATTTTAGCTACATCCCTAGGATGTACATCTCCTCTAAAAATCAAAGTTTCAATTTGCTTGTTAAACAAGAGATATCACCACTTGAAATTTGCTAGAATTAGAATCACTGCAAGTTGCAAGCCTCTTTCTTTTCTTTATTTCATTTTCCTTTGGTGCAAGTTGCATGTGCACCCAATAAGGAGAGCATTGAACATGTGAAGTAGTAAGCTGCCCTGCTTTTCTGAACTCATTCGTATATGCGTATGTCCACATTCCTGATATATTTGTAGTCATAAACATTTATGTTGCTACGCGATATTATTTAATCTGACTAAATTGAGAATCTCAACAAAATGTTCTGAAAATAGCATGCATGAAAACTATAAGTTCAGTGAGAAGTTTCAACGTAAAGCTCTATCATCATTATCAACTTGTCACTATAATTCAAAAATTAACATACATGCCAAAGTTCTCCCAGAGTTCAAGGTATCGAACTTAAATGAATTTGTATAGAATTGAATACAATTCAGAATCTTTGGAAAGTCAGAACATGAAACATTATCCTAATATTTACAGTAAACACCATGTGCTATAATCGTTCATGGCAGGTGATTATATAGAGTATCATGTTAAAAGAAGGAAAAATTAAAACCCTTGTAAGATTCAAAGAAGGGGAAAAAAAAATTAGATTATCATGTTGCAAATCCAAAGTGGCCAAATGCCAATTTACCAGCATCAGAGAATAGTTAATTAGTCTACAACCTTGTCATTTTCATGCTACATAGTGTTGTGTCCTTTTTTATGGAAAAAAGAAATTCTCAGACCATTCTTTGAATGATTAAGAAGGCTTCGATACTAATACTCGATAGATTTCTTAGGACCCAACTGACAGTTTAACCGAGGGCCAATCCAAGAATCCAGTTTAGGAAGGGGGGGGGGGGGGGGGGGGGGGGGGGGGGTATAAAAAGACTTATGTTGTTCAAATTTTTGGAGGCGGGCCCTTACTTGGCTGCCTCCGGATCCATCCTTTAGTTTAACACATGGCATGCTGTGATGTCGAAAGTATTGTATGTACATATACATCTAAAACTTTACACAATAAAAAAAATATGCATTATGCCATGCACAAGTGATTAGGAGCGCCAATCAATACCATCGGATATGAATCTTCAGAATGGCTTTTGAATTATTGCCATAAAGGAACCTAAAAAACAAAAGGAGAATAGAATTTACCAATGGATGTGCATTATGAGGAATTGATTCCCAAAAGAAAGAAATTCTCTGTTTCCCTACTCAAGAAGGTGGCTATGAAAACGTAAAATCTAGGTGGACATCCATGTTATCCTCACAGGTTAAAAATCTTTACACCTTCAAGTAACAACTTCCCCTCATAACACCTTACTACAAATGGATAAAAAGAGAATAACATTCAAAATCTAAAGCTCTCTTTCTCTCAAATAATGAAAGGGGAATAATATAAAGAGGGGCATTATAGGATTTTCATCTGGACATATGTGCTTCTATGCATGCACTTACCAATTCATACCCCTAGAAGTCCTCTCCCACTGCAACCCACAAGGATTAGAAGTCAGAGGAAGTTTATCTAAATGTTTTTCAGAAATTTTCTACTTTTGGAATCACATCTTAAGGAAACCAGCGGAAGCTCAGATAATAAGGTAAAAAAGGAACATATATGGCCCCCACTCATGAGACCCCTTGAACAAGTATATAAACCACCTCAACCCAATTCATCAAATTCACCAACTTCATTAACAATCTCTTCTAATCATAAGAGCTAGGAGCTATTATTCTTGTGCTCCTCCATCTTCTTTAGGTATGTCCTTCTACTTGATCTGTGTTTTCTGTTTTTGTTCATTTCCAAGGTTTCCGAGCTCATATGTCCTTCAACTCTTTCCATCACATTTAGTAAATTGCACTCCTTACTGACCCCATTTAAATTTTTTTTTTTTTTTTTAAAGAAAAAAAAAAAAAAAAAAAAGAGTATTCATGGGTATGTGTAACATTTGCATTGAATTATTGGTGGGCAGTTCAAATTTAACTCTCTTTTTTTTTCCCTCCGCTCAACCACACCTCTTATACAAGTGTCAAGTACTACATACATCTGGCCTTAATGAAGATTAAACATGATAGTTTTGGTTCTTATCTTCTTCTTCTTTTTTTTTTTTTTTTCTGTGTACTTATTTTACTTGACAGAGAAAAAAATGAGCAGCCCAGGAGACTGGATGTGCAATTCTTGCGAACATCTAAATTTCAAGAAAAGGGACTCGTGCCAACGATGTAGGTGCCCTAAATTTGGTGGTGATATTTCATTGTATGGCCCAAACAGGACCGAAGTCTTGGCCGGTGATTGGTATTGCAATGCCATGAACTGTGGAGCTCATAACTACGCTAGCAGAACAAACTGTTATAGGTGTGGTGCAACAAAAGATGAGTATTGTGCCTATGGTGGGGGTGTCATGATGGGCATGGGAGGCTATACAAACGATGCCACGGCCGTACCTGGATGGAAATCCGGTGATTGGATGTGCAGTAGGTGAGTTCACCAAAAAAAAATACGTTTCAACTTACTTATGGCCTGTTTGGACGTCTATGAATATGAAAGTGCCTATTCACAATTTGTAATGCCATATAAATAAAATTAAAAAGGGAATCGCTTGAAACTAATTAACTACGGGCTCGTTTGATAACGTTGTGGTTTTTAGTTTTCAGTTTTGCATGGATTTCATTTTTTGTATAGAATTAGAGGCAGGCATCAATACAAAAAAATGAAAACAAAAACTGAAAATCAAAAACCACAACGTTACCATGCGAGTCCTACATTTTTCGTTTCGAAAGTATTTCCACTTCTATTAATTGTTTGGGTGATAACTAACTTGCATTTTGGATTTTGGCAGATTAGGATGTGGTGTGCACAATTATGCTTGCAGGATGGAATGCTTTAAATGCAAAACACCTAGGGATTTTGGTAAGAAATCTACATTTTCGAGTCTATGAAAATAGTTACCTTGATATTATTTTCAAAAACTATGTAATTTCATTTTCTTGAGAGAGAGAGAGAGAGATTGATGATCATTTCCCATTTTCATTGTCAGGTGGCGCAATGTAATGAGAGTGAATCAAGAGAGAGAAATGCACTTAGTCGTGATCTGAACTTATTCGCCATTTATAGTTTCCACCTTTTTCTGTTTGTATTTTTTTTCCCCCCTCCTTTTGCATTGGATTTTAATAAGCTTTTAACTCCATGGTTAATGAGCCATTTCTTCAAGCTTATATAGCAATGTATTTCCCCATGAAGGTTTCTAACTTTATTTTATGGTCCAATATGTCATGACATGAGGCTAATGAAATCCTTTCACCTTTAATTTGGATTAATCTCTCTCTCTCTCTCTCTCTCTCTCTCTCTCTATATATATATATATATATATGTAATTCAATGCCAGCTTATGTTGGGGGGTCCAAGGATTAATGTTCCTTTAATGGTGGTTTCTGCATTATAAATTACTGTCAATCTGAGCTACTGAAGTCTTACAGAGAAATTCAAAGACAAAAAAAATAAAATAAAAAACAACCAAAACATTTTTTTTTAATAGTCACAATAACAAGGATCAGCATTGAGATTCACAGAATCTCTCTTAATAGTTCAACTTCAAATGATAACATTTTTCTTTGGAACCACAAAATTCCATTCCTTTAAGCATCAAACAAACAAATAATTAAGCAGATAAGAACCAGATGCTCTGCTTTATGAGCACATATGCAATTCCATTTCCTTGTGAGTCAAGTCCAAACCACTTTTTCTTGCTTTTCTTCCTAAATTTAGATATAATTGGTTTCTACCATTACGCAGGGAACCCTCCAAAATAAGGTCAAAGAACTAACATGGCTACCAGCTGTTGGGTGTTCTTGGCCTTTTCAACCCCAAAAGCTAGCTTGTAATGAGGTGAGGCTTTCTCTCACACTTATAAATTGACCACCAGCCCCTTCCACATCCGATGTGGAAAACCCTAACAATCTCCCCCTCACAAACCCTCGACTAGTCTCTCCCTTGTGACTGTTGGGCCGAGATGTTATAACCTGGCTCTAATTCCAGTGTTGGGTGGTCTTGGCCTGACATTCTCAACCTCAAAAGCTAGCTTATGAGGTGAGTCTTTCCCTCACACTTATAAACCGACCACCAGCCCTTCCACATTCGATGGGAAAACCCCAACACCAGCATCAAATAAGTAAGAGCGCACACTAGAAGTATTAGTTAAATTTTAGGACGTCTAAGTTTACAGTTTGCCCCCAAACAAGCCACATTCCATTTGGATTTGCATGATGTGTTCGTGGTTATAATTTATACACTTATTATTAGTCAATAACACCATATTCTTGCGAAAATATAGTTATAACATGAGCTACCATTACCATGAACATGATACTAGTTGAACTTACAAGAACGTTTGCGTTTACAATTTCACACTTATTATTGGTCAATGAAGTCTTAACATGAGTCCAATAACGTTTGGCCTTTTCATATTCAAAAAATAAAGGAAATATGGTTGACGACTTTCTCTATGCATATTTTAAGGTTCTGCATGTCCCATTGACTTGAGGGACATGTTGCATATTGGTGGCAGTTATTGCTTAATAAAGTAGCAACGAACACATTATTGTTACCCCTACACTCCACTGATTAACTTTCAAGATATTCTTGCCGACTTTAGCCTAACTTTATATATAAAATGTCTCATATGCTTTCTTGATGTGTACACAACAAGTGAGCCAAAAGATTATGTGAACTAGTTCCATAGCATATATCTCCTGGGGTCCACACAGCTAAACCAGTTCTGAGTAATAAAAACTTTTGTCTAAAATTGTCTCTTTTCTTTTAATTTTAGTGGAGGAAAAGGCATCAGTTTTTAGTTTAGACTTGTAGTCTTAGATTCACTTGTTTGCATCTTTCTTTTTTACTATATATCTATATACATACATATAATTAGCATCAAATGTTCTGGCAATTCAACTAGAAATGGACAACTTAGAAAGCCCATTTGGGTATCGCAATTGGGCTTCTAATTTGCAGAATTTTGTGATTGCCATGGGGTGCTTGTGGCCAATCCTAATTTTTTGCGACTACATCTAGCTAAAATCACAAGCCAATTACATTCATTCTCTCCTCATGGATGAGAATGCAAGTTTAGAACAAGAACTTTTAGTGACCTTGAGGGTGTCACGTCATGCTGGTGACTGGGTTGGTACTCTCCAGCTAATGAGAAGAGATTATTTGGGTGGAACCACATTTCTTACATACTGGAGTCATATTATTTTATGAGTCTTGATGTGTGTGTCTCATCCAAATCACTCTTATTAAATAAAGAGTAATACGTTGGCATATCACAAGATACCCTTGAGGTACCTAACAATTCATCTTCTAAGGCTTAGTTTGGCTCTCATTTTGGTGCTTCTCCTTTTTTAAAGTACAATTTCATGTTAATTTATTTGTTAACTAATTTGTGAGCTTTGCAAAAATTGAACTTAAGGCTTTTTGGGGGGGGCTTATAAAAGCTCTAGAATGGATTTAAAAGCTCAAGGTTGCTTTTTAATTTCATAATATTTTTTGAAGAGTAATATATAATGTGTTGCTTGTACAAAATTATCAAACAACTTAATAATGAATTTCATAAGCTACTTTTAAAAAGCCACATGAAGACCAAACTAAGGCTTAGTTTGGCCCCCATGTGGCTTTTTAAAAGGAGCTTATGAAATTTATTACTAAGTTCTTTGATAATTTTATACAAGTGACACACTACTCTTCAAAAAGACATCATAAAACCAAAAAGCAATCCTGGCTTTTAAAAGCTCCCTCCAAAAAAGCCCTAAGTTCAATTTTTGCAAAGCTCATAAACTAATTACCAAATGAATTAACATTAAATTGTACTTTATGTAACAAATATTTGTGGTCGAGCCATGCGGGCACCCACATGATATTGGAGTGGGTCCAAAAAGGACATGCTTGGACATCAAGTAATGGGCTTTTGGAGCCCTAAGCCTAGTAGGTTATTATTGCGCCTATATATATACATATGTAGCACACATAATAAACCTAGATGAGATACAATATCTCAGCAGCCTCTCTCTCTCTCTCTCTCTCTCTCTCATTCAAGGTTTCTCTCTCTAGCTAATCACCAAGGGGCTAGGGATTTAGGACGTGGCTTTATCGGAGAACGCTCAAGAAGCATTCTCTGCGACTAATTCGACACACAAGGGAGTACACGGAGGTAGTGGATTCGTGGTTCAATCAGCGGGCTAGTAACAACTCCGTTTCGACGATCCGACGAGCTATTCTGCTAGCTAACGCACCTATACTCATCATATATGCATGTGTGTATGTATTTTACATTGGTATCAGAGCCATTAGGACGTTTGTTCGCCTAAACTTGAGCCCAAAACAGATCCACCATTGTTGGATCATGTTTTGAATACAAAAACTTTCCAAAATCGATTTCAAAGTGGGTCTACCATTAAACCCTAATATTTTTCGAAATCTTTGATTGGAATATGTTCTTATATGACTATAGAGTCTACCCATAAAGTTTCGTTGCCCAAATATCTCCGTAGAAGGAGAAAACAAAAACTCTAATTTCTGAAAATATTTTGGCCGAAATTTTTTCCTAACTTTGAACCATCTTTCCGACGTCCAATCAACCTATTTTTTGATTCAAACCTCAAGTACTCCGTGAGACCTTTCCAACCATATAAAATTTATTGAAAACGGATCACAGACGAGGGAGATATGAGCGTGCAAAGGTGGAGGGTCGCGCAGCCTGAAAGCTACGTTTTAGGGTTAGAAAGAGGAAGAAGATGACCCTGTGGGCCACCCCCACGCGCACGCCGGCGCTTCTGGCGCGTGCACCGCCGCCAGTGACCTGCCGGCGTCACCTCCGGCGAGTGTGGGTCCCATTTTTGCTCTATTATTTTAATATATTTTTTATAAAATTGTTCCAGAATAAAGTTTAATTGTTTTATATTTAAAACAGTTTCTAGTAATTAAAAACAAGTTTTTAATTGTTATAAACTGTTTTTAATTGTTTTTAAATTCTGGAAAATTGTAAAAAAATATATATATTTTTTATTTTTCTTATCTTATGGGCACAGTGTGGGACCCAGAATAATCTCTTGGAAAATTATTCTATTGTTTTTGGTATTTTAGAGCATAAAATATGTTATTGTACGTGTTTTATTATTGCTTAAAATATCCAAAGCGAATTGTTAATTCATGGAATTAATATGTGATGTACTTTACACTGCTGGGGTGTTGTGGGAATGTTGTATGCCGATCTCCAATATTTGTGACAATTTTGAAGCATTAAATCATATTTTTGGTCATTATTTTAATTGCTTAAAATATCCAAATATATTTATTAATTATTGAAATTAATATTATATGGTTGGGACACCTTTTTGGGCTAAGTGAGACTGCTGAGAAGATTCATTCCTTTTAAATATTGTGTTTTTTTTTAAGGAATTTGACATACTATTGTTAAATAGTTTGATCAAAATCAATTTTACTTGATAAATTGATTGATATAGGATTATATGCGCGCTCCCATAAATTATGGAAATTTTTTTGTCAATAATGGAAAATAAGTTTTTCAGGTATTTAAAATTTCCATGTGGACTTTAAATTGTTTTTGGTAATTTAAAGGTCCTTAAAAGAATTGGTTTTATATTAGTTTAAAACCCAAAATTATTTATATAATTGATGAAAAATCTAGGATTCTTCATAATTCTTCCTTGGCTTATGGGAGCTATCCGGGGCTGCAAATTTATATTTATTGCAACTTTTAGAGGCTCATTGCACTGTTGGTCACGTTTAATTACTGCTGTTTGTGATTGTTTGACCCTATGACCTCTTATTCCTCATCCTTAAGTGGAGTGACGGATGAGTCCATTCATTTTTAAAATAAGACCACATGAGTGCTTGATGTGTGTGATTAATACATTTTTTAATCTGGCTTAAATGAATGGACAATAATTGACAATTTATAGACCTTGTGTCCTCACGATGTATGTTTAAGATCGTTCTTGTATATGTTTATAAACAAAACATCCCTATTTTTATTGGGCTATAAATGTAATGTGAGGACGAGAGTTTTGTATTGGAAAAACCTATTTTGTAAAGGGATGGTTTTCTTTGTTTATATATCATAAACTTGAATTATCTTAGCATGAGCTCTACATTGTCAATTTGGACCCATGTGGGGTCCTTGCGCATTTTTTGTTGTATGGCGCACTTATATATATTGTGGATGATCTTAGATAGGTTAAAGAACCTTCTAATTGATATTTGTTTGTAAAATCAATTATAAAAGTTTTTCCTTGATTTACAAAATTTACGATTTGATTAATAAGCAATAGCAAGTTTTTTGGTCTTAAAATTGTAAAAAGGGGAAATATCGTTTATAATTGGATTTTTACAACAAATTTTTTTTTATGAAATGTGCAAATAATAACGTCAAAAACCTTTGCGCATGTTTTTTGAATGTAGAAATGGTTTCAAAGCAAATTGTCGCTGATTTTAACAAAGATAACAAGTTTAATGGGAAAAACTATGACGCGCGCATGGCAACGTAGAGTAACCCTCCTTTTGACTGAGGAAGAACTGCTTCCCCATCTAACTCAGTCATTGGTCCAACCCGAATTGCTAGAAAATGGGCCCATGGCCCAATATCGCCGAAACCTTGAAACCTATAATGAATGGGTCAAGAAGGATCATCACACGCGCAATATATTGTTAAGCAGCATGAATGATGACCTTCTTGCTGAGTATTTCCAATACTCTAGTGCCAAGGAATTATGGGACCAGCTAAAATTTGCTTTCGGTGGGACATCAATCACTAGGCTCAGGAGCCTAGTGTTGAAGTTCGAGGTGTATCGGAAAGATCCCAAGCAATCGATGACTGGACATCTTAGGACGATGTCTAGTATGATTCGAGATCTTGGTGCTGCTGGGAACATCCTCACCGATGAACAACAGATTCAAGCGGTGATTCAGTCACTGCCTGAAACTTGGGTCCATATGAAGCAAATTTTAACACATAATGATAGTATCAAGAACTTTGCTGATATATCTAAACATGTGGAGCTGGAGGCGGAGCGCCAAGAGGGGAACCGCATTACTGCACTCATGGCGAGAACTTCCATAAGTGGAGGTGAGCGCGGGACTAGTGGGTCCAAGCGCAATGCCAAGAGTAAAAGGGATCAGAAATAGGGTGGAGCTAATAAGTTAGCTCCAAAGGCTGATAAACTAAAGAAGCGCAGGGGTAAGCGTGCTGCCAAGAAAAATGCTTCCAAATCAAAGTGCTTCAACTGTGGAGGATTGGGACACTTCGCTCGTGAGTGCACTGAGCCGAAGAAGGTAACTTTCCCACCCAACTCTCTCTATACTTTTGTGAGTTCTCATGTCCTAATCGCTCATTCACTCCATGATTGGATTGCAGATACAGGAGCAATAAGGCATGTGACTAGAGATCGAGGGGGGTTCGTAGATTATCATAAGATTCCAAGTGGCACCAGTAGGGTATACATGGGGAATGACACTTGTGAAGAAGCAGCAGGAGTAGGTTCATACCAACTTCATTTGCGCACAGGGCACACATTACTTCTTCATGATGTGCTCTACGTACCCGGAATCCAATATAATCTACTCTCGGTCTTAGCACTTCTTGATTTAGGTTTTATTTTTCAGTTTGGACGTGATAAGTTGGATATTGTTTTGGATGGTGTTACTTTTGGACATGGTTTTTTTTATGGAATAATCTATTTAAAATTAATCTATTTGATTCTGTTTCCTCTACTTCTTTAGTTGCTGATTCAAATAGAAATATTGACTCTATAACTTGGCATGCTAGACTTGGACACATAGGACGTGACAGGATGACTAGATTAGCTCGAGAAGGCCTTCTAGGCCCACTCGCTAAGGTTAACCTACCTACATGTGAGTCTTGCCTAGCAGGTAAAGCATGTCGTAAGCCTTTTGGTAAGGCTAAAAGAGCTACCCAAGCATTAGAACTAATACACTCAGACATATGTGGACCAATGAATGTGAAGGCATGTCATGGCGCCTCTTATTTCCTTACTTTTATCGATGACTACACGCGATATGGCTATGTCTTATGATTTCTTGCCACTATGAAGCTCTAGATTGTTTCAAACGCTTCGTAGCAGAGGTTAAGAATCAGCAAGAAAAGTCCCTAAAGACTTTTCGAACAGACAGAGGACGCGAGTACTTATCTGATCAGTTCAAGGAACTGTGTGGGAAAAAGGGGATACGCAGACAACTAACTATTCCTGGAACTCCGCAACAAAATGGTGTTGCAGAAAGAAGGAATAGAACACTTCTAGATATGACTAGATCTATGATGGTGCAAGCTAACCTCCCAATATCATTCTGGGGGGATGCACTCTTAACTGCTGCCTACATACTTAATAGAGTGCCTTCACAGTCAGTTCCTTCCACCCCCTATGAGCTATGGAAAGACGAAAAGCCCAATTTGGAGCATTTGCGTCCGTGGGGCTCATCAGGATATGTTCACAGTTCTTCCTATAAGCATGGGAAACTAGGCCTGAGAGCTAGAAAGCATATCTTCATAAGATATATATTCTGACAGCTCAAAAGGCTATGTTATGTATGGTGAACATCCGGATGGAGGAATGACAGAGATTGAGTCACGTGATGTTGATTTCATTGAGAATGACTTCCCCAATATCGGTGACGCTAAGAGAGATCTTGACCTCTATGAGATGGAGGATGTTGAAGACGTCGTACCATTTTTAGGCGAGGGTGGGAAAATTAACATTCCACATCCAGTAATCGCTGAAAATGGTACTAGTCTTCAGCCGAGTGGGATTACACCGCTAGACACTAGTGGGAGTGTACCAGACAATGGGAGTACTCCACTGGACATTCAAGATTCTCAGGTAGCACACCGCAGAAGCAGACGAGGAAAAGTTCCACGTCGACGTTTCGATATTAAGGAAGAAGCTATCATGTGTACAGTAGATGATGATGAGCCTGCTTCCTATAAAGAAGCGCTTTCTTCTGCTGCCAAATCTCAGTGGATGGTTTCTATGCAAGAGGAAATGAGCTCTATGGACAAGAATAAAGTCTGGGAGTTAGTTCATATTCTGCCTGACCGTAAGACCATTAGAAACAAGTGGGTTTTCAGAGTCAAGCGTAAGGCAGATGGATCAATTGACAAGTATAAGGCGCGCCTAGTGGCGAAAGGTTATACCCAACGAGAGGGTATAGACCATGGAGACACGTTCTCCCCTGTGGTGAGATTTGCCTCCATATGCCTTATTCTGGCAATCGTCGCACATTTAGACTTAGAACTCTTCCAGATGGATGTCAAAACTGTGTTTCTCAATGGAGAACTAGACAAAGAGATCTATATGGATCAACTCGTTGGTTTTATAACCAAAGGGAATGAGCGCAAAGTGTGTCGTCTCAAGCGATCTATTTATGGACTCAAGCAATCGTCGAGGCAATGGTACTTGAGGTTCCATGATTCAATCACCTCTTTCAATTTTGAGATGATTGAGGAGGATCACTGTGTGTACATCAAATAGTCCAAGAAGAGTATTCTGATTCTATCTTTGTACGTCGATGACATCCTTTTAGATGGAAATGACATGAGTGTCATTGTCACCACTAAAGAGTGGCTGTCCTCTCAGTTTGAGATAAAGGACATGGGTGAGGCCAACTATGTGTTGGGAGTTAAGATTGTGAGAGATCGGTCAAAGAAACTTCTGTGTTTGTCTCAAGAGACTTACTTAAAGAAGGTTCTTGAGCATTTTCACATGAATAACTCAAAACCCATTGACACTCCAGTTGATAAGGCATTCCACTTGACTTTAGATCATTGTCCTAAGAATGAAGAGGAAAAGGAACAGATGTCCAATGTGCCATATGCATCTGCGATAGGGAGTCTGATGTACGCTATGTTGTGTACTCGTCCAGACATCTGCTATGCGATGGGTCTAGTTAGTCATTACCAGAATAACCCTGGTCCATATCACTGGAAGCAGTGAAGTGGATCCTGCGATACATTCGCAAGACTATGGATCTTGCCCTTTGTTATCATGGAGGAGATTTGAAGCTGCGAGGATATAGTGATGCTGATTGGGCTAGCGATAAAGATGAACGCAAGTCCACTTCTGGCTACGCATTCACACTTGGAGGTGGAGCAATCTCTTGGTGTAGCAAGAAGTAGTCATGCATCGCACTATCCACGATGGAGGCAGAGTATGTGGCTTGTTCGGCAGCTGTTCAGGAAGTTGTTTGGTTGAGGAGGTTTTTGCGACGCCTAGGCTCTTCGCCTCATGGGGATGAAGCAGTGCTCATTTACAGCGATAACACATCAGCCTTGGCCTATGCAAAAGTGTAATAACCTGCATTTCCATTTAATTTAAAAATTCATGTCCATATTTAATTTATGCGTATTTGCATGGGCATATTTAAATTTAATTAGCATGGTCTGCTTTTACTTTAATTTCAGTCACTTGTTTGGAATATCTATTTCTTATCCAATTCACATTTAAAGTTTATGGGGGACCAAACTGCAATTTTACAAAAGTTAGTAATACCTGTGTGGATTTCAAAATCTGTATTTCAAAACGGTGAAATTAACTTCTATTGACTCAATCAGTACTTTTATGAAACCAGAAAATCACTTCCTACGTTAAAATGAATTTCCTGTATTTTTGTGGTGACCATCGCGCCCCGAAAATACCAGTTTATGTCCAAAACTGTCCATGTTGTGTTTAACTTCCACAGATTTTGGAAGTGACCGATTTAGACATTTACTTTATTTCCAATTATGGCAAGTAATCATTGGATAAGGCATTGTTTGGGAATGTTTAGCTTATATGTGCAAATGTTGTGTCCATAAGCTAAATTCCCAAACAACCCCAATTGACCCCTACACACCTACTTGGCCCTTCAATTCATTTGGAAGACAATTGCAGTGTTTAATCTGCATATATGAGTAATATACGTATGTATATATCAGTGTTTATTATAGCTTTTCATTAATTTAGAACTAAACCATTTTGTTGAGTGAACAACAAGAGGCTTGGTCCCCAAGTTCTTCCATTTGGCTCTCTATATGTACTCCATCATACACACACCTCTCACATTACACATTCTGAAAACCTGAGAGAAAAGAGAGAGTGCAGAGAGTTCATAGTTCAGATTATTTTAGAGAGAGAGAAGAGCTTCAATCCTCCATAGCTTACAAGCTTGCATTTGGAATTTCTATATTGGGTTTCTTTCTCAAACAATTACTTCCATCTCTAATCTCAGTGAGTATTACTAACTCACTAAGAATGTAATTACATGTCTATTCACTGTGTGTTTGTTCAATTTTGTAATACACCATTGTTGATCCTGTTGGGTTTGTGCCCTCAAACCATTACTTTATGTATGAGACATTGACATTTTAATATATGGATATCAGCTTTACATTTCATTATGTATGTTTCTTTCATGAGATGATTGTTTAATCCATAAGTATCATAGTAAGTATTTCGTGTGTGTATGAGATACATACAATGAGATACGAATTATTATTCTTTGATACTTAAAGCTTGTCACAGTGGATGATGAGACTGGATATCTCATCAGGTATACACTGTAGCATCATTAACTACCATTGGATGGAGTGATAAATCTCAATCACTAGAGTGTGACTCTTGGTTAATATGCTAGTGCTTATAGTGCATTGACGGACCTGAGCTTTCCTATTGACACTCAAAGCTGTCAATCAGTCAATAGGAACTCATAACTTGTATAAGGTATGTGTTCTCAATCTTGAGACGATTATGAACACAGACTGTGGATATGGCTGCTTTGACTTACCAATCAGTGAGGTCTATAAAAGATCAACACCTGGGTATCTTGGGTATGTCATATTCATAGGGTTGTGAACATATATTGTCAAGATAGAATCTACCCTCTGTTTCAGAGTAAGCATTCCCTTGAGAATGTCACCATGTCGATTACTGAGTACTGCAGTCTTGTTGATAAGAGTTATCAACATGTTTGGTAATCATGAGAGGTGAATGGGACTCAAGGAATACAAGAAGTAATCATGATTCCGGTTGACAGTAACAGTTATCCGACTACCTGAATATGATTACGAATGCTGACGGTAGAGGGACATTAGTACAACATACAAGTCTAGTTATCGCTTCGGATATGTTCTTTTGCGTTGGAGTTCAGTTACCGTTTTATAGTGGAGTAAACGTTAACTGACCAGTTGGTTAGTTTGCTGATCAAAGAGTTTGGTCATGGTAATTAATAAACTGGTCTGAGCCAACAATAAAGAGCCTAGGAGGTCCCACTCTTAGCTCCGTCAGGATGCTTGGAAAGATGCTTGAGGATGATGTCCAGACAGGTTCGATCGATCGAAGATATCTCGATCGATTGAAGTCTGCAGGTTCGATCGATCGAAGATGGTTCGATCGATCGAATGTTCGATCGATCGAAGGCACTTCGATCGCTCGAAGTCTAGGTCGGTTCTGGGAATCTATAAATAGGGCAGCTGCGTTCTGGAAAAAGTTGTTCGTCGTTTTGAACGTCAGAAGCTGCAGAAACTGTTTTGGAGTCCCAAAACCTTCTCTATCCTCTCCATTAGGGTTCCCACCAACCCTAGTCTTTCTGGCAGGCATCCGCAGGAGTCATAAGGGTGAAGATCATCTAGTGGAGGCTGCTGGAAGTTGAAGATCAGAATTGGGTTCAAGACACTAAGGTATAACTCGTGTCCCCTCTTGTGCGCATCTGTAGAATTGACGAGTAGTAGATCCGGGCATGCCAATAAAGTTTCATAACTTGATTTTTCCGCTGCGCGTTTAAACTTTCCATTTAAACCTGTTTTTCCAACAATTGGTATCAGAGCCACGCTCGTTTGGATCCATAGATGCAGTTTTTGGAACACTATTTTGATTTGCATGTTGATTTTAGAACTGCTTTCGAAACTGCATCGTCACAGATCTGTTTCTGCAGTGTTATCGCAGCAGTATACAAATCTGTGATTGCATTGGATGCAAGATAGGTTCGATCGATCGAAGTAGTCTCGATCGATCGAACGCTCTGTACTCGAGCGATCGAACAGGTTTCGATCGATCGAAACCTTCTGTTGTTCGAGCGATCGAACAGAGTTCGATCGATCGAGACAGACTCTTTGTCAGGATCTTTGTTTCACAGTTTTAAAAGTATTTTGAAATTAAAAGTTTAATTTTAACGTATTCTGCAAAATTTTTAATCATTCTGTGAAATAGAATGTTCAAGCGATTGAACAGTGTTCAATCGATCGAAGGTTCGAGCGATCGAACGGTCTTCGATCGATCGAACTATGACAGAGAAGTTAGATGCTGTTTTGAGTTCTAATTCAGTATGTAAAGAGTTTATATACTGTGTGAATCAATTAAGGGTTCCAATAGTTATATTTTGTTATATATATGCGTGGATGTGTGTTCAACTAACCTTTTGCAGCAAAAGTTAGTCGCTATCTCCCATGGCGCCAAGAGCATTTAATTTTGTGTTTGAATGTTTTAGATTGGTGTGTTGTTTTAAGTTTGGTTTGGTTTTAAGGCATATGTAAAGGGCGCTGCGACTTCAATCCTACGAAAAGGAAAGTCGCACCGGTTTCCCTAGCCTTTTATTTTGTTGTTGCTATTTCTATTTCTAGATAAATTGTAAGCTTCAAAAGAGGCATAGGTTCAATGTAATAGAATTAGAATATCCATGAAGATGGAGCAAGGAGCCGTTGTCCATGAAGATGGAGCTGGAGGCGATCAAACCAAAAGCAGGTTCTATGGAGATAGAGCCATGGGAGATAGAGGCATCGTTTGGATGTCTTTTATTTCATTTTAGTTTTTTGTTTTATGTGCTTTGTTTGTGATTGGCGTATAATACATTGTTGCATGCACGCAAAACAAGTTTTCTAAAATAAAATTCAAAAAACCGTTTTCAACACATTAGTAAACATTAGATGTTTATGGGAAGTGTGTAGAAACAGATTTTCTCAAAAAGCAAAATCCTTTTTTACTAAATCTAGTGGGAGAGGGTCTTATTAATTACACCCACGATCTTCCATTAACGGTTCACTGTAAGATGAGTGGTGCATTCTGTGTCACCTCGCCAGGGGTGATCATTCCATACGGAGGGTGCATTACTCATTGGTTACTAGATGTGAACTTCTTTTGATAGGATCAATCAGACGTGTTAGAGGGTGACCACCACACGGAGGCGCTACTTGAGACGGTTGTGATTGGATCCTAGTTAATGGTACACACTAGCTAAGCTATGGATAAGGGATCCCACACGGGGCATTATTCAGAAACTTAGAGATCAAATAGGTTCGGGAGTCATAACTTGTTTTGCAAGAGTTGCATAGCGGACAAGTCATGATTAATCGAAAGATTGAACATTGACCACCACACGGAGGCTTTATTCTTTCGTTTCAATATTCCGGCGACTTTGTTTTAAAATAAGAGTTTTAAAAGGATTCTTTTATTTCAAACTGTCAAATTCTGATATCCATATTTATTTTGTTTGTTTGATTTTCAGTAATCATAATGTCTGGATCTGCATTTAGTCCACTTGCCACCATACTCACTCAAAACAAGTTAACTGGAAACAACTACACTGAATGGAAACGAAACCTTGACATCGTATTAACTGCGGAGGATCACATATATGTCCTCACCACCCCATGCCCCGAAGAACCCGCGGCAAATGCTTCGGCAGCTGCCAGACGCGAGTTCGACAAATGGAAGAAGTCGAATGGAATGGCTCGTTGCTATATTCTGGCCTCAATGGCTGGTGTGTTACAACATCAATTCCAATCGAATGATTCTGCCAGTGACATTATCACATCCCTGAAAAAGATGTTTGGGGAGCATGGCAGGCCTGCCAGACAGGTAGCTATGCAGAAGATAATGAGTGCAAAGATGTCGGAAGGGACTCCAGTCAAGGAACATGTTTTAAAAATGATTGGTTATTTAAACGAGCTGGAGACCCTAGGTGCCAACATCGATGCACAGACCCAAGTTGATATGATCCTCAATTCGCTGTCGCCTTCATTCGCTCAATTTAAACTTAACTATAATATGAATCAAATGAATTTTTCAATGAGCGAATTGATGAGTTCTCTTTTGGCAGCGGAAGGGGTGATCAAACCTGGGGTCAACGTTTTGAACGTTGAGAAAAGCGCTTCCTCTTCCCGATCTGTGCCGAAAGGAAAGAAAGGGAAGAAGAAGGCTAGCACTGGAGGTTCAAGTGTTGGACCGGTCCCTAAGATTGCAAAATCTAAGGGAAAAGGTAAGGGCAAAGGGAAGGTGGGTGGCCAAGGCAAAGGAAAGTGTTTCCAATGCGGTGAGAAGGGCCACTGGAAGAGGAACTGTCCAGAATTCTTAGCTACAAGAGTTCAAGGTATGATTGAATCACATGTAATTGAAGTAAGTTTTATAACGGATACTTCAAACACTTGGTGCATTGATTCTGGTGCGACTAACCATATCTGTAATTCATTGCAGGGGTTCAGATCAACCAGGAAGTGCAGTGATGGGGAAATCGTACTTACTCTAGGTTCTAGCGCAACCGCTTCTGCGGTTGCTATAGGAGTCGTAGTTTTAGAATTTCTAGACAATAAAGTTTTGATTTTATCAGATGTACTTTACGTCCCTTCAATGAGACGTAATTTAATTTCAGTTTCTAATTTATCGAATAATGGTTATTCTTTTAATTTTGGAACTGAAGTTGTGATTAAAAGAAATAGTTCTTTTATATGTTCTGGTGTTAAATCAAATGGTTTGTATGTGATTACTCCCAATATTTCAAAAGATTCTTGTTTGGAACTTAATAACTCAGTGGTAACTTTACCATCTAAAAGAAAGGAACCTTCCACTAATCCAACAAGGCTTTGGCATATGAGGCTTGGCCATATCAATCTGAATAGGATTGGCAGACTAGTCAAAGAAGGGGTCTTAGGCGATTTGGTTCTCGAACCAATAGAAGTCTGCGAGTCTTGTTTAGAGGGTAAGATGACCAAAAGGCCCTTTCCTGCAAAGGGCAATAGAACCAATGCATTGTTGGAATTAGTTCATACTGATGTGTGTGGACCAATAAATATTAGAGCAAGGGGTGGTTATGAGTATTTCATAACATTTACCGATGACCACTCCAGGTATGGATATGTGTACCTAATGCAACACAAGTCTGAAGCCTTTGAAAAGTTCAAAGAGTTTAGGGCTGAAGTGGAGAAGCAATTGGGCACACATATCAAGACCATTCGATCTGATCGAGGTGGCGAGTACCTCTCTAATGAGTTTATTGATCACCTCGTACAGAATGGGATTCTGTCACAGTTGACTGCACCTGGTACGCCTCAGCAAAATGGTGTAGCGGAGAGAAGGAATCGGACTCTTTTAGACATGACTAGGTCGATGATGAGTTATTCTGAGTTGCCATTATTCCTTTGGGGTTATGCTTTGGAAACCGCTGCTTACATACTAAATCTAGTACCAAGCAAATCTGTTCCAAGGACACCACGAGAGATGTGGATTGGGCGCAAGCCTTCTTTGCAACATCTCCGGATATGGGGGTGTCCGGCACATGTGCTCAAAGGAAAGATGAGCAAGTTGGATTCTAGATCGGAAGTATGTTACTTTGTAGGGTATCCAAAGGGTACTTATGGATGGTATTTTTATGATCCAAGAGAACAGAAAGTGTTTGTTAGTACAAATGCTGTTTTCTTGGAGGATGATTATATCATGAACCATAAACCTAAGGGAAGGATAGATCTTAGAGAGATAGAAGGAGAGCCCTCAGTTCAACCCGTAGTTGATAACGATGAAAATCAAGAAAATACCACTTCTTCACCCATTTTCGCACCGGTACCTCGTCGTAGTGGGAGGATTATCAGCCAGCCTGATAGATACATGTTCTTAGGAGAAGTTTTTGATGCTGTCTCCATAGAATCTGAATCTGATCCTACCACTTACGAAGAGGCAATGGCTGATGTTGATTCAGCTCATTGGATTAAAGCTATGAAGGCTGAATTGGAATCTATGGATTCCAATCAGGTCTGGGATCTTGTAGAACTTCCAGCCAATATTAAACCCATTGGCTGCAAGTGGGTCTATAAGAGGAAAAGAGGATCTGATGGAAAGGTTGAGACCTTTAAGGCAAGGCTTGTGGCGAAAGGCTATACTCAGAGGGAGGGCATTGACTATGAGGAAACCTTCTCGCCGGTAGCCATGCTCAAGTCCATTAGAATACTCTTATCTATTGCTGCATGCCTAGATTTTGAAATCTGGCAGATGGACGTCAAGACTGCATTCTTGAATGTCAATCTTGAGGAGGACATCTATATGCAACAACCAGAAGGGTTCATAGCTGGTCGGAAAGGTAACTTGGTATGCAAGTTGCAAAAGTCCATTTATGGGCTTAAGCAGGCATCCAGAAGTTGGAACATCCGATTTGACCAAGCGGTCAAATCGTTTGGTTTCATACAGAATCTGGATGAACCTTGTGTATACAAGAAATGTGAAGGTAAAGTGGTGGCTTTTCTTGTGCTTTACGTTGACGACATTCTACTCATTGGAAATGATGTAGCAGCGCTGTCAACGGTCAAGGTTTGGCTAGCTAGTACTTTCGATATGAAGGATTTAGGAGAGGCGAGCTATATTCTTGGGATAAAGCTCTTTCGAGATCGCAAGCGGAAGGTAATGGGATTATCTCAAGCTGGTTATATCGATAAAGTACTAACTAGGTTTTCAATGGATAATTCGAAGAAAGGTTTGTTACCTTTCAGGCATGGTTTAGCGTTCTCCAAGGACCAGTGTCCAAAGACACAGGAGGAGAGGAATCGCATGACAGGAGTTCCCTATGCTTCGGCAGTGGGAAGTCTCATGTATGCGATGTTATGCACTAGACCAGATATCTGCTTTGCCGTTGGCATGGTTAGCAGATATCAGTCGAATCCGGGTCCAGAGCACTGGACAGCCGTTAAGCACATTCTTAAGTACTTGAGAAGGACTAAAGATCACATGCTTATGTACGGTGGTAGTGAGTTAATTCCAGTAGGATACACTGACTCGGACTTTATGTCAGATAAAGATTCGAGAAAGTCGACGTCCGGTCATCTCTTTACCTTGGGAGGTGGTGCTGTCAGTTGGAGGAGCATTAAGCAGAAATGCATTGCAAACTCAACTACAGAAGCTGAGTATGTGGCTGCCTGTGAAGCCGCAAAGGAAGCTGTTTGGCTCAAGAAGTTCCTTATGGAACTCGAGGTGGTACCAGCGTCGCTGTCGCCTATTACGCTTTATTGTGATAATAGTGGGGCAGTGGCTCAGTCCAAGGAGCCAAGGAACCACGGAAAGGGAAAGCACGTAGAGCGGAAATATCATCTTATCCGAGATATTGTTCAACGTGGAGATGTGACTGTCACCAAGATTGCCATAGCTGACAATCTTGCTGATCCGTTTACAAAGGCCTTGCCATAGAAGGTCTTTGATCGTCATCTAGATAGTCTAGGTCTTAGATGTAGTTCTGAATGGTTATGAGTGCAAGTGGGAGTTTGTTGGGTTTGTGCCCTCAAACCATTACTTTATGTATGAGACATTGACATTTTAATATATGGATATCAGCTTTACATTTCATTATGTATGTTTCTTTCATGAGATGATTGTTTAATCCATAAGTATCATAGTAAGTATTTCGTGTGTGTATGAGATACATACAATGAGATACGAATTATTATTCTTTGATACTTAAAGCTTGTCACAGTGGATGATGAGACTGGATATCTCATCAGGTATACACTGTAGCATCATTAACTACCATTGGATGGAGTGATAAATCTCAATCACTAGAGTGTGACTCTTGGTTAATATGCTAGTGCTTATAGTGCATTGACGGACCTGAGCTTTCCTATTGACACTCAAAGCTGTCAATCAGTCAATAGGAACTCATAACTTGTATAAGGTATGTGTTCTCAATCTTGAGACGATTATGAACACAGACTGTGGATATGGCTGCTTTGACTTACCAATCAGTGAGGTCTATAAAAGATCAACACCTGGGTATCTTGGGTATGTCATATTCATAGGGTTGTGAACATATATTGTCAAGATAGAATCTACCCTCTGTTTCAGAGTAAGCATTCCCTTGAGAATGTCACCATGTCGATTACTGAGTACTGCAGTCTTGTTGATAAGAGTTATCAACATGTTTGGTAATCATGAGAGGTGAATGGGACTCAAGGAATACAAGAAGTAATCATGATTCCGGTTGACAGTAACAGTTATCCGACTACCTGAATATGATTACGAATGCTGACGGTAGAGGGACATTAGTACAACATACAAGTCTAGTTATCGCTTCGGATATGTTCTTTTGCGTTGGAGTTCAGTTATCGTTTTATAGTGGAGTAAACGTTAACTGACCAGTTGGTTAGTTTGCTGATCAAAGAGTTTGGTCATGGTAATTAATAAACTGGTCTGAGCCAACAATAAAGAGCCTAGGAGGTCCCACTCTTAGCTCCGTCAGGATGCTTGGAAAGATGCTTGAGGATGATGTCCAGACAGGTTCGATCGATCGAAGATATCTCGATCGATTGAAGTCTGCAGGTTCGATCGATCGAAGATGGTTCGATCGATCGAATGTTCGATCGATCGAAGGCACTTCGATCGCTCGAAGTCTAGGTCGGTTCTGGGAATCTATAAATAGGGCAGCTGCGTTCTGGAAAAAGTTGTTCGTCGTTTTGAACGTCAGAAGCTGCAGAAACTGTTTTGGAGTCCCAAAACCTTCTCTATCCTCTCCATTAGGGTTCCCACCAACCCTAGTCTTTCTGGCAGGCATCCGCAGGAGTCATAAGGGTGAAGATCATCTAGTGGAGGCTGCTGGAAGTTGAAGATCAGAATTGGGTTCAAGACACTAAGGTATAACTCGTGTCCCCTCTTGTGCGCATCTGTAGAATTGACGAGTAGTAGATCCGGGCATGCCAATAAAGTTTCATAACTTGATTTTTCCGCTGTGCGTTTAAACTTTCCATTTAAACCTGTTTTTCCAACAGATCCTACGTATGAAAATTCATAGCTTGAAATCAAGATTTTCAAACCTTAATCTAAATTCGTTTTTAGAGATGAATATGATAGATTATACATCCTACATGCCATGTTTGAAGTTTTAGAACCCAATTCGTTCATATAAGAAAGTATATAAGAAAATAAATTTTGACATGTTTTGGTTTTTCATAAAATTGGAGAGTTATGGTTAGAATCATGTTAAATTAACCATAGATTCTTAATCCTTGTTGAAAAAGGAAGAGATCCATATATAACATGATATACACACTTACAGATTTGAAATGGGTCAAAAAAGACCCCTGTTTGCTGAAACAGAACAGTTCCTGCGGAGAAGATGAAGCCTCAGCTTCATCTCGCGCCACGATCGCGCGCGCGAGTATCGCGCGAGCGGCCCGCGCGAGCGACCCCTCGCGCGAGCGGCCCGCGCGCGCGAGGTATGCTTCCCCAGGCAGACGTAAGAGTTTATATATATATAATTGAAAAATTGGCTGGTCGCGCGAGCGAGGGTCGCGCGAGAACCCCTTCGCGCGAGCGATCCGCGCGCGCGACCTTGCTTTCCTCAGGCAGACAGATAAGTTATATTAATAAAAGGAAAATGGGCATATCGCGCGAGCGGCCCGCGCGAGCGACACTTCGCGCGAGCGGCCCGCGCGCGCGAGTTCTGACAGTTTCTGTTTTTGTCTGTTTTGTGTTTAAGGTCTGTTTGGTTCAACGTTTTAGTACTGTTAAGGCTCTGTTTGGGATATTTAGTTGATCAAGAACTCTATTTGGTTATGTTTGAATGATTAAAACATTGTAGTATGACTCAGTAATCCCCGTGCGCGTGTTGTTCCTTTAATTCAGCATTTTTGTTTTTCGTTTAAGTGCATACCATTCATGTGGGTCAGTGGTACATGCATAGGGGTGTCAGTCTGTGTGGAAAAGAGTAATGGTAGTGTGGAAAGAGTATGAGTTTGTGTTTGTGGTCGTGGTTGTGGTTGTGGTTGAGTTGTGGTTGTGGTCGTGGTTGTGGTTGTAGTTGTGGTTGGTATTGTGGAGAGGGTATCTTTGAAATGCGACGGTGGCAAATATGGACACTCCCTGACGCCCATGGAAGCGTTAAAGTGTGTGAATCCGAACTCGGACATTCCCTGGCACCCATGGTAGTGCTAAAGTGTGGCCTACGGACACTCCCTGATAACTCGAGTCTGGATACTGTGTGAGGGGTTGCCCCGGTATTTGCATGGCGGTTAGGGTATTCAAAGTGTGAGGCATTGGACACTCCCTGGTACCCCGGACCAAAGTGTGAGGCAAACTGGACACTCCCTGGCGCCCCGTTGCTAAAGTGTGGCTATCTGAGTGTTTCAAAGATACCAGGAGTAGGATAGTGGGCTGTTGTGGCTGTCGAGAGAAAAGAGTCGGCAAGATGAGTGTGGTGCATTGTTCTCATACACGGTCCCATCTGTGTAAATTTACCCTCTTTAAATAATGTTGTGAATGTTTTCTAAATGAGCTCCTTACTTCAATTATAAACTTGTGGATTTAAATGGGAATTGGAAAAAGGTAAGTTGGTATGTTTTACATTCAAAGTCATGTTTTTAATACTCACCAGCTTCTTGAAGCTGACGACGTTGATGCGTCCTGGACATTCGTGTTCAGGCTTTTCAGGTTATAACCAGGAGGAATCATACGACTATGCTAATTGAGAATGGCTGCTTCTGGAATAAAGAAACTGTTTATTATATGTTTTAAGTTTATCTGTTTTAAGTTATGAACTGTTTTGTTTTAAGGATGACTGTAACCGACACTAAGTTATTATTTTATTTTCAAGGCGGTCTGTGCCTTAGTTGACCCCGGTTCATAAGATGTAATAAGTTAGAAAATTTTTGTAAGCCTTGATTGCTTTACCCTGATTAATATGTTTTGTTGTTTGACGTTTGGGACGGAATCGATCCTTCAAACTGTCGCGACCTACGGGTCCATAAAGGAAATTAAACGCTTTCCTTATTTATGCTACGTCGGGGCGTGACAGGATTTAGTGGTATCAGAGCCAGGTTATTATTTATCACAAGATAATTTAGCCAGGTTAGGGTTTACCAGTATAGACCCGATTCCACATTCCATTAAGTGTTACACACCCGATGATACGACAGGGAGGATAGACTCAGAACCCAAACGCCTAAGATTAATCTGTTCTGACTTTAAGTAGTACCTTTTTATCAGGTATGGATCCAGCTCCCCCACTTTATGTACCAGACAGGTTTGGAGGACACTTCGTGATACCTGGGGCAGTGATCCCAGCCTTTCTCGACTTATATCAGGCGGCCGTAGAACAGTTGGCCGTGACGACGTTAGTATCTGAGGTATGGCACCAGGTTCACGTGGTAGGCCTTGTTGACCTGACCCGTATCCGTTTAGAGCTTCGATATTTCGCAGAGGCTCAGCGTCTAGTTTTGGTCGAGATTCTGAGGTTGGTCGATAGCGATGCTTTCTACCTTCCCTTCGAGATCCAGATCGTGCATGCTCATCTGGCTCAGTTGGAGATGCCTCCGCCGGTGGTTCCTATTGCTGAGGACGATGCAGAGGTTGTTCATGTGGTCCCAGTAGGTGGGGAGATCTTAGAGGACGGCATAGGTCTAGATGATCTTGCCGCTGAGCTCGAGGCTGAGCTAGCACTAGAGCTAGCCCTGCCTGAGGAGATGGTAGATGAGGCAGATGCTCCTGTACCTGCTTCATCGTCCACCTCTCATAGCTATGACGGGGTTGGACCGTTCGTTGTTCAGCGATTTCGCCCTGTCGATTCGCTAGATCTCCTGATAGCCGCTTATGGAGATGATTGACGTTCTAGTTATGACTTGTACATATTAACCACTTTTGACTATTAGCTCTGTCTCTTTTTGCAGCTGTAATTACATGCATTAGAGTGTAGGGCAATGACCCCATTTTTGTAACATTAACTCTTGCATGCGTCCTAACCCATATAGATAGGGTAGGCATTGATCTGACCATACATGCTTTTTGTATCTACTTGACAGAAGTGATATATATAAAATATACCCCTTTTCAATGTTGTTGTCATTTAAATTGCTTTATAGCACTGTGCATGCATGTTTCTCATTCTACTACCACTATCATGCATAGAATGGCTGGAGGAGTCAGGAGAAACAGGAACCTGATCGAGGGAGCGCCCGAGGCTGCTGATCCTACAGGGATGTTTGAAGCATTTATCAGACGGTTAGAAAGAATCGGTAATACGAACGACAACCGAAGAGACCGTCAAACGGGAGACAAGTTGCTAGAAAGATTCCGTGCTCTAAGGCCCGAACAGTTTGCGGGTACCGCGGAACCCTGGAAGGCGGAACAGTGGTTGAGACAGATGGACCGGATGTTCGAAGCTGTCCAATGCAACGAGATAGACAAGAGAAGATTGGCTATGTTTCAGCTGACCGATGCTGCCGCAGATTGGTGGGATTCGGTCATAGCTACTATCGGGAATGGAGCTGCAACGGGAATGACGTGGACTGCGTTCAAAGGGAGATTTTTGGAGAAGTACTTCCCGGCTACGGAGAGGCACAGAAGAGAGAAGGAATTCATGGACCTGACGCAAGGAACCAAGTCGGTGCAAGAGTACACCACACAGTTCGAAAGACTGTCTCGGTTTGCTCCACACCTGGTTGATACTGAAGAGAAGAAGATCCGGAAGTATAATCAAGGGCTGACACCGCAGATTCGTCGCCTGACTCTCGGCCACTTGGATAAATCGTTTGAAGGACTTGTTGGTTTGGCTACTGATCTGGAAGAGGATGCCCGAGTGAGCCGAAAATAATTTGAATTCCGACCGCCTCAAAGGGGTAATTTTGGGAATAGACCACCAATGAACCGTACCCAAGGGCAGAAGAGGAATTTCGACGGAAGCAAGAAGACTCAGGCTATTACCTATCCGACTCAACCCCGAACAGGAGAAGGAAGTAGTAGTGGAAAGTGTTTCAACTGTGGCAACCCTGGTCATTTGGCTCGTGACTGTAAGGCACCAAGGCGTGCTACTCAGCAAGGAATAGTCTGCTTCAACTGTGGTGAACCAGGTCACATCAGCAGGTTCTGTACTGCTCCTAAGCAGGTGACTTATGGTCAACAGGGTCAGACTCGCTTGAATGTTGTTATCCCTGATGCCGCTGGATATGATGGAACTGCGTATGAAGAAGGAAATTATGGAGAAGCTCAACCTGATCAGCAAGCAGTAGAAGGTACATTAACTCTGTTTAACTCCCATGTTAAAGTGTTATTTGATACGGGTGCTGCTCTTTCGTTCATATCTGTTAATACAATTCGGAGATTGGGTATCTTACCTCATCGCTTAGAGAAAGCTTTGAAGGCTACTTCGCCATTAGGAGCTGCAGTCAGATTAGGACACGTGTGCAAGGATTGTCCCTTACGGTTAGGAGACCGAGAAATCCCTGCTAGATTGATTGTCTTATCGATGAAGGAGTTCGACATAATCCTAGGAATGGATTGGCTCTCTCAGAATCAAGTGAAATTGGATTGTGCGAGGAAGAGAATTACATTCCCCGATAATGAGAATCAACCCTTTGATTTTCAATGTAACCCTTCGGGAGATATGTTCCTCACGAGATGTTTAGCCAACATCGAAGTCGTCAGAACAGAGGTGACAGCTTCATCTATACCTGTAGTCAAGGACTTCGAAGAAGTATTTCAAGACGTTTCTGGTTTGCCGCCCGAGAGAAGTATAGAGTTCTGTATTGAGCTTATACCGGGTAATGAACCGATCACCAAGGTTCCCTACAGAATGGCCCCCACAGAACTATTGGAATTGAAGGAACAAGTTCAAGAGCTCGAGAACCTAGGTTTTGTACGTCCAAGTACATCGCCATGGGGAGCACCGGTGTTATTCGTGAAAAAGAAGGACGGGACACTTAGACTGTGTATCGACTACAGAGAATTGAACCGGGTAACTATCAAGAACAAGTATCCCTTGCCTCGGATTGACGATTTGTTTGATCAACTACAAGGAACTACGACATTTTCCAAGATAGACCTTAGGTCGGGATATCATCAGTTGAGGGTACGAAAAGAAGACATACCTAAGACTGCTTTCAGAACCCGATATGGTCATTATGAATTTCTGGTGATGCCGTTTGGAATGACAAACGCCCCAGCAGTGTTTATGGATTTGATGAATAGAGTGTTCAAGCCTTATTTAGATCAGTTTGTCATCATCTTTATTGATGATATTTTGATCTATTCTAAGTCAGGAGAAGAACACGAGCAACATCTACGGATTGCGATGCAGACGCTCAAGGACCATCAGTTGTATGCCAAGTTCAGTAAGTGTGAGTTCTGGTTGCAGGAAGTGAAATTTTTGGGACACAAGGTGTCATCTCAAGGAATTTCTGTGGATTCATCCAAGACCGATGCTGTATCAAATTGGGTTAGACCGAGCAACCCTATAGAAGTTCGGAGCTTTCTAGGACTCGCAGGCTATTACAGGAGATTCGTTGAGGGATTCTCAAAGATAGCAGCACCTTTAACCGGGTTGACGAAGAAGAATCTGAAGTTTGAATGGACAGAGAAGCATGAGCGAGCCTTTCTAGAGTTGAAAGAGAGACTCACTACCGCACCGGTACTAGCAATACCCAAGCCTGATGAGAAGTTCACTATCTTTAGTGACGCATCATATCAAGGGTTAGGGTGTGTACTTATGCAAGATGGCAGGGTGATCTCCTATGGATCCAGACAGCTGAAGCCGAATGAGTTGAACTATCCCATTCATGATTTGGAGTTGGCAGCAGTAGTCTTCGCACTCAAGATTTGGAGACACTATCTCTACGGTGAGAAGTTTGATTTATTCTCCGATCACAAGAGTTTGAAGTATTTGTTCACACAGAAAGAGTTGAACATGAGGCAGCGCAGATGGATGGAGTTGATCAAAGATTACGATTTCACATTAGAATATCACCCGGGTAAAGCTAATGTGGTTGCTGATGCCCTGAGTCGACAGACTCGTGAGACGATCGCCTCCTTAATGGTTAGAGAGTGGCGAGCTTTGGAGACGTTGGCGGAATTCGATGTACAGAGTGCTGAAGAAGGAGAAGGACAATTGTTCAGATGTCTTATCCTGCAGCCTGTTCTTATCGACCGCATTATTGGAGCTCAGAAAGAAGATGAGAAGTTTCAGGCATGGTTCGTGAAGATGTCAGAAAAAGACCCGACAGAATGGAAAGTAGGAGTCGATGGAGGATATCGGTGCAGGAATAGATTATGTGTGCCAGGTAATGAAGAGTTAAGGAAGGATATCCTGGAAGAAGCGCATAAGTCAAGATATACAGTTCACCCGGGAGGAACGAAGATGTACAAAGATCTGAAGAGAAATTTCCGGTGGGAAGGTATGAAGAAAGACGTGGCCGAATTTGTATCCAAGTGTTTGACGTGTCAGCAAGTCAAGGCTGAACATCAGAGACCGTCAGGATTGTTGCAACCGCTACCTATTCCTGGTTGGAAGTGGGAGCACATTACGATGGATTTTGTAGTGGGATTACCCCGGTCGCAGCAGAATCATGACGCTATTTGGGTAATCGTGGATCGATTGACGAAATTCGCTCATTTCATTGCTTATAGTATGACATACCCGGTAGAGAAGATGAGCCGGATGTACATACAACAAGTTGTGCGACTTCACGGTGCACCTGTGTCAATAGTGTCAGACCGTGACGCGCGTTTTACCTCTGGATTTTGGGAAAGTCTGCAAGAAGCTATGGGAACTTCGCTCAAGATGAGCACTACTTTTCACCCTCAGACAGATGGGCAGACTGAGCGTGTTAATCAGATCATGGAAGATATGCTCAGGGCTTGTGTGATCGGATTTGAAGAATCTTGGGAGACGCACTTGCCGTTGGTTGAATTTGCTTATAACAACAGCTATCACGCGAGTATCGGTATGGCTCCGTTCGAAGCATTGTACGGACGACCATGTCGTTCCCCTTTGTGTTGGGCAGAAGTTGGGGATACAGAGTTGCTGGGACCAGATTTGGTAAGAGAAACCAATGAGAAGATTACTTTGGTCAAGGAGAGGATGAGAACCGCTCAGAGCCGGTATAAGAGTTATGCTGATCGACGCCGGAAGGATTTGGAGTTTAGTGTTGGGGATCACGTACTCCTTAAGGTTTCACCAACCCGAGGAGTGGTACGCTTTGGTCTCAAGAGAGGGAAGTTAGCTCCGCGTTTCATCGGACCGTTCGAGATTTTGGAACGTGTCGGAAAAGTAGCTTATCGACTGGCGCTACCACCAAAGATGTCTGGGGTTCACAACGTGTTTCACGTAAGTATGTTGAGGAAGTACATACGAGATCCCTCGCACGTGGTTAGTTATGACGATATTGAGACGAGTCACAACGTTTCTTACAAGGAGAGACCTGTGAAGATTTTGGATCAGAGTATCAAGAAGTTGAGGAATAAAGACATCCCGTTGGTGAAGGTTCAGTGGAATCACCATGACGAGAACGAAGCCTCGTGGGAAGTTGAAGCTGATATGAAGAAGAAGTACCCGGAGTTATTTCAGGACTAGTCAGTCTTGATTTCGGGGGCGAAATCCTGTTTAAGGGAGGAAGGGTGTAATAACCTGCATTTCTATTTAATTTAAAAATTCATGTCCATATTTAATTTATGCGTATTTGCATGGGCATATTTAAATTTAATTAGCATGGTCTGCTTTTACTTTAATTTCAGTCACTTGTTTGGAATATCTATTTCTTTTCCAATTCACATTTAAAGTTTATGGGGGACCAAACTGCAATTTTACAAAAGTTAGTAATACCTGTGTGGATTTCAAAATCTGTATTTCAAAACGGTGAAAGTAACTTCTATTGACTCAATCAGTACTTTTATGAAACCAGAAAATCACTTCCTACGTTAAAATGAATTTCCTGTATTTTTGTGGTGACCACCGCGCCCCGAAAATACCAGTTTATGTCCAAAACTGTCCATGTTGTGTTTAACTTCCACAGATTTTGGAAGTGACCGATTTAGACATTTACTTTATTTCCAATTATGGCAAGTAATCATTGGATAAGGCATTGTTTGGGAATGTTTAGCTTATATGTGCAAATGTTGTGTCCATAAGCTAAATTCCCAAACAACCCCAATTGACCCCTACACACCTACTTGGCCCTTCAATTCATTTGGAAGACAATTGCAGTGTTTAATCTGCATATATGAGTAATATACGTATGTATATATCAGTGTTTATTATAGCTTTTCATTAATTTAGAACTAAACCATTTTGTTGAGTGAACAACAAGAGGCTTGGTCCCCAAGTTCTTCCATTTGGCTCTCTATATGTACTCCATCATACACACACCTCTCACATTACACATTCTGAAAACCTGAGAGAAAAGAGAGAGTGCAGAGAGTTCATAGTTCAGATTATTTTAGAGAGAGAGAAGAGCTTCAATCCTCCATAGCTTACAAGCTTGCATTTGGAATTTCTATATTGAGTTTCTTTCTCAAACAATTACTTCCATCTCTAATCTCAGTGAGTATTACTAACTCACTAAGAATGTAATTACATGTCTATTCACTGTGTGTTTGTTCAATTTTGTAATACACCATTGTTGATCCTACGTATGAAAATTCATAGCTTGAAATCAAGATTTTCAAACCTTAATCTAAATTCGTTTTTAGAGATGAATATGATAGATTATACATCCTACATGCCATGTTTGAAGTTTTAGAACCCAATTCGTTCATATAAGAAAGTATATAAGAAAATAAATTTTGACATGTTTTGGTTTTTCATAAAATTGGAGAGTTATGGTTAGAATCATGTTAAATTAACCATAGATTCTTAATCCTTGTTGAAAAAGGAAGAGATCCATATATAACATGATATACACACTTACAGATTTGAAATGGGTCAAAAAAGACCCCTGTTTGCTGAAACAGAACAGTTCCTGCGGAGAAGATGAAGCCTCAGCTTCATCTCGCGCCACGATCGCGCGCGCGAGTATCGCGCGAGCGGCCCGCGCGAGCGACCCCTCGCGCGAGCGGCCCGCGCGCGCGAGGTATGCTTCCCCAGGCAGACGTAAGAGTTTATATATATATAATTGAAAAATTGGCTGGTCGCGCGAGAACCCCTTCGCGCGAGCGATCCGCGCGCGCGACCTTGCTTTCCTCAGGCAGACAGAAAAGTTATATTAATAAAAGGAAAATGGGCATATCGCGCGAGCAGCCCGCGCGAGCGACACTTCGCGCGAGCGGCCCGCGCGCGCGAGTTCTGACAGTTTCTGTTTTTGTCTGTTTTGTGTTTAAGGTCTGTTTGGTTCAACGTTTTAGTACTGTTAAGGCTCTGTTTGGGATATTTAGTTGATCAAGAACTCTATTTGGTTATGTTTGAATGATTAAAACATTGTAGTATGACTCAGTAATCCCCGTGCGCGTGTTGTTCCTTTAATTCAGCATTTTTGTTTTTCGTTTAAGTGCATACCATTCATGTGGGTCAGTGGTACATGCATAGGGGTGTCAGTCTGTGTGGAAAAGAGTAATGGTAGTGTGGAAAGAGTATGAGTTTGTGTTTGTGGTCGTGGTTGTGGTTGTGGTTGAGTTGTGGTTGTGGTCGTGGTTGTGGTTGTAGTTGTGGTTGGTATTGTGGAGAGGGTATCTTTGAAATGCGACGGTGGCAAATATGGACACTCCCTGACGCCCATGGAAGCGTTAAAGTGTGTGAAGCCGAACTCGGACATTCCCTGGCACCCATGGTAGTGCTAAAGTGTGGCCTACGGACACTCCCTGATAACTCGAGTCTGGATACTGTGTGAGGGGTTGCCCCGGTATTTGCATGGCGGTTAGGGTATTCAAAGTGTGAGGCATTGGACACTCCCTGGTACCCCGGACCAAAGTGTGAGGCAAACTGGACACTCCCTGGCGCCCCGTTGCTAAAGTGTGGCTATCTGAGTGTTTCAAAGATACCAGGAGTAGGATAGTGGGTTATTGTGGCTGTCGAGAGAAAAGAGTCGGCAAGATGAGTGTGGTGCATTATTCTCATACACGGTCCCATCTGTGTAAATTTACCCTCTTTAAATAATGTTGTGAATGTTTTCTAAATGAGCTCCTTACTTCAATTATAAACTTGTGGATTTAAATGGGAATTGGAAAAAGGTAAGTTGGTATGTTTTACATTCAAAGTCATGTTTTTAATACTCACCAGCTTCTTGAAGCTGACGACGTTGATGCGTCCTGGACATTCGTGTTCAGGCTTTTCAGGTTATAACCAGAAGGAATCATACGACTATGCTAATTGAGAATGGCTGCTTCTGGAATAAAGAAACTGTTTATTATATGTTTTAAGTTTATCTGTTTTAAGTTATGAACTGTTTTGTTTTAAGGATGACTGTAACCGACACTAAGTTATTATTTCATTTTCAAGGCGGTCTGTGCCTTAGTTGACCCCGGTTCATAAGATGTAATAAGTTAGAAAATTTTTGTAAGCCTTGATTGCTTTACTCTGATTAATATGTTTTGTTGTTTGACGTTTGGGACGGAATCGATCCTTCAAACTGTCGCGACCTACGGGTCCATAAAGGAAATTAAACGCTTTCCTTATTTATGCTACGTCGGGGCGTGACAAAAAGACCCCAAGTACCATGGGAAGTCAAAACACATAGATATCCGCCATCACTACATTCGAGATATGGTTGCGCAAGGGGGAGTTGTCTTGAGGCATATCTCCACTGGCAGTATGGTGGCTGATCCATTGACTAAGCCCATTGCCAGAGATGTTTTTCTGTCCCACATTAGCAGCATGGGACTTCGTAGGATATGATATGCTTAGACATTTGTATTGGATTTGATATTATTATTCTTATTATTATCCAGTTAATAATAAATTTGTTGATTTCCATATATATAATTGTTGTATGAATGGAATGGATGCACATTTCTAATATGTCACCGGGCTTGAATTGACCTGCTCACACGGGTGATTCACCTTGGCGCCGAGATAGCGAAGTAGGACATGCGTGTCCACGGCGCTTAGATGGGAGCAAGATGAGACATTTGTGTTCATAGCGCTTAGATAGCTAGCTAGGATATGTGTGTCTATAGCGCTTAGAAAGTGAGCTTGAACACTTATATCTACGCAGTATAAGGACAGCGAGCTAGATATAAATCCTATTATTTTTATATGTCGCCTTAGATGGATCTAAGATGAGACCTTTTACATTTGGTCGAACATAGAGATATCCCATGACTCTATGTAGCCTGTTTACAGTCGAATGTGAATTTTCAGGCGGACGCTAAGAAGAGCGACTGTGCTGGAAACTCAGGTTAGACGTTTTCTGTAACGTCTAGACTAAGATTTGTATGGCGTTACTTGTTTTTCCAAACACAGAGTGACATGCCCACTTTATGGAAGAACGCCATAGCATACATATCATACTGTATGTGCTTTTGCGATCGACTGTGGAGCAGTGAATGGATTCTTCTTCATTGTTGTGTGAGCCACGTAGCATATCCAAGACATTGGTTATCCTACAAACTGGTTGCCTTCACGACTTGAGACTATGTCATGAAGAGGACGCTTGATGATAGCTGCTTTAGCATGCCATCCTAGAACGAAGAGTTAATTCCGTTCTATGGGGCGTGTCTGGGCAAGCGGTTAAGTTAGTCAGATTGGCATGTGGGCTCAGGGAAGATTATTCAATAACACACCATGTTTTGTGACTCATTAGCGGGCCTACGACAATCATATTTTGTTACTGATATGTCATGAGTACACTACATTGAGATGGTGCAGCAATTCTTTTCACTGAGGGATTGAGAATGCTGTGTCTGGTGTGGTTGAATCGTCTAAGGCATACACGAGAAGCCTCCGAGTGATGTGTCTTACTGGTTATGGTGATGATTTGGCATTACACTCCTGTCGCTGTACTTTCTTTTCGTAAGGTCACACGTTCTATTTCCCTGTATGAAGAGTTGAGAAGTTCCGTTGTGTTGAGAGATTGGTTTTTTGTACCAACCCTATGTGGGTGAGTGGGAGATGTAACAAATATTTGTGGTCGAGCCATGCGGGCACCCATGTGATATTGGACTGGGTCCAAAGAGGACAGGCTTGGACATCAAGTAACGGGCTTTTGGAGCCCTAAGCCTAGTAGGTTATTATTGTGCCTATATATACATATGTAGCACACATAATAAACCTAGATGAGATACAATATCTCAGCAGCCTCTCTCTCTCACATTAGTCTCTCTCTCTCTCTCATTCAAGGTTTCTCTTTCTAGCTAATCACCAAGGGGCTAGGGATTTAGGATGTGGCTTTATCGGAGAACGCTCAAGAAGCATTCTCTGTGACTAATTCAACACACAAGGGAGTACACAGAGGCAGTGGATTCGTGGTTCAATCAGCGGGCTAGTAACAACTCCGTTTCGACGATCCGACGAGCTATTCCGCTAGGTAACGCACCTATACTCGTCATATATGCATGTGTGTATGTATTTTACACTTTAAAAAAGGAGAAGCACCATATGAGAGCCAAACTAAGCCTAAGCTCTGAACTGAAAGAAAAAATAGTAAAGGAACCTACATTGCGTCTGCTTAGGCATATGACGAATGAAGGGCCTTCCCTATGTTTTGAAAATTTCATTTGCCTACTTGAGATTTGAAGCTCCTTACTTAACTGCTACCTGACAGCTGTAATGGTTGATTTTGTTAAAAAAAAAAATTAACATAATTTTATTGAAGAGTAATGCTATATATAAGAACATCCCCATTTGTATGGGTTAGTGTTTATGTTAGATCGAGTCGGACTTGTTAGGTAGCATGTATCTTTCACCTCCATCGTATGTGTTAAGTTTACTTCTAATTTTGCTAGACTTTTGCTTAGTCTTTAATTACAGCGAGTCAGCTAACGATGAGAAAGTAAATGTCTTAAAAAGTGATGAAAGCCTTTAATAGAGAAAATATTAGGACACATTCAAAGACAGCTAATGGCAGGAAGAAGCGGAGAAGATCCACACTTTTTTAAGACAGTCTAAAATATATGTTTATGTCTCTCATGTGATGTCACCGGACTCCACAGTGACACAAGAGAGAGATAGACTCATCTCTTAGGTTGTGTTCCAAATATTGTATCTTTGGGTGTGTCCTAAGTATTACCCTTAATATAAATTACTTTAAAATAGAGATGGTGTCATCAAGAGAGTTGAAGCTTAACATGTTTGTTGGAGTATATGATGTTAGTTAAAGTTAGCAATCTCTAACTTACCAAGTGGGCCTAGTCCAATTGGTATGACCTCTCTCTCTCTAGTGGAGAGTTCGTCAGTTCGAATGAGTGGCCCCTTATTGGACTTTGTTGTGAGCCATTGTTGGGATGTGATGGGTGCGTGTGTGTATGTCTTGCTATAATCCAAATAAGTATAAAAAAAATAAAAATTAAAATAAAATAAGAAAGCAATCTTTAACTTCGATCTGCAAGGCTTACGTGGCCATACATAACATGTTCTAACAAGGGAAGAGTATTGATGTAGGGGAAGTTGCAGAGAAATTTGAAGAAGAATAGGATAGGAAGAAGTATGCTTGCCAAAAGAAAAAGTAAGGTATTTGATTATGATATTTTTGTAATTTTCGTTTTTTTAATTTATAGGATTTTATTTTCATATTTTAGAGTAGTTTTAGGAGTTTAAATGGTAAATTTAAGTCCTAATAGGTTATCATTAGGGGTGTACACGAGCCGAGCCGAGCCGAGCCTGCTCACGAGCTTTCTCATGAGCTCACAGGCTTGCTCACTAGATCAAACGAGCCGAGCTTTCAAGTGTTTGCAAGCTTTCTCGCTAGCTTTTTAACGAGCTTTTTCGCGCGCCCTTTTAAACTATATAGTTTAATAATAAAACAATCTTTTATCAGGCCAATTTATGAAATGTGTTATATTTTTGCTAAAATTATATAGTTTTATAATACTGTATATTTATAAAAGTCACTATACAAGCTCTTTATCAAACCTATAAACGAACTTTTTCACGAGCCTGCTCACTAGTCTTAATCGATCGTGTTCACGAGCTCAAATGAGCGAGCCGAGCCTAGCCTTTATCGAATCGAGCTTCGAGCCCTTGTTGAGCGGCTCATCTCGATTACACCCCTAGTTTATATAAGTTAGGAGTGTTTTAGGAATGGTATGACTTGATTCCAAGTTATATAAGGTTTTTAATTAGGTAGGAAAGAATAAAAACGAATTTACTTTTGTTTCCTAATAGTGTTAGGTTTGTTAGCTTATAAATAGAGGATATGTAAAGCCCTCTAAGGCATTATCAACTTATATTCAATTTAATCAATAAAATATATTTTTATTTTCTCTCCCAAAGAGTGTTCTTTATGATTTCTTGGTGGATTCTAAGATTTCCTTCAAGGATTTCAACGTTGCTTGAATCCTTCCACGATTTCGTGTTGCGTCAATTGGTATCAGAGCGAGGATTTGCCTGGCTTGGTGGTAACTGGTGGGAATGACATCAACAATCCTAACGACGCAGGTCGTGGGATCGGTGAACTGTGGGCTACGATTGAGTGACATAGGGAGCAGATGAACGCGATTCAAGATGCACTACACAATCTTACCCTCTCACTCAACACCGACAAAGATCCAACCGTTAGTAGGAACCGCGCTGAGGGATTTGCCCATGGCCGACCTATTGATGAACCGATGGGTAGACATGTTCGCAGGCCTATTCTTGAAGAACGTCATCAAAGATAACCAACCTATGATGTTGGATCTGATTCAGAAGAAGAAGAAGAAGAAGAAGCAGTCTATGTTCCTCATAGACCGGCAAAAAGACGAAATAAAAAATATGACGATTACCGTATTAAAACTAATATCTCTAGTTTTAATGGAAATTTACACATCAAGGATTTCCTTGATTGACTTTTGGAAGTTGAACGATTCGTCAAAATGATGGAGGTTCTAGAAGATAAAGTACTAAGACTTGTTGCTTTCAGGCTTAAAAGGCAGAGCTGCAGTTTGGTGGGGTGAACTAGAACGGACCTGACAAAGGCAGGGCAAACAACCTGTTCGAACTTGGCGTCGTATGCGATAATTGATGAGGGATCTATTTTTACCACCAGATTACGAACAATATTAGCTCCAATAATATAAAATTTGTGTTCAAGGTAATCGCACAGTTTTTTAATATCTCAATGAATTCAATCGTTTATCAAAACTAAACAATATTGCGGAGACGGAAAGCCAACGAGTGGCTAGGTTTGTAAACGGTTTGAAGCCTTTTATTCAAGATAGGCTTTCTTTACAAGTTTTAATGACCGAAAGGAGACTGACTTATGCAACACCTATTCGTAAGAATTTTGGGGAGTCGTCATCTTCCGCTTCTGATAAAGGAAAAGGAGTCCAAGCAACAATATCGGCATCCGATCTCTCTCCGAAGCAACTAGCACACCAAAAGAGCCAAAGTAAAGGTATCGGTAGTGCAACAAAGAGACCTGTTCCGAACAACCAAAATCCCTATTCCGATGAAACCCATAATTTATTATCATTGTCAGGAGCCTGGTCATACATCTAATAATTGTCCTGAACGAGACCGCAAAAGGAGAGGCATGAATCTAGTGGAGAATGAGGGGGTTGTTGGATGAGAAGAAGAAGAAGAAGAAGAATGAGAATGCGTGCAAGAAAAGGATACATATGATGGAGCTGAATTTGCGGAAGAAGATGATGAATGAGTGGCATATGTGGTACAAAAAGACTTGTTCACTCATAAACAAGACATGGAGGGCGAATGACACAACATCTTTCGTTCACAATGTTCCATTGATCAGAAGGTATGTGACTTGATTGTGGATCCGGGTAGTTGTAAGAATTTTGTGTCAAGAAAATTAGTGTATCACTTGAAGCTACCAACAAAGGAGGACACATCACCTTATAGCATTGGATGGATCAAGAAAGGACCGACGGTCAAAGTAACTGAGACATGTCATGTTCCTATCGCTATAGGTAAACAATATAGGAATACAATTATTTGTGATGTTGTTGATATGGATGCTAGTCATATATTTTTGGGAAGGTCGTAACAAATTGATGTAGATGTCACGTATAAGGGTAGAGATAATGTCTACATGCTCAATTGGGGAATCCATAAAATTGCCATGTCACCTATGAAGTTAACCTCTATTACTAACAATGTTCCTAAAGTGGAGGGGAAGTCCTTTCTTACTATGGTTAGCTCGGAGATAGATTTCATGACAGAAGTGAAAGATGCACAAGAAATTCCTATCATGGTGGTGAGAGTGCTTGTCCCTGATCCTAGCACTACTACAACCACTGTAGTGCCTGACAAAGTGCAAGCCTTATTGAAGGAGTTCAATGAGTTGGTGTTTGAGGATCTACCGGATGAATTGCCACCCCATGAGGGAAATTCAACATCACATTAACCTCATATCGGGATCTAGTCTTTTGAATCTTCCACAGTATAGGATGAGTCTGAAGGAGAATGAAATTTTTCAAGAAAAGGTGGAGGAATTACTACACAAGGGTTTTATTCGAGAGAGCATGAACCCATTTGCCGTACTGACATTGTTGATGCCTAAGAAAGATGGAAGTTGGAGGATGTGTGTGGATAGCCGCTCCATCAACAAAATTACAATCAAGCATCGGTTCTCTATTCCACACTTAGATGACATGTTGGATATGCTCAGTGGTTCCAACTTATTTTCAAAGAGTGATCTTCGAAGTGGTTACCATCAAATTTGTATTTGGCCCGGAGATGAGTGGAAAACGGCTTTCAAGATGATGGATGGGCTGTTTGAGTGGTTGGTGATGCCTTTTGGGTTATCCAATGCTCCTAGCACGTTCATGAGAGTTATGAACCAAACTTTGAGGCCTTTTGTGGGAAAGTTTGTCGTGGTGTATTTTGATGATATCCTCATCTATAGTAAGACCAAGGGAGAGCACTTGGACCACCTTCGACAAGTCTTGTTGGTTCTTCGTGAAAATCAACTGTACGTAAATCTTAAAAAGTGTACTTTCTTGACTAATAGACTCTTGTTTTGGGTTATATTGTTAGTGCAGAGGGTATACATGTTGATGAGGATAAAGTTCGTGCCATCTGCGAATGGACAACACCAAAGACAGTTACTGAAGTTCATAGTTTCCATGGCTTAGCAACCTTTTACCGGAGGTTCATTATTAACTTTAGTGCTATCACGGCACCTATTAAGGAGTGTCTCAAGAAAGGAAAGTTTAATTGGGGTAAGGAGGCTACTCAGAGCTTCACCTTGATTAAAGAGAAATTATGCACCACCCCAGTCATACCTCTACCTTGTTTCGATAAAGTTTTCGAGGTAGAGTGTGATGCTTGTGGAGTTGGCATTGGAACGGTCCTCTCACAAGAAAAGTGCCCCGTGGCATTTTTCAGTGAAAAGCTTAGTGAGGCCCGACAAAAGTGGAGTACATATGATCAAGAGTTCTTGTCACACCCCAACCCTCCTCGGGCAAGTTAGGACACGTGTAACAGAGTCCACACGTCTAAACTTACACTAATCACCAAGAAAACCATGTTTTAAACTCCATAAATGAACTTTCTTGACACAAAACAGACTCAAGGGCAAAATTGTCATTAATAAAGTATATCCAAATTTTATACCAAAAGATATATTTTCGAGTCCCGGATCCAACGCAAAAAATGGCGCGCAAATCCGAGTTTTCTAGAAAGAGTTATGTTTGTTTCCGTAAAAGCCAGCAGCTGCCAGAAACAAGGGTGGATCGATCCACCCTTTAAATCCAGATCGATCCGATATGCTATTTTTCTGACAAGTTGTCCTCGAGAAGGGGCGGATCGATCCCCCTTTAAGGTCGGATCGATCCAGCTTTCCTAGAACAGTTCTCAACTGCTAAAATCATCAATTTTTCAAGTCCAAAACATTTCCAAACTTCCCCAAACTTTGTAGAAGCATCAAAGATCACTCTTAAAGTACTTCCAAATGTTCCTAAACATTAGCATAACATCTCCAAGCATGGATTGACAATCAAACACTCAAATTCTTCTCATGGATCATGATTTTTGCATCAAATTCACAACTTTTCCATTATTCACATGACCATTCATCAAAGGGGGAAAAAAACAAGTTACATTTACAAACAAAAAGACTTTCCCAGCTTGTCTAAGTTTCTTCCCAACCTTATACAACTTGTGACTAATAAAAAGCACCCATAGCATAGGACATAGCTGACATCAACCCAATCTATCAAGATTCAAGTCCTCCAAAATACAAGGTGATCCCAACACCTTCAAAACACAAGTTGTTTATAACCTATGGATTACAAGGATTACAATTAACTAAAACTTCTGTACATATGAACATATCAACACAACTCGTAAACTCCCACACCCAACCCATCGCGTGGATCATTTTTTTTCCTCCTCCCGAGCCGTACCTGCGATGGTTATTCAATAACCACAACAGAAAATATATTTTTGTTTAAGCTTTCGCTTAGTGAGAGAACTAATCATGCTGATGGAATGCTCAATATGTGAATGCAACAATCATTATAAACAACAAATTGATCTCCGGGAAGTCAAGTATCTCAAGCCACCACCCCCAGGTCCTTCTCTCCCCGAAAATTCTCACTCTTTTATCGCATATAGCGTATCACACTCTCTTGTGATCCCGAAGGCATCACCGTTTCATCATCGTGGTCATCACCACGTCCCGCTCATTGAGGGCTTACTATCCCTTACATATGGGACCTACAAATGATGACCACTACTTGACTTTCCTTTGATCCACGTAAGCATTTAAGCAACTTAACATATAAGCATAGCAATTTCACATTTAGACATGCCGTTTGTCATCAACATACATGTATATATGCATGAATTAAGCATCTATTAGCAACAATTATCACATGAACACATCCAAACACCCAATTTTGGGATTAGAACACTCACCTCCTCAAATTGTTAGCAAATTAAGCCTAGAAACCCAAATCTCTTGCAAATTTCACCTCAAATCCTAACCGGTGTGATTCCTACATAGTTTTGGTACCACAAACATTGTCTATGAAGAACGGTGTGAGAAAAACGTTATCCAAACTGAAAATAAAAGATGTGCATGTGATCCTTTTACCTCCACGAGTCCAAAAATGGTCTCGGTTCGTGAATCCGATGTTGGACGGTGAAGAAACGGCAAGAAACGTCGCATAGATTTTCGTCGCCGACTCGAGAGCTCTCGTTCTCTCCTAAACTCAATTCCCAGTTGTGTTTTACAAGCATGAGACACATATGCATCTCATGCATATGTGTTGTCATGTGGTTCTTCCTTAATTCCATTTACCTCATCCCAATTTTCTTAAGCTTTATTATGAAACCCCCATATTAATTACATCAACTGCCCACCTTTTTTCTAAATAGATTTAATCTAAGTCTCGCGTGGGTCCCAAACGTGATCCCATATAAATTATGAGGTTGTATTAAACCTACCAATTATCAATTGTATTCAAATACGCCCTAACATGGGTACACAAATTGGTCCCCTTATCCGATCATCAGACAATAATATTTTTAAACATTTAAAAAAGTATTCATCTAAGCATATAATGACATCAAAATACACATATTTTAATTAGACCCTCATTGGGCCCCACTTTTTATACCAGTCTTGTCTTTTACAGAACTTTCATCTATGTCCACATTTGAACACCTTTTCACATGTGGGTTCATTACCCCACCTTAAATCATCTCATGCATTAATTATATTTAATTAACACATATTATTACCAAATTAACTCTTTTCTTCTGGGTACTGATGTTACAATTCTATACCATAGTTTGAGCCTTGAAGCAATGGGAATATTATCTTGTGTAACGAGAGTTTATCTTGTACACGGATCACCAAGCCTTGAAGTTTATCAATAGTTAAAAGCACCTTGACAAGATGCATATTTGGTGGTTTACATTCCTTCAAGAGTTTCCATTTATTATCAAACACAAATCCGGTACAACCAACAAAGTAGCAGATGCATTGAGTCGCCGAGCCACCTTGCTTATCACTTTAGCGCAAGAGATCATGGGATTTGATTGTTTAAAGGAGCTTTATGAGGAAGATGAAGATTTCAAGAAAATAAGGGCCAAGTGTAAAGAGTCACAAACGGTATGTGATTTCCATATCAATTAAGGGTTCTTGTTCCGAGGCAATTGTCTTTGCATTCCTAAATCATCACTACGTGAGAAACTTATACGTGACTTGCATGATGGTGGATTAAGTGGACATTTGGGGCGGGACAAGACGATCGCTAGCCTAAAAGGGCGATACTTTTGGCCAAAATTGAAGAAGGGTGTCGGTAACTTCGTGCAGATGTGTTATATTTGCCAAACATAAAAAGGACACTCTCAAAACAATGGTCTTTATACTCCATTACTGATTCCCGATGATTCTTGGGAGGATTTGTCTATAGATTTTGTTTTGGATCTACCGCGTACACAACGAGGTGTGGATTCCGTATCTGTTGTGGTTGATAGATTTTCTAAGATGGCACATTTCATTCCATGTCGAAAGATGTCCGATGCATCCCACATTGCACGGTTGTTCTTTTGAGAGATTATGCGCTTGCATGGGGTTCCTCAAACCATTACATCCGATCGCGATGAAAAGTCTTGGGTTACCCTATATCTGGCGTATGATTGACATCGCATTGAATCGAAGTACGACAACTCATCCCCAAACTGATGGACAAACGAAAGTAACTAACCGTACATTGGGGAATTTGATTCAGAGCGTTGTGGGACAAGGCCAAAACAATGGGATCATGCGCTACCTCAAGCTGAGTTTGTGTATAACAGTGTAGTTCATAGTGCTACTGGACGAACACCTTTTTCGATTGTTTATATCATACTGCCAAAGCACACGGTTGATTTGTTAAAATAACCTAAGGACCCGGGAGTGAGTGTAGCGGCGGAATACATGGTCGAGCAAGTACAAACGGTTCGTGAAGAGGTGAAGAAAAAGCTTGAGCAAGTGACTAGAAAGTATAAGGAAGCGGCAGACAAGCACAAGTGACAAAAATTGTTCAAGGAGGGAGATAAAGTGGTGATATTTTTATGCAAGGAGAGAGTGTGTCACGCCCCGGAGAAGCAAAAATAGAGAAAAATAAGTTCCTTTTTGATCCCGTAGTTCGAGATTGGTGAATAACTGCATTGTCATCTAATCAAACCAATAAACACAACATTAGGGAGGATGCTATTCATAGAATATATCTTATTAACATAATCAGAGGCTACATTGGAAATATAAAAGGATTGGAAGCAACATATGCCCAAGTACCAATTATAAAAGTCTACTAAATCTATTATAATAGCTGACTTAGAGTCTAAACCCTATAACAAATATTAACAGAAGTACTACAGATATACCAACTAACTATTACAAAGCAGCACGTCTTTGTCTTCAAACCTCCCGCTCCAAGTTCGGCAGAACATCAGTTTCTATCCTCCAGACCTGCCAAGCTTTAGACATTAGAATATGCAGGGCACAAATGCCATCAGCTTTTAATACAAAGCTGAGTGAGTACATTAAACAACACTCCTCACCGTTATTGTTCAGTATCTTAAAATGCGGTTAATCTCTTAACAATGACGCCACTCACAGACATAGCAGAGGTCTCATTAAACTATTCATGAATTCAATGATAGCAGAACACATATTAAATGAAAATAATAATAAACATCATGGTATAAATATCTCATCACGTATTCACCAAATCCATGCATGTAACCCATGCAACCACCCATGCATCTACCTTTACGTCGGGATACTAAATCCACGACTGAACATTTATCTATTCTTTCAATGTCCATATCCATATTCATATCTCTATCCATCTCTATATCCATAATACAAATCCATATCCATTCGTCGATACCACAATACGAGCTCTGATATCCATACGTCGATACATAATACCAATCGGAATCACCCAACTAAGCAGTAGGTCCCACACTCCCTTGATAGGTTTACCGGTCGTCTACACGGTACCTACTATCTGTAAACGATGGAAGCGGCACATCGGACTTCTTCAACGATGTGTATGTCCTCACTGGTCATCTACACAGCTAAGAATACATTAGAGCACTAGCTAGACGTCTTCAACGGTACACTAGATGTCTTCAATAGTGCATGCGTATCACTGGACGTCTTCAACAGTGAGAGGCGTACTAGGAACTCTAACAATCCCACATCTACCCGGCTCATCAGTCGTTGATCCCACATATCCAAAGTACACATATCTCATTATTCCACATAAATCACAATTCCCATTTCTCATAATATCCTCTCATCTCTTCATACCAATATCCCATGCATGCTGACCATATGCCGTGAAATGCATTACTTTAGATATAAGAATTACCACATGCTTTGTATTTATCATATCTTCTCATACTGTTTATTAACATGCAGTTGTGTTCCGTTCTACTATTCAGTTCAGCAATATCTTATGTAACAATTAAACAGTTCATCTTGTTACAATATTGCATTATCACTTAAATTAACAATATCACATATTGAAATCAAGGAATAACATTTAAACAGCTAAATAGTTCGTATTATAAACAACAAGAATTAATCATGTTCTGTGAGGTTCGATCGATTGAGGTCCTCTCGATCGATTGAAGTCAAACTCAGTTCGATCAATCGAAGTCCCTTCGATCGATCGAGGAAATCGATCGAGAATAGTTCGATCGATTGAGAATCATCTTCCACCCAGAAACTGGGCAGAGACGAACAAAAGTCTTGGGGTCACTATATACACATATAAACTGCATATAAATCATACTAGAGGCATCCCTTGAATGAGTTAATGAACTCACCTTGCTCCAGCGGTCCGGTGGCGGCGTTCTCGAGCTTCGCAACAGCGACTATTGTAACAACCCTAATTTTCTAAGTGTTTTTAGTAATTTTTAAATTATTATTTTCAAGTATTAGACATTAACTATGTGTATGTATCTTAGTGACACCTAATAAAAATGTTGAAGTAGCGTGTACGGGTCGTTAGTATGTTAAGTAGTGTGCTTAATATAGAAATTTAGTGCCCAGGGTCATGGGTACCCATTGGGCCAATCATTTGTCACTTTAGAATGCATTTTCGGGCCTATATAAAGCCTTTTTGTGAGGCTCTCAAACAAAAAACGGGATTTCAATATTTATTTGGGTGTGTTACATAGATATATACATTTTATAAACCCTAGGTTTAATCATTAAAAGAAAAGAAAAGAGAGACATGAGATAGAGCAGTCAAGAGAGAGAGAGAGAGAGAAGAAGAAGAAGAAGAAGAAGAAGAAGAAAAAAGGAACCCCAAATATTATTTTGCGAAATCATCATCAACATTGAAGCCCTAAATCGGTGAGTTAACTTGTTATTTTCTTTCAATCTCGTTTGATTGAAATTTAAATGGATACACTATTGAATTAGTATAGTTACGGATTTATGAGATTTAGATTTTTTTTCTTACAATGATTGAAGTTGTGATTTGAGATTTATAGATGAGCATTGAATATACATTTGAGCAATTATTCAATTTTCAGATATGGGGTTTTCACGGATCAGATTTGTGTAGAAAATTCATAATAAATCATATGTTAGAGTTTTTGTGATTCTGTCCGCCAACTTTTGTCTAATAAAAACAATTCTGGACAACTTTTGTCTAATGGTGTTTTTCCCAATTTTGCACCGTTTGGGCAGAAAATGCATATTGCAGTAGCAATTTTTTTTAAGGTTAAAATAAGCGTATTTGCTACATCACATTTTTGAGTGATTTCGTGTTCGTTAATATGAATTAATTTGTTTGTACTTAGAGAGATATGAGTTCTCATGTATAGTTGAGGTTTTTGAAACCGTGACTGTGTGATTTTGTAAGGGTTATGAATCTGTGTGAACATGTAGCTGTTAATATGATTTTAACATAAATTTGATTTGAGATATATGAATCTCCTATAAAGTTGAGTTTTGTGAAAACGTGGATGTATGAACGTTAGAAAAATCCTTAGAGTTCACCACTGCTCCTTATGATTTTAGGCAGCGACTTCGTGGATGACATGTCCTTGTGTGATTAGACGACGACTACGTGGATGACCCGTCTCTTCATTTTTAAGCCTTATGCCCGATTTGTTGGTCTATTTCGTGTGTATTTAGACATTGTTTATTGACGTCAAGAACGTAAAGACTAGCCTTTCGGTGTATACTCAAATCCCAGTGATACCCCATGGGAGTTGGGACCGGAGTGGGAGTTAGTATTATGTTAGGAGACACATGAGATATATGTGTAGGCTGAACCATGGATGGGTGGCCGAGGTGGTGAACATAAGGTGTAATAAAATAAAATACTTTGTGGTGTTTTACTCTTTCATTTAGAAGTTTGAATTATAATTAATTACCTCTTGTTGTGGTAGTATTATAGAAAGTTGTGAATGCTTAGTAATCGACTTTTCTAATAATTTTTCGTGTTGTTATCGTTGTGTGTGAGCATGAATGCTATAATCATAGACTGTGTGTCTTAAGTTTTGAATTATGTTTGGAGGACTTTGATGCGAGCATTTTATGAATTTATATTGTTACTGAACTATGGGTTGGATGGTAGTATGACTGGCTCTTGAATTGTAATGGACATTAATTCAGAAAGTAATTACGAGTATGATTAGAACTGTGATAATTATATTTTACAGGATGGTGGGCTCACTAACTTTTTATGTAGGGCTGGCTCACCATAGATATTCGATGGGTAAGTATTCAATTGGTATTATTCGGGTTGGGAACCACTGCCACCATATTGAAGGAAACTATCTTTTTGTCTTGAAATGTGTGTGGAACTACTGTTCTAACCCGACAGAGATTCTGTGTAATAGTATTGTTTATTTTCTGTATGACGATGTGGTTATATTTTCTTTGTGAGTATTTTTGGCAGTCTATGGGACACCATTGTTCCCTAAGACTCGTTTTATATATATATATATATATATATATATTTTTCATTGTTAACTCATACTAGTATTTTATATACTGATCCGGGTGCGTAATGCTTTCGGGGCGTTTCTATATGAAACGTAGTCGAATGTATGTGCAGGTTTAGTAATGGGGAAGATTTTCTGTGGAGCTTCTGTCTGTGTGAAGAGATTGCTGCTGTGTTGTTTCTTGGCAGAGTTGTATTTATTTTCTTAGTGTACTTTATTTTTATTTCTGGCCATGTGAGCCATATTTATGATATTATAGTTTGGATTGTATTATTGAGTTTGGGAACGGTGTAGTGGCTCTTAACCCAAGGATGTCTAGAATTTATTTCATTTCTGTTGAACTCTGTATAGAGATTTTATTTAATAAAAATGGTGTTTCTTTTGTAAATTAAAAAGGAAATAATATTTTCAAGAGAACGCTATTTCTTTTATAATGAAAATGAAAGTTTGGGAATACAGGTTTAATAATTAAGAGTTTTATTTAAAATAAGACCATATGCTTTTATTTAATGAGTATTAAATACTCTTTTCAATAAATTATCTATTAGCTTGTGTGAGGGTGTCACTCTCGGGGTTTTTGGCAATTGAATATTAGTCCGGATACATGCTCTGAATTAACTATTTGGTTGTCCTAAAATAGGGGTGTAACAGTTTGATATCAGAGCTTAAGTTTAGCTTAGCAAGTCTAAGTGATTCTCGGAATGTGGTTTATGGGTTGGTTAGAGCCTTAGGTTTGCAGATTTTTGGGATAGGGACTATGTGTTATTACATCCTTATTTGCTTTGTGTTGTTATGTGTTTCATGGTACTATGTGTTTTATTCTAATGTGTACTTTGTAACGTGCTAGTCTTAAATGCATGTCATTTTCTAGATGACTTAATAGGAGCATACATTATACTGTTTAGATTTGCATGTTAGTGTCACGACCCATCCCGCTAACGTGCAGAAACATGACACGTGGCACGCCACCAAGGCTCATCCAATAAATTAAACGATTATACGTAGTGGAAAAGAACTTAAAACAACCTTTAGTATATAAAACTTTAGGAAACATTACCCTCTGAGTTGTAAAATCCATTAGAATCAGAGTTATAAAAAGATTTTGTCCAATTGGAAAGTGTTCAAAAGAATCCATTTGAAAATATAGAGGTCCAGTCAACTGGTTCGGGGATCAGTCGACTGGGGCCTTCAGACATAAAGTTTTTAAAGTTTCAACAACCATTCCAGTCGACTGTGTCGGGGGTCCAGTCAACTGGGGCCTGCACAATTCAGTCGACTGATCACTCCCCTAGTCGACTGTGTTATGCAGAACCAAAATTCAACATTTTCAAAAGGGGTCCAGTCGACTGATTGGTGATACCGTCGACTGGTTTTGCCATACATAAAAGGAACAGCCAAAATCAACAGTGATTCAGTCGACTGATCAAGGGTCCAGTCGACTGTTTCCATTACTATTCACTTTCAGTGTCTCAATCCCACAGGATCCAGTCGACTGATCTGGGGTCCACTCGACTGCTCCCCTACTGGGCAGCCCTGTGTGAAAATCAACTTAAAGCCTCCAAAACCAACACCAACTCAAATACAATTAACCATTTACGATTTTTAAAACATCACTACAGGTGTTCAAATACAAAATACAATACTACTAACTTATTACCAAGGTTTAATTACAACATATTATTACAATATCCAAATCTTTACTACAAGTTTTGGAAAACGGAACAAAAGTCACTACACCATTCAGCCAATTTTGTAACACAGAGGTTTTTGATTTTCTAACAGTAATTTACCGTTACAAATTTGTAACGGTAAATTTCAGTTAGAAATTTATAAATTCCGTTAGTAATTTTCAACTCTGGCTATTTTAGAATTTTCTAACAATAATAAAATAAATACTAACGGTAAATTACCGTTACAAAATTTTCCCTAAATATTTATTTAACAGAAAAGATTAAAAGAAAAGAAAAATTAAAAACTAAAAACAAAGAGGGGGAGTCTTGGGCGGCAAAACCAATTACCATTACACAGGATCTGTGAGAGAGAGAGAGAGAGAGAAAAGGGGATCAGGCTCCCACTGTGGTCCTTCCGTCGCCACCACTCCACCGTAGTCCTCCCGTCGCCACCACTCGACCATCGTCTTCCCGCCGCCACCACTCCACCGTGGTCCTCCCGCCGCCACCACTCCACCATCGTTTTCCCACCGCCACTACTCCACCGTGGTCCTCGTTGTCTTCCCGCGGATCTGGTTAGTCGTCTATCTCTCTCTCTCTTTCTCTGTCTCTCTCTCTCACTCACACACATACACACACATCAGATCTGTTTGACAAACACAAGATCTCTCTCTCTCTTTCTCTCTCACACACACACACACATACACACACACCAGATCTATTACAAACTAGATCTGAAATCATGCAACTGTTGTTGCGATTGTGTGTGTGTAGCGATTGGGTGCGTGTGTGTGTTGCGACTCTGTATATTCTCATATTGTTCTTCTTTGGAATCGAGTAATTGAGGTTTTTTTTTTTTTTTTTTTAAAAGCTTGTTGATTGATCAAAGTAATTTGGTTTTTGAAATTGGGGATTGTGCTTCTCACAGAGTTGACTTGAAAAGGAGGAGATCATTTAGAGGTATGTTCTTTCAGTTTTCGTCTGATACACGAAGATTCCTCAATTTTATTTTGTAGCTTAGAATTGATTTTTATGTTAAAACTGTTTTGAGGGTTGATCTTATCTGTTTACAGTTTAGATAGAGTAATGATTTAAATGTCTAATTTATACATATCATTACTTGAATTCAATTTTCTAAAACCCAGAATGTGATTTTGATATTAATACAGGGTAGAAAATGGTATTTGACCCTAGTTTTTCCAACTAAACATACTAATAGGTGTGAATGTTCTACATTCATTTCTACGAAAATTTCACTTATTTTTCTAGTCTCGCGTTTCAAGAGCAAAGGAATATTTGTTGGATCTTTGTATCAGCATGGTCATGAGACAAGCCCTGATCTGCTTGTTTTATGCCTTTCAGAAGTTACACAGTTACACTATAATACAATAGTTGTACGAGGCAAACTTAATATGCGGTAATTTCAATAGGTGCAGTCTGTACCATTGTCACTAAGGCAAATTACGAAGAAACAGGGAAGGAGAGAGTGTCACCTTTGTTTATGGTCACAATTAGATGCACTCCTTTGTTCATGGACACAGTGAATGGAGTAATGATATTGTAACCAGTGAGTAATGTGGAATAGCATTTTAAGTGTGGCTTTGCTTTGACATGGAGTTTACAGATGCTATATCTTATATAGGAAAAAGCTAGGTTTTATATAGTTTGGTGTAACATGGCTGATGCAGCTAAGAACGATGTTCAGATTATCCTAATGGAAAAAGAGAAAAAACAAACACTATCAAGTTTCAAGGGGAAAAAAATCAGCAGCCAGAAAACAAAAAAACAGCATCTCAGAACTGCTATAAAAGCTGCTGTGACAGAGAGCCATTAAATATTATTAGTATTACTTTAATCTAGTTTTCTTAGTCTTGAAATAATATCCTTAGGAAGTGTTTTGTCACCTACTTGTTATGAAGTTGTGTGCTTGTAAGCAGCTTGTTGTATGGTGGCTGCATGTTAACCACTTGTTGGCCACCTAGGAATTACTTTGCGATGAAGTACATAATGATGAAGTAACCTTAGTTTACTATAAATAGGGCTTTAATACCTCTTTTGTGAGGCAGTTATTTTGAGAAATAAATATCAGATAGTAGTTTCTATCTTTCTGTTTTCTAAGGCTTGGATTTAAGTCCCATAGCTCGTGGTAGTCGAGCCATAGTTGCTGAAACTTGCAATAATCTGCTCTAAATCAGATTTTGTGAGTATTTCAGCCTTGACCCAATCATTATTTGGATCCTTAATCTTGTGGCTTTCAGATTATCTAATCAAAGCTACATTAAAGGTGGAGCTCATCCAACTATTTTTGCAATTACTAAATAGGCTCTCAGAGTTGGGGCTTGTTTAAAAATGTTGCAATAAGAACTGTTTCAGTCCAGCCTCACTTTCCGTATGATTTTTGTGAAAACCAAGGTACAATTGGTTTGACAAGGAACCAGTTTTAAGAGAGATTTTAGCCTTCACACGGACTCGTGTGCAAGAAATGGACATTCCATAGACTTGAATCATATAGAAACGATTCACTTAAGAACCATTGTCATGTTTGCAATCACCACAGGAAATTGTTTTTTTGTAGAAGTTTGTGAAAAAAATTGCAAGTTTTGACATTAGACTTGGCAGGTTTTGTGGTGAATATATGTGCACTGAATGAAAGATGTATCTCCGTGATCGGCATGTGATGTTGGTTTGTGGGAATACAGGACCTTGGTTGGTGTATATAGTTGACATGCCACACATGATTAACCTGGTAAATGACTCCAGGCTGATCTTTTTTTGGTATAACATCACAGAAATGAAAGCTTTGGAATCTTTTGAAAATACCGGGTTGGGGTAGCTGGTGTAACACTTGATATTTTCTATCATTTCCCTGCAGCATTTTTTCTGATTAAAAGTTGAACTTTTATTAATAAGAGTATAAGGCCATATTTTTTTGTAGTTAACTCAACCACCCAATAACTTTTGGTGTTTTGCCTTTGGCACAGTGGCATAGCCGGAATTTTTTTTAGTGGTATCCTTACATAAGTTGTCTCAAACAAAATAAACCAAATAACTTTTAACTCTTATAAGTGTAAGTAAAAGAAAAGAAATTTAAGTACTTTAATATTATGAATTCAACAAAAATAAATGCTCCAATGGCTAAAGAACAGTTTTGTTACAATTGTCCTTGGTGAATGGCGATATTTCATATTTTGAATGCAGCATAGCCTCGTTGTTAGATACATCTTTCTCAATGTATTGGTTGAACACATTGGTTGAATTGTGAAAGAGAATGGGGATGTATGAAACTCTTAAAATAATACATGACACCCCTCTTATTTTTCCCTTTTTAAGTGGGGTCAACTTACTAAAAAAGTTATTTTCATATCATACAGCAATGCAGAATAAATTAAAATTTTCAAGAATAAATTAAAATTTTCAAATTTCAGTGGGTTCGGTTCACTGAAGAACATGTAACTCCGCCACTGCTTATGGTGACTCTTGAAAGCTCTGTGCATGTAAAAACACATTTACAACGCTTGAAATGAAGAAACTTACAATATAACACAAGTTTCATGCAATATCATGGCCCAAAATGTTGAAAATTTTCCACTTAATACTTCAAAGTTGAAATAGTTTTTCACATTGAATCATGAAACGTGTCGGGTTGTACGAAGCTCGAACCGATCAATTCTAACAACCATGATTTTTCCGGTAAAGATGCAGAGTATAAGGTAATGAAAACTTTTCAATGGAGCCTTTGGAGTCTCCAATTGATCTAGTGTCATCGTTCATCATGCAGTTTCACCAAGATGTCAATTCTTCCGACGTGGGGAAATACTGGGTTAATTTGTTTGGCAGAGGATGACTTTTTCGTGGGATGATCTTTGATTTGAGTTGCGATTGATTTTGGTTCTCTCTTGTTGAATTTATGCATCTATTTTGTTTTTGCTATTAGTTAGCGTTGGGATCTTATTGAGTTCTATGATACTTATAGAGATAAGGCTTGGACTCATTAGTTCTCTTTCTTGAATTCCCCTGGTCATCTGTCCTGTTTTAAGCCCCTCATTTATTTCATATTCATGCTACTTTAAATGGAGGTGTATTAACTTATTTGAGAACACGCATGTAGTTCACTTTCTTTTAGGAAATTTATAGTTCTATCTATTTTCAATGTCTTTTGAGCATTCAGTGGTGTAAAATAGAGCAGAAGTACATTGTTAAAAAATACGAGTGCTAAGGCAGTAAATAACTTATAATTTTTTTAGTGTTGTCTTGTTTGATAGCTGGAAAGTGGTTGGGGCTAGATGATTCCTGTACACTTGGGCTAGTAAGTACATTACTTATAGCCTGTTTGGGATAGCTTTTCGGTGCCAACAATCACTTAGAAATGATTGTTTAGAAAGTTGCGATTGTTTTGATTAGCTGCTCTGCCCTTTTCTTTTCTTTTCTTTCGTTATTTTATTTTTATTTTTATTTTTATTTTTATTTTTATTTTATTACTTATAGCCTGTTTGGGATAGCTTTTCGGTGCCAACAATTACTTATAGCCTGTTTGCGATTGTTTTGGTTAATAAGGGAAACAGTGAGGGAAATAGGAAGGAAAAGAGGATATATTGAGAGATAAATAGAGAATTCTGAATTTTGTGAGTCACTTCCCTCCCTTGTTTCTAAAGTTACATAGAATTTGAATTATTTATTTTATTTAATTTATTTATTTAATTTTTTTAAGAATATGTCCATCTAGATTCCTTGGACCCCAACTTGTCTGTGGGCTTGCTTGAACTTTTTTTTTATCTCTACGTATTTGATGATGTTGACAGTTTATTGCTGCTTTTTTATACATAAGGAAGAAGAATCTGGTTGAAGACATCTAACTGTTCTTTATGGTTGGTGCAGGTATTGGAATTCAAGGCTAGCAACTGAAAGGCAAAGGCTTCTGCATTGCTTCACAAGCACTGATGTTGTTTGTAAGTTTGTATGTTTACCTTGGTTGAATCACTTCGCTGCTTGTTTTTTAGCACCCTACTTCAATCAGTTAAAGTGGTGAGTGGATTTAGAGAAGGAAAAGAAACGGAAAAAGCAAATGATAAGGGAAAAGATTAATCCACTCCTAAATAGCATTAGAAGTATATTTTTCTTCATATTATAGAAACTCAATAACAGAGGAATGAAGTGACTTGCAACATACAAAATTTTGAATTTTTTCTCACGCTCTCTCTATTCCATCCTATTTGTTTCCCACTGTTTTACATACTAACCAAACAAAGATAGTGTTTTCTCAATGTTTCTTTTCTTTTCGCTCACTAAATCTATGAATCAAACAGAGCCTTATGATTCCAATTATTGATGCCACAATGAAATATTTATTTTATTGCTATACACCTTTACTATTGCATTGTCATATTTGTAAAATAGCAAAACAAGTGATTTCACCTCAATTTCTCCCTTGCTAGTTGGGGACTTTTCTAACAGACATGAGTTTGATTTTCAACTCATGACATTTGTTTATTTTATATATATTCTTATAAAAATGTTTATTGGGTTTGTTGTAGAGTTTTTGGATCAGAACTTTGCAGATGATGACTAGGAGGAGAATAGCCCAAAATAAAACAGACCAAAAAGCCCCAATCAACCCCTGTTTTGCTGCAATGTTAAGCTAAAATTCAATATACTGTTTTCCTGAAATTTTTTAACCGCAAACAGCTCATGTTTTGCTGAAATGCTTTGCTCAAATTCAATTTAATATTTTTTTTTTTCTAAATTTTCAGCCCCTAAGGGGAGGGGCCTGGACTGAAACTTTTTTCCTTATCCATGTGTTATTTGTAGTTTGATCAATGAGAAGAAAGTGAACTCAAGTAGGCCTTTATCAGGTTTGCAATTCAAGTGCTTGCTTGGATCAAGAGTTAACTGTTTATCAAGTTTAACAAACAAGAGCCAAATTGATGGTCCTTAAAATGTAAACTAGATGTAAGAATTTAGGCCAAGCAATTGTTAATGGTTTATTGGTTGTTTCCTAGTCACACTTTCTAAAGCTAAAGCTAATAACAATAATGTAAACAATAATCAGGATATAGAAAGGAAGGACCAGCATTGTGGTCATCGGGCTAAGTATTCACACCGCACCTGTCGAAATGTGTGAGATGCTAGCCATTCCAAAAGCAGAATGGCACGTGCCATCGGGGAGCTTTGTGCTTTGCATCACATAGAAGAAGATTTTGTTCTTAGCACTTGCAATAGGATGGAGATATAAGTTGCAGCTCTTTCTCAGCACTGTGGAGTCATAGAAGGCACTGAATGGATGTCAAAGGTACCTTTCCATCTCCCCTTTTCTACTTCTTTTTTTTCTGCCAGTTGGAACCTATTGTTGATACAAGTACAACTTTTTTTGGGGGGTTATATTGGCTCCTATAGGAGATATTGAGTACATATATGCATGTGGCTTGTGAGCGAGATCCATAATGCTATGGTTTAAGCAGGAGTTTTCTTGGCACACAAATTGAGCTCGTGACTACGTAATCCAATTTTCCCATAATGGTTATGACTTTCACAACATACATAAAGTTTTTAGGTTACTAAAATGCTTAATTTAGGATTTAAAAACCAGGGGAAGTCTCATTGGAATAACCTGGTACCTCTCTCTCTCTCTCTCTCTCTCTCTCTCTCTCTCTCTCTCTCTCTTCTTCTCATTGAATGGCACTTAGGTAATGGTTTGTTGTCAAATAAACGATGTTCAACCATTCGGTAATAAAAAGGGCCTTCTTAAATCTGTACTGAAATTTAGTATAGGCGGTTCCATTGTCTCATCAGTTGAGAACCAAATCGGAATTTATAGTAGGGAACCTCACAGAACGTACATGGGTAGCACACACCTTTTTTTACACTTACCCAAAATCTGATATCTACCCCCAACTCCCTCTGTCTCTTTCATGCTTGAAATCTGCACTTTGGAACAGTGAATAAATGAAACAAAATGTCCCCTTCCAAAAAAAACTGTTAAAGTTATTTTTAAGATAGAGAGGGTTCCTCACCATTGAAAGCCAATTCAGTTCAGAACTCAAGAGATTTTGTAGCTACTGTCCTGTCACTCCTGTGCCTGCTAAGCTTGTATTCCTCAAAAAGGGAAAAAAAACAAAATCACAATGTCACAATCGGTTTTTGTTGAGCTATTTTTGGTGGACAGGTTCTACAAACTCTAAAACTTCTGGGTGTGAAAATTCATTCTGTCACACAGCTCACAAAAACAACAGATTTTGTGCACCACAGAATATGCACACACCCGATCATGCCACATGCACATCCGCACACAACACAGCATGGGCACAATACACGTGTACATCATCCCACGCCCACAGCACATGCGGACAGCCACACGCACAACGCCCATAGCACATGCGGAGAGCCAAATTTTCTTTTGTGTTTTTGGCTAGGCCAGATTCATTTCATCCATGTATTGGTTCCCAACACGTGGTCGTGGGAACAAAATACAAAATAAAAATTCAGTGACACCACTCTTTTTGGTGCTCCCATCAACCACATGTATTGGAAACCATATTTCGCAAATATTGGGAAATAAGAGCACCCTCATGTGATGATTAAAATTTTATGTAGCACTATATTTCGCAAATGTTGGGAAATGGAGCTACTACTCTATGATTGAAGTTTTTTTTTAACAACTCTATCAGTTGAAGAACACTTTTAAAGTATTTTTCTTTCTTCATTTCAGAGCAACCATAGTACTGCTAACTTTCATGGTGCCGCGAGAGCATTGGGTTATGTTAGGTGAGCCAGAGGCGAATCAAGTGTTCAATTTTTGTTTACGTTTTAGAGATGGGTAGTATTTTCAATAAGTTCAAGTAAGAAGTCCTTTAATCCGATCATATACTAATATGACAGCGACAAGCCCGGCAACCATGATTTCAAAATCCTAAGAAAGCTTGTATTGCCTGATGGTTCTGTACTCAGAGTTAGATATGTCGACCGACCAACTCGAGACTGTCTGTTTAAGGACCCTGTCATGGATGGGAAAAGGTAATATATATATGTTCCCTGTCTTAGGGTATGTTTGATAATCCAATTAAGTACTGAAAATGAAAAGATTCAGCACTTATTCCTTTTCAGTGCGTTTGATAACATACCACTTAATTGAAAAAGGAGCCAAAAAATCACTGAAAACTTTAAGTGAAAATTTTCTGCTGAAAATAATCACTGAATGCATTCTATTTCAGTAGTAGAAGCACTGTTTTCAGTAGTACAAATTCAATCACTTAAAATTTTCAGTACTTAAAATTCAACACTTAATTTTCAGCACTTAATTTTCAGTTTTATCAAACGCACCTTTAGTGTCTCCTCTTGAAATTCTAAGGCTATGTTTTGTTTTTTATTGAGGGAAAAGAAAGAGAACCATAAAGGAAAGTGTTTTCTTTTGTTTGGTTACCAACGAAAATCATGACGAAAACAAGGAGGAAAAGATTTTGTTTTTGTTTTTTATTTTCAAGGAAAAGAAAGTACAGTGGGACTGGGACCTGCGTAAGTCACGTTCCTCTCTTTTTTCTAGGTTACAGTAATATTTTGAAAGTTTTTTACTTTTAATGTTTTTGAAACATGGACGAAAACATACAGGAAATAGTTTTCCTTCTTGTTTTCCATTCCATTTTATTTTCCCTCAATGAACCCGCAAATCAAACAAAGTCTAAAAGTCAATAAATCACTTCATTTTAGCTAAGACTTATATGTCTAACTTTTTTTTTGCTTGATTCTGCAGTCTTCTAAAGATATGGAACTTGAACAAGCTATGTGGAGTCCTAGGTGTTTTCAATTGCCAAGAAGCCGGAATTTGGCCAATGAAACAAGTTGATCCAGACACACAAATCTCCACATCCACCAATGATACAGTTGGGGAGCATATTTTAATATTTATGTTTGGATTTAGAAATAGTTTTTATTTAAGGATAATTATGCCTATTTTGGATTATATTTTTTGTATTTAATATAGATTGAGCTTGTATTTATTATGGTTTGGATTTGAGCTTATTATATATTTTTATAGTAAATGTGATATGGTTGTGATGGAAATTAGGTGCAAATAAAATTTGGGAGCATATTTTTGTATTTATGTTTTTCATATTTAAAATAATTACTAACGGATAATTTCTGTTGGTATTCTTACACGTGTTAGAAAACAAACCGTTAGTAATAAAATTACTAACGGTTTATATCCGTTAGTAATTGTCTCGAAAGTGTTAGAAAGTGTCATGCTACATACCGTTAGTAATGAAATTACTAACGGTAATTTACCGTTAGTATTTTTGTATATAAAAGTGTTAGAAAATAAACCGTTAGAATAAATATTACTAACGGAATATTTCCGTTAAGAATAATAAATTACTAACGGTAAATTACCGTTAGTAAACATATTACTAACGGTAAATTACCGTTAGTAAAAATAATTTTCCTAACGGAACATTACCGTTAGAAATTCCGTTAGAATTATTAGCCACGCTCTATTTCTAACGGTAAATTACCGTTAGGAATTATTTTACTAACGGTAAATTACCGTTAGTAATGTGCCCTTTTGGTGTAGTGAGTATTAACACAGTGTGATTTTTCGGCGTTCCTCATCCTCACTCCTCACGCCTCTTCTTATCATTCTTCTTACCTGCAATGGAGTAAATCTCCACTGCTCAGCTATATGCTGAGTGCACAATTCCAAATGTATGATATATGACAATATTCATGGTTTAAGCATCTAAAACACATAGAAATACTCTCTAGGGTGAGTGGTACGCATTCATCCGGTCGATGCCGTAAGAGGCCCACATCTCCCACGCATCTCGTTCACTGGTTGGGCCTTCCTCCATACCAGGTACCGTGTCTTGGTTGGGCCCACCTCCAATCCAGACACCACCACAATCACAAATTACCATCTTAATCAAATCCTCAAGGTTCGAGGAGCTTACTCCGGATAAATTTGCACTAAACTACCCTTTGACCCAAGTAGACACATAGCATGCTCACATAAACAGTTTTATACATGCTTTTATAATAATTTCGCGTGCATAATTAACGGGCCTAATTAACACATGAATTTCGCCCGGATCCAAAATCTCAAAATCGACATTCAAAACATGAAAATTCTATAAAATCATAGATCTAGAATTCATACCTTGTGCGATCTCTCCGAAACTTTGAAGGATCGACTAGGGGCCCGAATAAACGTCGGATTCCAAATTATACGCGATTCCTATGAGTTTTACCTGATTTTTCCCAATTTTTAGAAATTAGATTTTTCAAAAAAGTTTACCAAACGTGGCCTAATTACTATCAAAACGTAGGTCTTATCTCCACGAGTTCAAATATGAAATCTGGAGAAAATCTGACGGACGAACGGTCGTCGATCGGCGTCCCAAAGCCTAAAGCACCAAATCTCCCTTCTCTCTCCTCTCTCAAGATATTTTTTTAACTTTTTGGAGAATGAAATCTTATCCTCCACTATTTATAGAAAATCTTCTCGAAAATTGTGTTTACCTCCCAGCAAGTTTTTCAAAACTTCTAATTAACCCACGAAACTTCGCACATGTCCATTTTATGTCTTTACGAGTGAAAATTATAAATTTCAGAAATTTCTGACTAAGTCTCGTTTAGGTCCAAAAATAACGTCCGAAAACTAAATCATGTGGAATCTCTACACTATCTACCTTTTTATATCACTATCACGATCACGATCACTCACGTTCTTACCACAGTTTTCTAAATGATATAACAATATAAAAAATTACCAGAATTTCCACAACACAGATAAAATTACTATTCATAAAATACCAAATAGGTGAGATAACATTTAAATCATATAAATGTCATTTAGTCATGCCAATGAAACTGTGAAATTCCATGTTCTCGTGTCCTCACTGACACCTTACCGTTGACCCACGTCAACTCAACTCAAATTAATAATAACATTAATAATTCCACAATCTCAAGTTATGCATTTTCAAAACTATGAATTTCTGGAACGGGTGTGACAACTCTCCCCTCCAAAAAGGAAGTTTGTCCCCAAACTTTACCTCATGCGTCGAACAAGTACGGATACTCATTCTTCGTGTCTTCCTCATTTTCCCATGTAGCCTCTTCTGCCGTATGGCTACGCCATAGCACTTTCACCATTGGAATAGTTTTGGTTCTCAAAACTTGTTCTTTGCGATCCAAGATCTCTACGGGATGTTCAACATAGGTTAAGTCTCCTTGGATTTGTAACGGTTCTGGCGTTACAATCTTACTCGCATCTGTCATACAACGTCTCAACATTGATACATGAAACACGTTGTGCACATGTTCCATTTCTGATGATAAAGCCAATCGATAAGCCACTAGTCCTACCCTCTCTAGGATCTCAAAAGGTCCTATAAATCTCGGATTGAGCTTTCCTCTCTTTTCGAATCGAATAATGCCCTTCGAAGACGATATTCTCAAATACACAAAGTCCCCTACCTAAAAAGTCATCGATCATCGCTTAGAGTCCGCATAGCTCTTATATCGACTCTGAGCTATCTTAAGACGTTCTTGAATCAATTGCACCTTTTGGGTAGTCATTTGTAGTATCTCAGGTCCTAACAACCTTCTTTCTCCAACCTCGGTCCAACAAACCGGTGATCGACACTTACGGCCATACAAAGCGTCATACGGTGTCATTCCGATACTTGACTGGAATCCATTATTATAAGCAAATTCAATTAACTGTACCCATAGCCTTTTGCAAACTTTCCCAAAACCTTGACGTAAAACTACTATCACGATATGATACAATCACAGTTGGGACTCCATGTAGCCTTACAATCTCTTTCACATACAATTCCGCTAATTTGGACGGCTTAGTAGTCTTAATTGGTAAAAAATGAGCTGACATGGCTAATCGGTCGATTATAACCCAAATCTTGTCATTCTTGTTACGCGATCGCGGAAATCCAGAAACAAAGTCCATCGTGATCTCATCCCACTTCTATTCCGACACTGGCAATAGATGTAGTAACCCCGCGGGTACTTATCTCTCTGCTTTGACCTGTTGACATGCCGAACATTCAGATACAAACTTAGTGACTTCACGCTTCATACCCTTCCACCAGAAGTTTTCTCTCAAGTTTTTGTACATCTTATTACTTCCCGGGTGCACTGAATATTTCGTACTATGAGCTTCTTCTAGAATCCTCTCTTTCAAGTCTTTCACATTCGGTATGCATAATCGATTTTCCAGTTTCAACGTTCCTCATTCCAACACAAAACCAAGTTGTCTTCCCAAAGGTATCTCATCCCTCATTTTGCACAAATAGACATCGTTAAATTGTTCTTTCTTGATCTCATCAATAATATCTGGGTGTGCTATGATCGCCATCATTAAGCCATCATTGGTCCTTGGAATCACATCCAATTCTAAGCGTTCCATCTCTTTTATCAATTCTTTTTGTTGTGTTAATTAGCTTGTCGGCTAAATTCCTCGGCGTCTTCCGGTTTAATGCATCGGCTACAACATTCGCCTTTCCTGGATGGTACTCAATCGAAATATCGTAATCCTTCATCAACTCCAACCATCTTCGTTGTCTCATGTTCAAGTCCCGTTGGGTGAAAATGTATTTCAAACTCTTGTGGTCCATAAATATCTCACACTTTTCCCCGTATAAGTAGTGTCTCCAAATCTTCAAAGCATGAATTACCGCGGCTAATTCGAGATCGTGAGTCGGATAGTTAACCTCATGTGTCTTTAACTGTCTAGAAGCATATGCAATTACTTTACCACCTTGCATAAGCACACATCCCAACCCTTTGTGTGAAGCATCACTATAGATTACAAATCCTTCGGTCCCAGATAGTATTGTTAATATCGGTGCTCTCGTCAAACGTAACTTCAATTCTTGGAAATTGTTTTCACATTCCTGACTCCATTCAAAAATAACACCCTTTCTCATTAACTTTGTCATCGGCAATGAAATCTTCGAGAAATGTTCAATAAAACGGCGGTAGTATCCCGCTAATCCCAAGAAAATTTGAATTTCAGATACGGAAGTCGGCCTTTGCCAATTTGATACAGCTTCTACTTTGTGAGGATCAACTGAAACTACATTCTTATCAATCACGTGACGAAGAAAAGTAATGCTAGGTAGCCAAAATTCACATTTCTTGAATTTTCCAAATAATTGCTTTTCCCGCAGTCTCTGAAGTATCAATCTCAAATGATTCTCGTGTGTTATCTCACTTGGCGAATAAACAAGGATATCGTCGATGAACACTATCACAAAATCATCCAAATAGTGTAACGACCCACCTCCCCGTCTAGCAACAATATTGTCTGCTTTGGGCCTAAACACAAAGAACATCCCAGGGGGTCACCCATCCCTGGTACTGCTCTGGCAGCAGCACGCTTAATTGTGGAGTTCTTTTGTGTTTAGATCCCTCACGGTTTTAAAAGGCCTTGTTACATATAGAGGGGCGATTAATCCTTATAAACTAGTCCAGGAACTTCACCCCAGGCGATGTGGGACAAGCCCCCACACCCGACCTCACCTCATCCATCTTGGCCATCTTGCCTCAAGAGTATTGGCTCTTGGTCGTCACAATCCACCCTCCTTAAGGACCACACGTCCTCGTGTGGGACTCGCCCCTCACTTCCGACTGGGTTTCCGCTCTGATACCATTTTTAACGACCCACCTCCCCATCTAGCAACAATATTGTCCACTTTGGGCCTAAACACAAAGAACTTCCCAGGTGGTCACCCATCCCTGGTACTGCTCTGGCAGCAGCACGCTTAACTGTGGAGTTATTTTGTATTTAGCTCCCTCACGATTTTAAAAGGCATTGTTGCATATAGAGGGGCGATTAATCCTTATAAACTAGTCCAGGAACTTCACCCTAGGCGATGTGGGACAAGCCCCCACACCCGCACATCACCTCATCCATCTTGGCCATCTTGCCTCAAGAGTATTGGCTCTTGGTCATCACAAATAGTCCTTAAAGACTCGGTTCATAAGATCCATGAACGCAGCTGGTGCATTGGTAACTCCAAATGGCATAACTAAGAACTCATAGTGTCCATAACGCGTTCTGAAAGCTGTTTTCTCAACATCTTTGGCCTTCACTTTCAACTGATGGTAACCCGATCTCAGGTTTATCTTGGAGAATACTTGTGCCCCACGAAGTTGATCAAATAAGTCATCAATTCTGGGTAACGGGTACTTTTTCTTAATCGTTAACTTGTTCAGTTCCCGGTAATCAACACACATACGCATTGAGCCATCTTTCTTCTTCACAAACAATACTGGAGCTCCCCACGGCGATATACTTGGTCGGATGAAACCTTTGTCAAGTAACTCTTGTAGTTGAACTTTCAGTTCCTTCAATTCTACTGGTGCCATCCTATACGGTGCTTTGGATACTGGTCTTGAGTCTGGCTTTACCTCAATGGTGAATTCAATTTCCTTCTCAATCAGGACGTTTGGTAAGTCATCGGGGAATACATCCAGGTACTCTCGCACTACTTGAATATCCCCTACTATTGATTCGGTCGCTGAGACATCAGTCACTGAACATAGAAATCCCTGACATCCCTTTTTCAATAATTTTCCCGCTCGGATAGCTGAAATCAAGTACGGCGGCGGTGTAACCCCACTCCCTTAAAAGCAAAAGTTTCTATGCACCGGTGATTGAAAATTAACCTTCTTCCGTTTACAGTCTATGGTGTCTTGATTAAGGGCTCACCAATCCATCCCCAATATCACATCGAAATGGTTCACCACAATTGGTATAAGGTCTACGGTCATTAACTTCTCGCCTAGTTTGATCTCACAGTCTTTATATATCATAGATGTCACTACCGGTTTACTAAGCGGCACGGCAATGGATAAATCATATCCTAGTGGCGTGAACTTAACATTCAAATGTTCAACAAAGTTATGAGATACAAACGAATGCGTAGATCCCGAATCAACGAGTATGCGTGCTAAGTGCGAACATACAAGCACCATACCTGAGACCACTATATTAGTAGCAGCCACGTCTCCAGGGTTCATCTGGAATGATCTTCCGTAACGTTGCTCCGTCCTTTGTCCTCCGTCACTAGACTGCTTAGGCTTCGAACCACTAGAAGCCATAGAACTTGCCCCTTGTTGAGAACGCTTCCTTGGGCAATCCTTCGCTCGGTGTCCTAAGGTACCACAATCAAAGCACTTGAGTTACGGGTAGGTCGCAGAACTCACACTGTTTTCCCTTGTAGATCTGTTCTGAAAGTTGGTCAGAAAACATCGACCGGTGTGTGGTCGGTTGCAAAGCGGACACAACGGTATATTACTTGGTACTCTCCTGGAATCATTAAAACCAGAACTAGAGCCTCGTGAAAACGACTTCTTAAAAGATCCCCTCTGACTTCGGTCACCACCCTCATGACTTCGCTTTCCTTGGTGATTTTGTGTCCATCTCTCTATTCCACTTTCGGCTACAAGCGCCGTCTGCTGTACTGCTGCAACAGTCGAATGCTCGTAGGTCTCTACTCTCAACCGGATATTATCCCTTAAACCCTCTTCAAATTTTCTTTCCCTATGTTCCTCTTCGGGCACTGAACCCTTACCAAACCTCAACAACGCGTTATACTTGGAAGTATACTCCGTTACAGTCATGTCTCCTTGCGTGAGGTTATCAAACTCTCGCTTCTTTGCATTGTAGGCGACTCGCGGAAAGAATCGGCTATTGAATTCTGCCTTAAACCCTTCCCAAGTAATCGGTGCTCCTTGATCTAAAACGTTTACCCACCAGTTCTGAGCTTCACCCCTCAATACGTCACTTGCGTTCTCAATCTTCTCCCTATCCGACATCGGAATAGATCGAAAAATTCGTTCCATGTCCATGACCTAATGTTCTGCCAATGTTGTATCAGGTGTCCCATGAAATTCCATTGGTTTCTTTCGAGCGAATTGTTCGGATACGGATCTTATGCCTCTAGTTTCGGGTGCATGCACTACAGTTATGGGTTCCACTTCGATTTGGGGCGTGGGAGGCAGTCGCTCCGCTATATTCCGTATCATTTCTCCCATATTCCCCATCATTTCTGCCATTTCATTCATACGTCGAGTGTGTGGCGATAGAATTTGCTCTTCGTCACTCATGATTACAATCCTGTAGTTCTCAATGCATAAATACTATGCATGTACAACAATAACAATAGTATGTATGTAAAACAACATACATATGTATCAAACATCTCTAATATGTATGGATGTAATTTAGAACATGTGACAATTCACTCAACACTCCTCTCGTCGTCGAACGTTCCCAAAGTTTTGTTACCTATAGCTCTGATACCACTAAATGTCACGACCCATCCCGCTAACGTGCGGAAACATGACACGTGGCACACCACCAAGGCTCATCCAATAAATTAAACGATTATACGTAGCGGAAAAGAACTTAAAACAACCTTTAGTATATAAAACTGTAGGAAACATTACCCTCTGAGTTGTAAAATCCATTAGAATCAGAGTTATAAAAAAGTTTTGTCCAATTGGAAAGTGTTCAAAAGAATCTATTTGAAAATACAGAGGTCCAGTCGACTGGTTCGGGGATCAGTCGACTGGGGCCTTCAGACATAAAGTTTTTAAAGTTTCAACAGCCATTCCAGTCGACTGTGTCGGGGGTCCAGTCAACTGGGGCCTGCACAATTCAGTCGACTGATCACTCCCCTAGTCGACTGTGTTATGCAGAACCAAAATTCAACATTTTCAAAAGGGGTCCAGTCGACTGATTGGTGATACAGTCGACTGGTTTTGCCATATATAAAAGTAGTAGCCAAAATCAACAGTGATTCAGTCGACTGATCAAGGGTCCAGTCGACTGTTTCCATTACTATTCACTTTCAGTGTCTCAATCCCACGGGATCCAGTCGACTGATCTGGGGTCCACTCGATTGCTCCCCTACTAGGCAACCCTGTGTGAAAATCAACAACTCAAAGCCTCCAAAACCAACACCAACTCAAATACAATTAACCATTTACGATTTTTAAAACATCACTACAGGTGTTCAAATACAAAATAGAATACTACTAACTTATTACCAAGGTTTAATTACAACATATTATTACAATATCCAAATCTTTACTACAAGCTTTGGAAAACGGAACAAAAGTATTAACACAGTGTGATTTCCGGGCGTTCCTCGTCCTCACTCCTCACGCCTCTTCCTATCATTCTTCTTACCTGCAATGGAGTAAATCTCCACTGCTCAGCTATATGCTGAGTGCACAATTCCAAATGTATGATATATGACAATATTCATGGTTTAAGCATCTAAAACACATAGAAATACTCTCTAGGGTGAGTGGTACGCATGCATCCGGTCTATGCCGTAAGAGGCCCACCTCTCCCACGCATCTCGTACACTAGTTGGGCCTTCCTCCATACCAGGTACCGTGTCCTGGTTGGGCCCACCTCTAATCCAGACACCACCACAATCACAAATTACCATCTCAATCAAATCCTCAAGGTTCGAGGAGCTTACTCCGGATGAATTTGCACCAAACTCCCCTTTGACCCAAGTAGACACATAGCATGCTCAAATAAATAGTTTTATACATGCTTTTATAATAATTTCATGTGCATAATTAACGAGCCTAATTAACACATGAATTTCGCCCGGATCCAAAATTTCAAAATCGACATTCAAAACATGAAAATTCTATAAAATCATAGATCTAGAATTCATACCTCGTTCGATCTCTCCGAAACTTTGAAGGATCGACTAGGGGCCCGAATAAATGTCGTATTCCAAATTATACGCGATTCCTACGAGTTTTACCTGATATTTTTCCAATTTCTAGAAATTAGATTTTTCAGAAAAGTTTGCCAAACGTGGCCTAATTACTATCAAAACGTAGGTCTTACCTCCACGAGTTCAAATATGAAATCTGGAGAAAATTTGACGGACGAACGGTCGTCGATCGGCGTCGCAAAGCCTGAAGCACCAAATCCCCCTTCTCTCTCCTCTCTCAAGATATTTTTTTAACTTTTTGGAGAATGAAATCTTATCCTCCGCTATTTATAGAAAATCTTCTCAGAAATTGTGTTTACCTCTCCGCAAGTTTCTCAAAACTTCTAATTAACCCATGAAACTTCGCACATGTCCATTTTATGTCTTTACGAGTGAAAATAATAAATTTCAGAAGTTTCTGACTAAGTCTCGTTTAGGTCCAAAAATAACGTCCGAAAACTAAATTATGTGGAATCTCTACACCATCTACCTTTTTATATCACGATCACTCACGTTCTCACCACAGTTTTCTAAATGATATAACAATATAAAAAATTACCAGAATTTCCACAACACAGATAAAATTACTATTTATAAAATACCAGATAGGTCAGATAACATTTAAATCATATAAATGTCATTTAGTCATGCCAATGAAACTGTGAAATTCCATGTTCTTGTGTCCTCACTGACACCTTACCGTTAACCCACATCAACTCAACTCAACTCAAATTATTAATAACATTAATAATTCCACAATCTCAAGTTATGCATTTTCAAAACCATGAATTTCTGGAACGAGTGTGATAGTTAGTGCATGCATATTTGGTTGTAACATTGGGGGTCTTATCAAGGGGAGTGATGTTTTGGCTCATGGAATAGTAATGTGGATGACTATCTATGAGAAGGATTGTGATAATCTTATTTGAGAGTTGGAGGCAGAGATTGGATATCTGAACTTCTTATGGATCAACTGGGTTTTCTTATCTCTATTGATTATCTACTATTTTCTGATGCTGAATCTATTAATATTGGTATTCTGGATTTCTTATCTTCTGAGGCGGATATCATCAACGGGTATTCTGGATTTCTTATGATTATGCTGCTGCTATTCTTATATATGGAAAACCTATTTTGTATGATTTCTTTTGTGTAATTATCGACGATATTCTCTTCTCTATGACCTATTATGATCTGGATGGTTATGAAATTATCTTCAATGGCAGTATCGTCTTCTCAATCTTATTATATGCAAGGAGTTTTGGAAGAATAAGCATTCTCGGATACATTGGTTGATCAGCGAGTATTGAGTATTCCAAAGAGTATTAGAGTGGGGGTAAATGGTTTCATTCATAATTTTATTCTTATATGTTGCATTATTATCTCTGTCTTAATTAGCTGCTAACATTTAACAATGACTATATGAGGCTAAATGTATATACATGAGGGTTTCCTTGTTTGGATTATTCGCTCGACGTACTAGGCCTTGTATTGTTGAGAGTTAAATGTGAATCTGTGTTTTCTATTAGTTGTGTGTTTAACAATATTTATGAATAAGTGATTGGATTACCGTCGCTTTAAATTTCGGGACGAAATTTTCTTTAAGAAGAGTAGAATGTAACAACCCTAATTTTCTAAGTGTTTTTAGTAATTTTTAAATTATTATTTTCAAGTATTAGACATTATCTATGTGTATGTATCTTAGTGACACCTAATAAGAATATTGAAGTAGCGTGTACGGGTCGTTAGTATGTTAAGTAGTGTGCTTAATATAGAAATTTAGTGCCCGGGGTTATGGGTACCCATTGGGCTAATCATTTGTCACTTTAGAATGCATTATCGGGCCTATATAAAGCCTTTTGTGAGGCCCTCAGACAAAAAACGGGATTTCAATATTTATTTGGGTGTGTTACATAGATATATACATTTTATAAACCCTAGGTTTAATCATTAAAAGAAAAGAAAAGAGAGACATGAGATAGAGCAGTCAAGAGAGAGAGAGAGAGAGAGAGAGAGAGAGAGAGAGAGAGAGTAAGAAGAAGAAGAAGAAAAAAGGAACCCCAAATATTGTTTTGCGAAATCATCATCAACATTGAAGCCCTAAATCAGTGAGTTAACTTGTTATTTTCTTTCAATCTCGTTTGATTGAAATTTAAATGGATACACTATTGAATTAGTATAGTTACGGATTTATGAGATTTAGGTTTTTTTTTTTACAATGATTGCAGTTGTGATTTGAGATTTATAGATGAGCATTGAATATACATTTGAGAAATTATTCAATTTTCGGATTTGGGGTTTTCACGGATCAGATTTGAGTATAAAATTCATAATAAATCATACGTTAGAGTTTTCGTGATTCAGTCCGTGATATATTGTAGGAAACGCATATCTGGACAACTTTTGTCTAATGGTGTTTTTTCCAATTCTGTACCATTTGGACAGAAAATACAGATTGTAGTAGCAGTTTTTTTTTAAGATTAAAATAAGCATATTTGCTACATCACATTTTTGAGTGATTTCATGTTCGTTAATATGAATTAATTTGTTTATACTTAGAGAGATATGAGTTCTCATGTATAGTTGAGGTTTTTGAAACCGTGACTGTGTGATTTTGTAAGGGTTATGAATCTGTGTGAACATGTAGCTGTTAATATGATTTTAACAGAAATTTGATTTGAGATATATGGATCTCCTATAAAGTTGAGTTTTGTGAAAACGTGGATGTATGAACGTTAGAAAAATCCTTAGAGTTCACCACTGCTCCTTATGATTTTAGGCAGCGACTTCGTGGATGACATGTCCTTGTGTGATTAGACGACGACTACGTGGATGACCCGTCTCTTCATTTTTAAGCCTTATGCCCGGTTTGTTGGTCTATTTCGTGTGTATTTAGACATTGTTTATTGACGTCAAGAACGTAAAGACTAGCCTTTCGGTGTATACTCAAATCCCAGTGATACCCCATGGGAGTTGGGACCGGAGTAGGAGTTAGTATTATGTTAGGAGACACATGAGATATATGTGTAGGCTGAACCATGGATGTGTGGCCGAGGTGGTGAACATAAGGTGTAATAAAATAAAATACTTTGTGGTGTTTTACTCTTTCATTTATAAGTTTGAATTATAATTAATTACCTCTTGTTGTGGTAGTATTATAGAAAGTTGTGAATGCTTAGTAATCGACTTTTCTAATAATTTTTCGTGTTGTTATTGTTGTGTGTGAGCGTGAATGCTATAATCATAGACTGTGTGTCTTAAGTTTTGAATTATGTTTGGAGGACTTTGATGCGAGCATTTTATGAATTTATACTGTTACTGAACTATGGGTTGGATGGTAGTATGACTGGCTCTTGAATTGTAACGGACATTAATTCAGAAAGTAATTACGAGTATGATTAGAACTGTGATAATTATATTTTACAGGATGGTGGGCTCACTAACTTTTATGTAGGGCTGGCTCACCATAGATATTCGATGGGTAAGTATTCAATTGGTATTATTAGGATTGGGGACTACTGCCACCAAATTGAAGGAAAATATCTTTCTGTCCTGAAATGTGTGTGGGACTACTGTTCTAACCCGACAGAGATTCTGTGTAATAGTATTGTTTATTTTCTGTATGACGATGTGGTTATATTTTCTTTGTGAGTATTTTTGGCAGTCTATGGGACACCATTGTTCCCTAAGACTCGTTATATATATATATATATTTTTCATTGTTAACTCATACCAGTATTTTATATACTGATTAGGGTGCGTAATGCATTCGGGGCATTTCTATATGAAACGTAGTCGAATGTATGTGCAGGTTTAGTAATGGGGAAGATTTTCTGTGGAGCTTCTGTCTGTATGAAGAGATTGCTGCTGTGTTGTTTCTTGGCAGAGTTGTATTTATTTTCTTAGTGTACTTTATTTTTATTTCTGGCCATGTGAGCCATATTTATGACATTGTAGTTTGGATTGTATTATTGAGTTTGGGAACGATGTAGTGGCTCTTAATCCAAGGATGTCTAGAATTTATTTTATTTCTGCTGAACTCTGTATAGAGATTTTATTTAATAAAAATGGTAATTCTTTTGTAAATTAAAAAGGGAATAATATTTTCAAGAGAACGCTATTTCTTTTATAATGGAAATGAAAGTTTGGGAATACATGTTTAATAATCAAGAGTTTTATTTAAAATAAGACCATATGCTTTTATTTAATGAGTATTAAATACTCTTTTCAATAAATTATCTGTTAGCTTGTGTGAGGGTGTCACCCTTGGGGTTTTTGGCAATTGAATATTAGTCCGGATACATGCTCTGGATTAACTATTTGGTTGTCCTAAAATCGGGGTGTGACAACTATGGTAGCGGCGTGCTTTCTCTCTCCCCTCCTTCTCTATCTCTCTCTATCTCTCTTCTTCTTCTTCTTCTCCTCTCTCTGCTCAAGCACATATATACACATGCATACACACACGGTTATATACATATATATATATATATATATAACACACAAGTTCTCTCTCTCTCTCTCTCTCTCTCTCTAACTCTCTAAACTGCCAACCCCCCCCTTCCACACACACACACACGAACTAACATACATAGGGAGGGAAAAAAGGTACAGGTGGCAAACACGTAAGATAAGAATAATAGCACTTTCGATCGACGAAGTGAGTTTGATCGCTCGAGAACAGGTCGGTCAAAGTTCAATCGATTGAAAGAAGTTTAATCACTCGAGAAAGGTTCCACGTCACAGAATCAGGTCGGTAGAGTTTCGATCGCTCGAAGTATGTTCGTTCGCTCGAGAAAGTACAAGGTTCGATCGGTTAAGAAGATTTCGATCGATCGAGAAAGATTCTTCACCAAGGGTTCATACAAGCATATAGGGCCTATTTATATAACCATGTATCCGAAAATATAGGGTATTACAGCGTGCCCGTGGAAAGCTATAGCAAACTAAAGCAGAAGAAGTATTGTCCTTACAAGATCATTGCCAATGTGAACGACAATGCCTATATGATTGATCTACCGGAGGATATGCGTATTTCACGCACTTTCAACGTTTCAGACATTTATGAGTATCATGAGGAAGAACCCTTATATCCAGATTATAACTCGAGGTCGAGTTTTCTTCAACTGGAGGGGACTGATGTATGGGAAGTTGTACAGAAATTTGAAGAAGAATGGAATAGGAAGAAGTTTGCTCGAAAAAAGAAAAAATAAGTTATTTGATTATGATATTTTGTAATTTTCATTTTTTAGATTGGTAGGATTTTATTTTCCTATCTTGGAGTAATTTTAGGAGTTTAAATGGTAAATTTAAGTCCTAATAGGTTACCATATAAGTTAGTAGTGTTTTAGGAATGGTATGACTAGGGATGGCAATTTCCCCTGTTTAATCGGGTCCCCGCCCCGTCCCGCCCCGCCCCTAATGGGACGGGTTTGGGAAGCTCTTGAAAGGTGTAGGGGCGGGTTTGGCGAGGAACAAGGAAACCCATCACGGGTTCGGGGCGGGTTCGGGGTGGGGTTGGGATTAGAGGACCCCCGCCCCGGTATATGTCAATAGCTATTGTTTAATGTCCCACATCGAAAAAACTCAGAATTAAAGAAGACATTTTGCTCTATAAAATGAGCCAGCCACTTGTTTGTGAGGATGTGTGTCAAGTTGACTGATCTTTTGATGTCAGCTGGCATTTAGTGTGCATAAAGTGCTTAGACTTATGTGCACAAATAGTTAAAAATTTACTTATACTGACTGATTGCATAAAAATGTGTGAAAGTGTATATATATTTATTTACGCACACTCCATTGTACAGTAAAAGTGAAATTTTACTTCTTGGATTTGGAAACTTCACGTGCTCCTCCTATGCAGATCACCTTTTCGGGGTGGGACCGGTCGGGGGTGGGATTGGTTGTAGTAATCGGGGTCGGGGGTGGTCTCACGTTGAGGTTGGTTGGGGCGGGTTCGGGAGAGTATTCTTGCTTATCGGGGCGGGGTCGGAAAATAATGCCCCCGTACCATACCCGCCCCGTTGCCATCCCTAGGTATGACTTGATTTCCAAGTTATGTAAGGCTTTTAATTAGGTAGGAAAGAATAAAAACGAATTTACTTTTGTTTCCTAATAGTATTAGGTTTGTTAGCTTATAAATAGATGACATGTAAAGCCTTTTAAGGCATTCTCAATTTATATTCAATTTGATCAATAAAATATATTTTTATTTTCTCTCCCAAAGAGTGTACTTTGCGAGTTCTTGGTGGATTCCAATATTTTTTTCAAGGATTTTAACGTTGCTTGAGTCCTTCCACGATTTCGTATTGCGTCAAGTATTGTGGATGTTAGGGGTGTTCATCGGTCATTTTTTTTTAACCGACTTAATGCCTCGATTCGGTTGGATTTTTGGGGTATTTCGATCGGCCGGTTCAGTATCCTTATGTGCCTATACTTTTGAAAACCGACCGAATGAATTCGGTTTGGTCGATCGATTTCGGGGTCCATTTTTTTGGTACAACCCTGGTGGATGCTCTAAGCAAAATCAAGTGAACCCACTCCTACACGTATTTGAGTATCATTTAGGATACAAAATTCGGGAAAGCATAACATTACTCTGGATAAGAATTATAACATAGGGTCCGTTTTATAAAACTAAAAAATTAAGTGTTGAATTTTGAGTACTGGATATTTTACGCGATATAGTTTGTAATAATAAAAACAATATTTCAACTTTCAAATAATAAAATATATTGCATTCAGAGAGCATTTTCAATAGAATTTTTTCAGTTAAGAGTATTCAGTAAAGTATTCGGCCTATTGGCTGCTTTTTTTTTTTTTTGATATGGGGAGAGGTTGAGATTCAAACACCGAACTTATACATTGAATGGAGACTTATATATATCAAACTTTTTGTCACTTGAGTTATTCCAATTCATACGTTATTTTTCAAGTAAGTGGTACAGTGTCAAATGTATTAAAAAATACTAAATACTTGATTGAGTTTATCAAACACACCTTGCTTAATTGGGTTGATCGAACACACCTAATTTTTTTGACATATAAAGACCGCTAAAGTGTAATTATCAAGAGTTTGTTTGTTTGTTTTTTTTTTTTTTTTTTCAGTACTATTAATTAGGGTTTAGCCGTGGCTTTATTATTATTTTTTTGCTGAAAGGCTTTTGGGTTCTCACTTCTTCATACTGTTACTTGCACTTAACCTAGGGCTAGGGTGCGGCTGGGGTTTTGATTCTTCATTTGGCTTGATTGGCATTGCGGCGTAATACAATTCTATAGGAATAAAGTTCTGAATTTTGATAATCTCTTCGTAATCAAATTCAACTGGGTTTTTATATTTTCTTTGACAAGATTTGCTCTACCTCAAATATTCAACCCAGAATTATTGATTTAGCATATACACCCTATTTGGGTTTTCCTAAAGACTTGTCTGGTTTTCTGATTGATACTTGCAGTGTTCTAAAAAATCGGACGAAGAGTGTAATGCTAACGCTTAATACAACTCTAAATGAGATACAGTGAGAGAGAGAGAGACAGAGACAGAGAGAAACCAACCAGCAACTTAGCAAGGCAGGAACCCTAGGCGAGAAGGCCAAGAAGAAGAAGAAGAGTTACTGAGTGCAAGGGGAAACCCTAGTCCAGATCGGACGAAGAGTGTTGGAGAAGAGATTCCTCAACCAGGTAAGTGATTTTTAAATCAATTTCATCATATTTTTTTTTTTTTCAGAGAATCAATCTCTCTCTCTCTCTCTCTCTGGTTTTCCCCAATTTTTCATTTTTGCATTTTTTTTTATTGATTCGAAAATTGGTTGAAATTTGAAACACCCACTTACTTTTCAGTTGTTTTCACATGGAATGGGGTCTCTGTCTCTGTCTTTGTCTCTGTCTCTCTCTCTCTCTCTGAACATGATTGCTCTCGTTTCCTTGGAAACATTGGGGACGAAACACACACACCCCACCGAAACGAGACTTCATTTTCTGCGAAGCAGCACTGGAATTTCGCGATTCCTGGTGGGGGGGGTTTCGTTTTGGTCAACTAGGATACCGCCGAAAAGTTTCCGTTTTTATGATATGAATTAGAAATCTAGTTTGTTGATAATGTGAGTTTTGTTGTCTCTATATTATTAAATTTGTTTTAAAAATTAATTTTCTGCCTAGTCCCCGCCTAGGCCTCCGCCTATGCTCCTAGGCGCCAGGCACTCCTCCACCAGGCGCCTACCGCCTAGCTATTTTTAGAAGATTGTATACTTGATAATTCTTTACTTGTTCCTAATTGATTACACACTGAGGTTTTTTTTTTTTTTTTTTCATTGCTGTTATTTATTTATTAGTTTGTTAGATGTTTGCATGAATTGAATGAATTGATTTCAGTGTTTTCTGCCCCAAAATCCATTCTTGATCATCTTTTTCACCAGAAAGAACAACTCTGGATTAGAGTCATATTAGACAAACATGAATTTTCCTGATCAACCACCACCACCACCACATCCTTTTATGGCACCGCCTTTTGCTGGCAGCAATGTTGGTGGCTTCTGGCCTCAAATTCCGATGAACAATGACCAGCCTGACTCGCATTCACAGTTTGACTATGCACCTCCCTTTAAGAGACAGAGAAATTCTGACCCACCAATGAACCCGAGAACGAGCCATCAAAATCTTCCAGTGAACGAAGGAACAACCCACATCTTCTTTAAGACCCGCGTGTGCCTGAAATTCACGGAGGGTAATTGTCGAAATGGGGAAGATTGTAATTTTGCTCATGGTTATGAAGAATTACGACAACCCCCTCCTAATTGGCAAGAACTTGTTCTTTCCGGACGTGGAAAGGATAGGGGGGAAGGGAATTTGAATGACGATCAGACAATTATACATCGAATGAAAATCTGCAAGAAGTTTTACAATGGGAAAGAGTGTCCGTATGGGGATAAGTGTAATTTTCTTCATGAAGATCCATCGAAGTTTAAGATTGACATGGAAATACCTAGGGAGAGTTCTTTGGTTAGCAAACCTATGGGGCCTATGATGATGGGGAATATAAGTGGTCCTGATCAATCTGAAAATAATAAGAATTTGAATGTGAGTTTTGATGCTTCCCGAGTTCATATGAAGGTGTATTGGAAGACAAAGGTATGTAGTAAATGGGAGGTCACCGGTCAGTGTCCCTTCGGAGAGAGGTGCCACTACGCTCATGGGCAATCAGGTAAATGGATTGTTCGTTGCTTAACATATTACTTGCTTTGTTGTTTCTCTAAGAGAGTTTTTTTTTTTTTTTTTAAATTTATTTTCTTGCTAACATGGTTTTGACTTTTGAATGGTGATTAAATTATTTGTGGGTATGATTTTAGTAGACTTGTAAGCAGGTCACATACACCAGAAAAATTTTCAGTGTATCAGAAACTATGAGTGTATTGAGATGCAATTTGATGAGGTTCTAACATTTAAAATAAAAAATAAAAAATGTGATTTTAGTTATAGAATGACACCACAAAATATGAGTGCACTACATGTACCCATTTGGTTGAACACGTCAATCAATTGTGCAATAGAATGCATCTGTTTAAACCTCATCTAATTACGAATATGACACCCCTTTCTTAATTTTCTTGTATTTTAGTAGGTTCAACTTAGTAAATAATAGTTTTTGAAGCATCTAACTGAGTATATAAGTGTGTTCTTCCCAAATTCTAGTGGGTTCAAATGATCCCACTAACCAAAGGGCAGCCCCGGCCCTGGCCACATAGGCACGCATGATCTTCAATCTAAAAGATTTTGGATGGTGTCACAAGAAGAAAAAAAAAAGGGTTCATTTAAGTGTGGTCATGAATCATGATATGAGGACTTCATATCTTATGAATTATGACTCTTAATAATAATGTGATTATCTTTTTCATGATAGGATATTTGGAATTCTCATGAGCCATATGATGCTCACCTTCATTTGATTTTACTAAATGATATTTGATGTAGCTGAGTTTAAAAGTTGATTTCATCTTTATTAGTAGGGCGCAGGCTTTTGCCTTCAAGTTCACTCCGTTGGGGACTTACTAGACTAGTTACTTGTGAAATGCACTTGTCCGTTGATATTTGTTCTCTTTTTCAAGTCATGTAATTGCTTCTACTATTAGGAAATCATTAATATCATTATGGCTTTATCTGTTCAGTTGGAGAGAATCCATATCCTTCACAAAGCGGCGAAAAAAACAAACAAACAAAAGTACTCTAGTGTGTCGTATATGAATCTAATGTGGTATGATCAACATACCAGTTATCGAAATAATGAATTTTTTTTCTTCTTATTCCGTGGTGTTTGTTAATTTTCTGTTAAAACAAACACCTGTATATGACAATTGGTTTTATCTTCACATTGGTGTTGGTATTGTTTTGTCATTTTGCTTATTCTACTTTCAAAGAGCATATGTGCATTAATTTTGTGCTTGCTCAGTTCATAACTGCTACATAAGTATTCAGTTTCTTAGTTCAACTTGGATTAAACTTCTTCTTTTTTCTCCCGAGATACATATGTATATACAACTTCTGTGTTCGCTATGCTTACATAGTCTTATAGGATTGTTAATTGCTTCTTCTTCTTTTTTCCTTCTTCCCCTGTGTTGTTCTAAACTTGGAATTTGTTCACCAAAGTATTAGGATATTTATCTCACCATCTAGAAGTAGCCAAATTAGTTCAAGGAAGATATTCACTTGCATCCCTTGATTATTTTGACAAGCTTTTTCTTAACTGAAAAAACAAGGATTTGGGTGTTGTGTTTTTCGTGTTCTAAAGTTAGCCATTTGTTTCACCAGAGTTAAAGGTGCCTGTGTCCCGCATTGAAGCTGAAGTGATGAGTACATTTCCCACCAATATAAAGCCTCTTGCTGCGACTGCAAATGATTCATCTCCTTCAATGGTGGCTGTTGTTCCTACCAACGAAGATGAGGAGGTAAAGAAATGCTTGTCAAAGTGGAAAGTAACCAAGAAGAAGATCAATTGCATCTATGCTGATTGGATTGATGATCTTACACCACTGCACAACCTTCCAACCATAGTTGAGATCTGAGTTTGTCCTCGAGTTGCAAGTTTTTTTTGGATTTCCATTGCTATTTGTTCTGACTGTATTAATAAATATGCAATAGTTTTGCCGCCAATTTTGACTTATTTTTACTATTAGTACTCGCCACATCGAGATAATTTAGATGATCTTTATTCTTTGGTATCCTCCAATACTTCAGTCTTTTGTTTTATCGTCTATTTCATTGATTAAAAATCTAATCTAACTAAATGTCACATATCTCAAGGCTAACATTTTTCTTCAAAATATGAAAATCTCATCCAACATATGCACTGACATGGGATAGAAATTTACACATCATACTCACTTAATTTAACTTGAAGGAAGAAACGGCATGCAATTTCGATTCATGGATTGCAAGTTATAGTCGTGATACTTGGGCATCCACATGAAATTCTCATTCTGACACAATATTTACATGCATGCGCATTTTAAACATGAGAAAGTGATATGAACTGCTAACACACTTAAGATCGAGCATTATTAATAAGAATGTTGAAACTTGAAAGCATAATTGTAGCATGATACTAAGCAGCATACTAACAAGGGCATTGTACAAACCACCCCCAAAAAATAAAACAAGAGAAAAAACAAAAAAAAAAAAAATCAATAAAAAAAAAATTTATAAAAAAAAAATACCTTAGTTACAATAATGCTGAAACTTAGGTACTGTTTTCATCGATTTCATTTCTAGGACATATACACACTAAGCAAAGACCTTATAGTGGATGATGATGTTTTTTGTAAATATTGATTGTTCTTAATTTAACTTTGAAGTTGATTGTGCCCATTTAACAGTTGACCTAGCCAAGGCATCCATTGGGTTGATGCATTTCTTGAGAAGAGGATCATTATAAGGCAAAAGACCTTGGAATTTATCAGAAGCAATGATCACTTTGTTCACTCCCTTCACCAGAAAAACTTGAACTGCAATTCTCAATAGATTTCGTGCCCCTTCCATGTCCTTTTTGTTCAATGATTCGATTGCAGGAATTATTGTATGCTCCATAGTTGCTTTATCTGGTAAAACAACCTCAAAGCCCTGTCGAAAATTGCAACAACGTTAGGAAAAACAAGGAAATGTATACCCATAAATATGTTTGTGTATATACAGAAAACATTTTCAATCTGAATGGAAATTTTGTTCATAAATTTGCATGTTAATTCACAGATTTAGCAAAAATTTAGCAAAATTAGTAGAGAGCACTTACAGATACACCCCTTTAGTAACAAGAAATATGCAAAAAATGACATTTAATACCTTCATTTCATCAAAACTCCCTTACCAAATACATATCTTTGAAAAAAATAACAAGATAAATTTAAAAATCTAGAATTACCACTCTCCAGCTCACTCACACCATGTGAGTATTGTACCATATGAAACCTCAATTCGAAAATGATTTTTTTTTTTTAACATCAAACTCCATAGCTTTTGATCTACAACTCCGTTTTTAAGGATTATCTTTGGGCATCTTTGAATGCAATAACAGTTTTTATACTTTTACCGAGAATTTTAGCTAAAAAGATGCTGATCTTGAATAACTCTATTTAGAAAATTGTGCTGATCATTCCAGAGATAATCCTTAAAATGATGGATTTTGTATGTTCCAAGACAACATAATATGAAAAAAAAATCTTATTTATCTAAGTAGAATCATTCAAGGCTATGGATTTTACTTAAAGATATTGTATAAGGTTTTTTTTTAATTAATTAATTTATTTTTATTATTATTATTTTTTATTTTATTGGGGAGGGGGATAAGGTTCAAACACCAAACCTATGCATAGGAGGGGACTTATATATATGTCAAGCTCTTTGCCACATAAACTATACCAACATATGCAAAGATATTGTATAAGTTAAGAATAAGGGTTTTTCAAAGTCAATTGACAACCAAACATGTTATTAATCTTTAAAAGTAATAAGCAATAAATATTTTTTCTCAGACTTATCTCATGCATGATTAACTAATGACATTAATTTCTATGTTTTACTTACACCAATAGTATTCATCTAATATGGGTCCCTGTCATCAAACTATGAACCATGTTATTAATTAGAGGCCGAACCGATTGGTTCGGTTCGGTCGGTTTTCAAAAAAACAAAATGAATACTTAATTAATAACTTGGTTCACAGTTTGATGACAAGGACCCATATTAGATTAATACTATTGGTGTATGTAAAACATAGAAATGTCATTAGTTAATCATGGATGAGATAAAATACTTATTGCTTATTATGTTTAGAGATTAATAACATGTTTGGTTGTCAGTTGCATTTGAAAACCCTTATGCTCAAGTTATACAATATCTTTAAGTAAAATTCATCGTCTTGAACAATTCTACTTAGATAAATAAGAAATTTTGTAACATACAAAATCCATCATTTAAATGGAGTGAGCATAATTTTCTAAATAGAGTTATTCAAGATCAGCACATTTTTAGCTAAAATTCTATGTAAAAGTATAAAAAATAATCATTGCATTCAAAGACGCCCAAACATAACCTAAAATCACGGGATGCGACATCCTTCCAAAGGTAACGCATACAAGTTCATTAATTTAAGCCTAGCCTTGAATTGAACTTGGCATGTGGAGTACTTTACCAACGTAATCAAAAGATATATCTCTTCATTTCTACCTACAAATATTACATATTAAAAAAAAAAAAAAAAAAAATTTGGCTAATTAGGATACCTGATTCTGTAATTTATCCTGATATAAACCCGCGATTGAGATTCCATCTGCACCAAGCAGTCCAATCCTCACACTAGTACTTCCAGCTTCGATGGGCTTCAATTTTGCTTCTTTGAGCTCTCTGGCAACACAATCACCAACATCAAGAAAAGGTACAGAACATCCCTTAGATACCTCATGGTACCACAGATGATACAGATGGCACGGCATGACAATGCACCGAGCTCCAGATTGCTCAAGAAACGCCCTTTTATACCTCAAATTATCAACCAGCCTCTTGTTATTTATGTAACTCTGAGGTTCAATGAGAGAAGAAAGTGAACTTTGAAATGGATCACTAGAGACTAAAAATGGCATGCATTTATTTCCATCTCTTGAACTCCACCAAGCAAGCTTTTCTAGGAAAATAAGAGTGGAAAATACAGAAACCCCACCGATGATGCCGATACTATTTGATTGGCTGAACAAAGAATTACAAGAACTTGAAATCTTCTTAGATTCTTGAGAATATCCACTTTCATTTGGTTGTACTAGAACTGAAGAGAGTTGTATAGACATAGATGAGTGAGATTTTTGCTTAGAGTACTGAGTCTTGTTCTTACACGTATGACCAACAAAGGCTGCTGGCCAGTTTATTGCATAGAAGGTCATTTCAATAGTCTATACTCTATATAAATAAATGGTTCTAATTTTCTGTTATATACGCATTAGCTGTTTCATTACTGCAGCTATATAGCCAGAAAAGTTCCACAGTACATTATCAGTGACTTAAAACTTCCAAAACGACAACGAAAAACCAAGTACTTCCACAATAAAACCTTACTTATCACAGAAATAAAAAAATTTTGCACTATAATATTCAAAACCCACATCAAAAAAAAAAAAAAAGAAAGAAATAAATAAATAAAAGAATAAAAGGTAGGAAATTTTGAATTCAGGGCTCCAAGAAATACAACCAAACACCAGTAGACCAGTAAATGTTGAATTGGATTTCTTAAGAACACAAATCAAGAAAACAGAACCTAGAATGATTGACAGTTTCAGATCGAAAACTAGAGTTGAGCTCACTAATATTGTAGTACAGCCCTAAAACCAAAACATAGAGAGTTTCACTTAATTTCACAAGAATTTCAAGGAAAGAACAAAAACCCAACAAAAAAGATCAGAACTTTTGGGCAGGTGGGATTGGTGAACATTACTAGAGACGTTATGCTCCGCTCCCAAGTTATAAGGGGTCTTTATATGGGGATATAGAACATTGAGTGAACAATCGCGAAAGTTTAGAACTTACATTATTGTCACCCTGTCACTACCTTTTTTCTATATCATCATTGTCCACCGTTCAAAAAAATAAGTAATATATAACTAATTATGAAAATATAGAACGTGGTCCATATGATAGACATTATGTCACTTTGGCCTCAAACTCTTCTTATGCTTGTCTGAGAGACATGACAAGGATGGTACATTCTTTGTTTAGCTAATTCATACCAATATGAATCTTGGGCTCACCTCGTTTTTTATTTTAGTACAAGGAACATCAACAAAAAAATTTATACAACTGATTATTGTGAAATTTTGTAAGATAAGAGTTCGATTTAATTACGTTTCACTATTCAGGTACTTTTTTTTTTATTATCAAAATTGAGAACGGGTTGTCCTTTAAACTATAGTCCAATTACTCCAATATATATGAGCGACTTTGTACCAAATTTCTAAAATAGAATTTATTGGTTTACATATGTCCACAAGTAGCATTTATGGGCATTACAAAATCATGATACAACTGGGACTAAGAGTCTAAGACTATAGGTTTCTTGCAGTGGATTTGCGTTCACACTATTGGTGTGTTTGATAATCCAATTAAGTGCTGAAAATGAAAAGTTTCATCACTTATTTCTTTTCAGTGCGTTTGATAATGTTTAACTAGCTTAATTAAAAAAGCTGCGAAAAAACTACTGAAAACTTTAAGTGAAAATTTTTTACTAAAAATAATCACCGAATATAGTATATTTCAGTACTAGCTTGAAACACTGGTTTTAGTATTGCAAATTCAATCACTTAAAATTTTTAGTACTTAAAATACAACGCTTAATTTTCAGTTTTATCAAACGGACACTTTCAAATTTGTGCTCAATGCTCTGAAAATATCAGTGTTCTAGTCTTGTACTGTTGTTTTCACTAAAATACCAGACATAGGCTCGTCGCTTTAACATGTGAAGCACTTGATAAAAAACACGATAATTTTGTCACCAATGTGTTTCATTGGTTCCTACTAAATTATTGAATAGAAGTTTCTTCTTGGCCAGCGAGCAATCATGACAAGTGACAGCAAAGATCAGGTAACCACAGAATCAACATTTCATACAGTTTTATTGAGGTAGACCCCAAGTTCATGTCTCTCACATACAGTCATTCATATCCTTTTTGGCAACGTTCTGGTCTTAATTTTCAGTTTTTATATTTGTTTTTTGAAAAATAAAAGTTGCAAACGTGTTTACTGTTCAGTAATGAATTTATTATTATTATTATTTTATTTATTAATTTTTTTTAAGACGTCACCAAAAGTTAGGAAACGTATGGAAAAATTTGGGCAGACTCCCTTTTTGGACTCCTGTGGACCAAAATTGCTATTTATGGCAAGAAAAATAGTTTCCAATACAATTACTTTACAATAGAAACAATTTTTCTTGCAATAAATGATAATTTCCGTCCATAGGGAGTCCCAAAAGGGAGTCGTCCTAAAACTGCTCAAAACGTATTAGAAGCTATTTTTCTTGCTATAAATGACAATTCCAGTCTATAAAAAATCCCAAAAGGGAGTCGCCCTAAAACTACTCAACACGTATTTTATAATTGTTGTCATTTTGCTAAAGTCATTGCAGCACATACTGAAATGCTCGCATGACATGCAAAATGAGAGAGAAAAAGTTTCAGTTGTTATTGCTCTCGACCAGAAACCAAATTAAAACAAATACAAGTGTGTTTGTGTTTATTAGTTCAATTAAATCTAGCTTTTACATGTAACCATGCTTAGGGGCAGAGTCAAGTTTTTTTGCAGGGGGCCTCGTGTAAGTGCAAGTAGAAACCTTCGCAAAATGAGTTGGGATCCTCGGCCGCACGGCCCATGGGTAGTGCCTACGTGGTGCTTGTAGGACCACATGATGATATTTTTTGTAATTTAAAACTTACAAAAAAAAAAAAAACAAACCACTGTGTGATCCTGCTAGTGCCACGCAAGCGCTGCCAAGGGTGCTGCCCACAACCTTGCGGCCTATGACCCTTAGGCTCGCAAAAGACAATATTATATTTTTAAGGGTCAAATCGATATAAGGACAATCTAATGTAAGGGGAATTCTCTTGACACATGCAATTTCTTCTTTTCCAAAAGTGTGTTTGATAACTCAATTAAGTGGTGAAGATGAAAACTTTTAGCACTTAATTTATTTCTGTACATTTGATAATGTATCACTTAATTGAAAAACAGTCAAAAATCCACTGAAAATTTTTAGTGAAATTTTTTTGCTGAAAATAATCACCGATTGCAGTCTATTTTAGTACCTTAAACACTGTTTTTAGTATTGTAAGACCAATCGCTTAAAATTTTCAATACTTAAAATTCAGCACTTAATTTTCAGTTTTATCAAGCTGGCCCTTACTCTTAATACCCACTATCTTAATTTAAATTAAAATAATCTATTCTCTACACCCACCTTTTATCCCAAAATAGCTCTAACGAGCCTAACCTTAAAACTCACACCATGTTTTACTGCTCTCTACACCCACCATCCTCCTCATCTCTTCAATTCAAAGTACAAACGCTTATGTTTTACAATAATCATACAAACAAATAGGTCTTACTCCCAAATCAAGTATATATGTTGTGAATCGGAGCAATTAATCCTAATTTAACCAGTTGTTTATTTTCTTTGGTAAATTAATCATTGATAGCATGCTACTTCATAAGATTTTTTTTACGCATAAACCATCATATATATATATATATATAACATTTACAGTCAAAAGGACGATCATTTAAGCTATTTCATAATATAGCTAATGAAAAATGTAACTTGTAATGATAACAATTGGTTTTTCCAATCACAATTGCAACCGTGCATGATATTGACATTTTGACATGATCACATACCTATTTGATGAACTAGGAGCGATAGTAAACTTGCATTGACATATACTCCGTATTGGCCATTGTGTATACGTGCATTTGTATCTAACAGATATATATTACATCAGTCTAGATCTTCAACTGACTCAAAGGGACAATTTTTGGAGCGGATCATCTTTAGTGATGATTTTTTTACTTTTTGCGATGGTTTTTGACCGTCGCAAATTTGCAACAGCGAAAAATCGTCGCAAAAGGTGAAACAACGGTCACTAAAGATAGTCCGCTCCAAAACCCTTCTTTTTTGGTCCGCTTCAGATCCTTTGTGTACATTACATACATATATATATAGATGTATCAATTATAGTTTGTCATCTCCCGGTCGCACAATAGCGGAACTGAAGTCCATAGTACGCCACCGAGACTACTCCAATTCATTAATGTTCCCAAAAGAATTAGTTTTAAGAACACGCAGCGGAAAAGAAACAATTTAGTTATAAAACCAGCAGTCCAGTCGGCTGTATCTCGTGCCCAGTCGACTGGTAGAACATTTGATTTTGAAACATAATCCAGTCGATTGCTAACTTGGACTAGTCGACTGCTTCGAGTCCCAGGGAGCCTCAATCTAGTCGACGGGGGTTCAAAAATCCCAGTCGATTGCACAGTCTGGTTGATTGAATTCCTATTCCAGCAGAAAGTTAAATTCTGAAAACACAAACCAGTCGACTACACCCACAAACCAGTTGACTGTTTTGTAGCAGTAGTCCATCCTGCAGAATCCCTAAGTTTAAAGGTCTTCTAAATTCAACCATGGACCACACTCACACTCCAAACTCATTCCAAAGTGATCCTAACTGGATTATAACATTGTTAAAACATAATTACAAGAGATTACTATCTATTACAACCCCACAAATCTGTTCTACAGTTCTAAGTTAAACATAGTTAAAAGTTACGAAAATCCTTATTACAACATTCTATTACAAAACTACAAAATAGACACTTTCTATGTGAACTCTTCAATCCCACATGCTCACTTCTCCGATTCCTCGCCAGTATTAACACATGCAATGGTTATTTAAATAACTACACATATTTCTATTCGTTTAAGCTAACGCTTAATGAATAAAGCAACAATGCACATAAATGCTAAACATGCTCGCATTCACATCTCTACATTTCATAGTAGTCTTCGAAGTCTCACGTGTACGTTCCATACTCCTAGTCCACGACTCCTTGCCAATAAGTCCACGCTAAAAAGTAAGACCCACGTTTCTTTTCTTCAAACGTGTGACCTTATGCTTATAATGATTCCACAACGATGACTTGGTACCACGTGCTCCTTTTACCCAAATAGCAACTAAACATGCTCAAATACATTTCACCGTACTTTTGACATAATCAAAATATTTCATCGTACTATTGGGCCTACTTATCAATATAGTTGCCCAATATAAATACACAATATATCTATACAAATTAACACATGCTTTTCATACAAAACATGAATACATATCAATAAATCATTCCACAACACATAGTTGAATCACTCGCCTTCAATTAACGTTCTAAGAATCTGTTCTAATGAAAACCCAAGCACAAAGATCATGCAGAAGACCGTTTAGTACAATTCCTATCGATCAAAAGTCCGATTATGAACTTTTTATGAAAATTCTAGAAAACGAGTTTTTGAAAACTTATCCGAACAAGACCTAACGGGTATCAAAACGATGACCTTACCTTGAAGAGTTCAAATATGAAATTTAGGAGAAAACAAACGGACGAACGACCGTCATTTGGCGTTGTGAAGATCGAAGCTCCAAAATCTCCCTTTAGCCTCTTTCTTGATTTAGGTTAGAAAAGTTTTGTATTGAAAATATCTTACAACTTTCCATAGATAGGCACAATTATCGGGAATTACGTTTACCTCCTCACGAGTTCTCAAAACTTCTAATTATTCTCCGAAACTTCTTCCATGCCTAATTTATTGCTTCACGAGTGAAACTTATAAATTATAAAAGTTTTCGTATAAGTTCCGTTTGGTTGCTAAAACGCGATTTCACATGATTTTTATGGAATTATCAATTAGCTTACCAATTATGTAGTGTGTTAATTCGTCCTCACTAGGATACTAAAATTAATAACAGAAACATATTCTAAACCACAAAATAATACAGATAGTGAAATACACAGGTAAACATTTATTTTCAGATAAACATTTAAGGCATTCCCCAATGACTGTCTCAATCTCGAAGAGACGTCACATTATCAAAACACTCATTCTACACAGTCTCAAAGGATTCTCTTACACAGATACCAAAATCAACTCGTGAGTCAAAACTCACTCACACTTGTGCCACAAATGCACAACATATCACATAACATTATCATGCATGACAATGTAATGAAATACAACAACACACGTACGAGTGTTATATAGTTTGATCCATATTGATTGGGAAGAAAGTGTTAATGAGTTCGGGTTTGATGAGATAGGTGAGTATAGAAAATAACTTTTATGGGTTTTTTTTTATAGAAATATTAGAAATGGTCCTTGAATAGGCAGTTATAGTAAGGTTGGTCCTATTGGTATCGTGTGTATAAAAATGCATCCCTCAATTGAAGGATAATTTTGAAATTGGTCCTTTCCCCAATATTATTATACTATTTATGACATGAATACCCTTGCATTTATAATCATTATCAATTAGGGGTTTCAAAATTGAAACCCAAATTAGTGCACGATTTTCTCTCTCACATTATTTCACTATTTATGATTCTGAATTAATCACTCTTTATATCTCACGTTCTCTCTCTACACTCACTCTCTATCTATATCTCTTTCTCTTGCCATGTAGAATTGAAATTTAAGTAATTCCTTTTTGAGCAAGAATCAATCATTTCTCTATATGTCACATTCTCTCTCTGTTTGTAAGATATTCACATAACATAAGATAGGACATGAGAAGGCTTGTCCATATCAACTACTCTCTCTCTCTCTCTCTCTCTCTCCTCAGTATGAATTTGAGCAGTGAAGGTAGTTTTGAATTTTCAAGGTGAGAAATTTTGAGTATTTTGTATATTTGAATTGCGTGGGGGTGTTTTTTTTTTTTGGGTGAGAAATTGTATTATTGTACTTCCATCAAAATTCTAGATCTGAGAATTTCTCACCAAAATAGACAAAAATTTTCACTTATAGTCAGTGATTCAGTTAAAGTGAGAAATTTCATATTATTGTTGGAAGTGAGAATTTCTCACAATATTATATCGAATTTCGTATTATGTTATATTGAGGAATTTCTCACTCTGTGATGTATTTTAAAGTGAGAAATTTTTCACTTTTCTTTCTCTCTCTCGCATAATATTGTTATGTTAATTCTCACTCTTCTCTCTCTTATATATATATATATATTATATGTGTTTTGAATTTCAAATTTTAGATTTATTATATATATATAAAGAGAGAGAGAGAGAGAGAGAGAGAGAGAGAGAGAGAGAGAGAGAGAGAGAATATGGGTTTTAAATTTAAAAACCCTTAATTGTAGGAGTGGGGGTATTTTGGTCCTCAAAATAGGTGAGGGACTGATTTCTAAGTTGACTTATAGAATGGATCGATTTCTAGAAAATGACACATTAAAGGACTGAAATCTAACGGACCCATTTTTTTATTCAACTGTCCTTATATGTCATTTTGTGCGTGGATATAATGGTAATAAAAAAAATTAATATATGATAGGTGTAAAGAGCAAAATAAGTGAGTGTGGATAAAATTACCGCTAATGTAAATATGTTGGTTTAAGTCCCTCAATTTTTTTTGGGACGAACATACCATTTTCGTTATAGAAATATTAGTTTTGGTCCCTCAATATGCAGTTATTGTAGATTTGGTGCTCTTGATATCTGATGTATATAAATTGATACCCCATTTAATACTTGATTTAGAAATTGATCCTTTGCCCAATATTTTCGTGTATTTTTGGACTTATATACCCTTGGATATATATTAGGGATTATCTGTATATTAATTGATATATTTAAGTATATCATATTATAACTGCAGGTTTGTTGAGGAGGCGTGATATTAGGGATTTGATTAATCCCAAGATAACTCCTAAATTGTAGGCTTAGTGGAATAAATCAGCAATTTTGATGAGTAATGAAATTTGGTATCTGTATTTGAACATGAAAGTTCATGGAATCTGAAGCAAACTACCGAGGAGAAATCTGAAGCAAACTACCGAGGAGAAATTGAAGAAATAATCGATGAAGCCGAGAAAAGATTCACAAACTTGAAAAACTTTGACATAATCAGCGATCCTCCTAATGATCATCACTATCTAAATGACAAGAAATCATCATCATCATCATCATCATCATCATCATCAAAGCAAGTTGTTCTCGGAAGCAAATTGGGGCAAAAGATTGAACATGAATGGAAAGTATTGGAAACAGTTCTCTAGAATTCAATTTACGTCCGGGCTTATGAAACAAGGGTTGATCTTATGAGAGCCGCTATAGTCGGTCCGCCTCTTACTCCGTATTCCCATGGACTATTTGTTGGTGAGAAATTTCTCACCATTATGATATTGAGTAATGTCTCACTTTTGGTCACTGATGTGTATTGAAGTGATGAATTTCTCGTTATGGTGGAAAGTGATATCATCATCATCACTTTTGTTTGTTTTCGTGAGAAATTTGTATTATTAATGAGAAATATATGGTTTACTAAGCATAAAGAGAAATTTCTCACTTATGGTTAGTGTGCATTTTAAAATGAGAAATTTCTCATTATAGTTAGAAGTGAGACTTTCTCACGATAATATATAGAATTTCGTACCATGTTATTGAGAAATTTCTCACTTATGTTATTTTAAAGTGAGGAATTTCTCACCTTTCAGTTTCTATTGTATAATTTTTCTCTGCTAATTCTCTATTTCTTTCTCTCTCTCTCTCTATATATATATATATATGTTCAAAACAACAAATTTGGGTTTTAAATTTCAAAACCCTGATTTATGGGAGTATTTCTCTCTCTCTATATATATAGCAATATATATATATAACAAATCTGGGGTTTGAATTTAATAACATTGATTTATGGGAGTAGGGGGTATTTTGGTCTCAAAATAGGTGAGGGACTAATTTTTAAGTTGACTTATGCAATGGATCAATTTCTAGAAACGGCTACAATAAAGGACTGAAATCTAAAGAACCCTTTTCGTTACACATAGAATAAACTCTCTTTTTTCCTAAAATACTCTCCTCTCTTTAAAACACAAAAATTTCTAACTCTCTCTCTCTCTCTTGCATGTGCCAGCCACCCGTCACACGCGCGACATCATTATGGGTCACTCACATTATGTGAGTGGTTCTATCATATAAAATTCCATTTTGAAAGTATTTTTTAAACTTTAAACTTCTATAACTTTTGAGTTATAACTCCATTTTTTGCAAATTTTATACCATTGGAATCGTGTCGACGAGAGCTTCAAAACTAGTATTATTGTTGATATATTTTGAAGAAATTTTTTTTTGACATGCTTTATTCCTCTTACACACTGGTGAAATTTTACCAATGTTTCACCATATTTCTTTCACAATAATGCTAGGGGCACTAACAAATCTCACTAACACTCACATCCACACTCTATTTCTCTCCTAGTGGCACTGTGGAGTCCACAGAGAAAAATAGAGTATGCGTGTGAGTGTTAATAGAATTTCTTAGTGCCCCAAATATTACTCTTTCAAAAGTGGTAAAATTTACCACTATTTTGAGCACATTTTAAAAATGAAATATATTGAACTCTCAATCTTTCAGTTACTCATTTTTTATTTCATTTACTTTTTAATTATTTCCATTACTAATACAAATAGTGGAGTACAACTAAATTAAATCTCCAGTTGTTTGGAATATATGGATGTTTCCGGAGAGAGTTTTGTTTTGTTTTATTTTGTTTTTTTTTTTCAATCACACCTTCTTTCATGACATCAACTTCGCATGAGTTTAGTGAGAGAACAAAGCACAGGTTTATTAGTATTTTTTTAGGGTGTGTTCATTTAATTTACTCTGACGGCCTATTTGTTTCAATGATTTTTAGGGTGAATTTTGAATTTTGATTTCATCCAAAGATTATTAGTATTTTAAATTTTATTCTTGTTTGGTTTATAGATTATTTATTAAATTGTGGGATCCAATTAAATTTAGAATTCACCCAAAAGTGAATAATAGCAAAATTCTAGTTTAGAGGTGGTATTCTAAAATATTACTAGGATTTTGGGTTTTTTAATTTCATATTACTTAAATTAGTTATTATATTTGTGGAAAGTACAAGCTAACATAATAACATCATTCCTATTATGGATAAACCTTCAAGGATAACTTATGTATTTTATGTATTTTAACATCATTCCTATTTCATTTTCCTTGATCCAATCTAATGTTTAGTGTATCAAAAACTAAACATTAGATTCTAAATCCACCTAGGATTCTACTCATGAACCAAACACTTTGAAATGATTCAGATTCCTAATAAAATGATTACTACTCCATAGTATTATGATTCTTGGTAATTAAAAGCTACCTAAAATAATCAAGTAACCAAACGGGCCGTAATGACTATTATACTAACCCTAAGTTAAATTATTCACTTCTTCCGGAGTGAGGGAGAGGGAGAGAGAGAGGGAGAAAGAAAGTGTTTTTCCAGACCCAAATCGGCACCCACTCCGGCGACACCAACGACAACGGCGACGGAAGAAGGTGAGTTTCCTTTTGGACCGTTTTTGAGTTTTTTCTTGAGAGTGAGAGCCTTCGAATAGTCATTAGTTTGTAAGGGGCAAAGTAAAAAAAATTGTTGGGGGCACCAAATGCTTTAAAATATAGATTTAAATAACGTAGATAAACCCGATTTCAACCGATTAGCGGTTGGAGATACCCTTATTACTACTTGTACGCGGCTTCAAAAGAGCAACTTATTAATTCGTTGAATATAAGACTGAATGAGAATGGCCTTCAATCATTTAAGATGTGTTAAAAATTGGATATTGTTATCCTCCACGTTTTAGCTTCTGTACTTATAATAGTTATACTGATTGGATTGTTCTTCAACTCATTTTGAGGGTTCTTCTTCTTTTTTTTTTTTTTTTAATTGGGAATCACAGCTTGTATGCTCTTTAAGCTGTTGTAGGAGCGTGCTAAATGACGTGGCTCATGATCCTTGTTTCAGTACTTGTGCTTTGGGTGGCTTCTCTATGCAAACTACTCTATGCATCATTTTCACCATCCAAGACTACTTTCTTAAATGATGGTGAGCAATCTATTGGATTTTTTTTTTTTTTTTTTTTTTTTTTGTGGGTATTAGTTTAATGCCCATTTTCTATCAAAAACCAGGTGAATCTTTTCATAAGAGAAATGTCTTGCTCGTTATTGCGCATCCTGATGATGAGTCCATGTAAGAAACTTGGAACTTTGTCCTTATCTACTAGTAGTTGATTGAAAATTTTCAACTTTTCGCGTGCATCAAAATATGTGACATTCCAATGCTGTTAACTGTTGGCTAATATAACTATATGTAGCTCTTCTTATCGTGGTTGTAAAATATCATATAGCAGTAACGGGCATGCAAGATGTGCTTGCATTTTTTTTTTCCTAATCTAGAAAATAACAACTCTGCACGATAATAATTTGAGTTATTTTAAGACGAGATACTTTCAAGTTTGAGCGTGATTTCATATTCTACTCGCCCTATAGTTGCATGAAATCTAGATGTTGTTGTCAAAAAGGGTTGTTAAGTAGTGATTTGTTCCTCTAGATGCGAGGTGCTGAGATATGTTACCTAGAAAGATATCTAACCTAAGGCGGTTGATCTCTGACTTGACACGAGATCTGTCAGCTATCAGCCTGAGCTTTTAGCATTACCGAACAATAACCTGCACCTCGCAATTATGTTGTATGTTATCACTTCTGAGTTCTGACTGAAGTTGAGTTAATTTACATTCAGATTAGTTTATATAATGCCAGACCATGCATAATGCTATGTGGCTTTTACCGACTTTGTGAACATCATTTCTAGTATCTTCGGAATCCAACATTTAGACTTCTATTGTTTTTGGAAAAGGTCAGTTTCATTTATCAACTTATATCTGAGGATGTAATATGGTGTCTGATTTTGTTGTATATTAACATTCCTTTGTGGCAGGTTCTTTAGTCCAGCAATTAATTACCTGATCTCAAGGGGGCATGATCTGCACATATTGTGCTTGTCAACGGGTATGACATCATTGATTCATAATCCACTTCGGCATATGTGTCAGTTGAGATATGCATCTGCTGTATGAAAATTTTGTTTGTGGTTGAATCAACCCTTAGAAGTAGGAACCTTCTAAATTGGTCACGCTCCCTCCTCAGACTCTCGATTCCGCGCTTCTTACTAAGAAGCTTGTCGGAGCCTCGCTCCCCTCATGTTAGAACCTCGCTCCCACCCCGCTCCCATCACAACCAACTCTCAAAATAGCCTATAAATAGATTCAAGTTCTTATTTTACTCAAATATATGACCGAAGAATATTTTTATGCCGGAACATATGGCTTAAGACTTTCAAAAACAAAAGTTACAATCAAAATACATTATGTCAATCTAAATTCCTCTGCAATAATTAGATATAGAATATATCTATATCAAATATTTGGACGCTTCTTAAACGATCCCAACCTTTGAACCTCTTAAAGTTTAACGCTTCCCCGCTCCCGCCCTCGCCCCCGCTTCGTGCTTCTACGAATCAACCACGCATCTCTACATGATAATATCACTTTAGAAACTGAACTATTTCTTATCTATTTCTTTTGTCTGTAATGTCTATTAACTGTTAGGAATTTTACTGATTAAGCCAAAGCTAGTATAGGCTTTTTCAGGTTTGTAGTTAATGAAGTAGGCTAAATATCTTTTATAGGTGGTTCTGAATTTTTATTTTTTGTAGATTTTGAGTTCTGCGCATGTCACCTATTTCTTCTATTGGTTAACTAAGAGACCTTGTTTGATTTTAGAGATTCTAGCCCCTTTGTATGAGAGCTGATAATTGCTAGTACTCCCTCCGTTCCTTTTTTTTTGAGTCCATCTTTGGGAACTCAACTTATTAAGGGGATAAAAAGAATCTACACCTATTTTCCACATTTGCCCCTAATTATTACAATAACTTTTTTAGTTTTGTCTTGGTGTAGATTTCAAGGAAGGATAGTTTTGGAAAGTAAGTAAAAATTGTATACTAATTTAGGAAAGTGGACACTAATTTTGGGACATCCCAAAATGGAATATAGGACTCAAAAAAAGGGACGGAGGGAGTATATTAGACTTGTCATTTGCATTTGGTGGCATTTATATAGGGATGCAAATTATATGCCCCAAGGGAGGGAGGGAGGGAGGGAGGGAGGGGAATATCCCTATCCATGGGTCCGAGATATGTGCTGCACGATATGTGGTTATCTCTCTTAAAACCGCCCCACTGTAGACCCACAAAGTCGAACACTTGCTTCTCTATCCACCAAGCAGCAACTCTTTCAGATCTCAAGAGGGGTTACTATGTTGGTTTTTTATTTATTTTTTATTATAAATATTCTGTTATTTGATTTAGCTTTCTCTTTTACAGGGAATGCAGATGGCATGGGGGAGACGAGAAAGGAAGAGCTCTATCAAGCATCTGCTATTCTCAAGGTGCCTTGAAATTTGACACAACATTTAAGCATTTAGAAGCTGCTTAGTATAGCCTTAGTACCCAAGCTCATGTATAAGAGTAAATGGGCATTTGTCGATCTTATGACATTTGATTTTGTTCGTGCAGGTTCCACTACAACAAGTGAAGATCCTGGATCATCCAGATTTGCAGGTTACATGAAATACAAGTGTGCTTGAAATACAATATGTTAATCAGAAGCTGAAGATTGATTATTAGTTATATATATTGTCTTAATTAGGATGGTTTTAGCAAAGTGTGGGACTATAATTTACTGGCAAGGATTATCGAGAAAGAAATTCTTACTCATGCTATAGACGTGGTAAGATGTTCTAATAATAATCTGACTCGTTTTTGTTATAATAATTTCTTAGGACATCTTGTGTACTTGTTCCTGTGACAATCTTTGGTATTCCTACGCATTATCTGATGAAGCTTGTGCTTATCTATTCGTTAATTAGTTTTTCCTTTGACAGCTTCCTTCCTTAAATGGTGTTTTCAGATAATTACTTTTGATAACTACGGTGTTTCTGGCCATTGTAATCACCGGGATGTAAATCATGGGATACGGTAAGTTGATTTCAATCCCCTTTTATCCACATCTTGCGTTAAAAAGACACTATCAGTCATTCTCTTCCTGTGATATGCTGCTGTGTTCTTGTAGTGAGATTGGGAATTAAATGAATCAAATAAAGCTCAGGCTTATAGTTGTGCCTGCCATGGACTCCGGAGTTCATTTATTGGGGCCTTAGATAAACTAGAGTTGTTGGTTAGTTCTTCAGAGGGACATTATATCTGCAATTTCAGAGGGACATTATATCTGCAATTTCAACTGGACATAGACACCTATTTTAGACACAATTTAATTCACTTTGTCATAATTGTAAAATTAAAAGTTCCAAATGAGTTCGAAGGGTGTGAAACTACTTTTGATAACTTTGGTGCTCTCGTAGTTTATCAACATATTTAGATGCCAAGTGATGTGAATAGTAATGTAAATTTTGGAATAATCGGTCAGCCTGCATGAACTGAAGGTAAATGCTGAGATTGCGTTAATGAGTTTATTTAGTTTCTTGCTGAATGCTGATTATTATGTTTATCCTTTTGGTTCTGGTTAATGTTTCTATCTCCACACTGCGCTTCTTGTGCCCTTCCTAGTTTGCTATGTTGTTTTACGAAAGAGAGTTTTTGTTGTAATAATATGGGTACGATCCTATAGTTTGTAGGGAAATTGATGTTCTTCTTTGTTTCATTAACAGCAAGCTCTTGAATGAAACTTCGCAAACCAATATTGAAGCCTGGGAGCTTGTAGGTTTTCTTTTATTTTCGTCTTTGTTTTATTTCCTCTATTCACCGGCTACTCGCATTACATTTAAAAATACTTAACCTGAAGGTACTGAATCAATCTTTTCTCATTCCTCAATTACGCGATGGTCTTATATGCCTCCGAAGTTAAACTTATTTTTTCCCTTTCTTTCTTTGACTTTAAATTGCTACAGAAAAGGTGCCTTTCTTTTTAAAGTTCTCTAATTCTTGTACCTACGATACTCGGTTTGCAAACTGTAGGTGAAGAATCTACTGAGAAAATTTATTCGTTTTCTGGGCTTAGAAACTTTCTTCTCCTCCATGATTTGACAAAAATGGTTTGGTACTATTATGTAGGTGAGTACTAACTTATTGAGGAAATATAGTGGACCAGTTGATATCTGGTTGTCCACTGTATATGCCTTGCGACATCCAGATAGACAGCTGTATTGCTTGCTAAACGAGTATCCCCGTAAAAGCTATGCTGCAATGGCACAACACAAGAGCCAATGGGTTTGGTATGTATGCTTTCACGTCTTATTGACCAAAGTGGGAAATCGGAAAACGGAATGGTGAAACCGTTGTTTAAATTATATAAAATGGGATTGACAGCAATTTGATAATATTTTACTTATTTTTTTCTTTGTTTATTTACTAGTTCTTTCGCCCTTAATGACTATCATTACCCATAGTTCTCTAGCAACCTACTAGATGAGAGGAATCGCCGACTACATGTCTCCAAAGTCGTATTGCTCTTCTAAGTGCTGGTTAGTAATTGCAGGTTCAGAAAGTTGTTTGTATCATTTTCCAGTTATACTTATGTGAACACGCTGAAGAAGATCATGAAGTAGGACCCTCCATGGTACTCTCTGCCGAAACTTCCTTAGATTCGAAATTATATTCCACCATTTCAACTTTGTTTGGATTTTGATCTAGTTTCCTATATTTTCCAACATTTTACAGAGGGGCGCTATGTGTGGCAATCATTTGTTTAAGAGTGTGGATCCAAGAGCACACAACTGGTCAGCCCATTGGTGAGACTTGATAATCTTGCGTGCAGATGATCTCGAGTTGGAAATTCGAAGCTGGCAAAGCTTTCTCCATTAGATAACGGACGTGACAGACTTTAACACATCATTGCTACAAGATAATGAAGAGGAAGATACATGTACGAAGTAAGAATTTCATTTTGAAAATTATGATCGACTTAAATTCCTCATACTTGAGTTTTCTCATCATTTTCATTATGCATGCTCTTGTGTACTCTAAAATTAACAGTTAATTTTTGGTTGTGTCAAATTTAATTTATACGTCCTTGGTTAAGCAGGTTGGTCAAATCGTTTGTAAATGTGGTGATTAATTTCTTGGTGGTTTACACAATTAGGCTTTTGAAAGCAATACCAGTTTTTTTATTTCAAACTTCAAAAGTCAGAAAGGAATAATGGGCGAGTGGAACTAACTAGCTGGTGTATGATGGAAAACTTAGAATAGTACCCTAGTTGAGTTGCAGAGGTAAACCACTTTTGCATGGAGGTCTAAACATTTCCTTTATTGCAATTTACTTTATTGCACTAGCATCTGAATATCTGCATCTTAGCCTTGTTTATTTGTTTATGATATGTTAGTGGTAGTCGTATTTCTTTCAGTTTAGTGGATCTGGTCAATGTAACTGCATCAATTGGTAATTCTTCTTTATTAATTATTGTTTAGTACATTTCATTTTTAATGTCTTATGCTCAACATTGTTCTCTGACAACTAAAATTTGTAAGATAAAACAACCTCATTAAACACATTTTTTTTCCCAAGATAATGGTTGAATGATCTTGTATGGTTCATGACCATCAGTAACATTATCAATATTTACTAACGAACTTTCTTTGCTAAATCCGTTGCGTCGTCGCTATCCAACTTAACAAACATTCTTTATAAATATTTATCAATATTTACTAACAAACTTTCTTTGGTAAAATCACCCGAATAGATTTTTAAGCAATCAAAGTACATGCCAATGGAGTTGATATCCCAAATACTTAGCTTTTTATTAATTTTCAACAACTTCTAGATATGATTACAATGAAAGGAAAAAAAGAAGAAGAGAAAACGATAGAAATCAGTAAAGATTACTACAATTTATGAACAAAAGTGATAAAAAAAAAATCTAGGCATGTCAATGCTCTCTCCCTCCTCTCTGCTCATATACCTGCAGTCCGAAAAGTTTCAGTTAGGAAGTTCTACAATCACATGGCATCACCATCAACAACAAACTTGCCTAGATCTAATGAATTTTTTTTTTTTGAACATTAAATAAATTATTATTTATTATTGACAGGTCAAAAGCCAAATGAGAACAACACCCAACAACAAATAGAACTAAACCTGACTCAAACATATCATAATGCTGCAGATAAAGTGATTTGCATATGCAGAGGGGATCATAAAAAAAATATAATGCCAACGATATAGCAGATGCTTGGATGTGGACTTGTCAAATGTGGTTGAAACCAAATTCCATGGAATACACATAGGTAAGAATACATGTACATATCTTGTACACAACCCCAATAATTGTATTAAGATAATAAATTTCTAAGGCAACCACTTTCTCTTTCTTCATGACTTTTTAGGCTTCTCTAATGATTTTTTCGTACATGAGTTGATTGGAATGTCTTTAAGATTGCCTTCAACTTGACCAACATGTCTACTACTTTCTATTGCCATTCGCCTGTTCCCTTCACTTTTTTAATGTTCTTGGCATTCATTTTTGACCCAAGTTAGTTTTTAACATTTCAGACCAAGAACAAATTGACACACACACACTGTTTGTACGAAACCCATTCCACTTGTATCCATGCTATGTTTGTACTAGCCATAAACTCATGGAATGCATGAAAATATTTTCCAAAATAACATAATGTTGAAAAATCAAGGGTTAATTACAGAAACACCCCCTGTGGTTAGGCCTTTTATCAAATACCCCCCTGTATTTTAAATTTTATCACTAATACCCCCTGTGGTTTGGACTAAAGTGAAACAGTCACTTTTTCCGTTAAAGTTAACGGAAAATTGATAAAAGTACAAAATTACCCCTATTAGATGCTAATAATAACACCTTTATATGCTTAAATGTCTATTTAGGTATAAGTTGTACATTATTGATTATTATATTATTTTGATATTGCATTTGTTGTTAAAGATCATTATGTGGTCACTTAGGGGTAACTTTGTGAGAGCGAATTTGACACACACAAAAAAACAATTTTGGGGATAATTTTTTTTTTTTTAGATCTTAGTACATCACTACACTGGACTTCACTGTATGTGTGGTCAAGAGTAGATTAAAAAAAACAAAACTAACATATCACCAAGATTGTGTGTGTCTAAGAGTAGATAAAATAATAATAATAATAATAATAATAATAATAATTTATCGTCAAGACTGTGTGTGGTGTGTGTGTGTGTGTGTGTCCAAGGGTAGATAAAAAATAAAATAAAAAATTAAATAAATTTGCTCTCATGAATGTACCTCAAAGTGACTACAGAATGATCTTTAACAACAAATATAATATCAAAATAATATAATAATATACCACATATGCCTAAATAAACATTTAAGCATATAAGAGTGTTCTTATTAGCATGTAATAGGGGTAATTTCGTATTTTTACCCATTTTCCGTTAACTTTAACGGAAAAAGTCACTATTTCACTTTAGTCCAGACCACAGGGGGTATTAGTGACAAAATTTAAAGTATAGGGGGGTAACTGATAAAAGGCCTAACCACAGGGGGTGTTTCTGTAATTAACCCAAAAATGAATTCAGTCATGAATCAGAATCTGGTTTGAGAAATGGTGTTCACTATCCAGTCAAGTAAAGAGACATAAAGTATATGCTTCCAAGTGCTCTGTTTTGGCTGTTAGACAAGGTGCATAGAATTTCAACAGCCATGAATCATATTCAACCAACACAGACCTCTTCAAATTGTCCCTAAAGGAACCCATATTCTGGTTTGAGAAATTTATCAAGTGTAGATTAGTTTATTAAAAATAAATAAAACCAGAAAACTAGCTAAGAAAATGAAACAAAAACAGATCTACAAACATCAGACAACTTAGATGAGCAAATGAAAAAAAAAAAATGTAGATAAGAAAAGAAAAAACAGATCTACAAAAACTAGTAAAAAAATTTACAGATCTATAAACATGAAACCCTAGATATGAACACAAGTTTTAGAAATTTTCATTTAGGTATAGATCTAAGCAGGAGACAACATAGTCTTTCTAGATATGGGATTTCAACAATCCAAACTTCAACAAAAAAAAAATAGAGAAAAAGACGTTAGAACCTCTTGCCTCCGCCGTCGTGTCGTCGCCCGTGTTTTGTCGCCGCCGTCGACTGGTGTTGGAGCCCACCTGGACGTGGTCTCTCTCTCTCTCTCTCTCTCTCTCTCTCTCTCTCTCTCTCTCTCTCTCTCTCTCTCTCTCTCCGCAGCAGATCACCTTGAGTCGTCTCTCTCTCTTCGCAGATGCAGGTTAGTTGTAAATTTGTGATGTCTTGAATGAGAGTGAGGGGTGTGAGGCATATATATGGCGGGGGTAATTGGGTCTTTTGGCCATACAATCGTACTTATGTCTATCCCTGTGTGTTTTAATACCACCCCCTCTTAACATTATTTTATCCCTCCTAAGAGCATTATATTTAACCACACAAACAATACTTGAGTTACATAATACTTGAAAAGCTCAACCAAATACAGTATTATACCAGATTGGACTAAAATAGTCCAATCTGCCCCATCAATTTTTAGTTACTTTTCAAAACAACCGTTATTGGGTTGACACACCAAAGAAATACTTTCTCAAGCAACTAAAGGCAATTTTGGAATAAGTCCCTTATTTATGTCCATGAGAAGTGCAATCTCTGTGTTTTCTTAAAATTTTGAATTTTCCAAAATAGACGCATAAAATGGGACGAATGGAGTAGTAATGTAGTCATTCGACTGAAAAGATAAATTTGTTTCCTCCAATATATCACAATTTTAGTTGAAGTTAATTCAATTTTGGCATAGGTTGGTATAGTTCAAGTGGCAAAGAGCTAGGCATATACAACTATACAAGTCCCCTCCAATGCATAAGTTCGGTGTTCGAACCTCGTCCCCTCTCCCCATATCCAAAAAAAAAAAATCAATTTTGGACAACCTCATGCTAAAAGCACTTAAAGAATTATTGTAAAAAAGTAGTTCAGGGCCTTCAGGCAATTCAACGAGTCAGTTGCATATTCATCTCACCCTGAACATTTGGCTATATAAATCCATGAAAACTTGTTATGCATGACTGGCAATCAATATGAATTGTATTGCTCACAAATGACACAACAATTGCCTGAGTTAAACTGTATAATGCTGAAAGCATAAGGGGCATAAACCGATCAATTAATTGAAAGTGTAATCAAGTAATTCTTCATCAATTATGAATTTGACAATGATACTGATCACCAAATACACAAATCCTGATCCTGCTAATAACACATTTATTTAAGTTTTCAATAGGAGATCGCCTTAAAAAGACGTGACTACTAGCCAGATGTGCTACCTAACTACCTAAGTAGGCGTATCATACACAGCAAAAAAAAAAAAAAAAAGTATTGGCAGATCATGGCTACTAGCATATATGTGAATGCAGTGTCAAATTTTGTATAGGTACACACGTACATATATACATATATATGATATATGCATGTGTATATATATATATATATATAGTTATTTTGCAACTGTGAATGGCGAGTGCCCTTCACAACGATTTCCTTCACATCACTACTGGGAGATATTCTGCCCAACTGCCATAGTTGAGTAATTTTTTTTTTATTTTTTTTAGTTTGGTTGTAGGCTATGCAACTTTTATGCCAGGTGGGTTTCCAAAAACATGTTTAAATGTACTGAAGCAAAGATGGGAAATAGAAACTAAACAGGTTGAAATTAAAAAAAAAAAAAAAAAAAAAATACAGACAAATCGATGTTGAGAAATAGAAGTTCGAAGTAATGTTCACTAAGCAAATCAATGCTCAACACATGAGCTTTTTCACTATGCAAATTTAATGGTTTATATATGTTGATTGAGATCCTCTGTACATACTGGTTTTGCTTATGCCACACAAACAAAGTTTCTATTAAGTTTACTTCTTAGTAGACTCTGCCCATTCTATAGTAGACCTGGCCAAAGTATCCATGGGGTCGATACATTTCTTAAGAAGAGGATCGTCGCGGGGCAATAGACCTTGAAATTCATCAGAAGCAAGGATTACATTATTTACAGCCCGAACCAGAAGAAACTGAATCGCAATTCTCAAAAGATTTCTTGCCCCTTCCTTGTCCTTTCTTTTCAACGCTTCAATTGCAGGAATTACAGTATGCTCCATAGTTGCTTTGTCTAGTAAAACAACCTCAAAACCCTGCAGAACTTCAACAATTATGGGCAATGAAAGACAGTGGCGGATCCAGGACACAAGGGGCTTAAAGTTTGAGGGCAATGCCCCTAAGGCGAATTTTTTTTGGTCTATTTGTAGTGCCCTTGTGTGCAGACTATCGCTATTTTTGATAGTAAAAAAAGTTTGGAATGATAGTGAAACAATTTAGGTGTGGCTACATTAGTAAGTGAAAAGAATATGTGATTGTGCCAAATACTTGGGATGTTCTAGATTACATTTAGTCCCAAATATTGCGTATAATGATTTTTGTTTATATTTTTTTGAGGATAATGTTAGACCACACTCAAATCTCACACTCATCCATCCACACCCTGACGTGGACCAATAGGGAGAGGAGAAAGACTGTGGGGTCCACTGGGGTCCACACCACTTTACAGTCTCTCTCCTCTCTTCATTGGTCCACGTCAGGGTGTGAATGGATGGGTGTGAGAATTGAGTGTGGGTCTAGCATTACCCATTTTTTGGTGAGTTGGATTACAATTAGGCCAACATACACAGTAATGATTGGGTGACCGAATTTGTGCACCAAAAATCGGGACCATTCATTTCGATGGCCCCGTACCAAAGTATACGGAGCCTGCCGAAATGAATGACCCCGATTTTTCGGTACACAAATTCGGTGACTCTAGCATTACTGCAACATATATTACTTATTGATGTAGAAAACGCACCGAACATGATGTAAATGTGTAATTTGTGGTAATTCCATATAGTTTGGGAGAACAATGTAGTATTCACACAATTTTTTGAGGGGGCTAATCTTAATAAACATTAAAATTATGCTCCCTCGTCCCATTTTATGTGTCCATTTTTCCTTTTTGAGATGTCCCAAAATTGTTGTCCATTTTCCAAAATTAGTATACAAATTTTACATAGTTTCTCAAACTACCCTTCCTTGTAATTAACACCAAAAAAAAAAAAGCAAGTGCAATGATTATGGGCAATTGTGGAAACTAGGTGTAAATTCTTGTTGTCCCCTTAAATAGTTGGATTCCCCAAGATGGACACATAAAATGGGACGGAGGGAGTATGAATTATGTATACTAGTAACTATTTTCACAATTTCGCAAACTTGAGGGGGACCAAAGCAACCCCCGGCAGTTATGAAGGATATTTATTATTTGGATGTGGTGATAATTTTAGGGTGGGGCTAAATACACCACTTTTTTTTTTGCTAAATACACCATATTCATTCACAAATTTTTTATCTTTTAACACTGCAGGATGGTGTATTTAGCAAAAAAGGTGGTGTATTTAGTCCCACCCTAATTTTAGTATCCTGCTAGCTGAAAAGTCCTCTATTTAATATAGTGTTTGATAGAGAAAAATCAAATATAAAGGAAATATCACCCATAAATATTAAAGGAAAAAACATGGATTTCTAGGAGTAATTGAATGCTCATCATGATGGATGAGATAATTTTGAATTTGTCTATATGTGTATCAATTTAATTTGTCCATTTGGAAGTCTCCCATTGAAGTCAAGGTAAGTTTGGTCGGTGTCGGTGAGTATTTTCTGTCGATGAATTTTAATTTTTATGAGCAAAGACTTACTGCAAATTAGTAGTACTTTCCAAGCCCAAATTTAAAGGAATTCATGGAAATTAGCCTAATCTTTTAGTCATCAATGACAGTAATAAATATAGAACTATATATATATATATATGTACCTGAGTCTGTAGTTTCTCCTGATAAAAAGCAGCCACTAAATTAACCGATGAAGCGATGACCCCAATTCTCACACTACTTCCGGCTTCAAGAGGCTTCAGCTTTGCTTCTTTGAGCTGATAAGTAACACAATCACCTAAATTCAAGAAAGGTACAGAGCAACCCTCAGATACTTGACCATACCATACATGACACACATGGCACGGCATAACAATGCAACGGACACCAGACTTCTCAAGAAAGGACCTTTTAATCCTCAAATTCTCAATGATCTTTTTATCATTCAAAAGATTTCGAGCTTTCTTCCCCCGGAGGAACGGAAACGTAATCTCTCCACTAATTGCCGAATCGCTAGTGACTACAAAAGGAACGAATTCCTTTCCATCTCTTGAACTCCACCAAACAAGCTTTTCCAAGAAAATCAGTGTGCTTAACACGGAAACTCCTCCGATGATTCCGACTGTGTTTTTTTGGCTCAGCAGAGATTTTGGTTTTTCACTTCTTGTTGTTGTTGTTGTTGTTGTTGGAGCTTTGCTTGTGCTCGAAATCTTCTTCTTGGGTTTGGGTGATTCTCCACTCTCGTCAGTTTTAACTAGTAATGACCAAAGTTTCAGTTTTGTTCTGGGATTCATACTGTTCTTCTTGTAGACATTTCCTCGAAAACATGGGGGCCAATATAGTTTATTAAAGGACACTGTCATGCCTCCATCAAACATCCCTCTAGGACTTACCTTGAAAAGACCTAGTGTTTCGAGATATATATATATATATATATATGTCTCTCCTGTGAATATCACCAAACAAGCTATATATATATATATATATTCTATGTTTCACCAAGTATTAGCCCCTTGTAAACCCAAAACCCACCTCAGAAAACTAGAGAATTTCTATATGCCTTTCTATAATTCATCACTAATACGCCTAATTGAATGGTAACTCAAATTCTCTTCTCTGAACCCAAAACCCATATCAAAAAAGTTACAAAAAGAAGAGAAAAAGAACCAAATCATGTTTTTCATGGATCCTAAAATCCCAAAACTAACACTTTTGGACCAGTAGATGTTGAATTGATTCAAAGCCCAATTCCCCACAACTATAAAAAAAAAAAAAAAAACCCAAAGACACTTGATAATGTTTGAAGAAACCAAATTTTGAACTTACATACAATATTACAGCCCCAACACCAAAATCCAGATAACATAAAAAAATAAAAAAAAATAAAAAATAAAAAATAAACCAGATTGTTAGGGCATGTAGGATTGCTGAAGACAACTAAGACCTGATGCTTCAAGTTACAAGGGCTGTTTTTGTATGTATATGTGTGTCTATATAAGTATCAATATGCAGAAGGTGATGTTTAGCCGAAAAAAGTATATATATATATACAGTCCGGATCTTAAGCGGACCGTAAAAAACGGACTTAAAAGACGGACTGTGGAAAAAGCGAGAATTTCTCACAAAAAAGTGAGAATTTCTCACTTTTTTGAAAGCGTGAGAAATTTGAAAATGTGAGAAATTCTCACATTTTTGTGAGAAATTCTCACTTTTTACACCGTCCGTCTTTTAGGTCCGTTTTTTAAGGTCCGCTTAAGATCCGGACTGTATATATATATATATATAAATGCAGAATATGTCATATCATGAAAAGGAATCAGAATTTTTTCACCTTTATGGCTCTATCAGAGTATCATATTTTGCCATTACACCATTGTGTAGGGTCCCCAAAACACAAAACAATAACAGTACGAGTATATAACAAAAACATAGGTGGTGGGTGGTCCCATGCCATGGGGGGCAATTGCCCTGGGTCAATGATTTTCCACCAAGGGGACCCTACCTTTTTTTTTTTTTTTTTTCTAGCAATATGTGTGTATATATATATATATAATAAGTCCACCGCTGGCCGGAATGCTTTGCATCATTGTCCGAGAAACATGACGAAGATGGCACATGGAACTGATCAAAAGAAGACAAATCCTCAGTCTTTACTGTAAAAACAAATGAATTGCAATTCAACTGTTTTCAGACAGGTTGGTGGAATTGTAAATCCACTCTCTTTCAGTGAAATTTGTCAACTAGTGTAGAAAAATCTTTGGGAAGTGATCGTGTGTATATATAGGTGACCCACATTTTCTTTTTTTGTGATTAAAATGCCAAATTTATCCAAGTACTCACTTGGAAGTTGGAATCCTATACGCTCTAAGTCACTTTCTAATCAATTTTCCATTGAATCTGTGTATACATAGGTGACCCACATTTTCTTGTTTTGTGATGAAAATGCCAAATCCAAGTACGCACTTAGATAATCGTTTAGGCTCAAGTCACTTTCTAATCAATTTTCCACTGAATCTGTACACATTACATTATACTCACAAGAATAATGCTATAATTCCTAAGATTGTAACCCAAATTTGGCTCCTAACTTCAGACCACATCGAATACAATGAGATCACATATGTTGAAAAAATAAATTTGGGATATAAATTTAGGTCGCATAGCTACTCCATTCACAATGACATGTGTACATACAACTCAATCACAATGACATATGTGAACATACCTATATCATACTCGGTATATTGTATTGTCTGTAAAGAAGGGCTTGTTATTTGAAGTTTAGTCGATAGCAAATCATCTTCTTCCTTAATGAATGCATTAAAGTAATTTACTTTAGTTTATTTATAAGCAGACAAGATTTCAGTGTTGTTCTAATAATACATACAGTACTTTTCTGGGGCATTAGTTGTTGGTTGACATGTATTAGTATTGCGTATGTGAAACACATATGGAGTTATGGACCAATCAGTCGTGGAATAGCAACCCCAAGTCCTTTACAATGTTATTTGATAATTGCTAAAAACACACACCAAATTTCTGTATATATATACTCACTTGTATGACATGAGATGTTTCATATACTTTTCCACACTGCATAATGTGGGCGTATTTGTTTTAGTACCCTTAACTAACAAGAACTTTTTTGTCTATTTAAAAATCACATATTTTAGTAGGTTAATTTTTCCCATATAGGTATGTTAAATGGCATCTGCTGGGTGTATGTTGACATTTCAACAAATAAATTTAGAGTAATACTAGACCCACACAAAATTTCACACAAAATTATCTTGGCCCTTAATTCCGGTGGGTCTAGTAAGGGACATATGTGTTCCCCTCATGGTGTCCACTGGAATTAAGGGTCAAGATTGTTTTGTGTGGAATGTTGTGTGAGTCTAGCATTATTGATAAATTTAGCATCATCTAATAAACGTGCTTGTAAATATGGGATTCCCATTTATATTTCCAACAGAAGTGTAGAACTTCAATCAGTCGATTTTCTCTCTCATAAAGTCTATACACTTAATTGCAAAAATGATTAGGAATTAGAATGGCAAAACCAGTTAATTAATTAGTCACATAATCAATGATCACTTGACAAATGCCATTTACCTATTTGCCTCGCACTAAATTATTGAACTTACGTTTCTCTCCTGGGCACCCAATGGGCCAATAGAGACATATATGAGTATAAAAAACAAGTAGCCACTAATAGCAACAAAATTTGAGGTCTTAATTAGTTCATATGTCCTTCTCAGATCATTTATCTAAGTGATGAATCAGCTCTATGTGTCTAATTTAGCAGGTAAATTGGAAGAAGTCGTGGAGCATATTTTTACAAAAGCTCATAGTCAAGATGACACTTGAGATTTTACCATACCCTATTATATATCCTTCTCAATAATTTTTGTGTAGACCAATCTTATCATCATTTGTAATTTTCATTTGCATATAGTGAAGCCTTGATCTCTTGTCTCTTCTTGATGAGTCATTACAAAATGATAATAGAGATCCTATGCAATGTGTCGTTCAAATATGAGGGATTCCCACTATCCCTAGATATGTGTTGTACACAAACAGGAAAAAATAAAAATAAAAAATTTCATACAAGACAACGGCGATTCATCCAAAACTAGGACCTCTTTTACTGAGGTGTTGAGATTTTCACCGTAGTATAAAAGTAAGTGAAAAAATTTATAAAGTACAATGATAGTTGTTATGTATAATATATTTTAGGGTTATGAGTATTAAATTTGCGACACTGAAACTATGTGACTCCACACTACCAAATAGATTATAAGTAATAAAAAACATATACATTCATATATTTTTAAGTGACGTTGACATTGTGTGACAATTAATGTGATGTCTTTATTATCTTGAGTTTGATGTTTGGCATACAAAATGTGTAGCGTCACACAAATTTGATACCGTAGGCCTGGCCTTGAGGCTAAGTAACACAAGCATGGGCTTGAGGTCCCAATTAAAAATAACATTCTCTAAAATATAATAGGGGGTGGCTCGCGCAAGGCGCGGAATGATGGGAAAATTTAATTTAAATATATACATATATACATATATATATTTTTTGATATAACATATACTTGGCAACAAATTTAATTTTATATTTTTATATTATCCACAATCTACAATATTAATATAAAATTAAATCAAAATTAAATTATGAAGCATGTGTCTACATTAAATTTATGAGTAATACTTGGGCACAACCAAAGTCACAACATTTTGCTCACAACCTCCATTTCGTGTCTATCTCTCTCTTGATGGGTCCCACAGTGCCAATGACCCCACAGTGCCCACTACGAGAGAGATAGACACAAAATGGAGGTTGTGAGCAAAAGGTTGTGACTTTGGTTGTGCCCCAAGTATTATCCTAAATTTATAGGCATTGATGATGCCGAAAATTGGTAAGCGAGATTTATGCGGGAAAACAAAGTAGAAAGAGGTTTATATGTGGTTCGGCCCCGTTAACGAGGTGACCTACATTCACGGGTGCGTCTATGCGCTTCTCACTAGCAGATCACCGGCGGGCCTGGTGAGCCAACAAAGACGGATGGCACTACCAGTAATACCGGCCGAGTATATGCATGTAAGTGATGAGTTCTCTAATAGAGCTTGTATGCTTAGAGAAGATAGATTTCGGATCCCCTTTTGACAGGGTAGGTGGCTCTTTTATAGATGCAAGAATCCACCCTTACATGGTAAGTTATTAGATTAGGAAGCCTAATCTAATCACAACAGATTTGCATGATCTTAGGAGAGTTTCCTAAGTGGTTTAGGAAACTACTCATCTTTCCTTGATAGAGTCCGGGTTTTATAAGGAAACTGCCTAGAATGTTCTTCACGAACTGTGCCTGCTAAAAAGCCGCCGCGCATCACGCCCGGGCTGTTCACCTCACCCGAACGGTGACGTCTAATGTAGGGCGTGGGCCCCATAGTCTCTTCCCGAATAGCTCGAGTCCTTCTGCCACATGGCGGTTGCTCTTTAGCTGACATTTTCGGACATATCAGCTGCCCTCCATTTTCAAAGTTGATGTGACATCTCGGCGGAGGAAGTTTGAAAATTAAGACCGTCTCCACGATACCGCTCGGGCGTAGATCGGGATTTCACCCGGACTGGGACCGATTGTGACGGTTCGCCGGGATACTGACCGAACGGTGACTAGGCCCGGTATCCCGAATGCCACGTGCCACCTGGCCACTGGTCTAGTTAAGATCCAACGACGCCCACGCGGAAGTAACCGAATCGCTTGCGTGGCAACCGAAACATCATGTCGAGCATTAAATGCTCACACCTTTTAAGGCGACGCCCTATGTGCCCGAAACGACAGTTTTGGCGGGAGGACATATGGGCCGTCCGATCAATTCTGATCTCTACCGTTCACGATGCCTATATAAGGGGCATCTGTTCAGTCCATCCCTTACTGCAGATTAACAACTGAATTTACCGAGCGGTTCTCGAGAGCAAAGCGTCCCCGAACTCTCTTCCTTTGCTTCTATTGCCCTTACCTTCTCTTCTGATGGCTTCTCACGTTGACCTGAGTTCCGACGACGGACTTAGAAACTTTCGAGAAGACTGCGAAATTCCAGACGACGTCGGAGTTCGCCCCTACATCGAAGGGGAGGAGGTAGCCTTCCCTTTCGTCCTCATTAGCAGCTATCTGCTGCTAGTTGTGGGGCTACGCTTTCCTCTCCCGGCCTCCTTCTGTGACCTGCTGCAGGGGTTGCGTATTCTGCTCTCCAAGTGCCGCCCAAATGTTACCCGCCTCCTCTGGGGGATATCAGTACTGAACCAGCGACTTGGGTTGCTTCTCCGTTCAGTCGACGTCGTCAGGTGTTATGTCTTGGGCATCGACTACAGGGGCCCTTACCTACGCCCCGGGGCCGAGGGGAGACACCTTGTCCAAGGTCTGGACTTCCCGAACAAGAAGTGGCGCCAATATCCTTGGGTCGTGGTGTCCGGCAACTGGATAGTGGACCCTTCTCTCTGCCCCCCTGCGACCTTTAGCCCGGAACTGTGCAAGGGATCTTTTGCCGCCTTCCGCAGCATTGCCCCTGATGTTGCTGACACGGAGGCGATCAGCCGAGCTGTCGAAGCCGGCCTCACATTCTCGGACTTAACCGGGGGTCCTGTTGGTGAGGTTGGCGGTGGGGCTCCATCTGCGGCCCCTGCTGCTGCTGTCTCCGGGTCTCGCCGCTACACTCGATCCATGGCTACCGGTCCGCGTGCTACAGGAAGGGCCGGCCCACCCGAGGGGCCAGTTTCTCTGTCCTCCCGCAACGATTCTGCCTCGTCCAGGGATGCAAACCCGCCACCAGGCCCATCCAGAAAGGGAAAGGAGAAAGCAGTCGGGGAAGGATCTCCACCTCCACAAAAGAAAAGTCGGATGGAATACCCGACCGGCCTTCACGTGCCCAGCTCTTGGACCGGCCTCTCCCTTGCTAACCTGGAGAGTCGTCTTCAGGAGGTGGAAAAGCAGACCGCTCACTTGCAGACGGGCTCTGCCATGCAGGAAGTGGATATTCACACCCTCGAGCTTACTGTAAAGGAGCTGGTGGCGAGGACGGCGGCTCTGGAAGAGGAAGTCAAGGTTTTGAAGGGCAAAGGAACTTGAAGGCTCCTCTTCCCCTCTTTTTTTTTCTTTGCCGGGGAGGCTACTACAACTGCCCCCCGTTGTACAAAATATCGGAAACAATAAAAAGGCCCTCTGAGGCCACCCTTTCTGTTTTCTTTCAATTGCATCGTTTGTGATTGCCAATGCTCGGCGCTTTGTCTGATACCATTTTGAAAGCTAAGCACCCCCTTAGGAACCGTTCGGTAATAGATCGAGATCACGATAGGAGGATACCGGTTGAACCGATCAGTCGCGTCCCGGGTCATCGTTGTGTCACGTGTCAGCGGCCATGGGTCTGGTTAGGATCCAACGATACCAGCTTGGGAGTAATCGAAACGTCTCCATCATGCACTTAATGTACTCGCCTTTTGAGGCGGCGTGTTAGGTCCCCGAGGTGACAATTGTCGGTCACTTTAGGCGGGAAAACACACGAGCCGTCAGATCTGCTTTGATCCGGGCCGTTCCTGATTTCTATATAATGACCTCTTGCCCATTTCTCCAATTCTTCACAATAGAGATTGGAGTACTGAACGCCTTAAGAGCAAGAACGATTCTGAGCAAGACTCCCAAACCCCTCCTTCTGCGCCAGACTTTGTAAGTTCTCTCTTTTTACAGTTTCAGTTCATCATTTCTCCTCTCTCTTCCCTTCTCTTTTCTCTCGTCTGATCGAGACTGGAAAGAGTGAGCCCACTTAGGTTAGGACAAGAGTGGGACTTTTTCTTTCTCAGATTCTGTTTCTTCTTTCGGGCAGGGGGTACTTTAGGTTTGTTAGAGCGAGCGAGTGTCTCCAGAATAATCTCGAGAGAGTGCCACTTGGTGTTAAGGACTCTCTATTCTCTGCCTTTTAGGCTAGTAGTCCTGCTACCTTTGTAAACCAAGCTCAGTGTCCCTGATCCCTACTCAGGTCGTGCTCTTCTGCCTCTCCCTTCCGTCGGTGCACAAAAGATGGAGCATTCTGACTTCAACTCTGCTTCTCGGTCGGGGAGTGAGATGTTCCGATCAGGGTCGCCCGATACCAGCTTAGACACACCTTCCGGTTCTCCCTCTGATCATCACAGCGAGGGTCGGATCCCAGTCCGAGTTTCCTACGACGAGTCGCGCCAGGAGGCCCCCATTGCCTCGGTGTCACGGGGTTCTGGTGATGAGGCGCCTAGGGAGCCGGCTCCCGAGGTAACGTTCGCCTGCGAATTTATCTTCTCGGCTCTGCATGCCGGGGACTTTGATCGGATCAGGGATCGGTACGCCATCCCTGGCAGCAGTTCTTTGTCTATCCGCCCCGACGGGGCTCATATTTACCTTAGAGGTTTAGTTACCTTGTACAAGGACGCCTTCATAGCCGACCTCCGTGTCCCAATTCATCCGGTTGCCCGGGACATTTTGATCTTCCTGGGGATAGCTCCTGGACAATTAGCCCCGAACGGGTGGAGGTGTCTTATGGGGTCCATCTCATTGTGGCCTCAGATCTTCGGGTATGAACTTACCCTTCAAGAGTTCTTCTGGATCCACCGGCCGTTCCCAGTTCACAGGGAGGCCGGGTTTTTCTCCCTGGGGGCTCGGCAGGGAAAGAAGATCATCATCAACTGTCCAAGCAACAACAAGGGGTGGAAGAACAAGTTCTTCCAAGTATCCACCCCTGGGTTTTGTGAGCCAGCCCTGGGGAGTCGGCTAAGGACCGCGTGGGCGAGAGAATTAAGGGGTAAGCCTGTCCCGTATCTTCTCTGGCCTCATTCCCGGCTCCGTTTGAGGCTTTTGGAACTAATTGCCTTAATTTGTGTCGTAGCAGGACCCGTCAATCTCCCAAGCATTCCGACAGACTGTGAGGATAGGATCAGGGGCTTGATTGAGCGACCTGTAACATCTGGGACGTGCTGACCCGGTCGGGAGACCAGAAAGGTGATCACCGACCCCTCCGTCCTGCCGAGGTACCCATCTTTTCTACTATCATCCCGGGTACGAATTTTGTCACTTGTCTTAGCTTTGGGTACTTCTGCCGCCTTGGTGTCTCGACTACTGATTCTATAGCTATTTTTCTTTTGCAGAGATGGCCCCTAGGAAAGATCCCACGCAATTGAAGGCTCTGCAGGCTTCCGCGGTGAAGCGGATGGCGACGGCCGGGAAGAGGCCGGCCGCTAAGGCCTCTGGCAGTGCGCCCGCCTTCAGGCGACTCAGACGCGGCATATCGGCTGCGGCCCAAGCTCCCGGAGTTGAGGCCTCGACTCCCGGGGTGGTAGTAGTAGGGGAGACCTCTGCCCCCCAAGCCGAGATTCCCGCCGGGGCATCTCTGCAGCAACCTGGGGAGACCCGGGACAGAGTCAGATCGTGCCTGCTCCCCGGTCAGGTGGAGAAGTGTGCTGGCATGTCGCCCCAAGTTTTTCAGGGGTGACTGTACAGCATCTCCCATCTGGTAAGTAATAATTTCCTGCATCTTCCGATTTCTTTACATTTTCTGCTCTGTCGGTAGTAGTGGCCGCATTCTTTTTACTTTGATTATAGGTTGGCTGCATGGCGGCCGGGGCTGAGTCCTTCATGCCGGCCCTTGCCGGGAGGGCCATTGCCGCCGAGAACGCCCTTGCCGCGAAAGAGGTTGCCTTGGAGACCAAAGAGAGGGCCTTGACCATAGAGAAAAGCAGGGTCAAGGGCCTAGCTTCGAGCCTCGACGTAGCCCGGGAAGAACTGGCGGTGGCTCTGGCGGAACTGGAGGCCGAACGGATTGGTCGCGCGGCAGCTGAAGCTCGAGAGAAGGCGGTTTTGGAGGTAGCGACGGCCTCTGGTCCCTCGAGGGAAACATTTGACGACGGCTTCTTCCTCGGGTACGAGGACTTGAAGAGGAGGCTAGCCCTAGACCACCCGGAGTGGGACACTACTCCCTACCAGGGGGTGGACTCCGACTACTGGGACATGGTGTCCGAGTCCACCGAGGACGCTGCTGCGACCGCGGGTGCCGTTGCCCCGGCTGTCCAAGAGGGGGATGTTGCTGCGACTGAGGGTGCCATTGCCCCGACCAGCCAGGAGAGAGATGCTGAGCCGGAGGGGCAGGCCGGGGAGGCGGTCGAGGAGGATGTGGATGTTGATATAGACGACGCCTAGGCTCTCTGCTCCCGGATTGTTGTTATTTTTCTCTTTTTTATTTTTGTTGTAGTTTTTTTTTATGGGGGGCTACTATAACTGCCCCCTAGGCTTTGTACAGTTTTACATTAATAAAAAGGCCCTTCAGGTCAAATTTCCTTTTCATTAACTGTCTTCTTTTTTTTGTACTATGCCTGTTTATAGTTGCTAGTGTCCGATCGGTTTTGGCCGACCTAACACCTGCCTTAGCAAATGCTTTAGGACCGTAACCAACAGAACGCCTAGTCTTCTTAACCTTTCTAAAAGGTAATCGCCCGAAACCCTATAGGGACTAGCCCTACCTAGCATCTGGGATCGTTCGGTGTATTATAGGAGTACCCTGTATTACCATCCGGGTTGTCCCGGCGTATCATAGGTGTATCCTGTTTTACGACCCGTGGTATATCTCTGATCACTGTAAGTGCTTAGGAAGATCTCCCAAGCTCTTGTAATGACCGGTATGATTCCCTGTTTTGGCCTAATGTTTCCCTACCCCCATGCATTTTGCTAAGGCGGGAGTACGGGAACCGGTGACCGTAGGGAACCGACCTGGGACATGGGTGGTTGCAGGAGCATTTGAAGCTAGCCATTGTCGGCCACCTAGGGGTTTGGCCCCGTTGTTGGCTGGGCCTAAGCGAAGCTTGAAGTGATTTCCTGTTTAGGTTGACAATCCCCTTGCCCTTGGCGTCCTGCTAAGGCGAGGGCGTGTTGAGGAGTGGCCATAGGAAACCGACTTGGAACATGGGTGGTTGCAGGGTCCTTTTGTGCCTGGGTTCGGAGCCTGAGGTCTTTTCTGCCTTGGGATTAGGCCCAAGGTCTTTGTTGCCTCGGGGTTATGCCCGAGGTCTTTTCTGCCTGGGGGTTAGGCCCAAGGTCTTTTGTGCATTGGACGGTGTACTGACAGGAGTAAATTTTTGAAGTAGAACCATGTAACTTTATTTAAAAAATAATAAACTACGTCGATTGTCCAATCGGAGCTACAAGAAAGAATTTTGCCTATAATACTAAACTCCCGTGGTCCGATGCTACTGATAGTACTTGCGGAGGTGTTGCACATTCCAAGGATGGGTGAGATCATGCCCGTCCATGCTCTGTAACCAGTAGGTTCCCGGTCGGTTAACCCGAGTTACTTTGTACGGGCATTCCCAGTTTGCGCCTAATTTGCCGTGACTTGGGATTCGGGTTGACTGGTTCACCGCCTTGAGGACGAGGTCCCCAACTTGAAAGCTACGGTGCTTCACCTTGCTATTGTAATACCGCGAGACTCTTTGCTTGTAAGTGGCTACCTTCATATAGGCCTGGTCTCTTTTTTCTTCCACCAAGTCCAACTCCGTCCTGAGGGCTTCTCTATTGTCTAGGTCATTGAAGGTAGCCACCCGGTATGTGGGCAGCCCGAGCTCTGTGGGGACCACTGCTTCAAAACCATAAGTTAAGGAAAACGGGGTTTTGCCTGTAGCCGCTCGGGGTGTAGTGCGGTAGGCCCACAGGAGGGTCGGTAGCTCTTCAGTCCACAGGGCTTTGGCGCCTTCAAGCCTTGTCTTAATCGACTGTAAAATTGTGCGGTTGGTTACCTCGGCCTGACTATTGGCTTGTGGATGCTCGGGGGAAGAGTAATGATTTAGTATCCCATAGCCCGATCAGAACTGCCTGAAGATGGGTGTGTCAAATTGCCTTCCATTATCGTTAATCAGGACTCACGGGATACCGAACCTGCTGAGGATATTTCTTTCCACAAAGCTTTCCATTTTCTGCTCTGTTATCGTTGCCAAGGGTTCAGCCTCCGCCCATTTGGTGAAGTAGTCAACAGCTATCACAGCAAACTTAACTTGCCCTTTTCCTGTCGGTAAGGGACCGACGATGTCAATTCTCCACTGGGCGAATGGCCATGGACTGTGGACCGGTGTTTGGAGTTCTCCCGGTCAGTTGATCATGGGAGAATATCGCTGGCACTTGTCATACCTTCGAACATACTCCTGTGAATCTCGAGCCATGGTTGGCCAATAGTAACCCTGTAGTAGGGCCTTTCTGGAAAGCGCCCGACCTCCGATGTGGTTCCCACACACACCTTCATGGATTTCAAACAGTATTGCTTGCACTTGCGCAGGATGGACGCAGCGGAGGTACGGGATAGTGAATCCCCTTTTATAGAGAATGCCGTCAAGAAGGTGATATCACACTGCCCGGTACTTGACCCGGCGTGCCTCATCCCTGTCATCTGGTAGCCTTCCTGTCGTTAAGAATGTCACGAGCGGGTCCATCCAACTAGGTCCCAGGGTGACCGGGTCGACTTCCATGCCCTCTGAGTTGATCACACTCGGCTCGGGTAGGAACTGTATCCTTATCCCGGGCAAGTCTGACTCAGAGGAGGAGGCGAGGCGAGCAAGCCGGTCCGCTCTGGTATTCTCTTCTCTAGGTATTTGGGTGATGGAGAACCCTTGGAGCTTCTTAGAAGCCGCTTGGACAAGGGTCAAGTAGGCTACCATGTTGTCTTCCCATGCTTCATATTCTTGATTTACTTGGTTGACCACAAGCTGGGAGTCACTGTAGCCCTGGACCTGCTGCGCACTCATTAAGATGGCTAACTGCAACCCGACCAAGAGGGCTTCGTACTCGGCCTCGTTGTTGGAAGCGCGAAACCCGAACCTTAGAGCATATTCGAGCTGGATACCGTCTGGGGTAGTCAAGATAATTCCAGCTCCACTACCTTGCTGATTGGAGGAACCATCCACGTGCAGTACCCAGGTCGGGATATCAGAGTTTAATCTGGGCGGTAAGGCAGGAGGCTCGGACTCTTCGATTGGGTCTTCGGGGTATGTAAACTCAACCAGAAAGTCCGCTACAGCTTGCCCCTTGATTGTTGTCCGGGGTCGGTAGATTACTTCGAACTCTTCCAGTTCCAAAGCCCACTTGACGAGCCTCCCAAATGTGTCTGGCCGAGAGAGAATTCTGCGGAGAGGCTAGTCGGTCAGGACTACAATGACATGGGCCTGGAAGTACGGGCGGAGCCTTCGGGCTGAGGTGATGAGGGTGAAGGCCAGTTTCTCGATGCGGAAGTATCGGCTTTCCGCGCCCTGCAATGCCCGGCTGGTGTAATACACTGGGAACTGTATCCCGTGCTCCTCTCGAACAAGTGCCGAGCTAACCGCCGACGGCGACACTGCCAAGTACAGGAACAATTCCTCTCTGGGTGTGGGTGTTGATAATAGAGGAGGAGAGGCCAGATATTTCTTGAGTTCCTGGAATGCCTCCTCACACTCTTCTGACCATTAAAACGCTTTGCGGAGGATCTTGAAGAATGGCAAGCACCGATCGGTAGCTCGGGATATGAATCTGTTCAGTGCGGTCACCCGTCCGGGTAAGCTTTGAACTTCCTTCGTTGATTTGGGTGACCGCATGTTGATGATAGCTTTGATCTTCTTGGGGTTTGCTTCGATTCCCCGTCTGCTGACTAGATGGCCGAGGAACTTCCCGGACGAGACGCCGAAGGTGCATTTGGCCGGGTTCAACCTCATCTTGAACTTTCTCAAAATGCTGAAGGCCCCGGCCAGATTCTCAAGGTGATCGGACTCGTCCTGGCTCTTGACCAGGAGATCGTCCACATATACTTCCATGGATTTCCCGATGAGGTCTTTGAACATGAAATTGACCAGGCGCTGGTAGGTAGCCCCGGCATTCTTGAGGCCGAACGGCATGACTTTGTAACAATACGTACCCTAGTCGGTGATGAATGCTGTCTTCTCTTCATCCCCGGGGTACATGCTGATCTGATTATACCTCGAGTAAGCGTCCATGAATGAAAGGAGTGAGTGACCTGCCATTGAGTCAACAAGGAGGTCTATCTTGGGCAGCGGATATCAGTCCTTGGGGCAGGCCTTGTTGAGGTCGGTGAAGTCCACACATATTCTTCACTTCCCGTTGCTTTTCTTGACCAGAACGACATTGGCTAGCCAGTCGGGATAGTGGACTTCTCGGATGGACTTCATCTTCATGAGTTTCTCGACCTCCTCCCTGACTGCCTTTTGTCTCTCGGGGGCCATGCCCCTCCTTTTCTGCTTAACCGGGCGACAATCCGGGCTAACATTGAGATGATGGGATATTACCCGGGGGTCAATCCCGGGCATGTCCTCGTGACTCTAAGCGAAAACATCTTGTTCTCGCCTCAAGAACTGGGTCAACTCTTCCTTCAAGGCCGGCTCCAGTAAGGTCCCTATGCTGACTGTGCGGTCGGGGTGATCAGGGTTCAGCATGATCTGCTCCAGTTCTTCCATCGGTCCTATCACGTCGCTCTGGTCCCGGGGGTCCATCTCTTGGACGTTTAACGTTTCTGTTATTGCCTCCCGGCGCAATGAGCTGACGTAACAACTACGGGCGGTGCCCTGATCCCCACGCAAGGCTCCAGGCCCCTGTGGAGTTGGGAACTTCACTGTTAGGCTGTATGTGGAGACAACTGTCCTGGCCCTGTTGAGAGTTGGCCTGCCAAGGATGACGTTGTATGCCGACGGGACCTCTACGATAACAAAATTGGCGAGCACGGAGGCCTGCTGAGGATATGTCCCCATGAGAACCGGAAGCTCGATTGTTCCGAGCGGTTGTGTACTAGAGCCGTTGAATCAGACAAGGGGAGTAGCGACCGGTCGGAGCCGATCCCTGGAGATCCCGAGCTGGTCAAACGCCGATGTGAACATAATGTCTGATGAGCTGCCGGTGTCTATCAACACCCTCTGGACCATATAATTGGCTATAGAAAGTGTTACCACTAACGGGTCATCATGAGGGCTATGGATCCCCTGCAGGTCGTCGGACGTGAATGTGAGAACATCTGCTGGGGAGGAGCCGGTGGATTGGACTTACCCGACCTCCATTCGGGAGGCTCGGGCATGTCTCTTTCGCGTCGACTATGAGTCGCCTCTGCCTGATGTTCCTCCAGAAATCACATGGATATGGCCGAGTGGCGGTGGCGGCAACTGGTTAGGAGCCCGGACGTCCTGCCGAGGCCGTCCTTCTGTGACGAACTCGGCGAGGTGTCCCTGCTCAATCAGCTTCTCGATTGCTATCTTCAATTTGAAGCAATCTTCTATTTCATGGTCGTGATCCCTGTGGTAGTGGCAAAACTTATCCCGGTTCCTCTTACCGGGCGGGGCCCTGAGTTTAGTTGGCTGTGGAAGCAGCCTCTGCGCCTCGGCGGCGGCCATGACCTCATGGATCGGGCGGGAAAGAGGTGTGAAAGTAGTCTGGGGCTGATCCCTTGCATCTCTCTGATCCTGCTTCGGCTTCTTTCCCGAAATCTTCTCGAACCCTTCGCGCTTGCGTTTGGCCTTGGGGGATTCATCCTCCGTTTGGCCAGCGCGCTTCGCCTTTAGGAACTCCTCGGTATCTATGTATTTCCCGACCCTCTCAGAGAGTTCCACCAGGGTCGCTGGTCGATCACGATGGAACGACGTGGCGACTTTGGTGTGTTGAACTCCTGAACAGAAGGCCATGATGGCGGCCGTTTCGTTAAGGTTGCGGATCAGGAGCCTTTGCTGATTGAAACGGTCCACATATTCTCTCAAGGATTCCCCTTTGCGCTGTTTGACGGTCAACAGCTGGGTGTCTGGCTGTGACCCGTCGAGCATCCCGACAAACTGACTAATGAAGAGTTTGCCGAGGGCTTTGAAGTTGTCAACCGTTCGGGGCTTCAATGCATGGAACCACTGGGCGGCCGACCCCTTTAGGGTACTGGGAAAGGCCAGGCACAACAACTCATCTATCATGGTGACCAATGTCATCTGCGCCTTGTAGGTGCGGATGTGGTCTACCGGACTTCCCGTGCCATCGTATAAGCTGAGATGCGGGGGTTTGAACTTTCGTGGAATAGGAAACTGGGTCACCCGAGCGGTATAGGGCGACTCCGTCTCTGTATCAGTGAAGTCGTGACCGGACTTGCGGTTTAGCCTCTCGATCTGCTGCTGCAGTTCCTCGACCTGGGCTTTGACGTCACTCCGCCCTGCTCTCCTATCCGTGTCTGAACGGTAGGTGGGGTCGGACGATGAGGCCTCCTCCTCAAAGTGCGTCGACTTCGGAGATAGTACCCGACTGTGGGTTCAGGTAAGCCTGTGCCTAAGGTCCCCTCAGCTCAGGACGGGAGGGTCGTCGACCGATTCCCAGATTTTCCGTCCGGATTCTTCTGCCCTTGCTGCGAGCCGCCGATCAATGATGATTATGGCGTCCTCCTCTCGGCGCGCTCGGCGAAGGATGTACCGAGGTACCCTTTGAGAGCGCTTAGTGGCCTGGCTGCGCTCTCCATTTGCGGGACGTTCCCGGTCTGGTGGGGACACCGGAGCGGATCGTGCATGCCCACGCACCCGAGCCGGCTTGCTGACGGGAACGCTTTTCTCAGGTCGATTCTCTGACGCGGGGCGCTTCTCATGTTGGGCCATAAGCGCGTCTCTCTGCTATTGTGCTCGACGCTGGCCCTCTAGGAGCTGCTCCAATGCCGCCGTGACCTGTTCAATAGTCATGGAGGTGGCTCGCGGCTCGATCTGCAGGTTTTTCTGTCCGGCTGAGTCGGCGGGGTTTTCGGTCTTCTTACCCTTCTTTGGCGGCATGTCGATTAGTCAAAGATTTTTGTTGATGAGAAGACTGTGTCGTTCCCACAGACGGCGCCAAACTGATGATGCCGAAAATTGGTAAGCGAGATTTATGCGGGAAAACAAAGTAGAAAGAGGTTTGTATGTGGTTCGGCCCCGTTAACAAGGTGACCTACATCCATGGGTGCGTCTATGCGCTTCTCACTAGCAGATCACCGGCGGGCCTGGTGAGCCAACAAAGACGGATGGAACTACCAGTAATATCGGCCGGGTATATGCGTGTAAGTGATGAGTTCTCTAATAGAGCTTGTATGCTTAGAGAAGATAGATTTCGGATCCCCTTTTGACAGGGTAGGTGGCTCTTTTATAGATGCAAGAATCCACCCTTACATGGTAAGTTATTAGATTAGAAAGCCTAATCTAATCACAACAGATTTGCAGCATGTATGTGTAATATCAAAATATGACATTTCATAGATAGGCATTGTGTGTGTAATATGAAAACATAAAATCGATTTAATAGGCATGTGTGTGATATTAAAATAAATAAATAACTCAATTCAGAAATATCGTAAGACGTCTTACGAAAAACAACTAAATTGTATAATATCAAAATATAAAATAAAATTTATAGGCTCATTTCTGTGTGAATTGAATTTATGTATATGGTAACTAAAATACAATAAATTTATTTTACACACACATAGAAATTTAATAAACTAAAATTGATAAAATTAATATTGGATTGCACACACATGCCTAAATTGAATTTATAGGCTATAAATTTAATTTTATTTGGTATTACACACACATGCCTATAAATAGAATTATATAATTTGAATTATAAATTTAATTTTATTACACACACATGCCTAAATTAATTTGTATTCCTTTTTTTGTGCGTGTTTTTTTTTAAATTATAATACCTAAAAATTTAATTTTATATTTGCAAAATCAGTTGTGTGTGTAAATTAAATTTCTAGGCGTAACATTAAATTTATAGGCATAGTGTGTGTAATATCAATAAAATTGTGTAATAAAATAAATTTCTCATTTTATTGGCATGTGTATAAAATTCAATTTATATCAAAGTGTTCCAGGCATGGGTGTGCGTAAATTATATTTATCAAAAGATTTTGGGACAACCAGTTATGGATTTTTTTTAAGCATTTGTGCGTAATAAAATAAAATTTCTATGCATGCGTGTAAATTAAATTTATAGGCCAATAAAAAAATACAAAAAAACAAAAGGGGGGGGGGGGGGGGGGGGGGTTTGTCTGGCGCTTGTTTGGGAACCAAAAACCAAGCCCAAAATCGGTTTGCCAAACATGTAGCCGAAATTGTTGCCTAGGGCATATTAGTGCCTTGTTTGGGAAACAGCGAAAAAAACAAAAGAAAGCAAATGCCAAAATCGGTGTGCCAAATAGCGAGCCGTCATTGTTGACTTTTTTGTCCAAGGAATTAGTGGTTTGTCTAAAAAAAATAACGAAGATAAAAAAAAAAAACACATGCAAAACTTGGTTGTGCCAAACAATTTTGGTAAATATTGAAGTAAAAGTTGATTGAATCCTCATTTTTATGGTAATTATTTTTTCAAAAGTTGACTGAATCCTCATTTCAAGTAATATTTTTTTTCAAAATTTGATTGAATCCTCATTTTGGTATTAATTAAAATTCAGAAAAAATGATCTAAATCTAATTATCTCCTTGAACTGACAGAAATACCCCCAAACAAACCCATAAATGACCCAAAAAGTGTGTAGATGTAGGGATGTGTAGTATTTAAGAGGGCAAAATGGTAAAAGTAAATAATTAACGAACTACCAAATCAGGACAATTGAATTGAAAATAAGCCTCTTTTATATAGAGGTATAGATATAGATATAAGTCTAGGTATATAGAACTATAAAAAAAAAAAAAAAAAAAAAAAAAAAGGCAATCATTTTTTTTAACCCAATTAACAAATCATAAATAAAAAAAATAAAAATAAAAAATGAAAACAAAGCCCAATCAAGGCAAAACACTCGAAATCCCATCAAACCAATACATCACTTCAATAGTTAAAAAAAAAAAAACAATAGGAGGCTTGATATAAGGCCCCTAAGATTGGTTTTTATTAGTTTATAGGACAGCCCATTAACATTAACCTCCATAAGGACAAAAACCCAGGCCCATTTTTTACTCCAATCCACATCACTCAAAAATCACTCCTCAAGTACATTCCATATTTTTCAATTGCCCTAACTACCCCCTCTCTTTATCCTCCTCATTGTCTCTCTTCTCTCTCTCTCTCTGAATTTCTCTCTCAACCTCACTGTCAAAGCAACACCACCGTCGTCGTTGCCGGAGCTGTCACCGTCATTGTCGCCGTCGCCGTCACTGTCACTGTTGCACCCATCGGAATCATTGCCCACCACCACGAGCAAACACCACCATCGCAAGCCATTACCAACCACCACCACCATCACCTCCATTGCCACCTGCTACCACCACCACAGTCGCCATAGATGTCGTTGGAACCACCACAACCACCATCAACGTCACCGTGACCACCATGTCCATAGCCATCATTGTCATCATTGAACAAGATCTATATCACCAGTTACGATCTAGATCTACATTCATATGTCATCACCATCACCGAAACTTGTGAGCTCCAACGACCACCACGCAAGACGACAACCACCATTCATCATCCTCGCACATCCCATTGGCGTGATGAGGTTACTGCAGAATTTTTACGAAACATATCCTAAGTCAAATTTGACTTAAGATGAGTACAATTTTACTTAACTTTTATTTGTCATAATTGAAATTTCACTTAACTTTCTCAGTGAAATTTCACTTAATTCTTTTAGTGGGGGAAGTGTTTAGGTTCAGAAGAGGTTGTGTAAATTTTCTTAGTGAAAAAATACAGTATTGAATGTAATTTCAGTTCAGAATTATCTTAAGTCAAATTTGACTTAAGAAATTGGAAACAATATATATCACAAAAGGAAATGAATTTATTATGACAACTTACAGTCAATTTTCCTAACACATACCATCCCATTCTTCTTGTGGTTAGATTGGTTGATCGTTGGAAACACCATTAAACTCAACTCCGTACTAACAATAATAAACAAATTTACCCCGCTTTCGATTTAGTGCGCGCATAAGAAATAAATCTAAATCTGACATGAGTGACATCGTGTAAACCTGGAAAACACATTTTGTTTTAATGTCATTCAGAACTTTTAGTGCAAATCTCATTTACTAATAAGAAATTGCAGACAATATAAACCACTGAATTTATTATGACACCTTGCAGTCAATTTTCCTAACACATACCATCCAATTTGATTGCTTTTAGATCTAGCACACACAGAGAGAGAGAGAGAGAGAGAGAGAGAGAGAGAGAGAGAGAGAGAGAGAGAGCAAGGTGGTGGTCACCGGAGATGGCGAGGTGGAGGTTGTCGGAGATGTCGCCGAAGATGGTGAGGTGGTGGTCACCAGAGATGGCAGGGGTGGTGGTCGGAGGTGGTGTGGAGTAGTGGTTATGGTGGCTAAGGTTTGGTTAGGATTTGAGGTTGAAGATGAGGGTATTTTAGTCTATAGACATTGGAAGCACTTATTCTCAATGTGCATTTTAAATTGTCCTTAGTTCCAATAAAACTCATCTTAATGAACTTTTCACCAATTTTCCCAAAAAAAAAAAAACATACTCCGTATTAAGGAGTGTTTGATTTACAGGTTCAAACTCCCATTCTCTCTCTCTAGTCTCTACGCAGCAGCAGCTTCGTAATGGCGGATGACAGAATAGTTTGTTTTTAATTTAGGGTTTGGCTTTAAATTATCTGTTCAAATAAATATTTAGTTATGTTGCAAATTGTTAGAACATTTTGTAGATGTGACATAAAACCCAATTATATACAGAATCAAACTATATCATATAAATATATTTGGAATATGTGTAAAAAAAAAAAAACTTTGGAGCCACAGTCCCCGAAACCCCGTATTAGCCTCGTCTTTTGATCTAGCTTTGAGCCCCCAAATTGTCAAGACCGGATGGTAACACGATAATTTGTCTACTACTCACTTTGTTCTATTTTATGTGTACTTATTTCATTTTCTGTTGGTCTCAAATTATTGTTCATGAAATAACTGAGTTTGAGTTAGTTTCCAAAATTGCCCTTGTTTGACTTAAAATGGGTACATTATTGTACATAATAAGATCCTAATACCCTATGGGCTTGTTTGTTTGCCGGATAGGATAAAGGGGTATAGTATAAAGTGTAGTTAATTTATACTAGGATAACTAACCAGAGGATAAAACAGTGCAGTATTATTTTTATACTATGTTTGGTCCATGCCAGATTATATTGGGGGTAAAATGCAGTTAGTCCAATACTGTGTTTGGACGATCATGGTATAAGTTTGGATTAATCTGTAACTTTCCAACAATACTCCTTTTGTAAATTAAAAAGAAAAAAACAAAATTGACCAGTTTTCTATAACATCAAATACAAACATTTATCAAATATCACCATGAAAGATTTAAAGATCATCATAGAACCAATTCCGAACATAAGCAAAGTTTAATAAAGTACAATCAATGTTAATAGATTACAACAGATAAGTTTATAAAAGTACTAACAAATGTCAATAAATTACAACAACCAAGTTTAATAAAAATATAACAACAAATAAAAAAATAACAACAAATCTTAAAAAAAAAAACTCTACTAGAACACGAATCAATGAGCTTGCTTTGTTTCAAATTAGCCAAATTATCTCTCTTATTGGTCCATTGGTTAGATGTTTGAACGATGTCAATGTAACTATCACAAAGCTCAACTGGTTGATCATGTGCATAATTATCTCCATGAATATTCTTTGCTACATATATCAAGAAACAACAAAATATCAAGCACATATTTGAACTAACATAGTTGAGATCACAAAAGATGCCACACTATCAATGGGTCTAGCGGAATCAAAAGCTACTCAACTATCAAAGCATCCAAATGTGTAAACAAAGCTCTCACTTGACTTAAGACGCATCCATGGAAAGGGCATAATGCAATAAATAACACTAACAACAATACAAATTACACTAACACCACTTCATTTTTTGTTATTTGTTAAATTTTTTTTTTTTTGAACAGCAATACAAGTTTTATTAAAAAGTCTTATACCAAGAGAGATACAAACACCCCAACCTAGAAAATACAATAAGCCAAAACTATATATCCAATTCCAATGGTATCCAAAAAAAAAAAACCCGAACAAGAGTAGAAATAGCATTTCCTAAATCAAGATTGCCCCAAAACCAACAATTCAGCCCATGAAGGTTAATACTTCAACACTTAATAATAGCAATGAAATTTGTGAAAGAATTAGATCAGCATGATAACCAACATAAATAAAAGAGCAGCAAGAAAGAGAACTCACGGACAAAATAGCAACAAGAAACAATGGCAGTATCCCAAAACTGCAGCAAATCATGGACAGTTGCACACTTTTTTTTCTAAGCAAATGAACTTTATTAATCAATTGGCCCATCACCAAAGCAGAATACCAAGAAAGAGAACTCCCTAAATGACAGCAAAATGAGCATTTCTTCAGGACATGATTTTCTCCATTTCACATGTGATGTCTATATGGCATGGTGGACCTTATTATATAGTCTTCAAATCTAAATGGTCTATTGGTGGTATGATCAGCAGGCAAGACATACATATTAATTTTTCAGTAGGCCTCAACTAATTGTTAGTCCATGAAAAATCACAAGAAAATATTACAACATGAAAATGGAAGCAAAACCATGTGATAGCTCATGGCACATGTCATTTAATGTACCACATTGCAATAATCTATTACCACGCCAATTCAGAATGCCAGACAGATAGCAGGTGTTCTATATGTATGTATACAATGTATATATATATGTATGTATGTATTTGCTCTAACATTATCTACCCACCACCAAATGTAGTTAAGAAAAAAAAGAACCAGATCTACAGCAACTAAAGAAAAAAATGACCACACATACACATAGGCAACTGGTATATAAACTCTTTCCCAAACAAAAGATAGCACATAGTTCAAGTGTGGGTAAGAAATATCTATCAAAAAGGGGAATTTATTTTTTTCATCAGAAAAAGGGGAGGAAAATTTTCAAACCACCAAACATATGAATGTATCAAAAAGGGTTTTTTTTTTTTTTAATCAGAAAAAGGGGAGAAAATGCATAAAAATAAGGAAATAATATAGATCTAGCATAATATAGATCATATGCATCTAGCACAATATTAAAGAAAGAGAACATAGATGTATGATTTTTGTCAAGTATTTAAATCAAAGCTCATAAAATTTAGAAAACTATCATGCAAACCAAAAACATTGTAGATCTAAGGAGGATAACCCTAAACTTTGTAGATTTACCATTGTAGTAACAAAAGGTTTAGAAATCTAAAAAATAAAATTGAAAAAACGAACATGCATCTGCCTTGTTCCTGCGTCTGCTGGAGAGAGAAATATAGATCGTTGCCTTGTCGCTGGCATCACCTGCTCCGGCGTCGCCTACTTCGGCTTCTCCACTATCTCGAGCTTTATCGTCCTTGTTGCCTCCTCTCGTTTGTTCTGATGTATGAGAAAAAAATGAAGTAAGAAGGAACGAAATAGTTGGTATTTATATGCCAGGGGTAGAATGGTCAAATTACCTCACAATCCCATGAATCCTAATCCCCGCGTTATTTTATACTACCCTCCTCCAGGTATAGTTTTATCCTTCTTAAGAGCAACTCCAACCGGTATGTTAAAAATGATGTGGCAGCTCCAACTCTAACAATTGGCATCATGGAGTACTCCAACGATTGTGCCAATTAGTGATGTGGCAATTGGCATGGAGACTCCTATGTCAAAAAAGGCATAGCAAATGCATGCTGCCAAATGTGTTTTTTTGTCTTAAAATATTATGTGTTGATAGAATTGCAATGTACTTATTCATTAAATGAATACAAAAAATAAAAAAATAATAATAAAATCATAAAATATTCAATTTGACATATCGGGTGGAGTTTAGATGTAGCAACATCAAATTCTGATATGCCAATTTGCCACATATGCTCTCAAATTATTTGGCATAATGCTCTAAGAATACTAATATTAACCACATCACACAATACCTTTGGTTAAATAATACTAATAAGGGCCCAACCAAACACAATATAATCCGGATTGGATTAAAAAAGTCTAATCCTCCCCAATTAATCCGGCAAACAAACGAACCGTATGTGATCTGGTTTGGATCAAATCAACCTTGGGCATACTCTGAACAGAAATCGTAAAGCCACTCCTAGGCATGTAGATTTGGTCTGACATCCAAGAGAGCCCAGAGCCTAATTGGCCTTTACCTGAATCTACCGTGGCCTATCTATCCCAGCCCAATAGGCATGTTCAAGCCGGCGACTAAGGCCTTAGCGTGGGCTATAACTAGCAGTGGTCCAGCCAAAGATTGCTGCCCCCCTCTCTCACTCGCATTTCTCATTTCGGGACCCTTTCATTTTAGAGTAATGCTACTCACTTTTAAATACACATTCAATTCTACATAACACGCATCCGGCTTCTTGATTCCTGTGAATCTCGTGCGGAACTCAGGTAGAATTCACATGAGATCCATTAAAATTAGTGACCAAGATTGATAAAGATTGTTGGGTGTGAAATTGAGAGTGAATTTAAACGTGGGTGTACTATTTTTGTTCATTTTATGCGCTCTCTCGCTGGCAAAAAAATGGCTTTGTTCTGCAAAAACAGTGGCCAAAGCTGCAATCGATCGCATTCACTCACGCATTTCGAGGTCACTGTTTGGAGCGATTTCTGCTACTAGGTGTACTTTTCTTCGCCAAATTTGGTAAATGTTCATCGTAGTTTCATTTTAGTTTCGTTCCCTTTTTAATTCATCACAGTTGCATTGTACGGCTTTTTATTTATGTTAAAAATTAATGATAGCTATTATTAAAGGTTATATTTTTACTGTATATTTTCGTCGTGTTAGGTTCTCAGATTTGGTATTTTGGTTGAGGTTTTCGAGTTTTTGGAGTAACTGTTTCATTTCAGATAATGCAAATTGAAATTACTGTTTTCCATTACCTTCTTAAGATTGGTTTACTGTTAAGGCATATGAAATTGAATTCCCTGAATATTCTTTATCGAGGCTAGTTGAGTTGAGCTAAAAAAATTATATATATATATATATATATGTGATGATTGAAGCTAAGTGGAAGTATGAATTTTTGGTCAAAGTCGAGTTGAGTTGAGTTGAGCTGAATAAAAAGGTGGAGATTGAAGTTTAGCGGAAGCAGACATTGATATTGTTGAATGTAAACAGGAACAGGATTACCGAATGATAATATGATCTTTGGGTTGAGTCGCGTACACAGTGTCTCACTTTAAAAAGTTTCACGGCTCTGCCCAAGTTGTGCAAACAGTTCCAAAATAGTCATGTCGCCTCTAGGGATAAAATAGCCCCAGAATCCTGCACAGAGGAAGACTGGAATCCGAACACCCATTCGATTACAGTAGCTCGGAAACAGTAGAAAACTCTCAGTGTATAGCTATCTATATTTTTGGGGAAAAAAATTGTGTACTCTTTGTTTTTTTTCTGTGTTGAAAAGCTGAATTATAAAAACACAAACAAGAAAAAATAGACATTGAGGAGAACGTGGAGAAAAAAAATGTAATGTTCAGGTTGTTGAGGGAGACTGGGTCTCCCACTGACCCAGTTACACTCTATTAGTTCAGATTTTATTTGAAGGAAAATTTAAATTTTTATAAAAAGTTTGTAGAAAAAGATAAGGAACATGCCAAGCCAAACCCTACCCAAGACCTGCCCGGGGCGCTGGCGTGTATGTGGTGAAATCCACTGGACTTGGCTCCTCCCCCTACCACAAAACTATGTACCCCCAAGGTTCCAACCCTTACTCCCACTTGGCTACTTATTAGCCCTGTGAACTTCTCGTGTTTTTTCCATGTGGGAAAAAGTAAGAAAGGCTTTAGACTTGTTTCTTTTTTAAAATGAGACACATGGTTTCGACATGAAAACAAAGTTAAAAATGAGAAAACTAACAAAATTTGATATATCAAGTCAACTTGCAAATTAGGTCTCAATGGAAACTACACCCCCAACTTGAGCTATATGCGTGATCCTGGCCATAAGTAGGGGATTTTGTTTTGTTTTGGATATAAGTTGATGAATTGTTGACGTATCTTGATTTTTATTCACTCTGGATTGATTTGTAATTTAGGTGGGCAGGATTAATTTTTTTTGGCTCTAGCCTAATTTGTGTGGCTTCTTTGCCACAGTCCTCATGCTCGTTCTTCATGTTTATCCTGGGGCATGTCCCTTGTATATCTGTACAGCTTTTTTGGAATATATTTACCTTTTTCCGGAAAAAAAAAAAAAACTAAGCTACGACAAAAGTGGTTTAAAAAGCTTTTGCCAATCTTGTAATTGTTTAAAATTTTTCTATGATGAGATCTTGCTATTTCTTACTATAAGACAGAGATGCTATCTTTTTGCGTTACTACATACAGTTGGTGAGATCCTTGAGAAGAAACCCATATGCCATCTTTTTCCATTGCCTCCTAGTACTGTAATATTTACTAGAAGCTTTCACATTCGTCTCAAAAAGCTATGAGAATTGATATGAATGTCTCCGTCACCATGGTTTTAGTTATTTATTTATTACTGTATGAGCTTTTTATAATCAAGAGACTTGAGGTTTTACTGCAAATATTCTTGATGCTGTTACAATATTATTATTGGGTGGCCCATTTGTATGTTAACAGCTGTGAAACTCTTCCGTTGGATGTTATCTAAGAGCAGGTGAGGGAGAGATCAACGGAATCCATGGCCTCAACAGCTACATTAATCGATCAATCTGGTTTGGTCATGGAGTCAGCTGTTTTTGCCAGGTTGAAAATGGCTAATAAAATAGCATATATTGCCAGAATTTTTGGTTGAACTTTAGAGATTTTACTGAATCTTTATCTACTGAATATCATGCTAGTGCAGCAACCAAGGGCAACTGTATTCCTAAACCCAATATTTCACTTGTAGGCTGGGTGGGAATTCTATGCTGATGTTGTTTTATCTCTGGATTAACTCCATTTAAGAGGAGGCCTCCACATACCTTTGGACTTCAAGATCAGTACGGGGAAGTTTAGTTTTACTACTGTATCCACACACACACACACACACACCAACACATGGTAAGTTTAGTTTTACTAATTTTGCATCGGTATATGTCTTCCTGTCCAAACTCCGAGGATCCTTGTCACATATTCATAATTTCATACTCGGATGGTTATTATAGGCAAACCCATGGATGGTTGGATGGCGTATAACTAGAAATATTTATATGCAGAGGATTGTTTTAGTTCATTTCTGAAGGTTTAAAAGTGATAATTATTCTTGTCTTTAGCATCTACATCTGGATAATATGTGTTGAAAGTTAATTCTTTTGTAGCTTTCAATTGAAGACTAGTAAATCACGCAAGTTAGCATATTGCCAAACCATTAGTCATAGTCCAAAACATTGAACATATATTCATAATTGCCTGTACACGAATATAACACTAGTGTAATTTGGCTCTTTCTTCACAAAGTTAAGCAATGACTGCTATATTTTGATGCCCTCCGAAGTTTACTGCAAAAAGTTTGATAATTACGGATAAACCTTACGCTTAAATATAACTACATACATATATAGCCTACCGTACTTATGAATAACAACTCGTGTGTGGTGTGAGTTGAAACCTAACCTAAAATATCTATTTTACTCTATTTAGGCTAGGTTTGTCTTTATTGTATTTTTCGAGATTGTGGTTGTTCGTGAACCTAACTAAAGTTCGATGCATGGTCTAATCCTATGTACAATGACAAAATCCAACTCTTGCAAAAAATCATGATGAAAAATAAATTTGGAAATTGAGAGAATATCAATAACTTCGTTAATTTCAAGGGACAATTCCGTAATTTGGCCTTTATTATGGATTGGATGCCATCTATTAATCTCACATCCCTTATTCTCCATTTGTCATTTTCCTCTCTCCTCTCCCCATTTATTTGAAGTGTCTAAATCCTCACAGGTGGGTTCAAGTTTCTCATCAAACAACATACAATACCCTTAATTATATCAGAGAGAGAGAGAGAGAGAGAGAGAGAGAGAGAGAGAGAGAGAGAGAGAGAGAGAATGGCTGGTTTGCAAAGGTCTGAGACTTCATTTAGAAGGCAAGGTTCATCAGGTTTGGTATGGGATGACAAGTTGTTTTCTGGAGAGTTGAAGCAAGTAAAGCCTAAAGATGAAGAGGATAGAACAAAGGCAGAGCCAAACAGAGAACACACACACCGTGCCGTTAAGGTTGAACCGACACTTGAACCATCTTCCCCTAGGGTATCTGGTTGTGGCTTCTGTGGCATGTTGGGAAAGCCAAAAAAACAAAAATCCGGTAACCGCAAGTCATAGTGTTTATACATGTTTTTTTTCCTGGGATATGTGAAGCATGTTTTACTTAATCAAGCTCAACTTGTTTGGCCATTGCATCATGTGTATATAGTTCTATTTTATCTATTTTTAGTTATTTAGATTTTTAAATATATATAATTATATATATGGTCTATGGAACCAGTTTCAATATATACATATATATATAGAACAAATTGAGATGTGAGTTATATTATCACAGAGCACAGGTATGTATTTGTTTTCCTCGGTGTTTTAGTTCAAGAGTTTGTCTCTTTCCAGCTTATAGAGGTGTTTTTGTAGTTCTTTTTGGTGCAATTTCTATTGACATTGTTGTGGACCTTGAGGTGCTTCAGTCAGAACTTGATGTACAATGAAATTCAAATCTACCTCTCTCTCACACATACACACCCACCCCGAACGGGGTAACATATTAGAGAGCATTTTTGTTCACCCATTTTTGGTCCATCAATACTCACTTAGGTCTTCACTGAGTGGCACGTGTCTCATTTCATTGGTCACATGTAACCCAGTGAAGCCTGGGTGAGCAACGGTGGACCAAACATGGGTGAGCAAAAATGCTCTCCACATATTATGCAATGCAGTCTAATATATAACACTCAATAAGGATAGGCGTTCTCATCTTATATAATTTGACAAGTAATGCTAATGCTTCCCAAGTTTTTCATTCCAAATACATGTGGCAATGGCGAGTTAGTTGATGGTGGGGTCACTTCACCTCCAAGCAAAATCTAGTGAGCCCACTATCATATGTATTTGAGAATATTTAGGATGAAAATTTTGGAAAACATAGCATTGTTGTTACTCTAATATTTGGACTCTTTCTTTTTTATGACCTTGTACTGGTTCAAATTAGCACTTCTTGTGGCAATATAGCAACTGGCATATTAATTCATCACCATTGCTAAAACAATTCTCGACAATTATGATTTAATTGAGTTCTAGCCATTGGGTTCAACCTGCATTCCTCACACTTTTAATCTGCATATATACAATTTAAGTAATGGGCACAACTTCAGTTTATTTTTTTAGAAACAAATTTTTTTTCTATAGATATGGTTGGTCAGCTCGCACAACATTGTTTATGTGGCAACGCGTGAACCAATCCTATTTTAAAATATTTTGAAATATTTCTAACCAGACTTTTCCTTTATTATAACTATGTCAATCTGTATACGCTCCTGGTCTAATTTGCTATATGTTTTACCGAGATTTGTTTTTCCTTTACGCAATGTTTAGTTTATAAATTTTGCGAGGAAAAGAAAACAAGAAGGAAAACTAGCTTCTTAATGTTTGCCAGTTGTTTTACTTGATACTTAAATAACATTAAAAATTAAAAATTTCAAGAATGCAATCATAAAGGAAGAAAAACCGAAGGAAAATTATTCACAAAATTCAAAATATTGTATTATTTATTTCTCGACTAATTGTCTTTTCCTTCTAATTTTTTTCATGTTTTTCTTACTAATCATACTAAGGAAGAAATTTTTCTTTATGTTTTCTTTTCCCTCACTAAATTCATAACCCAAAGAAAACCTTCATAGTCTGTCCTACAAGAGGGTTAGCTGCCTCCAATCATTTTATATGCTACTTACCAAAAAAGGATGGACTTACATACATGCATATCATTTATATATGTATTGTGTACTTCTAGACATAGTTTTGATAAATTGGTCTTAGTGACATGCATATCATTTGGTGTTTCTCAACGTTGTCTATAAGGTTTGGAAAGTACAAGAACGAAGATGGGATCATGGGAGGCATCCCTCCAATTCTGTGTAATACATACAAGATTTTAAGCCAAAAAAAAAAGTGTAATACAAACAAGATTTAATAATTACATATAGGAAATAGCCAATAAAATATTAAGAAATATTTCATAGCCAGCTGGCAACCCTTCATTTTTTTTCTTAAGCGAAGGTCATTAATGATATTTGTTCGATTAATTTATTTGATCGGGACCATATACTGCACAGCCAGCTGGCAACCATATGCTTGACTACTAGCTATGCTACCCTTCATTTTTTCTTAAACGAAGGTCATTAATGATTTGAGTAATGGTATGTTTCACAAATTTATATTTAAAGTGTTTTTTAAATAATATGATAATGAGGTCAGATTTAAAGTGGGATCAAGTAGCCGAGTGGGTTGTATTTCAATTGGCATAGCCTCTCTCTTTTCAGTGAGAAGGGAGAGGGTTCGAATCCCCATAGGGGATTCTAGTTGCTTGTCCCTTAATTATTCTTCAGTCGGAATGAGTGACCCTTGTTGGTCTTTGCTGTGGGCCAGTGTGGGACTTTGGGGTTGGGTTGGGACTGGGGGGCTGTGTGTGTGTGTGGGGTGTGTGTGTGTATCCAGGATCCAGGTAAGTACAAAAAAAAAAAGGTAGGATCAAGTAAACTTTGATTAGAAGTTGTCCATCTGATATCATTAGCACATCATGTAAAAAGCACTTTTAAAATAGAAATTTGAGAAGTATAGCATTACTCTTAATGATTTTTGTTCGATTAATTTATTTGATCTCAATGAACAAGGACATACCTATGTTTAGTACATTTAACTAATTACTTCCATATACAAAGCTGCTGGAGAGATTGAGGGTTTGAATCCTTTGCTTGCCCCCTTGTCATTCGTCAATCGGTGTTGGTACACAAGTGTCATACAAGGTTAGAAGTTCATTTATGCGGTATTGGCATGTCAGAAGTAGGAGAGGTCTGGAGTGGGCTATAAAGCCTCCAGAATTCGGGAAATTTTTTTTTTTTATTACATATGATATTTTAGTCCAAATATAGTCCAGTTTACTCCAAAAATTGAGAAATTTTTTTAGCAAACGTGATATTTTAGCCCAAATGTAGTCTAGCCTACCGTAATGATAGTTATCTGTGTGATATTTTAGCCCAAGCTCATCTTATTATTATCATTCTCATTTCAGCCCTACCAAATTCAATGTTCAAGATTCAAATTGTCGTCAAACCAATCTAATATTTGACACCATACATAATAGCCCATATGATTTTCTAGACTACGATCACCCTAATATTTGGCACAAAACTTTACTATGTCTATTCTCATTTCTACCCAAGTCAATTAAGTATTCCAAACTCATTTTGACACCATACCTAGACTACGATCACCTAACATGTTGGCCCAAATATGGAAACCTTAGAGGGGGGTGAATAAGGTTTTAGCGGAATTTTAACCTTTTAAAATTCTTAAAAACAAATTAAGTACAATTACAAACAATTATGTAAAAGAAAGAAGGGAAGAGAAACTTGCAAACCGATTTTTCAAGTGGTTCGGCAATCGCACCCCGCGGCCTACGTCCACCCCTCAAGAACACCTCTTGAGGATTCCTTTAATCCCGGAGCACTTACGGGTGTGCACCAAACAGGTTACAAGAGCCTTCAATCTCTCCCAAAGAAGAACACCTCTTCTTTGCACACAAGGGTTACTAACCCTCAACCTTTACAATGATTTTAACACAAATTGAAACTCTCTCTAAGAGTAGATGATACAATAATAGCTCACACTATAACTCCTTAGTGAGTGGATAATACAAGTAAAGCTCACTACAATTTTGCTCTCTCAAGAAATACAAATGAAAGATTTGAGCAAATTGATAAACTCACACAACTAGGGCTCAATTGTGAATGATTTAGAATCAACAAGTTGTGTGATTGAAATAGATGTTTTCCAATTGATTGATCAACATAAAATGGTGTGGGAAAACATGTATTTATAGGCCAAGAAAGATTATAGCCGTTGGTGGCAAGTTTGGTAATTAAAAGCCCCTTTAAAAACTAGCCGTTATGCCTTTTTCAGGTCGCTTCAGTCGACTGGAACATGAAGCAGTCGACTGGTCCTTGAAGCAGTCGACTGAGATGTGTTTACAGAGGGTACTGTTTGCATTCTGCTCACTTCGGTCGACTGCATCGGGCCCTCAGTCGACTGCCCCTCCCTGTTTGGCAGACTGACACATCTCCACTAAAATGGCCATAACTTCCTCTACAAAACTCGGATTTGCGATCCGTTTGATGTTTTGGAAACTAGATTCAAATACCTTTCCAACCATATAAGATTCAACATTTAATTATTTTTCAATTGGTTGGGGCATTTCTTTAAAGATGATCCACTTAAAATTTATTTCCAAAACTTTAACTTTTAGAGTTTGTTTGAGCCCCTATGAGTGTGAGATCAAGATGCCTTACAATGAAGGTCCTAGACTTCAACCAAGGATGAAATATCTTCATGTCTTCAAGCTTGATCCTTGTTGAGCTCCTTGTAATCTTGATCTACATCAATTAAATCTCATGCACACAAAGATGTTAAAACATTGATACAATATTAATACATGAGATTATATATGGGCATAAAAATGACTATGATAATAATAAAGAATGAATCAATATGAATCATGTAATTATCATAGCATATTTGACATCATCAAAACATAATTAAATATGCCTTAATATACCTTAAGGCTAACATAACATTTGGCACCAAACTTTACTATGTCTATTCTCATTTTAGCCCAAGTCAATTAAGTATTCCAAACCTATTTTGACACTAGACCTAGTTGATTCAAATAGTTTATAGTTACCTCTCACTTTATATATTTAGATATTTATCTCATTTTCTTTTGTTATCTCAATATTAAATATGTATAATTAGACAAACAAAAAAAAAATCCGGAGGATAGCCCCCACTCATTTATACATATATCAATTGATAAATGGTTTTATAAATGCATGACATACTCTTTTGGCTTGTAGAGTTTGTTTGAGTGCATGAGCAAAGAATTTATTTTGGGGGCTGCCGTTCGGAAAAATAAATAAATAAACAATAAAAAAAATTTAAGATCTATTTATACTTACGGGTAATTTAATATATAGTCCTAATATATGCATCTAACTAGAAATATGTCCTTTTTTAAAACGAATTTAGAAATTAGTCCCTTGTCTAATTTGAAGACTAAAATACCCCTATATCATTTTTATAGAAATGTATATATTTGTATAACTATATATGGTAACTGATTTATCATCATTTACTCCACAATTCATACATGTACATATATAAACTAATTTATATATGATAAATCAGTTACCATAAATAGCTAAAAACTGAGAAAATATCTCCATATAAAGTCCACCATCACCAAAAAATTTCTCACAAACTCTTGATAAATTCGCACTACGTATTCAGAACTTCATACTTAAAAACTGAGAAAATTATCAATGAGAGTGCACTAAAATAATGTGAAATTGCTCACTATATTAACTAAGTATTGAAAATAGTGAGAATTTCATATTTTAATGTGCATAATAATGAAAAATTTCTTACTCATACTAAAAGGGTAGAACAACCCACTTTTTAAAACAGAAATAAGTATACACATAGAGATGATTTGATGAGAAATTTATCAATAATTAACAATTTTCGAGAAGAATTCCAAAAAAATAAAAAATAAATTCACACATTTTAAATTGATATGACAAGTAATTTCTCACAAAATAAAAATAAATTTATCACTTTTTAATACAAATTTCTCACTTTTAGGTGAGAAATTCTCACTTTTCGAAGAGAAATTCTCACTTCTCTCTCTATACCAGAACTCCAGACTGTGCTTCTCTCGAATTTCTGATCTGCGATTCTCTTTCTTGCATCAATCTGTGTCGAGAACACTGGCCCTCAAGTTTCTTGTTCTCATTCACAACACAAATTGTTACCAATCCTGTAGAGCCTCCAAAGATGGTATGTAACTCTCTAAATCGTCAACTCCGATGACGGCATTGGCATCAATCAAAAGGTAAGGATGATTGGTAGTGGCCACCGGAAAGTGATTGAGGAGCTTCTTTAATGGTTTGTAACAGAGAAATTTATCCCTCCAATTGGGTATGGCTGCTTCAATATGCATCGGAAATCCCAAACTTCATCTCAACAATGATGATGATGATGAGTATAATCCTTTTGTGCGATTGTATTTGAGAGAGAGAGAGAGAGAGAGAGAGAGAGAGAGAGAATTGGAAAGAGAGAGATATATAAAATCTGTGGAGTTCCTATCTCTCTCTATATATATTTATATATAGATAGTTGTTTGGAGTTTAAATTTAAAACCCCTAAATTTAAGTCTTTATTACTATATATATCTTTATTACTATATATATAGTTCGGATTTTAAAAAACGGACTGTGTAAAAAGTGAGAATTTCTCACAAAAAAGTGAGAAGCGTGTAAAAAGTGAGAAATTTATTTTCTCACATATATATATATGTATGTATGTATTTAACGAAGGGCATATTGGTCCATAAAATCTCTATCAAATTAGAAAAAGGGATTAAATATTGATTACCTTCCAAAATTAGGGACTAATTACTATACATGCAATATGGCTATGATCAATTCCTATTAATGGTCCTAAATAGGGACCAAACCTTATATTTCTATATACTTATTTGATATGAGATAAGAAAAGATAATGAGATAAATATAGGGTTAATTACAATGACCTCCCTTGAGATTTGGCGAAATTACACGAACTTCTCCTCTATATTGTAAAATTACACAGACCTTCCCTTAAACATTAATTTACTTTTTTACCCTTACTTTATTTACCATTTTACTAAATTACATACCTCCCCCCCCCCCCCCCCCCCCCCCCCCCCCCCCCCCTCTCTCTCTCTCTCTCTCTCTATCTCTATACTATGTGTATATATATAGATATAGACATAGATATACAAGTACATACATAATATATGGACATACATATATATATATATATATATATAAAAATATGAATTTGTTCAAAAAATAAAAAATTTAAACCCAAAATCAATTTGTTCCAAATGCTAATTTGTTCCTTAGATTTAAACCCAAAATCAATTTATTCCAACAACTAATTAATTCCTAAGATTTAAACCCAAATTTCCAAACCCACCTCAAAAATGTATACGTACAAGTATATATGTATATATGTATTCAATGATTATATGTAGACAAATATGTATGTATATATATGGTGTGTATGTATGTATGTATGTATGTATGTATGTATGTATGATCCCTATATATGGTGTGTATGTATATATGCATATATATATATATATATATATGTATATACAGTAGAGAGAGAGGAAAGGGTTTTTTTTATTATTATATAATTACGGGTATTTTTGGCATTAGCAAATTAAGAAGGGAAGTCTTTGTAAATTTTGCAATCTAGAAGGAGGTGTGTGTAATGCGAATCCAAACCTCAAGGGAGGTCTATGTAATTTTGTAATATAGAGGGGAGGTCCATGTAATTAACCCGATAAATATATAAGGAGAGATAAATATAAATAATTTGAATCAACAAGGTATGGTGTCAAATTGGGTTTAGAACACCTGTGCTAGAATATCACATGAGCTATTATGTATGGTGTCAAATATTAGGTGAGTTTGACTATAATTTGAATATTGAACATTAAATTGGGTTGGACTGAAATGAGAATAGACATATAATTAGGTTTGGTATCAAATATTAAGATGGGCTTGGGCAAAAATATCACATAGTTAATTATTATTAGGGTGGACTAGACTAAAGTTGGATTAAATATCACATATGCTAAAAACAATTCTCAAATTTTGGGATACGCTAGACTACATTTGAGCTAAAATATCACATGCATGTTCTAATTTTTTTTGCCAAATTTTTTTTCCTTTGTGTTTTTCATCATACTTAAATAACAGTAAAAATTAAAATTTTCTAGAATGTAATTGTAATACAGGAATTAAGGAAGAAAATGACTCATAACATTCAAAATGTTTAGTTTACTTTACTCTTTCTCCCCAGTGGGAAGATTGAGGGTTTCGACTCCTCTTACGAGATCTTTGCTTGGCCCCTGTTTGTTCTTCAATCGGAATGAGTGGCTTTTGTTGGGCTTTGTTGTGGGTCATTGTAGAACTTTGGAGTGGGGTTGGGTTAAATAGGCCGGTGTGTGTGTGTGTCCAGCCATAATCCAAGTAAGGATGTATAAATAAATAAAAAGTTTAATTTCTTTCTCAACTTTTTCTCTTTACTTTCCTATTTTTCTCATCATTTTCTTTATTAATCAAACAAAAAAATATATATTTTTCTATATTTTCTATTATTTTCACTCACTAAATCGAAGAATCAAATAAAGCCTACGTTTTAACTTTTAACCTTAGATAGGGGACATATTCCTTGAAGACGAAAAGGTACATGTCATGACCCAAGTCTCGCTCAGTAAGATATTGTCCGTTTTGGGCCCAAATCCGCACGGATTTGTTCTTGGGTCACTACCCAAAATGCCTCTTACTAGGGAGACTTGAAACCACACATATATAGCACATTACTTTTCCGCACCCCGGCGATGTGGGACAAACTTTCCATAGTGTGTAGCCTGTCAGTACTTACTGTAGCCACAAAGACACCTCCAGCAGCCCGCCCACAACACCAGGGTCATTACAGTACAAGGAAGAAAAAGGAAAGGGAAAACACTCTAAACCCACTAATTTTGATATGTATCAAGCTACAAACACTTTGTTGCAATCTGTCATTTACAAACTTGGTAAAAACATAAAAAAGAATCATATACTTGAGACACAACCTTCATACAATTTTCATACAACCTCTCCAAAAGATGTGTCTATCTCTTTCATGTGTCACTGTGGGGTCCAGTGACATCACAGGAGAGAGATAGACACATCTTTTGGGGAGGTTGTATGAAAGTTGTATGAAGGTTGTGTCCAAATATTACTCAAAAAAGAAAAACCAAAGAAAAAAAAAAAGAAGACGAATAAAATCAAGAACTTGAGAATAAAATTTCTTTTTACGGACCCAAAGTTCAGACTAAAAATTTCACACTTTTTCTAATGAACTTATTCCACGGTTTTTTGAACTTTGGTTTTAAATACTAATATATGCAGTTTTTCCATTGAAAAATAAAGGAAGCAACCGGTTGAGTGAGTGACGAATGAGCCGAAACTTGAGCCAACGATGCAATGCCATGCCGGCCCATAAACCTTGTCCAACTCCTGCACAATGAGATTGTCAACCATTTATGTAAGTATATGTTTCAAATCTGTATATATGTGTATATATCTGTATATATAATGACCCTATTTGTTGCAGTTTAAAATAAAATAAGAATTTATATTTCAAAAGCATCTAAAATTCTATTTTGTGATAAGTTAGCAGGGCCGGTCCTGGGGAGAAGCAGAGTAAGCGATCGCTTGGGGCCCCCAATTTTTAAGGGCCCCCAATTAAAATTAACCTTATTTTATATATAAGCCCATGTTTGTAAACTCTTGTATGCATAATTGTACAAGGGCCCCCATTTTCGAAATTCGCTTAGGGCCCCCCAAAAGTCAGGAACGGCCCTGTAAGTTAGCTAAACCTTATTTGATGCAGCTTAAACTTATGATAAGATATAAGTTGAAAATGTCAACTTATAAATTGCAACAAACACCACCCAATGAGAGATACTGTGTGGTATATTGCTAATTATAGGCCTCTACACATGGGCTGGCAAAGAGAGGGTAATACTTGGGACACACTCAAAGATACAACTTTTGGGACACAACTCAAGAGATGTGTCTATCTCTTTCTTGTGTCACCATGGGGTTCAATGACATCATATGAGAATATAGACACATCTTTTGAGTTGTGTCCCAAAAATTATGTATTTAGGTGTGTCACAATCTTTACTCAATTTGATATGACTAATCTATCTGTCTATGATTAACTGAAATTAATGTATGATAATAGGAATTGACACATAGGCTGTTTAATTTTAATGATTTAGGAACCTAAGCCTATACTCTTAAATAACTTTATATTATTTTGTGTAACTAAGCAAAATGCAATGCATATATGGTTTAGCCATTGGGTCAAGGATCATTTGGGTGTGGTGAATTTTAAATTTTTTATGTTGTGAGATCTTCACGGGACATGGTTTTGGGCACGTTCACTGGTCAACCAACATGTCACATGTGCATGTGCTACACACACACATATATATATATATATATATAGAGAGAGAGAGAGAGAGAGAGAGAGAGAGAGAGAGAGAGAGATCTACACTCCATGATTTAAAACTTGGAAGAAAGGCGTAAAGAAAGACAATCCAAATTCCAAAGGTCATTCTACTTATTGTCTCATACGCCAGTCATACCTTATGAAGTCTCAGGCATGAACAAATTGCAATCATTTAAGAAATCGATAATGATAGATGTACAATGAAATGCACAAAGAATTGCACAAACGTGTAGTATAGTGTTAGACTTTGTGTTGAAAAGTTTGTACACACAAAAAGGATGTGCAGACTTTTCAACACAAAGTCCAACATTGTACTACACATTTGTACATTTCATTGTGTATCTATCATTACTCGAAAGAAATAATTAAACATCCAAAAAGACATGGCAAAAACATATATAAGACGTGTATGAAAAACACATAGGCTAACCACTCTGCATGCAGTACATACTTATTACCTACATAGAGTCAGCATATATATTTATGATAGATTATGCTTTTGCGATTCAAACACAAAAACTTTTGATCAAAAGTTGCTTAAGGTAGATTATGTAGCTTAACAAAATTTTGCAGCTGACTCACTTTTTTTTTTTTTCAACTGAATCGTAAAAGTTGATTTGCCAAACAAATTCATTTTAGCTTTTAGAATTTCATAATCACTTTTAGACTCCAAAAATATGTAGCCAAACAAGGTCAAAATCTAAAGAAAAAAGAAAAAATACACATCACACACCCTGACATATTTGTATTTGTGTTTCATTTTCTGGGCAGTTGAAGTTGTTAACTAGATAGATATGTATGTATGGGGATTTGAAAAAAGTAAAACTCAGTCCAAGAACACAAGAAATAATAAAGTAAAATAGTTAAGAGTAAGACTAACCTTCTTCATATTGTAAGCCATGTGCTTTGAGCTAAACTTCTCCAAACTATCATAAGTTCTTCTTGCACATCTAAAAGCATGAACTTGCATGAACCCTGGCATGTCTGTGACCAAAACCTTCACTTGAAGGAATGAAGCTATGGAGGCCACATTCATTTCAACATGTGACACTGATTTTCTTGCTCCAATATCATTGGACATTGATTTTCTTGCTCCAACATCATTGGACACTGATTTTCTTGCCTCAACCACCTCTACTCCATCATGCTTGTTTTCTCTGTAAGTCTTTGATTTTCTTAGCCCCCAGACAGCCTTTTTCTTTGTTTCAGACTCCATCTTCAAGTTTCCTGTGTCAAACTTGTAAACATACATGCCTCCTTTCTTTTGCTTCTCATGGATGTCCATTTTTTACACTCAATAAGATGGCTACCTTAGGAATCTAAATCTATCTATCTATATATATATTTATGTGTGTGTGTGTGTGTGTCTGTGTGTGTGTGTACACCCTTATGTATATATACATATATTTAATTGTGTGAAGGGTAGATATGTGGAATCATGGCATCAAAGAAGACTATGATGATTAGAAAGTGGTTAAAGAATATTTAAAGGAACAAACCATGTGTTATGGGCTGTGATGAAGGATTAATAAATTGGTGGGTAATAGGTTTGTTTGGAAGAGATTTGATAATGTGTTTTGTTGGTCATTCAAGTAATGGTTCTTGGTATTATTAGTACTACTCTTTAGGGCATATTTAGATGCACATACAATCCAGGGTGGCACAGGTCCTAGATTTTTAGAAATTATAAAATTATACTCTCTCCGAACCTTTTTTGAGTCCATCTTTGGGAACTCAACTTATTAAGGGGATAAAAAGAATTTACACCTACTTTCCATAATTGCCCCTAATCATTACAATAACTTTTTTAGTTTTGTCTTGGTGTAGATTAATTTCAAGGAAGGATAGTTTTGAAAAGTAAGTAAAAATTGTATACCAATTTAGGAAAGTGAACACTAATTTTGGAACATCCCAAAATGGAATATAGGACTCAAAAAAAGGGAACGCAGGGAGTATGTAATAATTTGTAGAAGTTAAGAAATAGGCCCCTCATAAATTTTACACAAGTCTCCTTCAACTTTTGAAAATTTTAGATTTACATACAAGTTTTAGACACAGGTTTCCTGTACTTTTGAAATTCTAGGCTTACGTGTAATATTTTTTAAATTTTAAATATAGACATCCTATAATTACATAATTTATCCTAAAATTACATAATTTATCCTAAATTAAGAATTTTAAACCAATTATACTATTTTACACATAATTATAATTAAATACTTAAAATTCGCTTGGATGGCGCTGCCTCTTAATAATCTAACCCCTGCCCTTAAATCCTGAATTCGCACCTGATTGATTTGTTTGTATATAGCTAGCCAGCACACAATATGGACCCCTACCATCCCACTGCCTTCTTATGACAGGGTACCCCCACCTGACAGTCCTTGTCATTGTTATACTCTTTTTTAAAGTTGTTTGATGAATATTTTAAAATAAATTAATGCAATATATAATCATAAGGAAATTTTACAATGTGGCTTGTAGAACATCCATTGATGCTCAATGCTAATTGTGGCGAATCAGAATCCCATATGGGCTTATCAAATGTTTTGTGTTACTCTTGTACGCTGTGATTTCTATTATCATTGATCATTGCTAAAGTATATAATATTATTATTAAAATAATTAAAAATCAATTTTAATGCTTAAATTTGTGAAGTATAACATTATTCTTTATTGACACAATCCGATCCATTCAATGGACTATGAAATCATGCTTCCTTTGAAATTCTTTTTTATTTTGTTTAATGAAAGACCGCCTTGAACCTAGTGCTCTAACATGTGAAATCTTCCATCTAGAGGAAAGTTTCTTATGGAAAAGGAAAACACAATTTCCTTTTTGGTAATATTTGGGACACAGAAATAGACATATTTCTTTAGTTAAGTTTTAAAAATTGTATTTTTAAGTGTATTCCAATTTTTACTCTTTTTTTATAGACTTTTACGAATCGTTAAATTTCATATGCCATAGAACAGGATGTCCTATCGCACCCCGAGGCTTATGGAAAAGGAAAACACAATTTCCTTTTTGGTAATATTTGGGACACAGAAATAGATACATTCCTTTAGTTATGTTTTAAAAATTGTATTTTTGAGTGTATTCCAATTTTTACTCTTTTCTTTTAGATTTTTACAAATCGTTAAATTTCATATGCCATAGAACAGGATGTCCTATCGCACCCGAGGCTTTCAGTCCAATCCTAACTTTTTTATCTAGTTGTATTAAAAACCAATGTTAACAAAAATCAATTTAAAGAGCGTGGACAACACCCTTGGTGTTAATTAACTACACAACACATTTGGATTTATACCCTTTTCAACACCCTTGTTGTTAATTAACTACACAACACATTTGGATGTATACCCTTTTCTGAAAATTGAAAAAATAAAAAATTTGGTGTGCTGTCAACATCACAAGTACGAGTGGACACGAACAGAGCTGCACAACAAGGGTTTGAAGTTCGGCTCGATAAAGACTAGGCTCAGCTCGCTCATTTAAGCTCGTGAACACGATCGATTAAGGCTCGTGAGCAAGCTCGTGAAAAGGCTCGTTAATAAGTTTGATAAAAAGCTTGTATAGTGACTTTTCTATATATATTTATTATAATTAAAACTATATAATTAAAGAGAAAAGATGACAAACCTCATAAATGAGTTTGATAAAAGACTGATTTATTATTAAACTATATAATTTAAAGGGAACACGAAAAAGCTCGTTT